>OZ020611.1:120701183-121336183 GCA_963971575.1 Liopterus haemorrhoidalis
TTTTAACAAACTTGACATTACGCTTGATATCCCTCAAACGGTGATGAACTTGTCATCACGGAAATTTTCTTCGGTCGATTTTTTAACAAACTTGACATTACGCTTGATATCCCTCAAACGGTGATGAACTTGTCATCACGGAAATTTTCCTCTATCGGTTTTTTAACAAACCTGACATTACGGTATCCCCCAAACGGTGATGAACTTGTCATCACGGAAATTTTCTTCGGTCGATTTTTTAACAAACTTGACATTACGCATGATATCCCTCAAACGGTGATGAACTTGTCATCACGGAAATTATCCTCGGTCGGTTTTTAACAAACCTGACATTACGGTATCCCTCAAACGGTGATAAACTTGTCATCACGGAAACTTTCTTCGGTCGGTTTTTTAACAAACTTGACATAACGGTATCCCTCAAACGGTGATGAACTTGTCATTACGGAAATTATCCTCGGTCAGTTTTTTGACAAACTTGACATTACGCTGGATATCCCTCAAACGGTGATGAACTTGTCATCACGGAAATTTTCTTCGGTCGATTTTTTAACAAACTTGACATTACGCTTGATATCCCTCAAACGGTGATGAACTTGTCATCACGGAAATTATCCTCGGTCGGTTTTTTAACAAACCTGACATTACGGTATCCCTCAACCGGTGATGACCTTGTCATCACGGAAATTTTCCTCTATCGGTTTTTTAACAAACCTTACATTACGGTATCCCCCAAACGGTTATGAACTTTTCATCACGGAAATTTTCCTCGGTCGGTTTTTTAACAAACCTGACATTACGGTATCCCTCAACCGGTGATGAACTTGTCATCACGGACATTATCCTCGGTCGGTTTTTTAACAAACTTGACATTACGCTTGATATCCCTCAAACGGTGATGAACTTGTCATCACGGAAATTATCCTCGGTCGGTTTTTTAACAAACCTGACATTACGGTATTCCTCAAACGGTGATGAACTTGTCATTACGGAAATTATCCTCGGTCAGTTTTTTGACAAACTTGACATTACGCTGGATATCCCTCAAACGGTGATGAACTTGTCATCACGGAAATTTTCTTCGGTCGATTTTTTAACAAGCTTGACATTACGCTTGATATCCCTCAAACGGTGATGAACTTGTCATCACGGAAATTTACCTCGGTCGGTTTTTTAACAAACCTGACATTAAGGTATCCCTCAACCGGTGATGAACTTGTCATCACGGACATTTTCCTCGGTCGGTTTTTTAACAAACTTGACATTACGCATGATATCCCTCAAACGGTGATGAACTTGTCATCACGGAAATTATCCTCGGTCGGTTTTTAACAAACCTGACATTACGGTATCCCTCAAACGGTGATGAACTTGTCATCACTGAAACTTTCTTCGGTCGGTTTTTTAACAAACTTGACATAACGGTATCCCTCAACGGTGATGAACTTGTCATCACGGAGATTTTTTTCGGTCGGTTTTTTAACAAACTTGACATTACGCTTGATATCCCTCAAACGGTGATGAACTTGTCATCACGGAAATTATCCTCGGTCGGTTTTTTAACAAACCTGACATTACGGTATCCCTCAACCGGTGATGAACTTGTCATCACGGAAATTTTCCTCTATCGGTTTTTTAACAAACCTGACATTACGGTATCCCCCAAACGGTTATGAACTTTTCATCACGGAAATTTTCTTTGGTCGGTTTTTTAACAAACCTGACATTACGGTATCCCTCAAAGGGTGATGAACTTGTCATCACGGAAATTTTCTTCGGTCGATTTTTTAACAAACTTGACATTACGCTTGATATCCCTCAAACGGTGATGAACTTGTCATCACGGAAATTTTCCTCTATCGGTTTTTTAACAAACCTGACATTACGGTATCCCCCAAACGGTGATGAACTTGTCATCACGGAAATTTTCTTCGGTCGATTTTTTAACAAACTTGACATTACGCTTGATATCCCTCAAACGGTGATGAACTTGTCATCACGGAAATTATCCTCGGTCGGTTTTTTAACAAACTTGACATTACGCATGATATCCCTCAAACGGTGATGAACTTGTCATCACGGAAATTATCCTCGGTCGGTTTTTAACAAACCTGACATTACGGTATCCCTCAAACGGTGATAAACTTGTCATCACGGAAACTTTCTTCGGTCGGTTTTTTAACAAACTTGACATAACGGTATCCCTCAAACGGTGATGAACTTGTCATTACGGAAATTATCCTCGGTCAGTTTTTTGACAAACTTGACATTACGCTGGATATCCCTCAAACGGTGATGAACTTGTCATCACGGAAATTTTCTTCGGTCGATTTTTTAACAAACTTGACATTACGCTTGATATCCCTCAAACGGTGATGAACTTGTCATCACGGAAATTATCCTCGGTCGGTTTTTTAACAAACCTGACATTACGGTATCCCTCAACCGGTGATGACCTTGTCATCACGGAAATTTTCCTCTATCGGTTTTTTAACAAACCTTACATTACGGTATCCCCCAAACGGTTATGAACTTTTCATCACGGAAATTTTCCTCGGTCGGTTTTTTAACAAACCTGACATTACGGTATCCCTCAACCGGTGATGAACTTGTCATCACGGACATTATCCTCGGTCGGTTTTTTAACAAACTTGACATTACGCTTGATATCCCTCAAACGGTGATGAACTTGTCATCACGGAAATTATCCTCGGTCGGTTTTTTAACAAACCTGACATTACGGTATCCCTCAAACGGTGATGAACTTGTCATTACGGAAATTATCCTCGGTCAGTTTTTTGACAAACTTGACATTACGCTGGATATCCCTCAAACGGTGATGAACTTGTCATCACGGAAATTTTCTTCGGTCGATTTTTTAACAAGCTTGACATTACGCTTGATATCCCTCAAACGGTGATGAACTTGTCATCACGGAAATTTACCTCGGTCGGTTTTTTAACAAACCTGACATTAAGGTATCCCTCAACCGGTGATGAACTTGTCATCACGGACATTTTCCTCGGTCGGTTTTTTAACAAACTTGACATTACGCATGATATCCCTCAAACGGTGATGAACTTGTCATCACGGAAATTATCCTCGGTCGGTTTTTAACAAACCTGACATTACGGTATCCCTCAAACGGTGATGAACTTGTCATCACTGAAACTTTCTTCGGTCGGTTTTTTAACAAACTTGACATAACGGTATCCCTCAACGGTGATGAACTTGTCATCACGGAAATTTTTTTCGGTCGGTTTTTTAACAAACTTGACATTACGCTTGATATCCCTCAAACGGTGATGAACTTGTCATCACGGAAATTATCCTCGGTCGGTTTTTTAACAAACCTGACATTACGGTATCCCTCAACCGGTGATGACCTTGTCATCACGGAAATTTTCCTCTATCGGTTTTTTAACAAACCTTACATTACGGTATCCCCCAAACGGTTATGAACTTTTCATCACGGAAATTTTCCTCGGTCGGTTTTTTAACAAACCTGACATTACGGTATCCCTCAACCGGTGATGAACTTGTCATCACGGACATTATCCTCGGTCGGTTTTTTAACAAACTTGACATTACGCTTGATATCCCTCAAACGGTGATGAACTTGTCATCACGGAAATTATCCTCGGTCGGTTTTTTAACAAACCTGACATTACGGTATCCCTCAAACGGTGATGAACTTGTCATTACGGAAATTATCCTCGGTCAGTTTTTTGACAAACTTGACATTACGCTGGATATCCCTCAAACGGTGATGAACTTGTCATCACGGAAATTTTCTTCGGTCGATTTTTTAACAAGCTTGACATTACGCTTGATATCCCTCAAACGGTGATGAACTTGTCATCACGGAAATTTACCTCGGTCGGTTTTTTAACAAACCTGACATTAAGGTATCCCTCAACCGGTGATGAACTTGTCATCACGGACATTTTCCTCGGTCGGTTTTTTAACAAACTTGACATTACGCATGATATCCCTCAAACGGTGATGAACTTGTCATCACGGAAATTATCCTCGGTCGGTTTTTAACAAACCTGACATTACGGTATCCCTCAAACGGTGATGAACTTGTCATCACTGAAACTTTCTTCGGTCGGTTTTTTAACAAACTTGACATAACGGTATCCCTCAACGGTGATGAACTTGTCATCACGGAAATTTTTTTCGGTCGGTTTTTTAACAAACTTGACATTACGCTTGATATCCCTCAAACGGTGATGAACTTGTCATCACGGAAATTATCCTCGGTCGGTTTTTTAACAAACCTGACATTACGGTATCCCTCAACCGGTGATGAACTTGTCATCACGGAAATTTTCCTCTATCGGTTTTTTAACAAACCTGACATTACGGTATCCCCCAAACGGTTATGAACTTTTCATCACGGAAATTTTCTTTGGTCGGTTTTTTAACAAACCTGACATTACGGTATCCCTCAAAGGGTGATGAACTTGTCATCACGGAAATTTTCTTCGGTCGATTTTTTAACAAACTTGACATTACGCTTGATATCCCTCAAACGGTGATGAACTTGTCATCACGGAAATTTTCCTCTATCGGTTTTTTAACAAACCTGACATTACGGTATCCCCCAAACGATGATGAACTTGTCATCACGGAAATTTTCTTCGGTCGATTTTTTAACAAACTTGACATTACGCTTGATATCCCTCAAACGGTGATGAACTTGTCATCACGGAAATTATCCTCGGTCGGTTTTTTAACAAACCTGACATTACGGTATCCCTCAAACGGTGAGAACTTGTCATCACGGAAATTTTCTTCGGTCGGTTTCTAAAGAAACTTGACATTACGCTTGATATCCCTCAAACTGTGATGAACTTGTCATCACGGATATTTACCTCGGTCGGTTTTTTAACAAACCTGACGTTACGGTATCCCTCAAACGGTGATGAACTTGTCATCACGGAAATTTTCCTCGGTCGGTTTTTTAATAAACCTGACATTACGGTATCCCCTAAACGGTGATGAACTTTTCATCACGGAAATTTTCCTCGGTCGGTTTTTTAACAAACCTGACATTACGGTATCCCCTAAACGGTGATGAACTTTTCATCACGGAAATTTTCTTCGGTCGGTTTTTTTAACAAACTTGATATTACGCTTGATATCCTTCAAACTGTGATGAATTTGTCATCTCGGAAATTATCCTCGGTCAGTTTTTCAACAAACTTGACATTACGCTTGATATCCCTCAAACGGTGATGATATTGTCATCACGGAAATTATCCTCGGTCGGTTTGTTAACAAACTTAACATTACGCTTGATATCCCTCAAACTGTGATGAACTTGTCATCACGGAAATTATCTTCGGTCGGTTTTTTAACAAACTTGACATAACGGTATCCCTCAAACGGTGATGAACTTGTCATTACGGAAATTATCCTCGGTCAGTTTTTTGACAAACTTGACATTACGCTGGATATCCCTCAAACGGTGATGAACTTGTCATCACGGAAATTTTCTTCGGTCGATTTTTTAACAAACTTGACATTACGCTTGATATCCCTCAAACGGTGATGAACTTGTCATCACGGAAATTATCCTCGGTCGGTTTTTTAACAAACCTGACATTACGGTATCCCTCAACCGGTGATGAACTTGTCATCACGGAAATTTTCCTCTATCGGTTTTTTAACAAACCTTACATTACGGTATCCCCCAAACGGTTATGAACTTTTCATCACGGAAATTTTCCTCGGTCAGTTTTTTAACAAACCTGACATTACGGTATCCCTCAACCGGTGATGAACTTGTCATCACGGACATTATCCTCGGTCGGTTTTTTAACAAACTTGACATTACGCTTGATATCCCTCAAACGGTGATGAACTTGTCATTACGGAAATTATCCTCGGTCAGTTTTTTGACAAACTTGACATTACGCTGGATATCCCTCAAACGGTGATGAACTTGTCATCACGGAAATTTTCTTCGGTCGATTTTTTAACAAACTTGACATTACGCTTGATATCCCTCAAACGGTGATGAACTTGTCATCACGGAAATTTACCTCGGTCGGTTTTTTAACAAACCTGACATTAAGGTATCCCTCAACCGGTGATAAACTTGTCATCACGGACATTTTCCTCGGTCGGTTTTTTAACAAACTTGACATTACGCATGATATCCCTCAAACGGTGATGAACTTGTCATCACGGAAATTATCCTCGGTCGGTTTTTAACAAACCTGACATTACGGTATCCCTCAAACGGTGATGAACTTGTCATCACGGAAACTTTCTTCGGTCGGTTTTTTAACAAACTTGACATTACGCATGATATCCCTCAAACGGTGATGAACTTGTCATCACGGAAATTATCCTCGGTCGGTTTTTAACAAACCTGACATTACGGTATCCCTCAAACGGTGATAAACTTGTCATCACGGAAACTTTCTTCGGTCGGTTTTTTAACAAACTTGACATAACGGTATCCCTCAAACGGTGATGAACTTGTCATTACGGAAATTATCCTCGGTCAGTTTTTTGACAAACTTGACATTACGCTGGATATCCCTCAAACGGTGATGAACTTGTCATCACGGAAATTTTCTTCGGTCGATTTTTTAACAAACTTGACATTACGCTTGATATCCCTCAAACGGTGATGAACTTGTCATCACGGAAATTATCCTCGGTCGGTTTTTTAACAAACCTGACATTACGGTATCCCTCAACCGGTGATGAACTTGTCATCACGGAAATTTTCCTCTATCGGTTTTTTAACAAACCTTACATTACGGTATCCCCCAAACGGTTATGAACTTTTCATCACGGAAATTTTCCTCGGTCGGTTTTTTAACAAACCTGACATTACGGTATCCCTCAACCGGTGATGAACTTGTCATCACGGACATTATCCTCGGTCGGTTTTTTAACAAACTTGACATTACGCTTGATATCCCTCAAACGGTGATGAACTTGTCATTACGGAAATTATCCTCGGTCAGTTTTTTGACAAACTTGACATTACGCTGGATATCCCTCAAACGGTGATGAACTTGTCTTCACGGAAATTTTCTTCGGTCGATTTTTTAACAAACTTGACATTACGCTTGATATCCCTCAAACGGTGATGAACTTGTCATCACGGAAATTTACCTCGGTCGGTTTTTTAACAAACCTGACATTAAGGTATCCCTCAACCGGTGATGAACTTGTCATCACGGACATTTTCCTCGGTCGGTTTTTTAACAAACTTGACATTACGCATGATATCCCTCAAACGGTGATGAACTTGTCATCACGGAAATTATCCTCGGTCGGTTTTTAACAAACCTGACATTACGGTATCCCTCAAACGGTGATGAACTTGTCATCACTGAAACTTTCTTCGGTCGGTTTTTTAACAAACTTGACATAACGGTATCCCTCAACAGTGATGAACTTGTCATCACGGAAATTTTTTTCGGTCGGTTTTTTAACAAACTTGACATTACGCTTGATATCCCTCAAACGGTGATGAACTTGTCATCACGGAAATTATCCTCGGTCGGTTTTTTAACAAACCTGACATTACGGTATCCCTCAACCGGTGATGAACTTGTCATCACGGAAATTTTCCTCTATCGGTTTTTTAACAAACCTGACATTACGGTATCCCCCAAACGGTTATGAACTTTTCATCACGGAAATTTTCTTTGGTCGGTTTTTTAACAAACCTGACATTACGGTATCCCTCAAACGGTGATGAACTTGTCATCACGGAAACTTTCTTCGGTCGGTTTTTTAACAAACTTGACATTACGCATGATATCCCTCAAACGGTGATGAACTTGTCATCACGGAAATTATCCTCGGTCGGTTTTTAACAAACCTGACATTACGGTATCCCTCAAACGGTGATAAACTTGTCATCACGGAAACTTTCTTCGGTCGGTTTTTTAACAAACTTGACATAACGGTATCCCTCAAACGGTGATGAACTTGTCATTACGGAAATTATCCTCGGTCAGTTTTTTGACAAACTTGACATTACGCTGGATATCCCTCAAACGGTGATGAACTTGTCATCACGGAAATTTTCTTCGGTCGATTTTTTAACAAACTTGACATTACGCTTGATATCCCTCAAACGGTGATGAACTTGTCATCACGGAAATTATCCTCGGTCGGTTTTTTAACAAACCTGACATTACGGTATCCCTCAACCGGTGATGAACTTGTCATCACGGAAATTTTCCTCTATCGGTTTTTTAACAAACCTTACATTACGGTATCCCCCAAACGGTTATGAACTTTTCATCACGGAAATTTTCCTCGGTCGGTTTTTTAACAAACCTGACATTACGGTATCCCTCAACCGGTGATGAACTTGTCATCACGGACATTATCCTCGGTCGGTTTTTTAACAAACTTGACATTACGCTTGATATCCCTCAAACGGTGATGAACTTGTCATTACGGAAATTATCCTCGGTCAGTTTTTTGACAAACTTGACATTACGCTGGATATCCCTCAAACGGTGATGAACTTGTCATCACGGAAATTTTCTTCGGTCGATTTTTTAACAAACTTGACATTACGCTTGATATCCCTCAAACGGTGATGAACTTGTCATCACGGAAATTTACCTCGGTCGGTTTTTTAACAAACCTGACATTAAGGTATCCCTCAACCGGTGATAAACTTGTCATCACGGACATTTTCCTCGGTCGGTTTTTTAACAAACTTGACATTACGCATGATATCCCTCAAACGGTGATGAACTTGTCATCACGGAAATTATCCTCGGTCGGTTTTTAACAAACCTGACATTACGGTATCCCTCAAACGGTGATGAACTTGTCATCACGGAAACTTTCTTCGGTCGGTTTTTTAACAAACTTGACATTACGCATGATATCCCTCAAACGGTGATGAACTTGTCATCACGGAAATTATCCTCGGTCGGTTTTTAACAAACCTGACATTACGGTATCCCTCAAACGGTGATAAACTTGTCATCACGGAAACTTTCTTCGGTCGGTTTTTTAACAAACTTGACATAACGGTATCCCTCAAACGGTGATGAACTTGTCATTACGGAAATTATCCTCGGTCAGTTTTTTGACAAACTTGACATTACGCTGGATATCCCTCAAACGGTGATGAACTTGTCATCACGGAAATTTTCTTCGGTCGATTTTTTAACAAACTTGACATTACGCTTGATATCCCTCAAACGGTGATGAACTTGTCATCACGGAAATTATCCTCGGTCGGTTTTTTAACAAACCTGACATTACGGTATCCCTCAACCGGTGATGAACTTGTCATCACGGAAATTTTCCTCTATCGGTTTTTTAACAAACCTTACATTACGGTATCCCCCAAACGGTTATGAACTTTTCATCACGGAAATTTTCCTCGGTCGGTTTTTTAACAAACCTGACATTACGGTATCCCTCAACCGGTGATGAACTTGTCATCACGGACATTATCCTCGGTCGGTTTTTTAACAAACTTGACATTACGCTTGATATCCCTCAAACGGTGATGAACTTGTTATTACGGAAATTATCCTCGGTCAGTTTTTTGACAAACTTGACATTACGCTGGATATCCCTCAAACGGTGATGAACTTGTCATCACGGAAATTTTCTTCGGTCGATTTTTTAACAAACTTGACATTACGCTTGATATCCCTCAAACGGTGATGAACTTGTCATCACGGAAATTTACCTCGGTCGGTTTTTTAACAAACCTGACATTAAGGTATCCCTCAACCGGTGATGAACTTGTCATCACGGACATTTTCCTCGGTCGGTTTTTTAACAAACTTGACATTACGCATGATATCCCTCAAACGGTGATGAACTTGTCATCACGGAAATTATCCTCGGTCGGTTTTTTAACAAACCTGACATTACGGTATCCCCCAAACGGTTATGAACTTTTCATCACGGAAATTTTCTTTGGTCGGTTTTTTAACAAACCTGACATTACGGTATCCCCTAAACGGTGATGAACTTTTCATCACGGAAATTTTCTTCGGTCGGTTTTTTTAACAAACTTGATATTACGCTTGATATCCTTCAAACTGTGATGAATTTGTCATCTCGGAAATTATCCTCGGTCAGTTTTTCAACAAACTTGACATTACGCTTGATATCCCTCAAACGGTGATGAAATTGTCATCACGGAAATTATCCTCGGTCGGTTTGTTAACAAACTTAACATTACGCTTGATATCCCTCAAACTGTGATGAACTTGTCATCACGGAAATTATCTTCGGTCGGTTTTTTAACAAACTTGACATAACGGTATCCCTCAAACGGTGATGAACTTGTCATCACGGAAATTTACCTCGGTCGGTTTTTTAATAAACCTGACATTACGGTATCCCCTAAACGGTGATGAACTTTTCATCACGGAAATTTTCCTCGGTCGGTTTTTTAACAAACCTGACATTACGGTATCCCTCAACCGGTGATGAACTTGTCATCACGGACATTTTCCTCGGTCGGTTTTTTAACAAACTTGACATTACGCATGATATCCCTCAAACGGTGATGAACTTGTCATCACGGAAATTTACCTCGGTCGGTTTTTTAACAAACCTGACATTACGGTATCCCTCAACCGGTGATGAACTTGTCATCACGGAAATTTTCCTCGGTCGGTTTTTTAACAAACTTGACATTACGCATGATATCCCTCAAACGGTGATGAACTTGTCATCACGGAAATTTTCTTTGGTCGGTTTTTTATCAAACTTACCATTACGCTTGATATCCCTCAAACTATGATGAACTTGTCATCACGGAAATTTTCTTCGGTCGGTTTTTTTAACAAACTTGATATTACGCTTGATATCCTTCAAACTGTGATGAATTTGTCATCTCGGAAATTATCCTCGGTCAGTTTTTCAACAAACTTGACATTACGCTTGATATCCCTCAAACGGTGATGATATTGTCATCACGGAAATTATCCTCGGTCGGTTTGTTAACAAACTTAACATTACGCTTGATATCCCTCAAACTGTGATGAACTTGTCATCACGGAAATTATCTTCGGTCGGTTTTTTAACAAACTTGACATAACGGTATCCCTCAAACGGTGATGAACTTGTCATCACGGAAATTTACCTCGGTCGGTTTTTTAACAAACCTGACATTACGGTATCCCTCAACCGGTGATGAACTTGTCATCACGGAAATTTTCCTCTATCGGTTTTTTAACAAACCTGACATTACGGTATCTCCCAAACGGTTATGAACTTTTCATCACGGAAATTTTCCTCGGTCGGTTTTTTAACAAACCTGACATTACGGTATCCCTCAAACGGTGATGAACTTGTCAGCACGGAAATTTTCTTCGGTCGATTTTTTAACAAACTTGACATTACGCTTGATATCCCTCAAACGGTGATGAACTTGTCATCACGGAAATTTACCTCGGTCGGTTTTTTAACAAACCTGACATTAAGGTATCCCTCAACCGGTGATGAACTTGTCATCACGGACATTTTCCTCGGTCGGTTTTTTAACAAACTTGACATTACGCATGATATCCCTCAAACGGTGATGAACTTGTCATCACGGAAATTATCCTCGGTCGGTTTTTAACAAACCTGACATTACGGTATCCCTCAAACGGTGATAAACTTGTCATCACGGAAACTTTCTTCGGTCGGTTTTTTAACAAACTTGACATAACGGTATCCCTCAACGGTGATGAACTTGTCATCACGGAAATTTTTTTCGGTCGGTTTTTTAACAAACTTGACATTACGCTTGATATCCCTCAAACGGTGATGAACTTGTCATCACGGAAATTATCCTCGGTCGGTTTTTTAACAAACCTGACATTACGGTATCCCTCAACCGGTGATGAACTTGTCATCACGGAAATTTTCCTCTATCGGTTTTTTAACAAACCTTACATTACGGTATCCCCCAAACGGTTATGAACTTTTCATCACGGAAATTTTCCTCGGTCGGTTTTTTAACAAACCTGACATTACGGTATCCCTCAACCGGTGATGAACTTGTCATCACGGACATTATCCTCGGTCGGTTTTTTAACAAACTTGACATTACGCTTGATATCCCTCAAACGGTGATGAACTTGTCATCACGGAAATTATCCTCGGTCGGTTTTTTAACAAACCTGACATTACGGTATCCCTCAAACGGTGATGAACTTGTCATTACGGAAATTATCCTCGGTCAGTTTTTTGACAAACTTGACATTACGCTGGATATCCCTCAAACGGTGATGAACTTGTCATCACGGAAATTTTCTTCGGTCGATTTTTTAACAAACTTGACATTACGCTTGATATCCCTCAAACGGTGATGAACTTGTCATCACGGAAATTTACCTCGGTCGGTTTTTTAACAAACCTGACATTAAGGTATCCCTCAACCGGTGATAAACTTGTCATCACGGACATTTTCCTCGGTCGGTTTTTTAACAAACTTGACATTACGCATGATATCCCTCAAACGGTGATGAACTTGTCATCACGGAAATTATCCTCGGTCGGTTTTTAACAAACCTGACATTACGGTATCCCTCAAACGGTGATGAACTTGTCATCACGGAAATTTACCTCGGTCGGTTTTTTAACAAACTTAACATTACGCTTGATATCCCTCAAACTGTGATGAACTTGTCATCACGGAAATTATCTTCGGTCGGTTTTTTAACAAACTTGACATAACGGTATCCCTCAAACGGTGATGAACTTGTCATCACGGAAATTTACCTCGGTCGGTTTTTTAACAAACCTGACATTACGGTATCCCTCAACCGGTGATGAACTTGTCATCACGGAAATTTTCCTCTATCGGTTTTTTAACAAACCTGACATTACGGTATCTCCCAAACGGTTATGAACTTTTCATCACGGAAATTTTCCTCGGTCGGTTTTTTAACAAACCTGACATTACGCTGGATATCCCTCATACGGTGATGAACTTGTCATCACGGAAATTTTCTTCGGTCGATTTTTTAACAAACTTGACATTACGCTTTGATATCCCTCAAACGGTGATGAACTTGTCATAACGGAAATTTACCTCGGTCGGTTTTTTAACAAACCTGACATTAAGGTATCCCTCAACCGGTGATGAACTTGTCATCACGGACATTTTCCTCGGTCGGTTTTTTAACAAACTTGACATTACGCATGATATCCCTCAAACGGTGATGAACTTGTCATCACGGAAATTATCCTCGGTCGGTTTTTAACAAACCTGACATTACGGTATCCCTCAAACGGTGATGAACTTGTCATCACGGAAACTTTCTTCGGTCGGTTTTTTAACAAACTTGACATAACGGTATCCCTCAACGGTGATGAACTTGTCATCACGGAAATTTTTTTCGGTCGGTTTTTTAACAAACTTGACATTACGCTTGATATCCCTCAAACGGTGATGAACTTGTCATCACGGAAATTATCCTCGGTCGGTTTTTTAACAAACCTGACATTACGGTATCCCTCAACCGGTGATGAACTTGTCATCACGGAAATTTTCCTCTATCGGTTTTTTAACAAACCTGACATTACGGTATCCCCCAAACGGTTATGAACTTTTCATCACGGAAATTTTCTTTGGTCGGTTTTTTAACAAACCTGACATTACGGTATCCCTCAAACGGTGATGAACTTGTCATCACGGAAATTTTCTTTGGTCGATTTTTTAACAAACTTGACATTACGCTTGATATCCCTCAAACGGTGATGAACTTGTCATCACGGAAATTTTCCTCTATCGGTTTTTTAACAAACCTGACATTACGGTATCCCCCAAACGGTGATGAACTTGTCATCACGGAAATTTTCTTCGGTCGATTTTTTAACAAACTTGACATTACGCTTGATATCCCTCAAACGGTGATGAACTTGTCATCACGGAAATTATCCTCGGTCGGTTTTTTAACAAACCTGACATTACGGTATCCCTCAAACGGTGAGAACTTGTCATCACGGAAATTTTCTTCGGTCGGTTTCTAAAGAAACTTGACATTACGCTTGATATCCCTCAAACTGTGATGAAATTTTCATCACGGATATTTACCTCGGTCGGTTTTTTAACAAACCTGACGTTACGGTATCCCTCAAACGGTGATGAACTTGTCATCACGGAAATTTTCCTCGGTCGGTTTTTTAACAAACTTGACATTACGCTTGATATCCCACAAACGGTGATGAACTTGTCATCACGGAAATTATCCTCGGTCGGTTTTTTAACAAACTTGACATTACGCATGATATCCCTCAAACGGTGATGAACTTGTCATCACGGAAATTATCCTCGGTCGGTTTTTAACAAACCTGACATTACGGTATCCCTCAAACGGTGATGAACTTGTCATCACGGAAACTTTCTTCGGTCGGTTTTTTAACAAACTTGACAAAACGGTATCCCTCAACGGTGATGAACTTGTCATCACGGAAATTTTTTTCGGTCGGTTTTTTAACAAACTTGACATTACGCTTGATATCCCTCAAACGGTGATGAACTTGTCATCACGGAAATTATCCTCGGTCGGTTTTTTAACAAACCTGACATTACGGTATCCCTCAACCGGTGATGAACTTGTCATCACGGAAATTTTCCTCTATCGGTTTTTTAACAAACCTGACATTACGGTATCCCCCAAACGGTTATGAACTTTTCATCACGGAAATTTTCTTTGGTCGGTTTTTTAACAAACCTGACATTACGGTATCCCTCAAACGGTGATGAACTTGTCATCACGGAAATTTTCTTCGGTCGATTTTTTAACAAACTTGACATTACGCTTGATATCCCTCAAACGGTGATGAACTTGTCATCACGGAAATTTTCCTCTATCGGTTTATTAACAAACCTGACATTACGGTATCCCCCAAACGGTGATGAACTTGTCATCACGGAAATTTTCTTCGGTCGATTTTTTAACAAACTTGACATTACGCTTGATATCCCTCAAACGGTGATGAACTTGTCATCACGGAAATTATCCTCGGTCGGTTTTTTAACAAACCTGACATTACGGTATCCCTCAAACGGTGAGAACTTGTCATCACGGAAATTTTCTTCGGTCGGTTTCTAAAGAAACTTGACATTACGCTTGATATCCCTCAAACTGTGATGAACTTGTCATCACGGATATTTACCTCGGTCGGTTTTTTAACAAACCTGACGTTACGGTATCCCTCAAACGGTGATGAACTTGTCATCACGGAAATTTTCCTCGGTCGGTTTTTTAATAAACCTGACATTACGGTATCCCCTAAACGGTGATGAACTTTTCATCACGGAAATTTTCCTCGGTCGGTTTTTTAACAAACCTGACATTACGGTATCCCCTAAACGGTGATGAACTTTTCATCACGGAAATTTTCTTCGGTCGGTTTTTTTAACAAACTTGATATTACGCTTGATATCCTTCAAACTGTGATGAATTTGTCATCTCGGAAATTATCCTCGGTCAGTTTTTCAACAAACTTGACATTACGCTTGATATCCCTCAAACGGTGATGAAATTGTCATCACGGAAATTATCCTCGGTCGGTTTGTTAACAAACTTAACATTACGCTTGATATCCCTCAAACTGTGATGAACTTGTCATCACGGAAATTATCTTCGGTCGGTTTTTTAACAAACTTGACATAACGGTATCCCTCAAACGGTGATGAACTTGTCATCACGGAAATTTACCTCGGTCGGTTTTTTAATAAACCTGACATTACGGTATCCCCTAAACGGTGATGAACTTTTCATCACGGAAATTTTCCTCGGTCGGTTTTTTAACAAACCTGACATTACGGTATCCCTCAACCGGTGATGAACTTGTCATCACGGACATTTTCCTCGGTCGGTTTTTTAACAAACTTGACATTACGCATGATATCCCTCAAACGGTGATGAACTTGTCATCACGGAAATTTACCTCGGTCGGTTTTTTAACAAACCTGACATTACGGTATCCCTCAACCGGTGATTAACTTGTCATCACGGAAATTTTCCTCGGTCGGTTTTTTAACAAACTTGACATTACGCATGATATCCCTAAAACGGTGATGAACTTGTCATCACGGAAATTATCCTCGGTCGGTTTTTTAACAAACTTGACATTACGCATGATATCCCTCAAACGGTGATGAACTTGTCATCACGGAAATTATCCTCGGTCGGTTTTTAACAAACCTGACATTACGGTATCCCTCAAACGGTGATGAACTTGTCATCACGGAAACTTTCTTCGGTCGGTTTTTTAACAAACTTGACATAACGGTATCCCTCAACGGTGATGAACTTGTCATCACGGAAATTTTTTTCGGTCGGTTTTTTAACAAACTTGACATTACGCTTGATATCCCTCAAACGGTGATGAACTTGTCATCACGGAAATTATCCTCGGTCGGTTTTTTAACAAACCTGACATTACGGTATCCCTCAACCGGTGATGAACTTGTCATCACGGAAATTTTCCTCTATCGGTTTTTTAACAAACCTGACATTACGGTATCCCCCAAACGGTTATGAACTTTTCATCACGGAAATTTTCTTTGGTCGGTTTTTTAACAAACCTGACATTACGGTATCCCTCAAACGGTGATGAACTTGTCATCACGGAAATTTTCTTCGGTCGATTTTTTAACAAACTTGACATTACGCTTGATATCCCTCAAACGGTGATGAACTTGTCATCACGGAAATTTTCCTCTATCGGTTTATTAACAAACCTGACATTACGGTATCCCCCAAACGGTGATGAACTTGTCATCACGGAAATTTTCTTCGGTCGATTTTTTAACAAACTTGACATTACGCTTGATATCCCTCAAACGGTGATGAACTTGTCATCACGGAAATTATCCTCGGTCGGTTTTTTAACAAACCTGACATTACGGTATCCCTCAAACGGTGAGAACATGTCATCACGGAAATTTTCTTCGGTCGGTTTCTAAAGAAACTTGACATTACGCTTGATATCCCTCAAACTGTGATGAACTTGTCATCACGGATATTTACCTCGGTCGGTTTTTTAACAAACCTGACGTTACGGTATCCCTCAAACGGTGATGAACTTGTCATCACGGAAATTTTCCTCGGTCGGTTTTTTAATAAACCTGACATTACGGTATCCCCTAAACGGTGATGAACTTTTCATCACGGAAATTTTCCTCGGTCGGTTTTTTAACAAACCTGACATTACGGTATCCCCTAAACGGTGATGAACTTTTCATCACGGAAATTTTCTTCGGTCGGTTTTTTTAACAAACTTGATATTACGCTTGATATCCTTCAAACTGTGATGAATTTGTCATCTCGGAAATTATCCTCGGTCAGTTTTTCAACAAACTTGACATTACGCTTGATATCCCTCAAACGGTGATGAAATTGTCATCACGGAAATTATCCTCGGTCGGTTTGTTAACAAACTTAACATTACGCTTGATATCCCTCAAACTGTGATGAACTTGTCATCACGGAAATTATCTTCGGTCGGTTTTTTAACAAACTTGACATAACGGTATCCCTCAAACGGTGATGAACTTGTCATCACGGAAATTTACCTCGGTCGGTTTTTTAATAAACCTGACATTACGGTATCCCCTAAACGGTGATGAACTTTTCATCACGGAAATTTTCCTCGGTCGGTTTTTTAACAAACCTGACATTACGGTATCCCTCAACCGGTGATGAACTTGTCATCACGGACATTTTCCTCGGTCGGTTTTTTAACAAACTTGACATTACGCATGATATCCCTCAAACGGTGATGAACTTGTCATCACGGAAATTTACCTCGGTCGGTTTTTTAACAAACCTGACATTACGGTATCCCTCAACCGGTGATTAACTTGTCATCACGGAAATTTTCCTCGGTCGGTTTTTTAACAAACTTGACATTACGCATGATATCCCTAAAACGGTGATGAACTTGTCATCACGGAAATTTTCTTTGGTCGGTTTTTTATCAAACTTACCATTACGCTTGATATCCCTCAAACTATGATGAACTTGTCATCACGGAAATTTTCTTCGGTCGGTTTTTTTAACAAACTTGATATTACGCTTGATATCCTTCAAACTGTGATGAATTTGTCATCTCGGAAATTATCCTCGGTCAGTTTTTCAACAAACTTGACATTACGCTTGATATCCCTCAAACGGTGATGATATTGTCATCACGGAAATTATCCTCGGTCGGTTTGTTAACAAACTTAACATTACGCTTGATATCCCTCAAACTGTGATGAACTTGTCATCACGGAAATTATCTTCGGTCGGTTTTTTAACAAACTTGACATAACGGTATCCCTCAAACGGTGATGAACTTGTCATCACGGAAATTTACCTCGGTCGGTTTTTTAACAAACCTGACATTACGGTATCCCTCAACCGGTGATGAACTTGTCATCACGGAAATTTTCCTCTATCGGTTTTTTAATAAACCTGACATTACGGTATCTCCCAAACGGTTATGAACTTTTCATCACGGAAATTTTCCTCGGTCGGTTTTTTAACAAACCTGACATTACGCTGGATATCCCTCATACGGTGATGAACTTGTCATCACGGAAATTCTCTTCGGTCGATTTTTTAACAAACTTGACATTACGCTTTGATATCCCTCAAACGGTGATGAACTTGTCATAACGGAAATTTACCTCGGTCGGTTTTTTAACAAACCTGACATTAAGGTATCCCTCAACCGGTGATGAACTTGTCATCACGGACATTTTCCTCGGTCGGTTTTTTAACAAACTTGACATTACGCATGATATCCCTCAAACGGTGATGAACTTGTCATCACGGAAATTATCCTCGGTCGGTTTTTAACAAACCTGACATTACGGTATCCCTCAAACGGTGATGAACTTGTCATCACGGAAACTTTCTTCGGTCGGTTTTTTAACAAACTTGACATAACGGTATCCCTCAACGGTGATGAACTTGTCATCACGGAAATTTTTTTCGGTCGGTTTTTTAACAAACTTGACATTACGCTTGATATCCCTCAAACGGTGATGAACTTGTCATCACGGAAATTATCCTCGGTCGGTTTTTTAACAAACCTGACATTACGGTATCCCTCAACCGGTGATGAACTTGTCATCACGGAAATTTTCCTCTATCGGTTTTTTAACAAACCTGACATTACGGTATCCCCCAAACGGTTATGAACTTTTCATCACGGAAATTTTCTTTGGTCGGTTTTTTAACAAACCTGACATTACGGTATCCCTCAAACGGTGATGAACTTGTCATCACGGAAATTTTCTTCGGTCGATTTTTTAACAAACTTGGCATTACGCTTGATATCCCTCAAACGGTGATGAACTTGTCATCACGGAAATTTTCCTCTATCGGTTTTTTAACAAACCTGACATTACGGTATCCCCCAAACGGTGATGAACTTGTCATCACGGAAATTTTCTTCGGTCGATTTTTTAACAAACTTGACATTACGCTTGATATCCCTCAAACGGTGATGAACTTGTCATCACGGAAATTATCCTCGGTCGGTTTTTTAACAAACCTGACATTACGGTATCCCTCAAACGGTGAGAACTTGTCATCACGGAAATTTTCTTCGGTCGGTTTCTAAAGAAACTTGACATTACGCTTGATATCCCTCAAACTGTGATGAACTTGTCATCACGGATATTTACCTCGGTCGGTTTTTTAACAAACCTGACGTTACGGTATCCCTCAAACGGTGATGAACTTGTCATCACGGAAATTTTCCTCGGTCGGTTTTTTAACAAACTTGACATTACGCTTGATATCCCACAAACGGTGATGAACTTGTCATCACGGAAATTATCCTCGGTCGGTTTTTTAACAAACTTGACATTACGCATGATATCCCTCAAACGGTGATGAACTTGTCATCACGGAAATTATCCTCGGTCGGTTTTTAACAAACCTGACATTACGGTATCCCTCAAACGGTGATGAACTTGTCATCACGGAAACTTTCTTCGGTCGGTTTTTTAACAAACTTGACATAACGGTATCCCTCAACGGTGATGAACTTGTCATCACGGAAATTTTTTTCGGTCGGTTTTTTAACAAACTTGACATTACGCTTGATATCCCTCAAACGGTGATGAACTTGTCATCACGGAAATTATCCTCGGTCGGTTTTTTAACAAACCTGACATTACGGTATCCCTCAACCGGTGATGAACTTGTCATCACGGAAATTTTCCTCTATCGGTTTTTTAACAAACCTGACATTACGGTATCCCCCAAACGGTTATGAACTTTTCATCACGGAAATTTTCTTTGGTCGGTTTTTTAACAAACCTGACATTACGGTATCCCTCAAACGGTGATGAACTTGTCATCACGGAAATTTTCTTCGGTCGATTTTTTAACAAACTTGACATTACGCTTGATATCCCTCAAACGGTGATGAACTTGTCATCACGGAAATTTTCCTCTATCGGTTTTTTAACAAACCTGACATTACGGTATCCCCCAAACGGTGATGAACTTGTCATCACGGAAATTTTCTTCGGTCGATTTTTTAACAAACTTGACATTACGCTTGATATCCCTCAAACGGTGATGAACTTGTCATCACGGAAATTATCCTCGGTCGGTTTTTTAACAAACCTGACATTACGGTATCCCTCAAACGGTGAGAACTTGTCATCACGGAAATTTTCTTCGGTCGGTTTCTAAAGAAACTTGACATTACGCTTGATATCCCTCAAACTGTGATGAACTTGTCATCACGGATATTTACCTCGGTCGGTTTTTTAACAAACCTGACGTTACGGTATCCCTCAAACGGTGATGAACTTGTCATCACGGAAATTTTCCTCGGTCGGTTTTTTAATAAACCTGACATTACGGTATCCCCTAAACGGTGATGAACTTTTCATCACGGAAATTTTCCTCGGTCGGTTTTTTAACAAACCTGACATTACGGTATCCCCTAAACGGTGATGAACTTTTCATCACGGAAATTTTCTTCGGTCGGTTTTTTTAACAAACTTGATATTACGCTTGATATCCTTCAAACTGTGATGAATTTGTCATCACGGAAATTATCCTCGGTCGGTTTGTTAACAAACTTAACATTACGCTTGATATCCCTCAAACTGTGATGAACTTGTCATCACGGAAATTATCTTCGGTCGGTTTTTTAACAAACTTGACATAACGGTATCCCTCAAACGGTGATGAACTTGTCATCACGGAAATTTACCTCGGTCGGTTTTTTAACAAACCTGACATTACGGTATCCCTCAACCGGTGATGAACTTGTCATCACGGAAATTTTCCTCTATCGGTTTTTTAACAAACCTGACATTACGGTATCTCCCAAACGGTTATGAACTTTTCATCACGGAAATTTTCCTCGGTCGGTTTTTTAACAAACCTGACATTACGCTGGATATCCCTCAAACGGTGATGAACTTGTCATCACGGAAATTTTCTTCGGTCAATTTTTTAACAAACTTGACATTACGCTTGATATCCCTCAAACGGTGATGAACTTGTCATCACGGAAATTTTCCTCTATCGGTTTTTTAACAAACCTGACATTACGGTATCCCCCAAACGGTGATGAACTTGTCATCACGGAAATTTTCTTCGGTCGATTTTTTAACAAACTTGACATTACGCTTGATATCCCTCAAACGGTGATGAACTTGTCATCACGGAAATTTTCTTCGGTCGATTTTTTAACAAACTTGACATTACGCTTGATATCCCTCAAACGGTGATGAACTTGTCATCACGGAAATTTTCCTCTATCGGTTTTTTAACAAACCTGACATTACGGTATCCCCCAAACGGTGATGAACTTGTCATCACGGAAATTTTCCTCTATCGGTTTTTTAACAAACCTGACATTACGGTATCCCCCAAACGGTTATGAACTTTTCATCACGGAAATTTTCTTTGGTCGGTTTTTTAACAAACCTGACATTACGGTATCCCTCAAACGGTGATGAACTTGTCATCACGGAAATTTTCCTCGGTCGGTTTTTTAACAAACTTGACATTACGCTTGATATCCCACAAACGGTGATGAACTTGTCATCACGGAAATTATCCTCGGTCGGTTTTTTAACAAACTTGACATTACGCTTGATATCCCTCAAACGGTGATGAACTTGTCATCACGGAAGTTATCCACGGTCGGTTTTTTAACAAACTTGACATTACGGTATCCCTCAAACGGTGATGAACTTGTCATCACGGAAAATTTCTTCGGTCGATTTTTTAACAAACTTGACATTACGCTTGATATCTCGCAAACTGTGATGAACTTGTCATAACGGAAATTTTCCTCGGTCGGATTTATACCAAACGCTCACGCTCACGCTCACGCTCACGCTCACCCTCGCACTCGCACTCGCACTCACACTCACACTCACACTCACACTCACACTATTATTCACACACACACTCACTCACACACACTCACACTCACATGAACTTGTCATCACGGATATTTACCTCGGTCGGTTTTTTAACAAACCTGACGTTACGGTATCCCTCAAACGGTGATGAACTTGTCATCACGGAAATTTTCCTCGGTCGGTTTTTTAACAAACTTGACATTACGCTTGATATCCCACAAACGGTGATGAACTTGTCATCACGGAAATTATCCTCGGTCGGTTTTTTAACAAACTTGACATTACGCTTGATATCCCTCAAACGGTGATGAACTTGTCATCACGGAAGTTATCCACGGTCGGTTTTTTAACAAACTTGACATTACGGTATCCCTCAAACGGTGATGAACTTGTCATCACGGAAAATTTCTTCGGTCGATTTTTTAACAAACTTGACATTACGCTTGATATCTCGCAAACTGTGATGAACTTGTCATAACGGAAATTTTCCTCGGTCGGATTTATACCAAACGCTCACGCTCACGCTCACGCTCACGCTCACCCTCGCACTCGCACTCGCACTCACACTCACACTCACACTCACAATCACACTATTATTCACACACACACTCACTCACACACACTCACACTCACATGAACTTGTCATCACGGATATTTACCTCGGTCGGTTTTTTAACAAACCTGACATTAAGGTATCCCTCAACCGGTGATGAACTTGTCATCACGGACATTTTCCTCGGTCGGTTTTTTAACAAACTTGACATTACGCATGATATCCCTCAAACGGTGATGAACTTGTCATCACGGAAATTATCCTCGGTCGGTTTTTAACAAACCTGACATTACGGTATCCCTCAAACGGTGATAAACTTGTCATCACGGAAACTTTCTTCGGTCGGTTTTTTAACAAACTTGACATAACGGTATCCCTCAAACGGTGATGAACTTGTCATTACGGAAATTATCCTCGGTCAGTTTTTTGACAAACTTGACATTACGCTGGATATCCCTCAAACGGTGATGAACTTGTCATCACGGAAATTTTCTTCGGTCGATTTTTTAACAAACTTGACATTACGCTTGATATCCCTCAAACGGTGATGAACTTGTCATCACGGAAATTATCCTCGGTCGGTTTTTTAACAAACCTGACATTACGGTATCCCTCAACCGGTGATGACCTTGTCATCACGGAAATTTTCCTCTATCGGTTTTTTAACAAACCTTACATTACGGTATCCCCCAAACGGTTATGAACTTTTCATCACGGAAATTTTCCTCGGTCGGTTTTTTAACAAACCTGACATTACGGTATCCCTCAACCGGTGATGAACTTGTCATCACGGACATTATCCTCGGTCGGTTTTTTAACAAACTTGACATTACGCTTGATATCCCTCAAACGGTGATGAACTTGTCATCACGGAAATTATCCTCGGTCGGTTTTTTAACAAACCTGACATTACGGTATCCCTCAAACGGTGATGAACTTGTCATTACGGAAATTATCCTCGGTCAGTTTTTTGACAAACTTGACATTACGCTGGATATCCCTCAAACGGTGATGAACTTGTCATCACGGAAATTTTCTTCGGTCGATTTTTTAACAAGCTTGACATTACGCTTGATATCCCTCAAACGGTGATGAACTTGTCATCACGGAAATTTACCTCGGTCGGTTTTTTAACAAACCTGACATTAAGGTATCCCTCAACCGGTGATGAACTTGTCATCACGGACATTTTCCTCGGTCGGTTTTTTAACAAACTTGACATTACGCATGATATCCCTCAAACGGTGATGAACTTGTCATCACGGAAATTATCCTCGGTCGGTTTTTAACAAACCTGACATTACGGTATCCCTCAAACGGTGATGAACTTGTCATCACTGAAACTTTCTTCGGTCGGTTTTTTAACAAACTTGACATAACGGTATCCCTCAACGGTGATGAACTTGTCATCACGGAAATTTTTTTCGGTCGGTTTTTTAACAAACTTGACATTACGCTTGATATCCCTCAAACGGTGATGAACTTGTCATCACGGAAATTATCCTCGGTCGGTTTTTTAACAAACCTGACATTACGGTATCCCTCAACCGGTGATGAACTTGTCATCACGGAAATTTTCCTCTATCGGTTTTTTAACAAACCTGACATTACGGTATCCCCCAAACGGTTATGAACTTTTCATCACGGAAATTTTCTTTGGTCGGTTTTTTAACAAACCTGACATTACGGTATCCCTCAAAGGGTGATGAACTTGTCATCACGGAAATTTTCTTCGGTCGATTTTTTAACAAACTTGACATTACGCTTGATATCCCTCAAACGGTGATGAACTTGTCATCACGGAAATTTTCCTCTATCGGTTTTTTAACAAACCTGACATTACGGTATCCCCCAAACGGTGATGAACTTGTCATCACGGAAATTTTCTTCGGTCGATTTTTTAACAAACTTGACATTACGCTTGATATCCCTCAAACGGTGATGAACTTGTCATCACGGAAATTATCCTCGGTCGGTTTTTTAACAAACCTGACATTACGGTATCCCTCAAACGGTGAGAACTTGTCATCACGGAAATTTTCTTCGGTCGGTTTCTAAAGAAACTTGACATTACGCTTGATATCCCTCAAACTGTGATGAACTTGTCATCACGGATATTTACCTCGGTCGGTTTTTTAACAAACCTGACGTTACGGTATCCCTCAAACGGTGATGAACTTGTCATCACGGAAATTTTCCTCGGTCGGTTTTTTAATAAACCTGACATTACGGTATCCCCTAAACGGTGATGAACTTTTCATCACGGAAATTTTCCTCGGTCGGTTTTTTAACAAACCTGACATTACGGTATCCCCTAAACGGTGATGAACTTTTCATCACGGAAATTTTCTTCGGTCGGTTTTTTTAACAAACTTGATATTACGCTTGATATCCTTCAAACTGTGATGAATTTGTCATCTCGGAAATTATCCTCGGTCAGTTTTTCAACAAACTTGACATTACGCTTGATATCCCTCAAACGGTGATGAAATTGTCATCACGGAAATTATCCTCGGTCGGTTTGTTAACAAACTTAACATTACGCTTGATATCCCTCAAACTGTGATGAACTTGTCATCACGGAAATTATCTTCGGTCGGTTTTTTAACAAACTTGACATAACGGTATCCCTCAAACGGTGATGAACTTGTCATCACGGAAATTTACCTCGGTCGGTTTTTTAACAAACCTGACATTACGGTATCCCTCAACCGGTGATGAACTTGTCATCACGGAAATTTTCCTCTATCGGTTTTTTAACAAACCTGACATTACGGTATCTCCCAAACGGTTATGAACTTTTCATCACGGAAATTTTCCTCGGTCGGTTTTTTAACAAACCTGACATTACGCTGGATATCCCTCAAACGGTGATGAACTTGTCATCACGGAAATTTTCTTCGGTCAATTTTTTAACAAACTTGACATTACGCTTGATATCCCTCAAACGGTGATGAACTTGTCATCACGGAAATTTTCCTCTATCGGTTTTTTAACAAACCTGACATTACGGTATCCCCCAAACGGTGATGAACTTGTCATCACGGAAATTTTCTTCGGTCGATTTTTTAACAAACTTGACATTACGCTTGATATCCCTCAAACGGTGATGAACTTGTCATCACGGAAATTTTCTTCGGTCGATTTTTTAACAAACTTGACATTACGCTTGATATCCCTCAAACGGTGATGAACTTGTCATCACGGAAATTTTCCTCTATCGGTTTTTTAACAAACCTGACATTACGGTATCCCCCAAACGGTGATGAACTTGTCATCACGGAAATTTTCTTCGGTCGATTTTTTAACAAACTTGACATTACGCATGATATCCCTCAAACGGTGATGAACTTGTCATCACGGAAATTATCCTCGGTCGGTTTTTAACAAACCTGACATTACGGTATCCCTCAAACGGTGATAAACTTGTCATCACGGAAACTTTCTTCGGTCGGTTTTTTAACAAACTTGACATAACGGTATCCCTCAAACGGTGATGAACTTGTCATTACGGAAATTATCCTCGGTCAGTTTTTTGACAAACTTGACATTACGCTGGATATCCCTCAAACGGTGATGAACTTGTCATCACGGAAATTTTCTTCGGTCGATTTTTTAACAAACTTGACATTACGCTTGATATCCCTCAAACGGTGATGAACTTGTCATCACGGAAATTATCCTCGGTCGGTTTTTTAACAAACCTGACATTACGGTATCCCTCAACCGGTGATGACCTTGTCATCACGGAAATTTTCCTCTATCGGTTTTTTAACAAACCTTACATTACGGTATCCCCCAAACGGTTATGAACTTTTCATCACGGAAATTTTCCTCGGTCGGTTTTTTAACAAACCTGACATTACGGTATCCCTCAACCGGTGATGAACTTGTCATCACGGACATTATCCTCGGTCGGTTTTTTAACAAACTTGACATTACGCTTGATATCCCTCAAACGGTGATGAACTTGTCATCACGGAAATTATCCTCGGTCGGTTTTTTAACAAACCTGACATTACGGTATTCCTCAAACGGTGATGAACTTGTCATTACGGAAATTATCCTCGGTCAGTTTTTTGACAAACTTGACATTACGCTGGATATCCCTCAAACGGTGATGAACTTGTCATCACGGAAATTTTCTTCGGTCGATTTTTTAACAAGCTTGACATTACGCTTGATATCCCTCAAACGGTGATGAACTTGTCATCACGGAAATTTACCTCGGTCGGTTTTTTAACAAACCTGACATTAAGGTATCCCTCAACCGGTGATGAACTTGTCATCACGGACATTTTCCTCGGTCGGTTTTTTAACAAACTTGACATTACGCATGATATCCCTCAAACGGTGATGAACTTGTCATCACGGAAATTATCCTCGGTCGGTTTTTAACAAACCTGACATTACGGTATCCCTCAAACGGTGATGAACTTGTCATCACTGAAACTTTCTTCGGTCGGTTTTTTAACAAACTTGACATAACGGTATCCCTCAACGGTGATGAACTTGTCATCACGGAAATTTTTTTCGGTCGGTTTTTTAACAAACTTGACATTACGCTTGATATCCCTCAAACGGTGATGAACTTGTCATCACGGAAATTATCCTCGGTCGGTTTTTTAACAAACCTGACATTACGGTATCCCTCAACCGGTGATGAACTTGTCATCACGGAAATTTTCCTCTATCGGTTTTTTAACAAACCTGACATTACGGTATCCCCCAAACGGTTATGAACTTTTCATCACGGAAATTTTCTTTGGTCGGTTTTTTAACAAACCTGACATTACGGTATCCCTCAAAGGGTGATGAACTTGTCATCACGGAAATTTTCTTCGGTCGATTTTTTAACAAACTTGACATTACGCTTGATATCCCTCAAACGGTGATGAACTTGTCATCACGGAAATTTTCCTCTATCGGTTTTTTAACAAACCTGACATTACGGTATCCCCCAAACGGTGATGAACTTGTCATCACGGAAATTTTCTTCGGTCGATTTTTTAACAAACTTGACATTACGCTTGATATCCCTCAAACGGTGATGAACTTGTCATCACGGAAATTATCCTCGGTCGGTTTTTTAACAAACCTGACATTACGGTATCCCTCAAACGGTGAGAACTTGTCATCACGGAAATTTTCTTCGGTCGGTTTCTAAAGAAACTTGACATTACGCTTGATATCCCTCAAACTGTGATGAACTTGTCATCACGGATATTTACCTCGGTCGGTTTTTTAACAAACCTGACGTTACGGTATCCCTCAAACGGTGATGAACTTGTCATCACGGAAATTTTCCTCGGTCGGTTTTTTAATAAACCTGACATTACGGTATCCCCTAAACGGTGATGAACTTTTCATCACGGAAATTTTCCTCGGTCGGTTTTTTAACAAACCTGACATTACGGTATCCCCTAAACGGTGATGAACTTTTCATCACGGAAATTTTCTTCGGTCGGTTTTTTTAACAAACTTGATATTACGCTTGATATCCTTCAAACTGTGATGAATTTGTCATCTCGGAAATTATCCTCGGTCAGTTTTTCAACAAACTTGACATTACGCTTGATATCCCTCAAACGGTGATGAAATTGTCATCACGGAAATTATCCTCGGTCGGTTTGTTAACAAACTTAACATTACGCTTGATATCCCTCAAACTGTGATGAACTTGTCATCACGGAAATTATCTTCGGTCGGTTTTTTAACAAACTTGACATAACGGTATCCCTCAAACGGTGATGAACTTGTCATCACGGAAATTTACCTCGGTCGGTTTTTTAACAAACCTGACATTACGGTATCCCTCAACCGGTGATGAACTTGTCATCACGGAAATTTTCCTCTATCGGTTTTTTAACAAACCTGACATTACGGTATCTCCCAAACGGTTATGAACTTTTCATCACGGAAATTTTCCTCGGTCGGTTTTTTAACAAACCTGACATTACGCTGGATATCCCTCAAACGGTGATGAACTTGTCATCACGGAAATTTTCTTCGGTCAATTTTTTAACAAACTTGACATTACGCTTGATATCCCTCAAACGGTGATGAACTTGTCATCACGGAAATTTTCCTCTATCGGTTTTTTAACAAACCTGACATTACGGTATCCCCCAAACGGTGATGAACTTGTCATCACGGAAATTTTCTTCGGTCGATTTTTTAACAAACTTGACATTACGCTTGATATCCCTCAAACGGTGATGAACTTGTCATCACGGAAATTTTCTTCGGTCGATTTTTTAACAAACTTGACATTACGCTTGATATCCCTCAAACGGTGATGAACTTGTCATCACGGAAATTTTCCTCTATCGGTTTTTTAACAAACCTGACATTACGGTATCCCCCAAACGGTGATGAACTTGTCATCACGGAAATTTTCTTCGGTCGATTTTTTAACAAACTTGACATTACGCATGATATCCCTCAAACGGTGATGAACTTGTCATCACGGAAATTATCCTCGGTCGGTTTTTAACAAACCTGACATTACGGTATCCCTCAAACGGTGATAAACTTGTCATCACGGAAACTTTCTTCGGTCGGTTTTTTAACAAACTTGACATAACGGTATCCCTCAAACGGTGATGAACTTGTCATTACGGAAATTATCCTCGGTCAGTTTTTTGACAAACTTGACATTACGCTGGATATCCCTCAAACGGTGATGAACTTGTCATCACGGAAATTTTCTTCGGTCGATTTTTTAACAAACTTGACATTACGCTTGATATCCCTCAAACGGTGATGAACTTGTCATCACGGAAATTATCCTCGGTCGGTTTTTTAACAAACCTGACATTACGGTATCCCTCAACCGGTGATGACCTTGTCATCACGGAAATTTTCCTCTATCGGTTTTTTAACAAACCTTACATTACGGTATCCCCCAAACGGTTATGAACTTTTCATCACGGAAATTTTCCTCGGTCGGTTTTTTAACAAACCTGACATTACGGTATCCCTCAACCGGTGATGAACTTGTCATCACGGACATTATCCTCGGTCGGTTTTTTAACAAACTTGACATTACGCTTGATATCCCTCAAACGGTGATGAACTTGTCATCACGGAAATTATCCTCGGTCGGTTTTTTAACAAACCTGACATTACGGTATTCCTCAAACGGTGATGAACTTGTCATTACGGAAATTATCCTCGGTCAGTTTTTTGACAAACTTGACATTACGCTGGATATCCCTCAAACGGTGATGAACTTGTCATCACGGAAATTTTCTTCGGTCGATTTTTTAACAAGCTTGACATTACGCTTGATATCCCTCAAACGGTGATGAACTTGTCATCACGGAAATTTACCTCGGTCGGTTTTTTAACAAACCTGACATTAAGGTATCCCTCAACCGGTGATGAACTTGTCATCACGGACATTTTCCTCGGTCGGTTTTTTAACAAACTTGACATTACGCATGATATCCCTCAAACGGTGATGAACTTGTCATCACGGAAATTATCCTCGGTCGGTTTTTAACAAACCTGACATTACGGTATCCCTCAAACGGTGATGAACTTGTCATCACTGAAACTTTCTTCGGTCGGTTTTTTAACAAACTTGACATAACGGTATCCCTCAACGGTGATGAACTTGTCATCACGGAAATTTTTTTCGGTCGGTTTTTTAACAAACTTGACATTACGCTTGATATCCCTCAAACGGTGATGAACTTGTCATCACGGAAATTATCCTCGGTCGGTTTTTTAACAAACCTGACATTACGGTATCCCTCAACCGGTGATGAACTTGTCATCACGGAAATTTTCCTCTATCGGTTTTTTAACAAACCTGACATTACGGTATCCCCCAAACGGTTATGAACTTTTCATCACGGAAATTTTCTTTGGTCGGTTTTTTAACAAACCTGACATTACGGTATCCCTCAAAGGGTGATGAACTTGTCATCACGGAAATTTTCTTCGGTCGATTTTTTAACAAACTTGACATTACGCTTGATATCCCTCAAACGGTGATGAACTTGTCATCACGGAAATTTTCCTCTATCGGTTTTTTAACAAACCTGACATTACGGTATCCCCCAAACGGTGATGAACTTGTCATCACGGAAATTTTCTTCGGTCGATTTTTTAACAAACTTGACATTACGCTTGATATCCCTCAAACGGTGATGAACTTGTCATCACGGAAATTATCCTCGGTCGGTTTTTTAACAAACCTGACATTACGGTATCCCTCAAACGGTGAGAACTTGTCATCACGGAAATTTTCTTCGGTCGGTTTCTAAAGAAACTTGACATTACGCTTGATATCCCTCAAACTGTGATGAACTTGTCATCACGGATATTTACCTCGGTCGGTTTTTTAACAAACCTGACGTTACGGTATCCCTCAAACGGTGATGAACTTGTCATCACGGAAATTTTCCTCGGTCGGTTTTTTAATAAACCTGACATTACGGTATCCCCTAAACGGTGATGAACTTTTCATCACGGAAATTTTCCTCGGTCGGTTTTTTAACAAACCTGACATTACGGTATCCCCTAAACGGTGATGAACTTTTCATCACGGAAATTTTCTTCGGTCGGTTTTTTTAACAAACTTGATATTACGCTTGATATCCTTCAAACTGTGATGAATTTGTCATCTCGGAAATTATCCTCGGTCAGTTTTTCAACAAACTTGACATTACGCTTGATATCCCTCAAACGGTGATGAAATTGTCATCACGGAAATTATCCTCGGTCGGTTTGTTAACAAACTTAACATTACGCTTGATATCCCTCAAACTGTGATGAACTTGTCATCACGGAAATTATCTTCGGTCGGTTTTTTAACAAACTTGACATAACGGTATCCCTCAAACGGTGATGAACTTGTCATCACGGAAATTTACCTCGGTCGGTTTTTTAACAAACCTGACATTACGGTATCCCTCAACCGGTGATGAACTTGTCATCACGGAAATTTTCCTCTATCGGTTTTTTAACAAACCTGACATTACGGTATCTCCCAAACGGTTATGAACTTTTCATCACGGAAATTTTCCTCGGTCGGTTTTTTAACAAACCTGACATTACGCTGGATATCCCTCAAACGGTGATGAACTTGTCATCACGGAAATTTTCTTCGGTCAATTTTTTAACAAACTTGACATTACGCTTGATATCCCTCAAACGGTGATGAACTTGTCATCACGGAAATTTTCCTCTATCGGTTTTTTAACAAACCTGACATTACAATATCCCCCAAACGGTGATGAACTTGTCATCACGGAAATTTTCTTCGGTCGATTTTTTAACAAACTTGACATTACGCTTGATATCCCTCAAACGGTGATGAACTTGTCATCACGGAAATTTTCTTCGGTCGATTTTTTAACAAACTTGACATTACGCTTGATATCCCTCAAACGGTGATGAACTTGTCATCACGGAAATTTTCCTCTATCGGTTTTTTAACAAACCTGACATTACGGTATCCCCCAAACGGTGATGAACTTGTCATCACGGAAATTTTCTTCGGTCGATTTTTTAACAAACTTGACATTACGCATGATATCCCTCAAACGGTGATGAACTTGTCATCACGGAAATTATCCTCGGTCGGTTTTTAACAAACCTGACATTACGGTATCCCTCAAACGGTGATAAACTTGTCATCACGGAAACTTTCTTCGGTCGGTTTTTTAACAAACTTGACATAACGGTATCCCTCAAACGGTGATGAACTTGTCATTACGGAAATTATCCTCGGTCAGTTTTTTGACAAACTTGACATTACGCTGGATATCCCTCAAACGGTGATGAACTTGTCATCACGGAAATTTTCTTCGGTCGATTTTTTAACAAACTTGACATTACGCTTGATATCCCTCAAACGGTGATGAACTTGTCATCACGGAAATTATCCTCGGTCGGTTTTTTAACAAACCTGACATTACGGTATCCCTCAACCGGTGATGACCTTGTCATCACGGAAATTTTCCTCTATCGGTTTTTTAACAAACCTTACATTACGGTATCCCCCAAACGGTTATGAACTTTTCATCACGGAAATTTTCCTCGGTCGGTTTTTTAACAAACCTGACATTACGGTATCCCTCAACCGGTGATGAACTTGTCATCACGGACATTATCCTCGGTCGGTTTTTTAACAAACTTGACATTACGCTTGATATCCCTCAAACGGTGATGAACTTGTCATCACGGAAATTATCCTCGGTCGGTTTTTTAACAAACCTGACATTACGGTATCCCTCAAACGGTGATGAACTTGTCATTACGGAAATTATCCTCGGTCAGTTTTTTGACAAACTTGACATTACGCTGGATATCCCTCAAACGGTGATGAACTTGTCATCACGGAAATTTTCTTCGGTCGATTTTTTAACAAGCTTGACATTACGCTTGATATCCCTCAAACGGTGATGAACTTGTCATCACGGAAATTTACCTCGGTCGGTTTTTTAACAAACCTGACATTAAGGTATCCCTCAACCGGTGATGAACTTGTCATCACGGACATTTTCCTCGGTCGGTTTTTTAACAAACTTGACATTACGCATGATATCCCTCAAACGGTGATGAACTTGTCATCACGGAAATTATCCTCGGTCGGTTTTTAACAAACCTGACATTACGGTATCCCTCAAACGGTGATGAACTTGTCATCACTGAAACTTTCTTCGGTCGGTTTTTTAACAAACTTGACATAACGGTATCCCTCAACGGTGATGAACTTGTCATCACGGAAATTTTTTTCGGTCGGTTTTTTAACAAACTTGACATTACGCTTGATATCCCTCAAACGGTGATGAACTTGTCATCACGGAAATTATCCTCGGTCGGTTTTTTAACAAACCTGACATTACGGTATCCCTCAACCGGTGATGAACTTGTCATCACGGAAATTTTCCTCTATCGGTTTTTTAACAAACCTGACATTACGGTATCCCCCAAACGGTTATGAACTTTTCATCACGGAAATTTTCTTTGGTCGGTTTTTTAACAAACCTGACATTACGGTATCCCCTAAACGGTGATGAACTTTTCATCACGGAAATTTTCTTCGGTCGGTTTTTTTAACAAACTTGATATTACGCTTGATATCCTTCAAACTGTGATGAATTTGTCATCTCGGAAATTATCCTCGGTCAGTTTTTCAACAAACTTGACATTACGCTTGATATCCCTCAAACGGTGATGAAATTGTCATCACGGAAATTATCCTCGGTCGGTTTGTTAACAAACTTAACATTACGCTTGATATCCCTCAAACTGTGATGAACTTGTCATCACGGAAATTATCTTCGGTCGGTTTTTTAACAAACTTGACATAACGGTATCCCTCAAACGGTGATGAACTTGTCATCACGGAAATTTACCTCGGTCGGTTTTTTAACAAACCTGACATTACGGTATCCCTCAACCGGTGATGAACTTGTCATCACGGAAATTTTCCTCTATCGGTTTTTTAACAAACCTGACATTACGGTATCTCCCAAACGGTTATGAACTTTTCATCACGGAAATTTTCCTCGGTCGGTTTTTTAACAAACCTGACATTACGCTGGATATCCCTCAAACGGTGATGAACTTGTCATCACGGAAATTTTCTTCGGTCAATTTTTTAACAAACTTGACATTACGCTTGATATCCCTCAAACGGTGATGAACTTGTCATCACGGAAATTTTCCTCTATCGGTTTTTTAACAAACCTGACATTACAATATCCCCCAAACGGTGATGAACTTGTCATCACGGAAATTTTCTTCGGTCGATTTTTTAACAAACTTGACATTACGCTTGATATCCCTCAAACGGTGATGAACTTGTCATCACGGAAATTTTCTTCGGTCGATTTTTTAACAAACTTGACATTACGCTTGATATCCCTCAAACGGTGATGAACTTGTCATCACGGAAATTTTCCTCTATCGGTTTTTTAACAAACCTGACATTACGGTATCCCCCAAACGGTGATGAACTTGTCATCACGGAAATTTTCTTCGGTCGATTTTTTAACAAACTTGACATTACGCATGATATCCCTCAAACGGTGATGAACTTGTCATCACGGAAATTATCCTCGGTCGGTTTTTAACAAACCTGACATTACGGTATCCCTCAAACGGTGATAAACTTGTCATCACGGAAACTTTCTTCGGTCGGTTTTTTAACAAACTTGACATAACGGTATCCCTCAAACGGTGATGAACTTGTCATTACGGAAATTATCCTCGGTCAGTTTTTTGACAAACTTGACATTACGCTGGATATCCCTCAAACGGTGATGAACTTGTCATCACGGAAATTTTCTTCGGTCGATTTTTTAACAAACTTGACATTACGCTTGATATCCCTCAAACGGTGATGAACTTGTCATCACGGAAATTATCCTCGGTCGGTTTTTTAACAAACCTGACATTACGGTATCCCTCAACCGGTGATGACCTTGTCATCACGGAAATTTTCCTCTATCGGTTTTTTAACAAACCTTACATTACGGTATCCCCCAAACGGTTATGAACTTTTCATCACGGAAATTTTCCTCGGTCGGTTTTTTAACAAACCTGACATTACGGTATCCCTCAACCGGTGATGAACTTGTCATCACGGACATTATCCTCGGTCGGTTTTTTAACAAACTTGACATTACGCTTGATATCCCTCAAACGGTGATGAACTTGTCATCACGGAAATTATCCTCGGTCGGTTTTTTAACAAACCTGACATTACGGTATCCCTCAAACGGTGATGAACTTGTCATTACGGAAATTATCCTCGGTCAGTTTTTTGACAAACTTGACATTACGCTGGATATCCCTCAAACGGTGATGAACTTGTCATCACGGAAATTTTCTTCGGTCGATTTTTTAACAAGCTTGACATTACGCTTGATATCCCTCAAACGGTGATGAACTTGTCATCACGGAAATTTACCTCGGTCGGTTTTTTAACAAACCTGACATTAAGGTATCCCTCAACCGGTGATGAACTTGTCATCACGGACATTTTCCTCGGTCGGTTTTTTAACAAACTTGACATTACGCATGATATCCCTCAAACGGTGATGAACTTGTCATCACGGAAATTATCCTCGGTCGGTTTTTAACAAACCTGACATTACGGTATCCCTCAAACGGTGATGAACTTGTCATCACTGAAACTTTCTTCGGTCGGTTTTTTAACAAACTTGACATAACGGTATCCCTCAACGGTGATGAACTTGTCATCACGGAAATTTTTTTCGGTCGGTTTTTTAACAAACTTGACATTACGCTTGATATCCCTCAAACGGTGATGAACTTGTCATCACGGAAATTATCCTCGGTCGGTTTTTTAACAAACCTGACATTACGGTATCCCTCAACCGGTGATGAACTTGTCATCACGGAAATTTTCCTCTATCGGTTTTTTAACAAACCTGACATTACGGTATCCCCCAAACGGTTATGAACTTTTCATCACGGAAATTTTCTTTGGTCGGTTTTTTAACAAACCTGACATTACGGTATCCCTCAAAGGGTGATGAACTTGTCATCACGGAAATTTTCTTCGGTCGATTTTTTAACAAACTTGACATTACGCTTGATATCCCTCAAACGGTGATGAACTTGTCATCACGGAAATTTTCCTCTATCGGTTTTTTAACAAACCTGACATTACGGTATCCCCCAAACGGTGATGAACTTGTCATCACGGAAATTTTCTTCGGTCGATTTTTTAACAAACTTGACATTACGCTTGATATCCCTCAAACGGTGATGAACTTGTCATCACGGAAATTATCCTCGGTCGGTTTTTTAACAAACCTGACATTACGGTATCCCTCAAACGGTGAGAACTTGTCATCACGGAAATTTTCTTCGGTCGGTTTCTAAAGAAACTTGACATTACGCTTGATATCCCTCAAACTGTGATGAACTTGTCATCACGGATATTTACCTCGGTCGGTTTTTTAACAAACCTGACGTTACGGTATCCCTCAAACGGTGATGAACTTGTCATCACGGAAATTTTCCTCGGTCGGTTTTTTAATAAACCTGACATTACGGTATCCCCTAAACGGTGATGAACTTTTCATCACGGAAATTTTCCTCGGTCGGTTTTTTAACAAACCTGACATTACGGTATCCCCTAAACGGTGATGAACTTTTCATCACGGAAATTTTCTTCGGTCGGTTTTTTTAACAAACTTGATATTACGCTTGATATCCTTCAAACTGTGATGAATTTGTCATCTCGGAAATTATCCTCGGTCAGTTTTTCAACAAACTTGACATTACGCTTGATATCCCTCAAACGGTGATGAAATTGTCATCACGGAAATTATCCTCGGTCGGTTTGTTAACAAACTTAACATTACGCTTGATATCCCTCAAACTGTGATGAACTTGTCATCACGGAAATTATCTTCGGTCGGTTTTTTAACAAACTTGACATAACGGTATCCCTCAAACGGTGATGAACTTGTCATCACGGAAATTTACCTCGGTCGGTTTTTTAACAAACCTGACATTACGGTATCCCTCAACCGGTGATGAACTTGTCATCACGGAAATTTTCCTCTATCGGTTTTTTAACAAACCTGACATTACGGTATCTCCCAAACGGTTATGAACTTTTCATCACGGAAATTTTCCTCGGTCGGTTTTTTAACAAACCTGACATTACGCTGGATATCCCTCAAACGGTGATGAACTTGTCATCACGGAAATTTTCTTCGGTCAATTTTTTAACAAACTTGACATTACGCTTGATATCCCTCAAACGGTGATGAACTTGTCATCACGGAAATTTTCCTCTATCGGTTTTTTAACAAACCTGACATTACGGTATCCCCCAAACGGTGATGAACTTGTCATCACGGAAATTTTCTTCGGTCGATTTTTTAACAAACTTGACATTACGCTTGATATCCCTCAAACGGTGATGAACTTGTCATCACGGAAATTTTCTTCGGTCGATTTTTTAACAAACTTGACATTACGCTTGATATCCCTCAAACGGTGATGAACTTGTCATCACGGAAATTTTCCTCTATCGGTTTTTTAACAAACCTGACATTACGGTATCCCCCAAACGGTGATGAACTTGTCATCACGGAAATTTTCTTCGGTCGATTTTTTAACAAACTTGACATTACGCATGATATCCCTCAAACGGTGATGAACTTGTCATCACGGATATTTACCTCGGTCGGTTTTTTAACAAACCTGACGTTACGGTATCCCTCAAACGGTGATGAACTTGTCATCACGGAAATTTTCCTCGGTCGGTTTTTTAACAAACTTGACATTACGCTTGATATCCCACAAACGGTGATGAACTTGTCATCACGGAAATTATCCTCGGTCGGTTTTTTAACAAACTTGACATTACGCTTGATATCCCTCAAACGGTGATGAACTTGTCATCACGGAAGTTATCCTCGGTCGGTTTTTTAACAAACTTGACATTACGGTATCCCTCAAACGGTGATGAACTTGTCATCACGGAAAATTTCTTCGGTCGATTTTTTAACAAACTTGACATTACGCTTGATATCTCGCAAACTGTGATGAACTTGTCATAACGGAAATTTTCCTCGGTCGGATTTATACCAAACGCTCACGCTCACGCTCACGCTCACGCTCACGCTCACCCTCGAACTCGCACTCGCACTCACACTCACACTCACACTCACACTATTATTCACACACACACTCACTCACACACACTCACACTCACATGAACTTGTCATCACGGATATTTACCTCGGTCGGTTTTTTAACAAACCTGACATTAAGGTATCCCTCAACCGGTGATGAACTTGTCATCACGGACATTTTCCTCGGTCGGTTTTTTAACAAACTTGACATTACGCATGATATCCCTCAAACGGTGATGAACTTGTCATCACGGAAATTATCCTCGGTCGGTTTTTAACAAACCTGACATTACGGTATCCCTCAAACGGTGATAAACTTGTCATCACGGAAACTTTCTTCGGTCGGTTTTTTAACAAACTTGACATAACGGTATCCCTCAAACGGTGATGAACTTGTCATTACGGAAATTATCCTCGGTCAGTTTTTTGACAAACTTGACATTACGCTGGATATCCCTCAAACGGTGATGAACTTGTCATCACGGAAATTTTCTTCGGTCGATTTTTTAACAAACTTGACATTACGCTTGTTATCCCTCAAACGGTGATGAACTTGTCATCACGGAAATTATCCTCGGTCGGTTTTTTAACAAACCTGACATTACGGTATCCCTCAACCGGTGATGAACTTGTCATCACGGAAATTTTCCTCTATCGGTTTTTTAACAAACCTTACATTACGGTATCCCCCAAACGGTTATGAACTTTACATCACGGAAATTTTCCTCGGTCGGTTTTTTAACAAACCTGACATTACGGTATCCCTCAACCGGTGATGAACTTGTCATCACGGACATTATCCTCGGTCGGTTTTTTAACAAACTTGACATTACGCTTGATATCCCTCAAAAGGTGATGAACTTGTCATTACGGAAATTATCCTCGGTCAGTTTTTTGACAAACTTGACATTACGCTGGATATCCCTCAAACGGTGATGAACTTGTCATCACGGAAATTTTCTTCGGTCGATTTTTTAACAAACTTGACATTACGCTTGATATCCCTCAAACGGTGATGAACTTGTCATCACGGAAATTTACCTCGGTCGGTTTTTTAACAAACCTGACATTAAGGTATCCCTCAACCGGTGATGAACTTGTCATCACGGATATTTTCCTCGGTCGGTTTTTTAACAAACTTGACATTACGCATGATATCCCTCAAACGGTGATGAACTTGTCATCACGGATATTTACCTCGGTCGGTTTTTTAACAAACCTGACGTTACGGTATCCCTCAAACGGTGATGAACTTGTCATCACGGAAATTTTCCTCGGTCGGTTTTTTAACAAACTTGACATTACGCTTGATATCCCACAAACGGTGATGAACTTGTCATCACGGAAATTATCCTCGGTCGGTTTTTTAACAAACTTGACATTACGCTTGATATCCCTCAAACGGTGATGAACTTGTCATCACGGAAGTTATCCTCGGTCGGTTTTTTAACAAACTTGACATTACGGTATCCCTCAAACGGTGATGAACTTGTCATCACGGAAAATTTCTTCGGTCGATTTTTTAACAAACTTGACATTACGCTTGATATCTCGCAAACTGTGATGAACTTGTCATAACGGAAATTTTCCTCGGTCGGATTTATACCAAACGCTCACGCTCACGCTCACGCTCACGCTCACGCTCACCCTCGAACTCGCACTCGCACTCACACTCACACTCACACTCACACTATTATTCACACACACACTCACTCACACACACTCACACTCACATGAACTTGTCATCACGGATATTTACCTCGGTCGGTTTTTTAACAAACCTGACATTAAGGTATCCCTCAACCGGTGATGAACTTGTCATCACGGACATTTTCCTCGGTCGGTTTTTTAACAAACTTGACATTACGCATGATATCCCTCAAACGGTGATGAACTTGTCATCACGGAAATTATCCTCGGTCGGTTTTTAACAAACCTGACATTACGGTATCCCTCAAACGGTGATAAACTTGTCATCACGGAAACTTTCTTCGGTCGGTTTTTTAACAAACTTGACATAACGGTATCCCTCAAACGGTGATGAACTTGTCATTACGGAAATTATCCTCGGTCAGTTTTTTGACAAACTTGACATTACGCTGGATATCCCTCAAACGGTGATGAACTTGTCATCACGGAAATTTTCTTCGGTCGATTTTTTAACAAACTTGACATTACGCTTGTTATCCCTCAAACGGTGATGAACTTGTCATCACGGAAATTATCCTCGGTCGGTTTTTTAACAAACCTGACATTACGGTATCCCTCAACCGGTGATGAACTTGTCATCACGGAAATTTTCCTCTATCGGTTTTTTAACAAACCTTACATTACGGTATCCCCCAAACGGTTATGAACTTTACATCACGGAAATTTTCCTCGGTCGGTTTTTTAACAAACCTGACATTACGGTATCCCTCAACCGGTGATGAACTTGTCATCACGGACATTATCCTCGGTCGGTTTTTTAACAAACTTGACATTACGCTTGATATCCCTCAAAAGGTGATGAACTTGTCATTACGGAAATTATCCTCGGTCAGTTTTTTGACAAACTTGACATTACGCTGGATATCCCTCAAACGGTGATGAACTTGTCATCACGGAAATTTTCTTCGGTCGATTTTTTAACAAACTTGACATTACGCTTGATATCCCTCAAACGGTGATGAACTTGTCATCACGGAAATTTACCTCGGTCGGTTTTTTAACAAACCTGACATTAAGGTATCCCTCAACCGGTGATGAACTTGTCATCACGGATATTTTCCTCGGTCGGTTTTTTAACAAACTTGACATTACGCATGATATCCCTCAAACGGTGATGAACTTGTCATCACGGAAATTATCCTCGGTCGGTTTTTAACAAACCTGACATTACGGTATCCCTCAAACGGTGATGAACTTGTCATCACTGAAACTTTCTTCGGTCGGTTTTTTAACAAACTTGACATAACGGTATCCCTCAACGGTGATGAACTTGTCATCACGGAAATTTTTTTCGGTCGGTTTTTTAACAAACTTGACATTACGCTTGATATCCCTCAAACGGTGATGAACTTGTCATCACGGAAATTATCCTCGGTCGGTTTTTTAACAAACCTGACATTACGGTATCCCTCAACCGGTGATGAACTTGTCATCACGGACATTTTCCTCGGTCGGTTTTTTAACAAACTTGACATTACGCATGATATCCCTCAAACGGTGATGAACTTGTCATCACGGAAATTTACCTCGGTCGGTTTTTTAACAAACCTGACATTACGGTATCCCTCAACCGGTGATGAACTTGTCATCACGGAAATTTTCCTCGGTCGGTTTTTTAACAAACTTGACATTACGCATGATATCCCTCAAACGGTGATGAACTTGTCATCACGGAAATTTTCTTTGGTCGGTTTTTTATCAAACTTACCATTATGCTTGATATCCCTCAAACTATGATGAACTTGTCATCACGGAAATTTTCTTCGGTCGGTTTTTTTAACAAACTTGATATTACGCTTGATATCCTTCAAACTGTGATGAATTTGTCATCTCGGAAATTATCCTCGGTCAGTTTTTCAACAAACTTGACATTACGCTTGATATCCCTCAAACGGTGATGATATTGTCATCACGGAAATTATCCTCGGTCGGTTTGTTAACAAACTTAACATTACGCTTGATATCCCTCAAACTGTGATGAACTTGTCATCACGGAAATTATCTTCGGTCGGTTTTTTAACAAACTTGACATAACGGTATCCCTCAAACGGTGATGAACTTGTCATCACGGAAATTTACCTCGGTCGGTTTTTTAACAAACCTGACATTACGGTATCCCTCAACCGGTGATGAACTTGTCATCACGGAAATTTTCCTCTATCGGTTTTTTAACAAACCTGACATTACGGTATCTCCCAAACGGTTATGAACTTTTCATCACGGAAATTTTCCTCGGTCGGTTTTTTAACAAACCTGACATTACGCTGGATATCCCTCAAACGGTGATGAACTTGTCATCACGGAAATTTTCTTCGGTCAATTTTTTAACAAACTTGACATTACGCTTGATATCCCTCAAACGGTGATGAACTTGTCATCACGGAAATTTTCCTCTATCGGTTTTTTAACAAACCTGACATTACGGTATCCCCCAAACGGTGATGAACTTGTCATCACGGAAATTTTCTTCGGTCGATTTTTTAACAAACTTGACATTACGCTTGATATCCCTCAAACGGTGATGAACTTGTCATCACGGAAATTATCCTCGGTCGGTTTTTTAACAAACCTGACATTACGGTATCCCTCAAACGGTGAGAACTTGTCATCACGGAAATTTTCTTCGGTCGGTTTCTAAAGAAACTTGACATTACGCTTGATATCCCTCAAACTGTGATGAACTTGTCATCACGGATATTTACCTCGGTCGGTTTTTTAACAAACCTGACGTTACGGTATCCCTCAAACGGTGATGAACTTGTCATCACGGAAATTTTCCTCGGTCGGTTTTTTAACAAACTTGACATTACGCTTGATATCCCACAAACGGTGATGAACTTGTCATCACGGAAATTATCCTCGGTCGGTTTTTTAACAAACTTGACATTACGCTTGATATCCCTCAAACGGTGATGAACTTGTCATCACGGAAGTTATCCTCGGTCGGTTTTTTAACAAACTTGACATTACGGTATCCCTCAAACGGTGATGAACTTGTCATCACGGAAAATTTCTTCGGTCGATTTTTTAACAAACTTGACATTACGCTTGATATCTCGCAAACTGTGATGAACTTGTCATAACGGAAATTTTCTTCGGTCGATTTTTTAACAAACTTGACATTACGCTTGATATCCCTCAAACGGTGATGAACTTGTCATCACGGAAATTTACCTCGGTCGGTTTTTTAACAAACCTGACATTAAGGTATCCCTCAACCGGTGATGAACTTGTCATCACGGACATTTTCCTCGGTCGGTTTTTTAACAAACTTGACATTACGCATGATATCCCTCAAACGGTGATGAACTTGTCATCACGGAAATTATCCTCGGTCGGTTTTTAACAAACCTGACATTACGGTATCCCTCAAACGGTGATGAACTTGTCATCACTGAAACTTTCTTCGGTCGGTTTTTTAACAAACTTGACATAACGGTATCCCTCAACGGTGATGAACTTGTCATCACGGAAATTTTTTTCGGTCGGTTTTTTAACAAACTTGACATTACGCTTGATATCCCTCAAACGGTGATGAACTTGTCATCACGGAAATTTACCTCGGTCGGTTTTTTAACAAACCTGACATTAAGGTATCCCTCAACCGGTGATGAACTTGTCATCACGGACATTTTCCTCGGTCGGTTTTTTAACAAACTTGACATTACGCATGATATCCCTCAAACGGTGATGAACTTGTCATCACGGAAATTATCCTCGGTCGGTTTTTAACAAACCTGACATTACGGTATCCCTCAAACGGTGATGAACTTGTCATCACTGAAACTTTCTTCGGTCGGTTTTTTAACAAACTTGACATAACGGTATCCCTCAACGGTGATGAACTTGTCATCACGGAAATTTTTTTCGGTCGGTTTTTTAACAAACTTGACATTACGCTTGATATCCCTCAAACGGTGATGAACTTGTCATCACGGAAATTATCCTCGGTCGGTTTTTTAACAAACCTGACATTACGGTATCCCTCAACCGGTGATGAACTTGTCATCACGGACATTTTCCTCGGTCGGTTTTTTAACAAACTTGACATTACGCATGATATCCCTCAAACGGTGATGAACTTGTCATCACGGAAATTTACCTCGGTCGGTTTTTTAACAAACCTGACATTACGGTATCCCTCAACCGGTGATGAACTTGTCATCACGGAAATTTTCCTCGGTCGGTTTTTTAACAAACTTGACATTACGCATGATATCCCTCAAACGGTGATGAACTTGTCATCACGGAAATTTTCTTTGGTCGGTTTTTTATCAAACTTACCATTACGCTTGATATCCCTCAAACTATGATGAACTTGTCATCACGGAAATTTTCTTCGGTCGGTTTTTTTAACAAACTTGATATTACGCTTGATATCCTTCAAACTGTGATGAATTTGTCATCTCGGAAATTATCCTCGGTCAGTTTTTCAACAAACTTGACATTACGCTTGATATCCCTCAAACGGTGATGATATTGTCATCACGGAAATTATCCTCGGTCGGTTTGTTAACAAACTTAACATTACGCTTGATATCCCTCAAACTGTGATGAACTTGTATCACGGAAATTATCTTCGGTCGGTTTTTTAACAAACTTGACATAACGGTATCCCTCAAACGGTGATGAACTTGTCATCACGGAAATTTACCTCGGTCGGTTTTTTAACAAACCTGACATTACGGTATCCCTCAACCGGTGATGAACTTGTCATCACGGAAATTTTCCTCTATCGGTTTTTTAACAAACCTGACATTACGGTATCTCCCAAACGGTTATGTACTTTTCATCACGGAAATTTTCCTCGGTCGGTTTTTTAACAAACCTGACATTACGCTGGATATCCCTCAAACGGTGATGAACTTGTCATCACGGAAATTTTCTTCGGTCAATTTTTTAACAAACTTGACATTACGCTTGATATCCCTCAAACGGTGATGAACTTGTCATCACGGAAATTTTCCTCTATCGGTTTTTTAACAAACCTGACATTACGGTATCCCCCAAACGGTGATGAACTTGTCATCACGGAAATTTTCTTCGGTCGATTTTTTAACAAACTTGACATTACGCTTGATATCCCTCAAACGGTGATGAACTTGTCATCACGGAAATTATCCTCGGTCGGTTTTTTAACAAACCTGACATTACGGTATCCCTCAAACGGTGAGAACTTGTCATCACGGAAATTTTCTTCGGTCGGTTTCTAAAGAAACTTGACATTACGCTTGATATCCCTCAAACTGTGATGAACTTGTCATCACGGATATTTACCTCGGTCGGTTTTTTAACAAACCTGACGTTACGGTATCCCTCAAACGGTGATGAACTTGTCATCACGGAAATTTTCCTCGGTCGGTTTTTTAACAAACTTGACATTACGCTTGATATCCCACAAACGGTGATGAACTTGTCATCACGGAAATTATCCTCGGTCGGTTTTTTAACAAACTTGACATTACGCTTGATATCCCTCAAACGGTGATGAACTTGTCATCACGGAAGTTATCCTCGGTCGGTTTTTTAACAAACTTGACATTACGGTATCCCTCAAACGGTGATGAACTTGTCATCACGGAAAATTTCTTCGGTCGATTTTTTAACAAACTTGACATTACGCTTGATATCTCGCAAACTGTGATGAACTTGTCATAACGGAAATTTTCCTCGGTCGGATTTATACCAAACGCTCACGCTCACCCTCGCACTCGCACTCGCACTCACACTCACACTCACACTATTATTCACACACACACTCACTCACACACACTCACACTCACATGAACTTGTCATCACGGATATTTACCTCGGTCGGTTTTTTAACAAACCTGACATTAAGGTATCCCTCAACCGGTGATGAACTTGTCATCACGGACATTTTCCTCGGTCGGTTTTTTAACAAACTTGACATTACGCATGATATCCCTCAAACGGTGATGAACTTGTCATCACGGAAATTATCCTCGGTCGGTTTTTAACAAACCTGACATTACGGTATCCCTCAAACGGTGATAAACTTGTCATCACGGAAACTTTCTTCGGTCGGTTTTTTAACAAACTTGACATAACGGTATCCCTCAAACGGTGATGAACTTGTCATTACGGAAATTATCCTCGGTCAGTTTTTTGACAAATTTGACATTACGCTGGATATCCCTCAAACGGTGATGAACTTGTCATCACGGAAATTTTCTTCGGTCGATTTTTTAACAAACTTGACATTACGCTTGATATCCCTCAAACGGTGATGAACTTGTCATCACGGAAATTATCCTCGGTCGGTTTTTTAACAAACCTGACATTACGGTATCCCTCAACCGGTGATGAACTTGTCATCACGGAAATTTTCCTCTATCGGTTTTTTAACAAACCTTACATTACGGTATCCCCCAAACGGTTATGAACTTTTCATCACGGAAATTTTCCTCGGTCGGTTTTTTAACAAACCTGACATTACGGTATCCCTCAACCGGTGATGAACTTGTCATCACGGACATTATCCTCGGTCGGTTTTTTAACAAACTTGACATTACGCTTGATATCCCTCAAACGGTGATGAACTTGTCATCACGGAAATTATCCTCGGTCGGTTTTTTAACAAACCTGACATTACGGTATCCCTCAACCGGTGATGAACTTGTCATCACGGAAATTTTCCTCTATCGGTTTTTTAACAAACCTGACATTACGGTATCCCCCAAACGGTTATGAACTTTTCATCACGGAAATTTTCTTTGGTCGGTTTTTTAACAAACCTGACATTACGGTATCCCTCAAACGGTGATGAACTTGTCATCACGGAAATTTTCTTCGGTCGATTTTTTAACAAACTTGACATTACGCTTGATATCCCTCAAACGGTGATGAACTTGTCATCACGGAAATTTTCCTCTATCGGTTTTTTAACAAACCTGACATTACGGTATCCCCCAAACGGTGATGAACTTGTCATCACGGAAATTTTCTTCGGTCGATTTTTTAACAAACTTGACATTACGCTTGATATCCCTCAAACGGTGATGAACTTGTCATCACGGAAATTATCCTCGGTCGGTTTTTTAACAAACTTGACATTACGCTTGATATCCCACAAACGGTGATGAACTTGTCATCACGGAAATTATCCTCGGTCGGTTTTTTAACAAACTTGACATTACGCATGATATCCCTCAAACGGTGATGAACTTGTCATCACGGAAATTATCCTCGGTCGGTTTTTAACAAACCTGACATTACGGTATCCCTCAAACGGTGATGAACTTGTCATCACGGAAACTTTCTTCGGTCGGTTTTTTAACAAACTTGACATAACGGTATCCCTCAACGGTGATGAACTTGTCATCACGGAAATTTTTTTCGGTCGGTTTTTTAACAAACTTGACATTACGCTTGATATCCCTCAAACGGTGATGAACTTGTCATCACGGAAATTATCCTCGGTCGGTTTTTTAACAAACCTGACATTACGGTATCCCTCAAACGGTGAGAACTTGTCATCACGGAAATTTTCTTCGGTCGGTTTCTAAAGAAACTTGACATTACGCTTGATATCCCTCAAACTGTGATGAACTTGTCATCACGGATATTTACCTCGGTCGGTTTTTTAACAAACCTGACGTTACGGTATCCCTCAAACGGTGATGAACTTGTCATCACGGAAATTATCCTCGGTCGGTTTTTAACAAACTTGACATTACGCTTGATATCCCTCAAACGGTGATGAACTTGTCATCACGGAAATTTTCCTCTATCGGTTTTTTAACAAACCTGACATTACGGTATCCCCCAAACGGTGATGAACTTGTCATCACGGAAATTTTCTTCGGTCGATTTTTTAACAAACTTGACATTACGCTTGATATCCGTCAAACGGTGATGAACTTGTCATCACGGAAATTATCCTCGGTCGGTTTTTTAACAAACCTGACATTACGGTATCCCTCAAACGGTGAGAACTTGTCATCACGGAAATTTTCTTCGGTCGGTTTCTAAAGAAACTTGACATTACGCTTGATATCCCTCAAACTGTGATGAACTTGTCATCACGGATATTTACCTCGGTCGGTTTTTTAACAAACCTGACGTTACGGTATCCCTCAAACGGTGATGAACTTGTCATCACGGAAATTTTCCTCGGTCGGTTTTTTAACAAACTTGACATTACGCTTGATATCCCACAAACGGTGATGAACTTGTCATCACGGAAATTATCCTCGGTCGGTTTTTTAACAAACTTGACATTACGCTTGATATCCCTCAAACGGTGATGAACTTGTCATCACGGAAGTTATCCTCGGTCGGTTTTTTAACAAACTTGACATTACGGTATCCCTCAAACGGTGATGAACTTGTCATCACGGAAAATTTCTTCGGTCGATTTTTTAACAAACTTGACATTACGCTTGATATCTCGCAAACTGTGATGAACTTGTCATAACGGAAATTTTCTTCGGTCGATTTTTTAACAAACTTGACATTACGCTTGATATCCCTCAAACGGTGATGAACTTGTCATCACGGAAATTTACCTCGGTCGGTTTTTTAACAAACCTGACATTAAGGTATCCCTCAACCGGTGATGAACTTGTCATCACGGACATTTTCCTCGGTCGGTTTTTTAACAAACTTGACATTACGCATGATATCCCTCAAACGGTGATGAACTTGTCATCACGGAAATTATCCTCGGTCGGTTTTTAACAAACCTGACATTACGGTATCCCTCAAACGGTGATGAACTTGTCATCACTGAAACTTTCTTCGGTCGGTTTTTTAACAAACTTGACATAACGGTATCCCTCAACGGTGATGAACTTGTCATCACGGAAATTTTTTTCGGTCGGTTTTTTAACAAACTTGACATTACGCTTGATATCCCTCAAACGGTGATGAACTTGTCATCACGGAAATTTACCTCGGTCGGTTTTTTAACAAACCTGACATTAAGGTATCCCTCAACCGGTGATGAACTTGTCATCACGGACATTTTCCTCGGTCGGTTTTTTAACAAACTTGACATTACGCATGATATCCCTCAAACGGTGATGAGCTTGTCATCACGGAAATTATCCTCGGTCGGTTTTTAACAAACCTGACATTACGGTATCCCTCAAACGGTGATGAACTTGTCATCACTGAAACTTTCTTCGGTCGGTTTTTTAACAAACTTGACATAACGGTATCCCTCAACGGTGATGAACTTGTCATCACGGAAATTTTTTTCGGTCGGTTTTTTAACAAACTTGACATTACGCTTGATATCCCTCAAACGGTGATGAACTTGTCATCACGGAAATTATCCTCGGTCGGTTTTTTAACAAACCTGACATTACGGTATCCCTCAACCGGTGATGAACTTGTCATCACGGACATTTTCCTCGGTCGGTTTTTTAACAAACTTGACATTACGCATGATATCCCTCAAACGGTGATGAACTTGTCATCACGGAAATTTACCTCGGTCGGTTTTTTAACAAACCTGACATTACGGTATCCCTCAACCGGTGATGAACTTGTCATCACGGAAATTTTCCTCGGTCGGTTTTTTAACAAACTTGACATTACGCATGATATCCCTCAAACGGTGATGAACTTGTCATCACGGAAATTTTCTTTGGTCGGTTTTTTATCAAACTTACCATTACGCTTGATATCCCTCAAACTATGATGAACTTGACATCACGGAAATTTTCTTCGGTCGGTTTTTTTAACAAACTTGATATTACGCTTGATATCCTTCAAACTGTGATGAATTTGTCATCTCGGAAATTATCCTCGGTCAGTTTTTCAACAAACTTGACATTACGCTTGATATCCCTCAAACGGTGATGATATTGTCATCACGGAAATTATCCTCGGTCGGTTTGTTAACAAACTTAACATTACGCTTGATATCCCTCAAACTGTGATGAACTTGTATCACGGAAATTATCTTCGGTCGGTTTTTTAACAAACTTGACATAACGGTATCCCTCAAACGGTGATGAACTTGTCATCACGGAAATTTACCTCGGTCGGTTTTTTAACAAACCTGACATTACGGTATCCCTCAACCGGTGATGAACTTGTCATCACGGAAATTTTCCTCTATCGGTTTTTTAACAAACCTGACATTACGGTATCTCCCAAACGGTTATGTACTTTTCATCACGGAAATTTTCCTCGGTCGGTTTTTTAACAAACCTGACATTACGCTGGATATCCCTCAAACGGTGATGAACTTGTCATCACGGAAATTTTCTTCGGTCAATTTTTTAACAAACTTGACATTACGCTTGATATCCCTCAAACGGTGATGAACTTGTCATCACGGAAATTTTCCTCTATCGGTTTTTTAACAAACCTGACATTACGGTATCCCCCAAACGGTGATGAACTTGTCATCACGGAAATTTTCTTCGGTCGATTTTTTAACAAACTTGACATTACGCTTGATATCCCTCAAACGGTGATGAACTTGTCATCACGGAAATTATCCTCGGTCGGTTTTTTAACAAACCTGACATTACGGTATCCCTCAAACGGTGAGAACTTGTCATCACGGAAATTTTCTTCGGTCGGTTTCTAAAGAAACTTGACATTACGCTTGATATCCCTCAAACTGTGATGAACTTGTCATCACGGATATTTACCTCGGTCGGTTTTTTAACAAACCTGACGTTACGGTATCCCTCAAACGGTGATGAACTTGTCATCACGGAAATTTTCCTCGGTCGGTTTTTTAACAAACTTGACATTACGCTTGATATCCCACAAACGGTGATGAACTTGTCATCACGGAAATTTTCTTCGGTCGATTTTTTAACAAACTTGACATTACGCTTGATATCCCTCAAACGGTGATGAACTTGTCATCACGGAAGTTATCCTCGGTCGGTTTTTTAACAAACTTGACATTACGGTATCCCTCAAACGGTGATGAACTTGTCATCACGGAAAATTTCTTCGGTCGATTTTTTAACAAACTTGACATTACGCTTGATATCTCGCAAACTGTGATGAACTTGTCATAACGGAAATTTTCCTCGGTCGGATTTATACCAAACGCTCACGCTCACGCTCACGCTCACGCTCACGCTCACGCTCACCCTCGCACTCGCACTCGCACTCACACTCACACTCACACTATTATTCACACACACACTCACTCACACACACTCACACTCACATGAACTTGTCATCACGGATATTTACCTCGGTCGGTTTTTTAACAAACCTGACATTAAGGTATCCCTCAACCGGTGATGAACTTGTCATCACGGACATTTTCCTCGGTCGGTTTTTTAACAAACTTGACATTACGCATGATATCCCTCAAACGGTGATGAACTTGTCATCACGGAAATTATCCTCGGTCGGTTTTTAACAAACCTGACATTACGGTATCCCTCAAACGGTGATAAACTTGTCATCACGGAAACTTTCTTCGGTCGGTTTTTTAACAAACTTGACATAACGGTATCCCTCAAACGGTGATGAACTTGTCATTACGGAAATTATCCTCGGTCAGTTTTTTGACAAATTTGACATTACGCTGGATATCCCTCAAACGGTGATGAACTTGTCATCACGGAAATTTTCTTCGGTCGATTTTTTAACAAACTTGACATTACGCTTGATATCCCTCAAACGGTGATGAACTTGTCATCACGGAAATTATCCTCGGTCGGTTTTTTAACAAACCTGACATTACGGTATCCCTCAACCGGTGATGAACTTGTCATCACGGAAATTTTCCTCTATCGGTTTTTTAACAAACCTTACATTACGGTATCCCCCAAACGGTTATGAACTTTTCATCACGGAAATTTTCCTCGGTCGGTTTTTTAACAAACCTGACATTACGGTATCCCTCAACCGGTGATGAACTTGTCATCACGGACATTATCCTCGGTCGGTTTTTTAACAAACTTGACATTACGCTTGATATCCCTCAAACGGTGATGAACTTGTCATCACGGAAATTATCCTCGGTCGGTTTTTTAACAAACCTGACATTACGGTATCCCTCAACCGGTGATGAACTTGTCATCACGGAAATTTTCCTCTATCGGTTTTTTAACAAACCTGACATTACGGTATCCCCCAAACGGTTATGAACTTTTCATCACGGAAATTTTCTTTGGTCGGTTTTTTAACAAACCTGACATTACGGTATCCCTCAAACGGTGATGAACTTGTCATCACGGAAATTTTCTTCGGTCGATTTTTTAACAAACTTGACATTACGCTTGATATCCCTCAAACGGTGATGAACTTGTCATCACGGAAATTTTCCTCTATCGGTTTTTTAACAAACCTGACATTACGGTATCCCCCAAACGGTGATGAACTTGTCATCACGGAAATTTTCTTCGGTCGATTTTTTAACAAACTTGACATTACGCTTGATATCCCTCAAACGGTGATGAACTTGTCATCACGGAAATTATCCTCGGTCGGTTTTTTAACAAACTTGACATTACGCTTGATATCCCACAAACGGTGATGAACTTGTCATCACGGAAATTATCCTCGGTCGGTTTTTTAACAAACTTGACATTACGCATGATATCCCTCAAACGGTGATGAACTTGTCATCACGGAAATTATCCTCGGTCGGTTTTTAACAAACCTGACATTACGGTATCCCTCAAACGGTGATGAACTTGTCATCACGGAAACTTTCTTCGGTCGGTTTTTTAACAAACTTGACATAACGGTATCCCTCAACGGTGATGAACTTGTCATCACGGAAATTTTTTTCGGTCGGTTTTTTAACAAACTTGACATTACGCTTGATATCCCTCAAACGGTGATGAACTTGTCATCACGGAAATTATCCTCGGTCGGTTTTTTAACAAACCTGACATTACGGTATCCCTCAAACGGTGAGAACTTGTCATCACGGAAATTTTCTTCGGTCGGTTTCTAAAGAAACTTGACATTACGCTTGATATCCCTCAAACTGTGATGAACTTGTCATCACGGATATTTACCTCGGTCGGTTTTTTAACAAACCTGACGTTACGGTATCCCTCAAACGGTGATGAACTTGTCATCACGGAAATTATCCTCGGTCGGTTTTTAACAAACTTGACATTACGCTTGATATCCCTCAAACGGTGATGAACTTGTCATCACGGAAATTTTCCTCTATCGGTTTTTTAACAAACCTGACATTACGGTATCCCCCAAACGGTGATGAACTTGTCATCACGGAAATTTTCTTCGGTCGATTTTTTAACAAACTTGACATTACGCTTGATATCCCTCAAACGGTGATGAACTTGTCATCACGGAAATTATCCTCGGTCGGTTTTTTAACAAACCTGACATTACGGTATCCCTCAAACGGTGAGAACTTGTCATCACGGAAATTTTCTTCGGTCGGTTTCTAAAGAAACTTGACATTACGCTTGATATCCCTCAAACTGTGATGAACTTGTCATCACGGATATTTACCTCGGTCGGTTTTTTAACAAACCTGACGTTACGGTATCCCTCAAACGGTGATGAACTTGTCATCACGGAAATTTTCCTCGGTCGGTTTTTTAATAAACCTGACATTACGGTATCCCCTAAACGGTGATGAACTTTTCATCACGGAAATTTTCCTCGGTCGGTTTTTTAACAAACCTGACATTACGGTATCCCCTAAACGGTGATGAACTTTTCATCACGGAAATTTTCTTCGGTCGGTTTTTTTAACAAACTTGATATTACGCTTGATATCCTTCAAACTGTGATGAATTTGTCATCTCGGAAATTATCCTCGGTCAGTTTTTCAACAAACTTGACATTACGCTTGATATCCCTCAAACGGTGATGAAATTGTCATCACGGAAATTATCCTCGGTCGGTTTGTTAACAAACTTAACATTACGCTTGATATCCCTCAAACTGTGATGAACTTGTCATCACGGAAATTATCTTCGGTCGGTTTTTTAACAAACTTGACATAACGGTATCCCTCAAACGGTGATGAACTTGTCATCACGGAAATTTACCTCGGTCGGTTTTTTAATAAACCTGACATTACGGTATCCCCTAAACGGTGATGAACTTTTCATCACGGAAATTTTCCTCGGTCGGTTTTTTAACAAACCTGACATTACGGTATCCCTCAACCGAAGATGAACTTGTCATCACGGACATTTTCCTCGGTCGGTTTTTTAAGAAACTTGACATTACGCATGATATCCCTCAAACGGTGATGAACTTGTCATCACGGAAATTTACCTCGGTCGGTTTTTTAACAAACCTGACATTACGGTATCCCTCAACCGGTGATTAACTTGTCATCACGGAAATTTTCCTCGGTCGGTTTTTTAACAAACTTGACATTACGCATGATATCCCTCAAACGGTGATGAACTTGTCATCACGGAAATTTTCTTTGGTCGGTTTTTTATCAAACTTACCATTACGCTTGATATCCCTCAAACTATGATGAACTTGTCATCACGGAAATTTTCTTCGGTCGGTTTTTTTAACAAACTTGATATTACGCTTGATATCCTTCAAACTGTGATGAATTTGTCATCTCGGAAATTATCCTCGGTCAGTTTTTCAACAAACTTGACATTACGCTTGATATCCCTCAAACGGTGATGATATTGTCATCACGGAAATTATCCTCGGTCGGTTTGTTAACAAACTTAACATTACGCTTGATATCCCTCAAACTGTGATGAACTTGTCATCACGGAAATTATCTTCGGTCGGTTTTTTAACAAACTTGACATAACGGTATCCCTCAAACGGTGATGAACTTGTCATCACGGAAATTTTCCTCGGTCGGTTTTTTAACAAACTTGACATTACGCTTGATATCCCACAAACGGTGATGAACTTGTCATCACGGAAATTATCCTCGGTCGGTTTTTTAACAAACTTGACATTACGCATGATATCCCTCAAACGGTGATGAACTTGTCATCACGGAAATTATCCTCGGTCGGTTTTTAACAAACCTGACATTACGGTATCCCTCAAACGGTGATGAACTTGTCATCACGGAAACTTTCTTCGGTCGGTTTTTTAACAAACTTGACATAACGGTATCCCTCAACGGTGATGAACTTGTCATCACGGAAATTTTTTTCGGTCGGTTTTTTAACAAACTTGACATTACGCTTGATATCCCTCAAACGGTGATGAACTTGTCATCACGGAAATTATCCTCGGTCGGTTTTTTAACAAACCTGACATTACGGTATCCCTCAACCGGTGATGAACTTGTCATCACGGAAATTTTCCTCTATCGGTTTTTTAACAAACCTGACATTACGGTATCCCCCAAACGGTTATGAACTTTTCATCACGGAAATTTTCTTTGGTCGGTTTTTTAACAAACCTGACATTACGGTATCCCTCAAACGGTGATGAACTTGTCATCACGGAAATTTTCTTCGGTCGATTTTTTAACAAACTTGACATTACGCTTGATATCCCTCAAACGGTGATGAACTTGTCATCACGGAAATTTTCCTCTATCGGTTTTTTAACAAACCTGACATTACGGTATCCCCCAAACGGTGATGAACTTGTCATCACGGAAATTTTCTTCGGTCGATTTTTTAACAAACTTGACATTACGCTTGATATCCCTCAAACGGTGATGAACTTGTCATCACGGAAATTATCCTCGGTCGGTTTTTTAACAAACCTGACATTACGGTATCCCTCAAACGGTGAGAACTTGTCATCACGGAAATTTTCTTCGGTCGGTTTCTAAAGAAACTTGACATTACGCTTGATATCCCTCAAACTGTGATGAACTTGTCATCACGGATATTTACCTCGGTCGGTTTTTTAACAAACCTGACGTTACGGTATCCCTCAAACGGTGATGAACTTGTCATCACGGAAATTTTCCTCGGTCGGTTTTTTAATAAACCTGACATTACGGTATCCCCTAAACGGTGATGAACTTTTCATCACGGAAATTTTCCTCGGTCGGTTTTTTAACAAACCTGACATTACGGTATCCCCTAAACGGTGATGAACTTTTCATCACGGAAATTTTCTTCGGTCGGTTTTTTTAACAAACTTGATATTACGCTTGATATCCTTCAAACTGTGATGAATTTGTCATCTCGGAAATTATCCTCGGTCAGTTTTTCAACAAACTTGACATTACGCTTGATATCCCTCAAACGGTGATGAAATTGTCATCACGGAAATTATCCTCGGTCGGTTTGTTAACAAACTTAACATTACGCTTGATATCCCTCAAACTGTGATGAACTTGTCATCACGGAAATTATCTTCGGTCGGTTTTTTAACAAACTTGACATAACGGTATCCCTCAAACGGTGATGAACTTGTCATCACGGAAATTTACCTCGGTCGGTTTTTTAATAAACCTGACATTACGGTATCCCCTAAACGGTGATGAACTTTTCATCACGGAAATTTTCCTCGGTCGGTTTTTTAACAAACCTGACATTACGGTATCCCTCAACCGAAGATGAACTTGTCATCACGGACATTTTCCTCGGTCGGTTTTTTAACAAACTTGACATTACGCATGATATCCCTCAAACGGTGATGAACTTGTCATCACGGAAATTTACCTCGGTCGGTTTTTTAACAAACCTGACATTACGGTATCCCTCAACCGGTGATTAACTTGTCATCACGGAAATTTTCCTCGGTCGGTTTTTTAACAAACTTGACATTACGCATGATATCCCTCAAACGGTGATGAACTTGTCATCACGGAAATTTTCTTTGGTCGGTTTTTTATCAAACTTACCATTACGCTTGATATCCCTCAAACTATGATGAACTTGTCATCACGGAAATTTTCTTCGGTCGGTTTTTTTAACAAACTTGATATAACGCTTGATATCCTTCAAACTGTGATGAATTTGTCATCTCGGAAATTATCCTCGGTCAGTTTTTCAACAAACTTGACATTACGCTTGATATCCCTCAAACGGTGATGATATTGTCATCACGGAAATTATCCTCGGTCGGTTTGTTAACAAACTTAACATTACGCTTGATATCCCTCAAACTGTGATGAACTTGTCATCACGGAAATTATCTTCGGTCGGTTTTTTAACAAACTTGACATAACGGTATCCCTCAAACGGTGATGAACTTGTCATCACGGAAATTTACCTCGGTCGGTTTTTTAACAAACCTGACATTACGGTATCCCTCAACCGGTGATGAACTTGTCATCACGGAAATTTTCCTCTATCGGTTTTTTAACAAACCTGACATTACGGTATCTCCCAAACGGTTATGAACTTTTCATCACGGAAATTTTCCTCGGTCGGTTTTTTAACAAACCTGACATTACGCTGGATATCCCTCAAACGGTGATGAACTTGTCATCACGGAAATTTTCTTCGGTCAATTTTTTAACAAACTTGACATTACGCTTGATATCCCTCAAACGGTGATGAACTTGTCATCACGGAAATTTACCTCGGTCGGTTTTTTAACAAACCTGACATTAAGGTATCCCTCAACCGGTGATGAACTTGTCATCACGGACATTTTCCTCGGTCGGTTTTTTAACAAACTTGACATTACGCATGATATCCCTCAAACGGTGATGAACTTGTCATCACGGAAATTATCCTCGGTCGGTTTTTAACAAACCTGACATTACGGTATCCCTCAAACGGTGATGAACTTGTCATCACGGAAACTTTCTTCGGTCGGTTTTTTAACAAACTTGACATAACGGTATCCCTCAACGGTGATGAACTTGTCATCACGGAAATTTTTTTCGGTCGGTTTTTTAACAAACTTGACATTACGCTTGATATCCCTCAAACGGTGATGAACTTGTCATCACGGAAATTATCCTCGGTCGGTTTTTTAACAAACCTGACATTACGGTATCCCTCAACCGGTGATGAACTTGTCATCACGGAAATTTTCCTCTATCGGTTTTTTAACAAACCTGACATTACGGTATCCCCCAAACGGTTATGAACTTTTCATCACGGAAATTTTCTTTGGTCGGTTTTTTAACAAACCTGACATTACGGTATCCCTCAAACGGTGATGAACTTGTCATCACGGAAATTTTCCTCGGTCGGTTTTTTAACAAACTTGACATTACGCTTGATATCCCACAAACGGTGATGAACTTGTCATCACGGAAATTATCCTCGGTCGGTTATTTAACAAACTTGACATTACGCTTGATATCCCTCAAACGGTGATGAACTTGTCATCACGGAAGTTATCCACGGTCGGTTTTTTAACAAACTTGACATTACGGTATCCCTCAAACGGTGATGAACTTGTCATCACGGAAAATTTCTTCGGTCGATTTTTTAACAAACTTGACATTACGCTTGATATCTCGCAAACTGTGATGAACTTGTCATAACGGAAATTTTCCTCGGTCGGATTTATACCAAACGCTCACGCTCACGCTCACGCTCACGCTCACCCTCGCACTCGCACTCGCACTCACACTCACACTCACACTCACACTCACACTATTATTCACACACACACTCACTCACACACACTCACACTCACATGAACTTGTCATCACGGATATTTACCTCGGTCGGTTTTTTAACAAACCTGACGTTACGGTATCCCTCAAACGGTGATGAACTTGTCATCACGGAAATTTTCCTCGGTCGGTTTTTTAATAAACCTGACATTACGGTATCCCCTAAACGGTGATGAACTTTTCATCACGGAAATTTTCTTCGGTCGGTTTTTTTAACAAACTTGATATTACGCTTGATATCCTTCAAACTGTGATGAATTTGTCATCTCGGAAATTATCCTCGGTCAGTTTTTCAACAAACTTGACATTACGCTTGATATCCCTCAAACGGTGATGAAATTGTCATCACGGAAATTATCCTCGGTCGGTTTGTTAACAAACTTAACATTACGCTTGATATCCCTCAAACTGTGATGAACTTGTCATCACGGAAATTATCTTCGGTCGGTTTTTTAACAAACTTGACATAACGGTATCCCTCAAACGGTGATGAACTTGTCATCACGGAAATTTACCTCGGTCGGTTTTTTAACAAACCTGACATTACGGTATCCCTCAACCGGTGATGAACTTGTCATCACGGAAATTTTCCTCTATCGGTTTTTTAACAAACCTGACATTACGGTATCTCCCAAACGGTTATGAACTTTTCATCACGGAAATTTTCCTCGGTCGGTTTTTTAACAAACCTGACATTACGCTGGATATCCCTCAAACGGTGATGAACTTGTCATCACGGAAATTTTCTTCGGTCAATTTTTTAACAAACTTGACATTACGCTTGATATCCCTCAAACGGTGATGAACTTGTCATCACGGAAATTTTCCTCTATCGGTTTTTTAACAAACCTGACATTACGGTATCCCCCAAACGGTGATGAACTTGTCATCACGGAAATTTTCTTCGGTCGATTTTTTAACAAACTTGACATTACGCTTGATATCCCTCAAACGGTGATGAACTTGTCATCACGGAAATTATCCTCGGTCGGTTTTTTAACAAACCTGACATTACGGTATCCCTCAAACGGTGAGAACTTGTCATCACGGAAATTTTCTTCGGTCGGTTTCTAAAGAAACTTGACATTACGCTTGATATCCCTCAAACTGTGATGAACTTGTCATCACGGATATTTACCTCGGTCGGTTTTTTAACAAACCTGACGTTACGGTATCCCTCAAACGGTGATGAACTTGTCATCACGGAAATTTTCCTCGGTCGGTTTTTTAACAAACTTGACATTACGCTTGATATCCCACAAACGGTGATGAACTTGTCATCACGGAAATTATCCTCGGTCGGTTTTTTAACAAACTTGACATTACGCTTGATATCCCTCAAACGGTGATGAACTTGTCATCACGGAAGTTATCCTCGGTCGGTTTTTTAACAAACTTGACATTACGGTATCCCTCAAACGGTGATGAACTTGTCATCACGGAAAATTTCTTCGGTCGATTTTTTAACAAACTTGACATTACGCTTGATATCTCGCAAACTGTGATGAACTTGTCATAACGGAAATTTTCCTCGGTCGGATTTATACCAAACGCTCACGCTCACGCTCACGCTCACGCTCACGCTCACGCTCACCCTCGAACTCGCACTCGCACTCACACTCACACTCACACTCACACTCACACTCACACTATTATTCACACACACACTCACTCACACACACTCACACTCACATGAACTTGTCATCACGGATATTTACCTCGGTCGGTTTTTTAACAAACCTGACATTAAGGTATCCCTCAACCGGTGATGAACTTGTCATCACGGACATTTTCCTCGGTCGGTTTTTTAACAAACTTGACATTACGCATGATATCCCTCAAACGGTGATGAACTTGTCATCACGGAAATTATCCTCGGTCGGTTTTTAACAAACCTGACATTACGGTATCCCTCAAACGGTGATAAACTTGTCATCACGGAAACTTTCTTCGGTCGGTTTTTTAACAAACTTGACATAACGGTATCCCTCAAACGGTGATGAACTTGTCATTACGGAAATTATCCTCGGTCAGTTTTTTGACAAACTTGACATTACGCTGGATATCCCTCAAACGGTGATGAACTTGTCATCACGGAAATTTTCTTCGGTCGATTTTTTAACAAACTTGACATTACGCTTGATATCCCTCAAACGGTGAGAACTTGTCATCACGGAAATTTTCTTCGGTCGGTTTCTAAAGAAACTTGACATTACGCTTGATATCCCTCAAACTGTGATGAACTTGTCATCACGGATATTTACCTCGGTCGGTTTTTTAACAAACCTGACGTTACGGTATCCCTCAAACGGTGATGAACTTGTCATCACGGAAATTTTCCTCGGTCGGTTTTTTAACAAACTTGACATTACGCTTGATATCCCACAAACGGTGATGAACTTGTCATCACGGAAATTATCCTCGGTCGGTTTTTGAACAAACTTGACATTACGCTTGATATCCCTCAAACGGTGATGAACTTGTCATCACGGAAGTTATCCTCGGTCGGTTTTTTAACAAACTTGACATTACGGTATCCCTCAAACGGTGATGAACTTGTCATCACGGAAAATTTCTTCGGTCGATTTTTTAACAAACTTGACATTACGCTTGATAGCCTTATAAACCGCATGTAAGCCAATTTATCCACGCAAATGATGAAGATCGCCGACTGAACTTTTGTAATTGGTTTTTGGGTATGTGGGAAAATGATAATCGCTTCCATTATTAAATAATGTTTTCGGACGAATCCAATTTTACCAGCAATGGTTTATTCAATAGGAATAATGTAAGACGTTGGTCGACGGAAAATCCTAGGGAATTAAAATCTTCCAGATTCCAACACATTTTTTTATTGTTTTCAAAGCTTGCTACGTTCAACTTTGTAAAACTTATGTTGATTATTATTTTGTAAATAAAAGGTCGCCATTTTGAAATGGTTAACATAAAAATATGACTTTTTGGTGTCATTGTAAAGCTAATTTAATGTACTTTTAGGAAAAAAATATAAAATTATCGATTCCCTATGCTAGATCAAAAGTTGACATCATTTCCGGTGAAACCGGAAGTGCTCAACGAAAATACTAAAACATCTAAAAAACATATCCCTCTAAAAATATAAACAAATATGTGCTCATCGAAAAAAAAAATATTTTTTTTAAATTCTGAGTAGGGTATCAAATGAAAGCCCTTAGTACGTGGATTAACGATCAAAATTTTATTTTTGCAAAATAAATTATTTTGATGCGATTTTTGCCAAAATTGTGCAAAAAAAATTTTGTCCCACACCCTGTAGCCCAGATGGTTTGAACTAAAAATCTGAAAAAATTCTAAGTAATGTACATTGGTGTGAACCGGAATAGTACAACAGGAATTTTTGATCAGATTATGTTTTCGGAAAATAACGCATTTTTTGTGTTTTTAACTAAAATATGTTAACTATTTAATACGTTGTGTAACATATCACAACTATAACTCTCGTGGCGTGGTTGGATTCGTCATGCGCTTAATAATATAAGTTAACTTGCAAACTAGGGTTCGAATCCTGTTGATTTTATTTTTTATTTTTTTTTTTGCATTTTTATTTTGTTTAAATTATTTTGTTAAAATTCTAGTTATATTTGGTAAATAGTGCATTTAATTTTTAAAAGCGTAAATTTAATAACCAGTGGAAAGTGTTGAAATTATAATTTAATTGTATGTTTGACGAAATCAAAGGGCGGGACTTATGATGTAAGCAACCAATGGAAGCCATAGGTGCAATTTTCAAAATCTTAATGAACTTTGCTATATAAAAAAAATACTGCATATATTTAGAAACTCAAATAATGGTATTAGGCATTCGAATTAAAATTCATAAAAAAATATTTTGACATAAAATTTGTTTTGGCATCCCAAATAATCATCGTTCAGTTACTAAATACCTGCAAAACCCAGAAATGTGTGAAAATTCACACTTCACATCAATTTTTTTAACAAACCTGACATTACGGTATCCCTCAAACGGTGATGAACTTGTCATCACGGAAATTTTCCTCGGTCGGATTTTTAACAAACCTGACATTACGGTATCCCTCAAACGGTGATGAACTTGTCATCACGGAAATTTTCTTCGGTCGGTTTTTTAACAAACTTGACATAACGGTATCCCTCAACGGTGATGAACTTGTCATCACGGAAATTTTTTTCGGTCGGTTTTTTAACAAACTTGACATTACGCTTGATATCCCTCAAACGGTGATGAACTTGTCATCACGGAAATTATCCTCGGTCGGTTTTTTAACAAACCTGACATTACGGTATCCCTCAAACGGTGATGAACTTGTCATCACGGAAATTATCCTCGGTCGGTTTTTTAACAAACTTGACATTACGCTTGATATCCCTCAAACGGTGATGAACTTGTCATCACGGAAATTATCCTCAGTCGGTTTCTTAACAAACTTGACATTACGGTATCCCTCAAACGGTGATGAACTTGTCATCACGGAAATTTTCTTCGGTCGGTTTTTTAACAAACTTGACATTACGGTATCCCTCAACGGTGATGAACTTGTCATCACGGAAATTTTTTTCGGTCGGTTTTTTAACAAACTTGACATTACGCTTGATATCCCTCAACCGGTGATGAACTTGTCATCACGGAAATTTTCCTCGGTCGGTTTTTTAACAAACCTGACATTACGGTATCCCTCAAACGGTGATGAACTTGTCATCACGGAAATTTTCTTCGGTCGGTTTTTTAACAAACTTGACATTACGCTTGATATCCCTCAAACGGTGATGAACTTGTCATCACGGAAATTATCCTCGGTCGGTTTTTTAACAAACCTGACATTACGGTATCCCTCAAACGGTGATGAACTTGTCATCACGGAAATTTTCCTCGGTCGGATTTTTAACAAACCTGACATTACGGTATCCCTCAAACGGTGATGAACTTGTCATCACGGAAATTTTCTTCGGTCGGTTTTTTAACAAACTTGACATAACGGTATCCCTCAACGGTGATGAACTTGTCATCACGGAAATTTTTTTCGGTCGGGTTTTTAACAAACTTGACATTACGCTTGATATCCCTCAAACGGTGATGAACTTGGCATCACGGAAGTTATCCTCGGTCAGTTTTTTAACAAACCTGCCATTACGGTATCCCTCAACCGGTGATGAACTTGTCATCACGGAAATTATCCTCGGTCGGTTGTTTAACAAACCTGACATTACGGTATCCCTCAAACGGTGATGAACTTGTCATCACGGAAATTTTCCTCGGTCGGTTGTTTAACAAACCTGACATTACGGTATCCCTCAAACGGTGATGAACTTGTCATCACGGAAATTTTCTTTGGTCGACTTATTAACAAACTTGACATTACGCTTGATATCCCTCAACTGGTGATGAACTTGTCATCACGGAAATTTACCTCGGTCGGTTTTTTAACAAACCTGACATTACGGTATCCCTCAAACGGTGATGAACTTGTCATCACGGAAATTTTCTTCGGTCGGTTTTTTAACAAACTTGACATTACGCTTGATATCATCCCTCAAACGGTGATGAAATTGTCATCACGGAAATTATCCTCGGTCGGTTTTTTAACAAACCTGACATTACGGTATCCCCCAAACGGTTATGAACTTTTCATCACGGAAATTTGCCTCGGTCGGTTTTTTAACAAACCTGACATTACGGTATCCCTCAACCGGTGATGAACTTGTCATCACGGAAATTTTCCTCTATCGGTTTTTTAACAAACCTGACATTACGGTATCCCCCAAACGGTTATGAACTTTTCATCACGGAAATTTGCCTCGGTCGGTTTTTTAACAAACCTGACATTACGGTATCCCTCAAACGGTGATGAACTTGTCAGCACGGAAATTTTCTTCGGTCGATTTTTTAACAAACTTGACATTACGCTTGATATCCCTCAAACGGTGATGAACTTGTCATCACGGAAATTATCCTCGGTCGGTTTTTTAACAACTTGACATTACGGTATCCCTCAAACGGTGATGAACTTGTCATCACGGAAATTTTCCTCGGTCGGATTTTTAACAAACCTGACATTACGGTATCCCTCAAACGGTGATGAACTTGACTCACACTCACACTCGCACTCACACTCACACTCACACTCACACTCACACTCACACTCACACTCACACTCACACTCACACTCACACTCACACTCACACTCACACTCACACTCACACTCACACTCACACTCACACTCACACTCACACTCACACTCACACTGAAATTTTCTTCGGTCGGTTTTTTAACAAACTTGACATTACGCTTGATATCCCTCAAACGGTGATGAACTTGTCATCACGGAAGTTATCCTCGGTCAGTTTTTTAACAAACCTGCCATTACGGTATCCCTCAACCGGTGATGAACTTGTCATCACGGAAATTATCCTCGGTCGGTTTTTTAACAAACCTGACATTACGGTATCCCTCAAACGGTGATGAACTTGTCATCACGGAAATTTTCCTCGGTCGGTTGTTTAACAAACCTGACATTACGGTATCCCTCAAACGGTGATGAACTTTTTCTTCCGTCGGTTTTTTAACAAACGCTCACGCTCACGCCGACACTCACACTCACACTCATACTCCACTCACACTCACACTCACACTCACACTCACATGAACTTGTCATCACGGAAATTTTCCTCGGTCGGTTTTTTAACAAACTTGATATGACGATGATATCCCTCAAACGGTAATGAACTTGTCATCACGGAAATTTTCCTCGGTCAGTTTTTTAACCAACGCTCACGCTCACACTCGCTCTCACACTCACACTCAAACTCACACACACTCACACACTCACACACCTACACTCTCACACTCACACTCACACACACTCACACTCACACTCACACACACTCACACACTCTCATACTCTCCCACACACACACTCACACACACTCTCATACTCTCCCACACTCACACACACTCACACACTCTCATACTCTCCCACACTCACACACTCACACACACTCACACTCACACTCACACACACTCACACACTCACACACCTACACTCTCACACTCACACTCACACACACTCACACTCACACTCACACTCACACTCACACTCGCACTCACACTCACACTCACACTCACACTCACACTCACACTCACACTCACACTCACACTCACACTCACACTCACACTCACACTCACACTCACACTCACACTCACACTCACACTCACACTGAAATTTTCCTCGGTCGGTTTTTTAACAAACTTGACATTACGCTTGATATCCCTCAAACGGTGATGAACTTGTCATCACAGAAATTTTTTTCGGTCGGTTTTTTAACAAACTTGACATTACGCTTGATATCCCTCAAACGGTGATAAACTTGTCATCACGGAAATTATCCTCAGTCGGTTTCTTAACAAACTTGACATTACGGTATCCCTCAAACGGTGATGAACTTGTCATCACGGAAATTTTCTTCGGTCGGTTTTTTAACAAACTTGACATTACGGTATCCCTCAACGGTGATGAACTTGTCATCACGGAAATTTTTTTCGGTCGGTTTTTTAACAAACTTGACATTACGCTTGATATCCCTCAACCGGTGATGAACTTGTCATCACGGAAATTTTCCTCGGTCGGTTTTTTAACAAACCTGACATTACGGTATCCCTCAAACGGTGATGAACTTGTCATCACGGAAATTTTCTTCGGTCGGTTTTTTAACAAACTTGACATTACGCTTGATATCCCTCAAACGGTGATGAACTTGTCATCACGGAAATTATCCTCGGTCGGTTTTTTAACAAACCTGACATTACGGTATCCCTCAAACGGTGATGAACTTGTCATCACGGAAACTTTCCTCGGTCGGATTTTTAACAAACCTGACATTACGGTATCCCTCAAACGGTGATGAACTTGTCATCACGGAAATTTTCTTCGGTCGGTTTTTTAACAAACTTGACATAACGGTATCCTTTAACGGTGATGAACTTGTCATCACGGAAATTATCCTCGGTCGGTTTTTTAACAACTTGACATTACGGTATCCCTCAAACGGTGATGAACTTGTCATCACGGAAATTTTCCTCGGTCGGATTTTTAACAAACCTGACATTACGGTATCCCTCAAACGGTGATGAACTTGACTCACACTCACACTCGCACTCACACTCACACTCACACTCACACTCACACTCACACTCACACTCACACTCACACTCACACTCACACTCACACTCACACTCACACTCACACTCACACTCACACTCACACTCACACTCACACTCACACTCACACTCACACTGAAATTTTCTTCGGTCGGTTTTTTAACAAACTTGACATTACGCTTGATATCCCTCAAACGGTGATGAACTTGTCATCACGGAAGTTATCCTCGGTCAGTTTTTTAACAAACCTGCCATTACGGTATCCCTCAACCGGTGATGAACTTGTCATCACGGAAATTATCCTCGGTCGGTTTTTTAACAAACCTGACATTACGGTATCCCTCAAACGGTGATGAACTTGTCATCACGGAAATTTTCCTCGGTCGGTTGTTTAACAAACCTGACATTACGGTATCCCTCAAACGGTGATGAACTTTTTCTTCCGTCGGTTTTTTAACAAACGCTCACGCTCACGCCGACACTCACACTCACACTCATACTCCACTCACACTCACACTCACACTCACACTCACATGAACTTGTCATCACGGAAATTTTCCTCGGTCGGTTTTTTAACAAACTTGATATGACGATGATATCCCTCAAACGGTAATGAACTTGTCATCACGGAAATTTTCCTCGGTCAGTTTTTTAACCAACGCTCACGCTCACACTCGCTCTCACACTCACACTCAAACTCACACACACTCACACACTCACACACCTACACTCTCACACTCACACTCACACACACTCACACTCACACTCACACACACTCACACACTCTCATACTCTCCCACACACACACTCACACACACTCTCATACTCTCCCACACTCACACACACTCACACACTCTCATACTCTCCCACACTCACACACTCACACACACTCACACTCACACTCACACACACTCACACACTCACACACCTACACTCTCACACTCACACTCACACACACTCACACTCACACTCACACTCACACTCACACTCGCACTCACACTCACACTCACACTCACACTCACACTCACACTCACACTCACACTCACACTCACACTCACACTCACACTCACACTCACACTCACACTCACACTCACACTCACACTCACACTGAAATTTTCCTCGGTCGGTTTTTTAACAAACTTGACATTACGCTTGATATCCCTCAAACGGTGATGAACTTGTCATCACAGAAATTTTTTTCGGTCGGTTTTTTAACAAACTTGACATTACGCTTGATATCCCTCAAACGGTGATAAACTTGTCATCACGGAAATTATCCTCAGTCGGTTTCTTAACAAACTTGACATTACGGTATCCCTCAAACGGTGATGAACTTGTCATCACGGAAATTTTCTTCGGTCGGTTTTTTAACAAACTTGACATTACGGTATCCCTCAACGGTGATGAACTTGTCATCACGGAAATTTTTTTCGGTCGGTTTTTTAACAAACTTGACATTACGCTTGATATCCCTCAACCGGTGATGAACTTGTCATCACGGAAATTTTCCTCGGTCGGTTTTTTAACAAACCTGACATTACGGTATCCCTCAAACGGTGATGAACTTGTCATCACGGAAATTTTCTTCGGTCGGTTTTTTAACAAACTTGACATTACGCTTGATATCCCTCAAACGGTGATGAACTTGTCATCACGGAAATTATCCTCGGTCGGTTTTTTAACAAACCTGACATTACGGTATCCCTCAAACGGTGATGAACTTGTCATCACGGAAACTTTCCTCGGTCGGATTTTTAACAAACCTGACATTACGGTATCCCTCAAACGGTGATGAACTTGTCATCACGGAAATTTTCTTCGGTCGGTTTTTTAACAAACTTGACATAACGGTATCCTTTAACGGTGATGAACTTGTCATCACGGAAATTATCCTCGGTCGGTTTTTTAACAACTTGACATTACGGTATCCCTCAAACGGTGATGAACTTGTCATCACGGAAATTTTCCTCGGTCGGATTTTTAACAAACCTGACATTACGGTATCCCTCAAACGGTGATGAACTTGACTCACACTCACACTCGCACTCACACTCACACTCACACTCACACTCACACTCACACTCACACTCACACTCACACTCACACTCACACTCACACTCACACTCACACTCACACTCACACTCACACTCACACTCACACTCACACTCACACTCACACTCACACTGAAATTTTCTTCGGTCGGTTTTTTAACAAACTTGACATTACGCTTGATATCCCTCAAACGGTGATGAACTTGTCATCACGGAAGTTATCCTCGGTCAGTTTTTTAACAAACCTGCCATTACGGTATCCCTCAACCGGTGATGAACTTGTCATCACGGAAATTATCCTCGGTCGGTTTTTTAACAAACCTGACATTACGGTATCCCTCAAACGGTGATGAACTTGTCATCACGGAAATTTTCCTCGGTCGGTTGTTTAACAAACCTGACATTACGGTATCCCTCAAACGGTGATGAACTTTTTCTTCCGTCGGTTTTTTAACAAACGCTCACGCTCACGCCGACACTCACACTCACACTCATACTCCACTCACACTCACACTCACACTCACACTCACATGAACTTGTCATCACGGAAATTTTCCTCGGTCGGTTTTTTAACAAACTTGATATGACGATGATATCCCTCAAACGGTAATGAACTTGTCATCACGGAAATTTTCCTCGGTCAGTTTTTTAACCAACGCTCACGCTCACACTCGCTCTCACACTCACACTCAAACTCACACACACTCACACACTCACACACCTACACTCTCACACTCACACTCACACACACTCACACTCACACTCACACACACTCACACACTCTCATACTCTCCCACACACACACTCACACACACTCTCATACTCTCCCACACTCACACACACTCACACACTCTCATACTCTCCCACACTCACACACTCACACACACTCACACTCACACTCACACACACTCACACACTCACACACCTACACTCTCACACTCACACTCACACACACTCACACTCACACTCACACTCACACTCACACTCGCACTCACACTCACACTCACACTCACACTCACACTCACACTCACACTCACACTCACACTCACACTCACACTCACACTCACACTCACACTCACACTCACACTCACACTCACACTCACACTCACACTGAAATTTTCCTCGGTCGGTTTTTTAACAAACTTGACATTACGCTTGATATCCCTCAAACGGTGATGAACTTGTCATCACAGAAATTTTTTTCGGTCGGTTTTTTAACAAACTTGACATTACGCTTGATATCCCTCAAACGGTGATAAACTTGTCATCACGGAAATTATCCTCAGTCGGTTTCTTAACAAACTTGACATTACGGTATCCCTCAAACGGTGATGAACTTGTCATCACGGAAATTTTCTTCGGTCGGTTTTTTAACAAACTTGACATTACGGTATCCCTCAACGGTGATGAACTTGTCATCACGGAAATTTTTTTCGGTCGGTTTTTTAACAAACTTGACATTACGCTTGATATCCCTCAACCGGTGATGAACTTGTCATCACGGAAATTTTCCTCGGTCGGTTTTTTAACAAACCTGACATTACGGTATCCCTCAAACGGTGATGAACTTGTCATCACGGAAATTTTCTTCGGTCGGTTTTTTAACAAACTTGACATTACGCTTGATATCCCTCAAACGGTGATGAACTTGTCATCACGGAAATTATCCTCGGTCGGTTTTTTAACAAACCTGACATTACGGTATCCCTCAAACGGTGATGAACTTGTCATCACGGAAACTTTCCTCGGTCGGATTTTTAACAAACCTGACATTACGGTATCCCTCAAACGGTGATGAACTTGTCATCACGGAAATTTTCTTCGGTCGGTTTTTTAACAAACTTGACATAACGGTATCCTTTAACGGTGATGAACTTGTCATCACGGAAATTTTTTTCGGTCGGGTTTTTAACAAACTTGACATTACGCTTGATATCCCTCAAACGGTGATGAACTTGTCATCACGGAAATTATCCTCGGTCGGTTTTTTAACAAACCTGACATTACGGTATCCCTCAACCGGTGATGAACTTGTCATCACGGACATTTTCCTCGGTCGGTTTTTTAACAAACTTGACATTACGCTTGATATCCCACAAACGGTGATGAACTTGTCATCACACAAATTATCCCTGGTCGGTTTTTTAACAAACTTGACATTACGCTTGATATCCCTCAAACTGTGATGAACTTGTCATCACGGAAATTATCCTCGGTCGGTTTTTTAACAAACTAAACATTACGGTATCCCTCAACCGGTGATGAACTTGTCATCACGGAAATTATCCTCGGTCGGTTTTTTAACAAACCTGACATTACGGTATCCCTCAAACGGTGACGAACTTGTCATCACGGAAATTTTCTTCGGTCGATTTATTAACAAACTTGACATTACGCTTGATATCCCTCAAACGGTGATGAACTTGTCATCACGGAAATTTACCTCGGTCGGTTTTTTAACAATTCTGACATTACGGTATCCCTCAAACGGTGATGAACTTGTCATCACGGAAATTTTCTTCGGTGGGTTTTTTAACAAACTTGACATTACGCTTGATATCATCCCTCAAACGGTGATGAAATTGTCATCACGGAAATTATCCTCGGTCGGTTTTTTAACAAACCTGACATTACGGTATCCCTCAACCGGTGATGAACTTGTCATCACGGAAATTATCCTCGGTCGGATTTTTAACAAACCTGACATTACGGTATCCCTCAAACGGTGATGAACTTGACTCACACTCACACTCGCACTCACACTCACACTCACACTCACACTCACACTCACACTCACACTCACACTCACACTCACACTCACACTCACACTCACACTCACACTCACACTCACACTCACACTCACTGAAATTTTCCTCGGTCGGTTTTTTAACAAACTTGACATTACGCTTGATATCCCTCAAACGGTGATGAACTTGTCATCACGGAAGTTATCCTCGGTCAGTTTTTTAACAAACCTGCCATTACGGTATCCCTCAACCGGTGATGAACTTGTCATCACGGAAATTATCCTCGGTCGGTTTTTTAACAAACCTGACATTACGGTATCCCTCAAACGGTGATGAACTTGTCATCACGGAAATTTTCCTCGGTCGGTTGTTTAACAAACCTGACATTACGGTATCCCTCAAACGGTGATGAACTTTTTCTTCGGTCGGTTTTTTAACAAACGCTCACGCTCACGCCGACACTCACACTCACACTCACACTCACACTCACACTCATACTCCACTCACACTCACACTCACATGAACTTGTCATCACGGAAATTTTCCTCGGTCGGTTTTTTAACAAACTTGATATGACGATGATATCCCTCAAACGGTAATGAACTTGTCATCACGGAAATTTTCCTCGGTCAGTTTTTTAACCAACGCTCACGCTCACACTCGCTCTCACACTCACACTCAAACTCACACACACTCACACACTCACACACCTACACTCTCACACTCACACTCACACACACTAACACTCACACTCACACACACTCACACACTCTCATACTCTCCCACACTCACACACTCACACACACTCTCATACTCTCCCACACTCACACACACTCACACACCTACACTCTCACACTCACACTCACACACACTCACACTCACACTCACACACACTCACACACTCACACACCTACACTCTCACACTCACACTCACACACACTCACACTCACACTCACACTCATACTCACACTCGCACTCACACTCACACTCACACTCACACTCACACTCACACTCACACTCACACTCACACTCACACTCACACTCACACTCACACTGAAATTTTCCTCGGTCGGTTTTTTAACAAACTTGACATTACGCTTGATATCCCTCAAACGGTGATGAACTTGTCATCACAGAAATTTTTTTCGGTCGGTTTTTTAACAAACTTGACATTACGGTATCCCTCAACGGTGATGAACTTGTCATCACGGAAATTTTCCTCGGTCAGTTTTTTAACCAACGCTCACGCTCACACTCGCTCTCACACTCACACTCAAACTCACACACACTCACACACTCACACACCTACACTCTCACACTCACACTCACACACACTCACACTCACACTCACACACACTCACACACTCTCATACTCTCCCACACACACACTCACACACACTCTCATACTCTCCCACACTCACACACACTCACACACTCTCATACTCTCCCACACTCACACACTCACACACACTCACACTCACACTCACACACACTCACACACTCACACACCTACACTCTCACACTCACACTCACACACACTCACACTCACACTCACACTCACACTCACACTCGCACTCACACTCACACTCACACTCACACTCACACTCACACTCACACTCACACTCACACTCACACTCACACTCACACTCACACTCACACTCACACTCACACTCACACTCACACTCACACTGAAATTTTCCTCGGTCGGTTTTTTAACAAACTTGACATTACGCTTGATATCCCTCAAACGGTGATGAACTTGTCATCACAGAAATTTTTTTCGGTCGGTTTTTTAACAAACTTGACATTACGCTTGATATCCCTCAAACGGTGATAAACTTGTCATCACGGAAATTATCCTCAGTCGGTTTCTTAACAAACTTGACATTACGGTATCCCTCAAACGGTGATGAACTTGTCATCACGGAAATTTTCTTCGGTCGGTTTTTTAACAAACTTGACATTACGGTATCCCTCAACGGTGATGAACTTGTCATCACGGAAATTTTTTTCGGTCGGTTTTTTAACAAACTTGACATTACGCTTGATATCCCTCAACCGGTGATGAACTTGTCATCACGGAAATTTTCCTCGGTCGGTTTTTTAACAAACCTGACATTACGGTATCCCTCAAACGGTGATGAACTTGTCATCACGGAAATTTTCTTCGGTCGGTTTTTTAACAAACTTGACATTACGCTTGATATCCCTCAAACGGTGATGAACTTGTCATCACGGAAATTATCCTCGGTCGGTTTTTTAACAAACCTGACATTACGGTATCCCTCAAACGGTGATGAACTTGTCATCACGGAAACTTTCCTCGGTCGGATTTTTAACAAACCTGACATTACGGTATCCCTCAAACGGTGATGAACTTGTCATCACGGAAATTTTCTTCGGTCGGTTTTTTAACAAACTTGACATAACGGTATCCTTTAACGGTGATGAACTTGTCATCACGGAAATTTTTTTCGGTCGGGTTTTTAACAAACTTGACATTACGCTTGATATCCCTCAAACGGTGATGAACTTGTCATCACGGAAATTATCCTCGGTCGGTTTTTTAACAAACCTGACATTACGGTATCCCTCAACCGGTGATGAACTTGTCATCACGGACATTTTCCTCGGTCGGTTTTTTAACAAACTTGACATTACGCTTGATATCCCACAAACGGTGATGAACTTGTCATCACACAAATTATCCCTGGTCGGTTTTTTAACAAACTTGACATTACGCTTGATATCCCTCAAACTGTGATGAACTTGTCATCACGGAAATTATCCTCGGTCGGTTTTTTAACAAACTAAACATTACGGTATCCCTCAACCGGTGATGAACTTGTCATCACGGAAATTATCCTCGGTCGGTTTTTTAACAAACCTGACATTACGGTATCCCTCAAACGGTGACGAACTTGTCATCACGGAAATTTTCTTCGGTCGATTTATTAACAAACTTGACATTACGCTTGATATCCCTCAAACGGTGATGAACTTGTCATCACGGAAATTTACCTCGGTCGGTTTTTTAACAATTCTGACATTACGGTATCCCTCAAACGGTGATGAACTTGTCATCACGGAAATTTTCTTCGGTGGGTTTTTTAACAAACTTGACATTACGCTTGATATCATCCCTCAAACGGTGATGAAATTGTCATCACGGAAATTATCCTCGGTCGGTTTTTTAACAAACCTGACATTACGGTATCCCTCAACCGGTGATGAACTTGTCATCACGGAAATTATCCTCGGTCGGATTTTTAACAAACCTGACATTACGGTATCCCTCAAACGGTGATGAACTTGACTCACACTCACACTCGCACTCACACTCACACTCACACTCACACTCACACTCACACTCACACTCACACTCACACTCACACTCACACTCACACTCACACTCACACTCACACTCACACTCACACTCACTGAAATTTTCCTCGGTCGGTTTTTTAACAAACTTGACATTACGCTTGATATCCCTCAAACGGTGATGAACTTGTCATCACGGAAGTTATCCTCGGTCAGTTTTTTAACAAACCTGCCATTACGGTATCCCTCAACCGGTGATGAACTTGTCATCACGGAAATTATCCTCGGTCGGTTTTTTAACAAACCTGACATTACGGTATCCCTCAAACGGTGATGAACTTGTCATCACGGAAATTTTCCTCGGTCGGTTGTTTAACAAACCTGACATTACGGTATCCCTCAAACGGTGATGAACTTTTTCTTCGGTCGGTTTTTTAACAAACGCTCACGCTCACGCCGACACTCACACTCACACTCACACTCACACTCACACTCATACTCCACTCACACTCACACTCACATGAACTTGTCATCACGGAAATTTTCCTCGGTCGGTTTTTTAACAAACTTGATATGACGATGATATCCCTCAAACGGTAATGAACTTGTCATCACGGAAATTTTCCTCGGTCAGTTTTTTAACCAACGCTCACGCTCACACTCGCTCTCACACTCACACTCAAACTCACACACACTCACACACTCACACACCTACACTCTCACACTCACACTCACACACACTAACACTCACACTCACACACACTCACACACTCTCATACTCTCCCACACTCACACACTCACACACACTCTCATACTCTCCCACACTCACACACACTCACACACCTACACTCTCACACTCACACTCACACACACTCACACTCACACTCACACACACTCACACACTCACACACCTACACTCTCACACTCACACTCACACACACTCACACTCACACTCACACTCATACTCACACTCGCACTCACACTCACACTCACACTCACACTCACACTCACACTCACACTCACACTCACACTCACACTCACACTCACACTCACACTGAAATTTTCCTCGGTCGGTTTTTTAACAAACTTGACATTACGCTTGATATCCCTCAAACGGTGATGAACTTGTCATCACAGAAATTTTTTTCGGTCGGTTTTTTAACAAACTTGACATTACGGTATCCCTCAACGGTGATGAACTTGTCATCACGGAAATTTTCCTCGGTCAGTTTTTTAACCAACGCTCACGCTCACACTCGCTCTCACACTCACACTCAAACTCACACACACTCACACACTCACACACCTACACTCTCACACTCACACTCACACACACTCACACTCACACTCACACACACTCACACACTCTCATACTCTCCCACACTCACACACTCACACACACTCTCATACTCTCCCACACTCACACACACTCACACACTCTCATACTCTCCCACACTCACACACTCACACACACTCACACTCACACTCACACACACTCACACACTCACACACCTACACTCTCACACTCACACTCACACACACTCACACTCACACTCACACTCACACTCGCACTCACACTCACACTCACACTCACACTCACACTCACACTCACACTCACACTCACACTCACACTCACACTCACACTCACACTCACACTGAAATTTTCCTCGGTCGGTTTTTTAACAAACTTGACATTACGCTTGATATCCCTCAAACGGTGATGAACTTGTCATCACGGAAGTTATCCTCGGTCAGTTTTTTAACAAACCTGCCATTACGGTATCCCTCAACCGGTGATGAACTTGTCATCACGGAAATTATCCTCGGTCGGTTTTTTAACAAACCTGACATTACGGTACCCTCAAACGGTGATGAACTTGTCATCACGGAAATTTTCCTCGGTCGGTTGTTTAACAAACCTGACATTACGTATCCCTCAAACGGTGATGAACTTGTCATCACGGAAATTTTCTTCGGTCGATTTATTAACAAACTTGACATTACGCTTGATATCCCTCAACTGGTGATGAACTTGTCATCACGGAAATTTACCTCGGTCGGTTTTTTAACAAACCTGACATTACGGTATCCCTCAAACGGTGATGAACTTGTCATCACGGAAATTTTCTTCGGTCGGTTTTTTAACAAACTTGACATTACGCTTGATATCATCCCTCAAACGGTGATGAAATTGTCATCACGGAAATTATCCTCGGTCGGTTTTTTAACAAACCTGACATTACGGTATCCCTCAACCGGTGATGAACTTGTCATCACGGAAATTATCCTCGGTCGGATTTTTAACAAACCTGACATTACGGTATCCCTCAAACGGTGATGAACTTGACTCACACTCACACTCGCACTCACACTCACACTCACACTCACACTCACACTCACACTCACACTCACACTCACACTCACACTCACACTCACACTCACACTCACACTCACACTCACACTCACTGAAATTTTCCTCGGTCGGTTTTTTAACAAACTTGACATTACGCTTGATATCCCTCAAACGGTGATGAACTTGTCATCACGGAAGTTATCCTCGGTCAGTTTTTTAACAAACCTGCCATTACGGTATCCCTCAACCGGTGATGAACTTGTCATCACGGAAATTATCCTCGGTCGGTTTTTTAACAAACCTGACATTACGGTATCCCTCAAACGGTGATGAACTTGTCATCACGGAAATTTTCCTCGGTCGGTTGTTTAACAAACCTGACATTACGGTATCCCTCAAACGGTGATGAACTTTTTCTTCGGTCGGTTTTTTAACAAACGCTCACGCTCACGCCGACACTCACACTCACACTCACACTCACACTCACACTCATACTCCACTCACACTCACACTCACATGAACTTGTCATCACGGAAATTTTCCTCGGTCGGTTTTTTAACAAACTTGATATGACGATGATATCCCTCAAACGGTAATGAACTTGTCATCACGGAAATTTTCCTCGGTCAGTTTTTTAACCAACGCTCACGCTCACACTCGCTCTCACACTCACACTCAAACTCACACACACTCACACACTCACACACCTACACTCTCACACTCACACTCACACACACTAACACTCACACTCACACACACTCACACACTCTCATACTCTCCCACACTCACACACTCACACACACTCTCATACTCTCCCACACTCACACACACTCACACACCTACACTCTCACACTCACACTCACACACACTCACACTCACACTCACACACACTCACACACTCACACACCTACACTCTCACACTCACACTCACACACACTCACACTCACACTCACACTCATACTCACACTCGCACTCACACTCACACTCACACTCACACTCACACTCACACTCACACTCACACTCACACTCACACTCACACTCACACTCACACTGAAATTTTCCTCGGTCGGTTTTTTAACAAACTTGACATTACGCTTGATATCCCTCAAACGGTGATGAACTTGTCATCACAGAAATTTTTTTCGGTCGGTTTTTTAACAAACTTGACATTACGGTATCCCTCAACGGTGATGAACTTGTCATCACGGAAATTTTCCTCGGTCAGTTTTTTAACCAACGCTCACGCTCACACTCGCTCTCACACTCACACTCAAACTCACACACACTCACACACTCACACACCTACACTCTCACACTCACACTCACACACACTCACACTCACACTCACACACACTCACACACTCTCATACTCTCCCACACTCACACACTCACACACACTCTCATACTCTCCCACACTCACACACACTCACACACTCTCATACTCTCCCACACTCACACACTCACACACACTCACACTCACACTCACACACACTCACACACTCACACACCTACACTCTCACACTCACACTCACACACACTCACACTCACACTCACACTCACACTCGCACTCACACTCACACTCACACTCACACTCACACTCACACTCACACTCACACTCACACTCACACTCACACTCACACTCACACTCACACTGAAATTTTCCTCGGTCGGTTTTTTAACAAACTTGACATTACGCTTGATATCCCTCAAACGGTGATGAACTTGTCATCACGGAAGTTATCCTCGGTCAGTTTTTTAACAAACCTGCCATTACGGTATCCCTCAACCGGTGATGAACTTGTCATCACGGAAATTATCCTCGGTCGGTTTTTTAACAAACCTGACATTACGGTACCCTCAAACGGTGATGAACTTGTCATCACGGAAATTTTCCTCGGTCGGTTGTTTAACAAACCTGACATTACGTATCCCTCAAACGGTGATGAACTTGTCATCACGGAAATTTTCTTCGGTCGATTTATTAACAAACTTGACATTACGCTTGATATCCCTCAACTGGTGATGAACTTGTCATCACGGAAATTTACCTCGGTCGGTTTTTTAACAAACCTGACATTACGGTATCCCTCAAACGGTGATGAACTTGTCATCACGGAAATTTTCTTCGGTCGGTTTTTTAACAAACTTGACATTACGCTTGATATCATCCCTCAAACGGTGATGAAATTGTCATCACGGAAATTATCCTCGGTCGGTTTTTTAACAAACCTGACATTACGGTATCCCTCAACCGGTGATGAACTTGTCATCACGGAAATTTTCCTCTATCGGTTTTTTAACAAACCTGACATTACGGTATCCCCCAAACGGTTATGAACTTTTCATCACGGAAATTTGCCTCGGTCGGTTTTTTAACAAACCTGACATTACGGTATCCCTCAAACGGTGATGAACTTGTCATCACGGACATTTTCCTCGGTCGGTTTTTTAACAAACTTGACAGTACGCATGATATCCCTCAAACGGTGATGAACTTGTCATCACGGAAATTTTCTTCGGTCGGTTTTTTAACAAACTTAACATTACGCTTGATATCCCTCAAACTGTGATGAACTTGTCATCACGGAAATTATCCTCGGTCGGTTTTTTAACAAACTTGACATTACGCTTGATATCCCTCAAACGGTGATGAACTTGTCATCACGGAAATTATCCTCGGTCGGTTTTTTAACAAACTTGACATTACGCTTGATATCCCTCAAACGGTGATGAACTTGTCATCACGGAAATTATCCTCGGTCGGTTTTTTAACAAACTTGACATTACGGTATCCCTCAAACGGTGATAAACTTGTCATCACGGAAATTATCCTCGGTCGGTTTTTTAACAAACTTGACATTACGCTTGATATCCCTCAAACGGTGATGAACTTGTCATCACGGAAATTATCCTCAGTCGGTTTCTTAACAAACTTGACATTACGGTATCCCTCAAACGGTGATGAACTTGTCATCACGGAAATTTTCTTCGGTCGGTTTTTTAACAAACTTGACATTACGGTATCCCTCAACGGTGATGAACTTGTCATCACGGAAATTTTTTTCGGTCGGTTTTTTAACAAACTTGACATTACGCTTGATATCCCTCAACCGGTGATGAACTTGTCATCACGGAAATTTTCCTCGGTCGGTTTTTTAACAAACCTAACATTACGGTATCCCTCAAACGGTGATGAACTTGTCATCACGGAAATTTTCTTCGGTCGGTTTTTTAACAAACTTGACATTACGCTTGATATCCCTCAAACGGTGATGAACTTGTCATCACGGAAATTATCCTCGGTCGGTTTTTTAACAAACCTGACATTACGGTATCCCTCAAACGGTGATGAACTTGTCATCACGGAAATTTTCCTCGGTCGGATTTTTAACAAACCTGACATTACGGTATCCCTCAAACGGTGATGAACTTGTCATCACGGAAATTTTCTTCGGTCGGTTTTTTAACAAACTTGACATAACGGTATCCCTCAACGGTGATGAACTTGTCATCACGGAAATTTTTTTCGGTCGGGTTTTTAACAAACTTGACATTACGCTTGATATCCCTCAAACGGTGATGAACTTGTCATCACGGAAATTATCCTCGGTCGGTTTTTTAACAAACCTGACATTACGGTATCCCTCAACCGGTGATGAACTTGTCATCACGGACATTTTCCTCGGTCGGTTTTTTAACAAACTTGACATTACGCTTGATATCCCACAAACGGTGATGAACTTGTCATCACACAAATTATCCCTGGTCGGTTTTTTAACAAACTTGACATTACGCTTGATATCCCTCAAACTGTGATGAACTTGTCATCACGGAAATTATCCTCGGTCGGTTTTTTAACAAACTAAACATTACGGTATCCCTCAACCGGTGATGAACTTGTCATCACGGAAATTATCCTCGGTCGGTTTTTTAACAAACCTGACATTACGGTATCCCTCAAACGGTGATGAACTTGTCATCACGGAAATTTTCTTCGGTCGATTTATTAACAAACTTGACATTACGCTTGATATCCCTCAAACGGTGATGAACTTGTCATCACGGAAATTTACCTCGGTCGGTTTTTTAACAAATCTGACATTACGGTATCCCTCAAACGGTGATGAACTTGTCATCACGGAAATTTTCTTCGGTGGGTTTTTTAACAAACTTGACATTACGCTTGATATCATCCCTCAAACGGTGATGAAATTGTCATCACGGAAATTATCCTCGGTCGGTTTTTTAACAAACCTGACATTACGGTATCCCTCAACTGGTGATGAACTTGTCATCACGGAAATTTTCCTCTATCGGTTTTTTAACAAACCTGGCATTACGGTATCCCCCAAACGGTTATGAACTTTTCATCACGGAAATTTGCCTCGGTCGGTTTTTTAACAAACCTGACATTACGGTATCCCTCAAACGGTGATGAACTTGTCAGCACGGAAATTTTCTTCGGTCGATTTTTTAACAAACTTGACATTACGCTTGATATCCCTCAAACGGTGATGAACTTGTCATCACGGAAATTTTCTTCGGTCGATTTTTTAACAAACTTGACATTACGCTTGATATCCCTCAAACGGTGATGAACTTGTCATCACGGAAATAATATTCGGTCGGTTTTTTAACAAACCTGACATTACGGTATCCCTCAAACGGTAATGAACTTGTCATCACGGAAATTTTCCTCGGTCGGTTTTTTTACAAACTTGACATTACGCTTGATATCCCTCAAACGGTGATGAACTTGTCATCACGGAAATTATCCTCGGTCGGTTTTTTAACAAACCTGACATTACGGTATCCCTCAAACGGTGATGAACTTGTCATCACGGAAATTTTCTTCGGTCGGTTTCTTAAGAAACTTGACATTACGCTTGATATCCCTCAAACTGTGATGAACTTGTCATCACGGAAATTTACCTCGGTCGGTTTTTTAACAAACCTGCCATTACGGTATCCCTCAATCGGTGATGAACTTGTCATCACGGAAATTATCCTCGGTCGGTTTTTTAACAAACCTGACATTACGGTATCCCTCAAACGGTGATGAACTTGTCATCACGGAAATTTTCCTCGGTCGGTTGTTTAACAAACCTGACATTACAGTATCCCTCAAACGGTGATGAACTTGTCATCACGGAAATTTTCTTCGGTCGGTTCTTTAACAAACTTGACATTACGGTATCCCTCAACGGTGATGAACTTGTCAGCACGGAAATTTTCTTCGGTCGATTTTTTAACAAACTTGACATTACGCTTGATATCTCTCAAACGGTGATGAACTTGTCATCACGGAAATTATCCTCGGTCGGTTTTTTAACAAACCTGACATTACGGTATCCCTCAAACGGTGATGAACTTGTCATCACGGAAATTTTCCTCGGTCGGATTTTTAACAAACCTGACATTACGGTATCCCTCAAACGGTGATGAACTTGACCCACACTCACACTCGCACTCACACTCACACTCACACTCACACTCACACTCACACTCACACTCACACTCACACTCAACTCACACTCACACTCACACTCACACTCACACTCACACTCACACTCACACTCACACTCACACTCACACTGAAATTTTCCTCGGTCGGTTTTTTAACAAACTTGACATTACGCTTGATATCCCTCAAACGGTGATGAACTTGTCATCACGGAAGTTATCCTCGGTCAGTTTTTTAACAAACCTGCCATTACGGTATCCCTCAACCGGTGATGAACTTGTCATCACGGAAATTATCCTCGGTCGGTTTTTTAACAAACCTGACATTACGGTACCCTCAAACGGTGATGAACTTGTCATCACGGAAATTTTCCTCGGTCGGTTGTTTAACAAACCTGACATTACGGTATCCCTCAAACGGTGATGAACTTGTCATCACGGAAATTTTCTTCGGTCGATTTATTAACAAACTTGACATTACGCTTGATATCCCTCAAACGGTGATGAACTTGTCATCACGGAAATTTATCTCGGTCGGTTTTTTAACAAATCTGACATTACGGTATCCCTCAAACGGTGATGAACTTGTCATCACGGAAATTTTCTTCGGTGGGTTTTTTAACAAACTTGACATTTCGCTTGATATCATCCCTCAAACGGTGATGAAATTGTCATCACGGAAATTATCCTCGGTCGGTTTTTTAACAAACCTGACATTACGGTATCCCTCAACCGGTGATGAACTTGTCATCACGGAAATTTTCCTCTATCGGTTTTTTAACAAACCTGACATTACGGTATCCCCCAAACGGTGATGAACTTGTCAGCACGGAAATTTTCTTCGGTCGATTTTTTAACATACTTGACATTACGCTTGATATCCCTCAAACGGTGATGAACTTGTCATCACGGAAATTTTCTTCGGTCGATTTTTTAACAAACTTGACATTACGCTTGATATCCCTCAAACGGTGATGAACTTGTCATCACGGAAATAATATTCGGTCGGTTTTTTAACAAACCTGACATTACGGTATCCCTCAAACGGTGATGAACTTGTCATCACGGAAATTTTCTTCGGTCGGTTTCTTAAGAAACTTGACATTACGCTTGATATCCCTCAAACTGTGATGAACTTGTCATCACGGAAATTTACCTAGGTCGGTTTTTTAACAAACCTGCCATTACGGTATCCCTCAACCGGTGATGAACTTGTCATCACGGAAATTATCCTCGGTCGGTTTTTTAACAAACCTGACATTACGCTTGATATCCCTCAAACTGTGATGAACTTGTCATCACGGAAATTTACCTAGGTCGGTTTTTTAACAAACCTGCCATTACGGTATCCCTCAACCGGTGATGAACTTGTCATCACGGAAATTATCCTCGGTCGGTTTTTTAACAAACCTGACATTACGGTATCCCTCAAACGGTGATGAACTTGTCATCACGGAAATTTTCCTCGGTCGGTTGTTTAACAAACCTGACATTACGGTATCCCTCAAACGGTGATGAACTTGTCATCACGGAAATTTTCTTCGGTCGATTTATTAACAAACTTGACATTACGCTTGATATCCCTCAACTGGTGATGAACTTGTCAACACGGAAATTTACCTCGGTCGGTTTTTTAACAAACCTGACATTACGGTATCCCTCAACCGGTGATGAACTTGTCATCACGGAAATTTTCCTCTATCGGTTATTTAACAAACCTGACATTACGGTATCCCCCAAACGGTTATGAACTTTTCATCACGGAAATTTGCCTCGGTCGGTTTTTTAACAAACCTGACATTACGGTATCCCTCAAACGGTGATGAACTTGTCAGCACGGAAATTTTCTTCGGTCGATTTTTTAACAAACTTGACATTACGCTTGATATCCCTCAAACGGTGATAAACTTGTCATCACGGAAATTATCCTCGGTCGGTTTTTTAACAAACCTGACATTACGGTATCCCTCAAACGGTGATGAACTTGTCATCACGGAAATTTTCCTCGGTCGGATTTTTAACAAACCTGACATTACGGTATCCCTCAAACGGTGATGAACTTGACTCACACTCACACTCGCACTCACACTCACACTCACACTCACACTCACACTCACACTCACACTCACACTCACACTGAAATTTTCCTCGGTCGGTTTTTTAACAAACCTGCCATTACGGTATCCCTCAACCGGTGATGAACTTGTCATCACGGAAATTATCCTCGGTCGGTTTTTTAACAAACCTGACATTACGGTATCCCTCAAACGGTGATGAACTTGTCATCACGGAAATTTTCCTCGGTCGGTTGTTTAACAAACCTGACATTACGGTATCCCTCAAACGGTGATGAACTTGTCATCACGGAAATTTTCCTTGGTCAGTTTTTTAACCAACGCTCACGCTCACACTCGCTCTCACACTCACACTCAAACTCACGCTCACACACACACTCACACACTCTCACACTCTCCCACACTCACACACTCACACACACTCACACTCACACTCACACACACTCACACCTACACTCTCACACTCACACTCACACTCACACTCACACTCGCACTCACACTCACACTCACACTCACACTCACACTGAAATTTTCCTCGGTCGGTTTTTTAACAAACTTGACATTACGCTTGATATCCCTCAAACGGTGATGAACTTGTCATCACGGAAGTTATCCTCGGTCAGTTTTTTAACAAACTTGACATTACGGTATCCCTCAAACGGTGATGAACTTGTCTCACGGAAATTTTCTTCGGTCGATTTTTTAACAAACTTGACATTACGCTTGATATCCCTCAAACTGTGATGAACTTGTCATCACGGAAATTTACCTCGGTCGGTTTTTTAACAAACCTGCCATTACGGTATCCCTCAACCGGTGATGAACTTGTCATCACGGAAATTATCCTCGGTCGGTTTTTTAACAAACCTGACATTACGGTATCCCTCAAACGGTGATGAACTTGTCATCACGGAAATTTTCCTCGGTCGGTTGTTTAACAAACCTGACATTACAGTATCCCTCAAACGGTGATGAACTTGTCAGCACGGAAATTTTCTTCGGTCGGTTCTTTAACAAACTTGACATTACGGTATCCCTCAACGGTGATGAACTTGTCAGCACGGAAATTTTCTTCGGTCGATTTTTTAACAAACTTGACATTACGCTTGATATCCCTCAAACGGTGATGAACTTGTCATCACGGAAATTATCCTCGGTCGGTTTTTTAACAAACCTGACATTACGGTATCCCTCAAACGGTGATGAACTTGTCATCACGGAAATTTTCCTCGGTCGGTTGTTTAACAAACCTGACATTACGGTATCCCTCAAACGGTGATGAACTTGTCATCACGGAAATTTTCTTCGGTCGATTTATTAACAAACTTGACATTACGCTTGATATCCCTCAACTGGTGATGAACTTGTCAACACGGAAATTTACCTCGGTCGGTTTTTTAACAAACCTGACATTACGGTATCCCTCATCCGGTGATGAACTTGTCTTCACGGAAATTTTCCTCTATCGGTTATTTAACAAACCTGACATTACGGTATCCCCCAAACGGTTATCAACTTTTCATCACGGAAATTTGCCTCGGTCGGTTTTTTAACAAACCTGACATTACGGTATCCCTCAAACGGTGATGAACTTGTCAGCACGGAAATTTTCTTCGGTCGATTTTTTAACAAACTTGACATTACGCTTGATATCCCTCAAACGGTGATAAACTTGTCATCACGGAAATTATCCTCGGTCGGTTTTTTAACAAACCTGACATTACGGTATCCCTCAAACGGTGATGAACTTGTCATCACGGAAATTTTCCTCGGTCGGATTTTTAACAAACCTGACATTACGGTATCCCTCAAACGGTGATGAACTTGACTCACACTCACACTCGCACTCACACTCACACTCACACTCACACTCACACTCACACTCACACTCACACTCACACTCACACTCACACTCACACTCACACTCACACTCACACTCACACTGAAATTTTCCTCGGTCGGTTTTTTAACAAACCTGCCATTACGGTATCCCTCAACCGGTGATGAACTTGTCATCACGGAAATTATCCTCGGTCGGTTTTTTAACAAACCTGACATTACGGTATCCCTCAAACGGTGATGTACTTGTCATCACGGAAATTTTCCTCGGTCGGTTGTTTAACAAACCTGACATTACGGTATCCCTCAAACGGTGATGAACTTGTCATCACGGAAATTTTCCTTGGTCAGTTTTTTAACCAACGCTCACGCTCACACTCGCTCTCACACTCACACTCAAACTCACGCTCACACACACACTCACACTCAAACTCACGCTCACACACACACTCACACACTCTCACACTCTCCCACACTCACACACTCACACACACTCACACTCACACTCACACACACTCACACCTACACTCTCACACTCACACTCACACTCACACTCACACTCGCACTCACACTCACACTCACACTCACACTCACACTGAAATTTTCCTCGGTCGGTTTTTTAACAAACTTGACATTACGCTTGATATACCTCAAACGGTGATGAACTTGTCATCACGGAAGTTATCCTCGGTCAGTTTTTTAACAAACTTGACATTACGGTATCCCTCAAACGGTGATGAACTTGTCTCACGGAAATTTTCTTCGGTCGATTTTTTAACAAACTTGACATTACGCTTGATATCCCTCAAACTGTGATGAACTTGTCATCACGGAAATTTACCTCGGTCGGTTTTTTAACAAACCTGCCATTACGGTATCCCTCAACCGGTGATGAACTTGTCATCACGGAAATTATCCTCGGTCGGTTTTTTAACAAACCTGACATTACGGTATCCCTCAAACGGTGATGAACTTGTCATCACGGAAATTTTCCTCGGTCGGTTGTTTAACAAACCTGACATTACAGTATCCCTCAAACGGTGATGAACTTGTCAGCACGGAAATTTTCTTCGGTCGGTTCTTTAACAAACTTGACATTACGGTATCCCTCAACGGTGATGAACTTGTCAGCACGGAAATTTTCTTCGGTCGATTTTTTAACAAACTTGACATTACGCTTGATATCCCTCAAACGGTGATGAACTTGTCATCACGGAAATTATCCTCGGTCGGTTTTTTAACAAACCTGACATTACGGTATCCCTCAAACGGTGATGAACTTGTCATCACGGAAATTTTCCTCGGTCGGATTTTTAACAAACCTGACATTACGGTATCCCTCAAACGGTGATGAACTTGACCCACACTCACACTCGCACTCACACTCACACTCACACTCACACTCACACTCACACTCACACTCACACTCACACTCACACTCAACTCACACTCACACTCACACTCACACTCACACTCACACTCACACTCACACTCACACTGAAATTTTCCTCGGTCGGTTTTTTAACAAACTTGACATTACGCTTGATATCATCCCTCAAACGGTGATGAAATTGTCATCACGGAAATTATCCTCGGTCGGTTTTTTAACAAACCTGACATTACGGTATCCCTCAACCGGTGATGAACTTGTCATCACGGAAATTTTCCTCGGTCGGATTTTTAACAAACCTGACATTACGGTATCCCTCAAACGGTGATGAACTTGTCATCACGGAAATTTTCTTCGGTCGGTTTTTTAACAAACTTGACATAACGGTATCCCTCAACGGTGATGAACTTGTCATCACGGAAATTTTTTTCGGTCGGGTTTTTAACAAACTTGACATTACGCTTGATATCCCTCAAACGGTGATGAACTTGTCATCACGGAAATTATCCTCGGTCGGTTTTTTAACAAACCTGACATTACGGTATCCCTCAAACGGTGATGAACTTGTCATCACGGAAATTTTCCTCGGTCGGTTGTTTAACAAACCTGACATTACGGTATCCCTCAAACGGTGATGAACTTGTCATCACGGAAATTTTCTTCGGTCGATTTATTAACAAACTTGACATTACGCTTGATATCCCTCAACTGGTGATGAACTTGTCAACACGGAAATTTACCTCGGTCGGTTTTTTAACAAACCTGACATTACGGTATCCCTCATCCGGTGATGAACTTGTCTTCACGGAAATTTTCCTCTATCGGTTATTTAACAAACCTGACATTACGGTATCCCCCAAACGGTTATCAACTTTTCATCACGGAAATTTGCCTCGGTCGGTTTTTTAACAAACCTGACATTACGGTATCCCTCAAACGGTGATGAACTTGTCAGCACGGAAATTTTCTTCGGTCGATTTTTTAACAAACTTGACATTACGCTTGATATCCCTCAAACGGTGATAAACTTGTCATCACGGAAATTATCCTCGGTCGGTTTTTTAACAAACCTGACATTACGGTATCCCTCAAACGGTGATGAACTTGTCATCACGGAAATTTTCCTCGGTCGGATTTTTAACAAACCTGACATTACGGTATCCCTCAAACGGTGATGAACTTGACTCACACTCACACTCGCACTCACACTCACACTCACACTCACACTCACACTCACACTCACACTCACACTCACACTCACACTCACACTCACACTCACACTCACACTCACACTGAAATTTTCCTCGGTCGGTTTTTTAACAAACCTGCCATTACGGTATCCCTCAACCGGTGATGAACTTGTCATCACGGAAATTATCCTCGGTCGGTTTTTTAACAAACCTGACATTACGGTATCCCTCAAACGGTGATGTACTTGTCATCACGGAAATTTTCCTCGGTCGGTTGTTTAACAAACCTGACATTACGGTATCCCTCAAACGGTGATGAACTTGTCATCACGGAAATTTTCCTTGGTCAGTTTTTTAACCAACGCTCACGCTCACACTCGCTCTCACACTCACACTCAAACTCACGCTCACACACACACTCACACTCAAACTCACGCTCACACACACACTCACACACTCTCACACTCTCCCACACTCACACACTCACACACACTCACACTCACACTCACACACACTCACACCTACACTCTCACACTCACACTCACACTCACACTCACACTCGCACTCACACTCACACTCACACTCACACTCACACTGAAATTTTCCTCGGTCGGTTTTTTAACAAACTTGACATTACGCTTGATATACCTCAAACGGTGATGAACTTGTCATCACGGAAGTTATCCTCGGTCAGTTTTTTAACAAACTTGACATTACGGTATCCCTCAAACGGTGATGAACTTGTCTCACGGAAATTTTCTTCGGTCGATTTTTTAACAAACTTGACATTACGCTTGATATCCCTCAAACTGTGATGAACTTGTCATCACGGAAATTTACCTCGGTCGGTTTTTTAACAAACCTGCCATTACGGTATCCCTCAACCGGTGATGAACTTGTCATCACGGAAATTATCCTCGGTCGGTTTTTTAACAAACCTGACATTACGGTATCCCTCAAACGGTGATGAACTTGTCATCACGGAAATTTTCCTCGGTCGGTTGTTTAACAAACCTGACATTACAGTATCCCTCAAACGGTGATGAACTTGTCAGCACGGAAATTTTCTTCGGTCGGTTCTTTAACAAACTTGACATTACGGTATCCCTCAACGGTGATGAACTTGTCAGCACGGAAATTTTCTTCGGTCGATTTTTTAACAAACTTGACATTACGCTTGATATCCCTCAAACGGTGATGAACTTGTCATCACGGAAATTATCCTCGGTCGGTTTTTTAACAAACCTGACATTACGGTATCCCTCAAACGGTGATGAACTTGTCATCACGGAAATTTTCCTCGGTCGGATTTTTAACAAACCTGACATTACGGTATCCCTCAAACGGTGATGAACTTGACCCACACTCACACTCGCACTCACACTCACACTCACACTCACACTCACACTCACACTCACACTCACACTCACACTCACACTCAACTCACACTCACACTCACACTCACACTCACACTCACACTCACACTCACACTCACACTGAAATTTTCCTCGGTCGGTTTTTTAACAAACTTGACATTACGCTTGATATCATCCCTCAAACGGTGATGAAATTGTCATCACGGAAATTATCCTCGGTCGGTTTTTTAACAAACCTGACATTACGGTATCCCTCAACCGGTGATGAACTTGTCATCACGGAAATTTTCCTCGGTCGGATTTTTAACAAACCTGACATTACGGTATCCCTCAAACGGTGATGAACTTGTCATCACGGAAATTTTCTTCGGTCGGTTTTTTAACAAACTTGACATAACGGTATCCCTCAACGGTGATGAACTTGTCATCACGGAAATTTTTTTCGGTCGGGTTTTTAACAAACTTGACATTACGCTTGATATCCCTCAAACGGTGATGAACTTGTCATCACGGAAATTATCCTCGGTCGGTTTTTTAACAAACCTGACATTACGGTATCCCTCAACCGGTGATGAACTTGTCTTCACGGAAATTTTCCTCTATCGGTTATTTAACAAACCTGACATTACGGTATCCCCCAAACGGTTATCAACTTTTCATCACGGAAATTTGCCTCGGTCGGTTTTTTAACAAACCTGACATTACGGTATCCCTCAAACGGTGATGAACTTGTCAGCACGGAAATTTTCTTCGGTCGATTTTTTAACAAACTTGACATTACGCTTGATATCCCTCAAACGGTGATAAACTTGTCATCACGGAAATTATCCTCGGTCGGTTTTTTAACAAACCTGACATTACGGTATCCCTCAAACGGTGATGAACTTGTCATCACGGAAATTTTCCTCGGTCGGATTTTTAACAAACCTGACATTACGGTATCCCTCAAACGGTGATGAACTTGACTCACACTCACACTCGCACTCACACTCACACTCACACTCACACTCACACTCACACTCACACTCACACTCACACTCACACTCACACTGAAATTTTCCTCGGTCGGTTTTTTAACAAACCTGCCATTACGGTATCCCTCAACCGGTGATGAACTTGTCATCACGGAAATTATCCTCGGTCGGTTTTTTAACAAACCTGACATTACGGTATCCCTCAAACGGTGATGTACTTGTCATCACGGAAATTTTCCTCGGTCGGTTGTTTAACAAACCTGACATTACGGTATCCCTCAAACGGTGATGAACTTGTCATCACGGAAATTTTCCTTGGTCAGTTTTTTAACCAACGCTCACGCTCACACTCGCTCTCACACTCACACTCAAACTCACGCTCACACACACACTCACACACTCTCACACTCTCCCACACTCACACACTCACACACACTCACACTCACACTCACACACACTCACACCTACACTCTCACACTCACACTCACACTCACACTCACACTCGCACTCACACTCACACTCACACTCACACTCACACTGAAATTTTCCTCGGTCGGTTTTTTAACAAACTTGACATTACGCTTGATATACCTCAAACGGTGATGAACTTGTCATCACGGAAGTTATCCTCGGTCAGTTTTTTAACAAACTTGACATTACGGTATCCCTCAAACGGTGATGAACTTGTCTCACGAAAATTTTCTTCGGTCGATTTTTTAACAAACTTGACATTACGCTTGATATCCCTCAAACTGTGATGAACTTGTCATCACGGAAATTTACCTCGGTCGGTTTTTTAACAAACCTGCCATTACGGTATCCCTCAACCGGTGATGAACTTGTCATCACGGAAATTATCCTCGGTCGGTTTTTTAACAAACCTGACATTACGGTATCCCTCAAACGGTGATGAACTTGTCATCACGGAAATTTTCCTCGGTCGGTTGTTTAACAAACCTGACATTACAGTATCCCTCAAACGGTGATGAACTTGTCAGCACGGAAATTTTCTTCGGTCGGTTCTTTAACAAACTTGACATTACGGTATCCCTCAACGGTGATGAACTTGTCAGCACGGAAATTTTCTTCGGTCGATTTTTTAACAAACTTGACATTACGCTTGATATCCCTCAAACGGTGATGAACTTGTCATCACGGAAATTATCCTCGGTCGGTTTTTTAACAAACCTGACATTACGGTATCCCTCAAACGGTGATGAACTTGTCATCACGGAAATTTTCCTCGGTCGGATTTTTAACAAACCTGACATTACGGTATCCCTCAAACGGTGATGAACTTGACCCACACTCACACTCGCACTCACACTCACACTCACACTCACACTCACACTCACACTCACACTCACACTCACACTCACACTCAACTCACACTCACACTCACACTCACACTCACACTCACACTCACACTCACACTGAAATTTTCCTCGGTCGGTTTTTTAACAAACTTGACATTACGCTTGATATCATCCCTCAAACGGTGATGAAATTGTCATCACGGAAATTATCCTCGGTCGGTTTTTTAACAAACCTGACATTACGGTATCCCTCAACCGGTGATGAACTTGTCATCACGGAAATTTTCCTCGGTCGGATTTTTAACAAACCTGACATTACGGTATCCCTCAAACGGTGATGAACTTGTCATCACGGAAATTTTCTTCGGTCGGTTTTTTAACAAACTTGACATAACGGTATCCCTCAACGGTGATGAACTTGTCATCACGGAAATTTTTTTCGGTCGGGTTTTTAACAAACTTGACATTACGCTTGATATCCCTCAAACGGTGATGAACTTGTCATCACGGAAATTATCCTCGGTCGGTTTTTTAACAAACCTGACATCACGGTATCCCTCAACCGGTGATGAACTTGTCATCACGGAAGTTATCCTCGGTCAGTTTTTTAACAAACCTGCCATTACGGTATCCCTCAACCGGTGATGAACTTGTCATCACGGAAATTATCCTCGGTCGGTTTTTTAACAAACCTGACATTACGGTATCCCTCAAACGGTGATGAACTTGTCATCACGGAAATTTTCCTCGGTCGGTTGTTTAACAAACCTGACATTACGGTATCCCTCAAACGGTGATGAACTTGTCATCACGGAAATTTTCTTCGGTCGATTTATTAACAAACTTGACATTACGCTTGATATCCCTCAACTGGTGATGAACTTGTCAACACGGAAATTTACCTCGGTCGGTTTTTTAACAAACCTGACATTACGGTATCCCTCAACCGGTGATGAACTTGTCATCACGGAAATTTTCCTCTATCGGTTATTTAACAAACCTGACATTACGGTATCCCCCAAACGGTTATGAACTTTTCATCACGGAAATTTGCCTCGGTCGGTTTTTTAACAAACCTGACATTACGGTATCCCTCAAACGGTGATGAACTTGTCAGCACGGAAATTTTCTTCGGTCGATTTTTTAACAAACTTGACATTACGCTTGATATCCCTCAAACGGTGATAAACTTGTCATCACGGAAATTATCCTCGGTCGGTTTTTTAACAAACCTGACATTACGGTATCCCTCAACCGGTGATGAACTTGTCATCACGGAAATTTTCCTCTATCGGTTATTTAACAAACCTGACATTACGGTATCCCCCAAACGGTTATGAACTTTTCATCACGGAAATTTGCCTCGGTCGGTTTTTTAACAAACCTGACATTACGGTATCCCTCAACCGGTGATGAACTTGTCATCACGGAAGTTATCCTCGGTCAGTTTTTTAACAAACCTGCCATTACGGTATCCCTCAACCGGTGATGAACTTGTCATCACGGAAATTATCCTCGGTCGGTTTTTTAACAAACCTGACATTACGGTATCCCTCAAACGGTGATGAACTTGTCATCACGGAAATTTTCCTCGGTCGGTTGTTTAACAAACCTGACATTACGGTATCCCTCAAACGGTGATGAACTTGTCATCACGGAAATTTTCTTCGGTCGATTTATTAACAAACTTGACATTACGCTTGATATCCCTCAACTGGTGATGAACTTGTCAACACGGAAATTTACCTCGGTCGGTTTTTTAACAAACCTGACATTACGGTATCCCTCAACCGGTGATGAACTTGTCATCACGGAAATTTTCCTCTATCGGTTATTTAACAAACCTGACATTACGGTATCCCCCAAACGGTTATGAACTTTTCATCACGGAAATTTGCCTCGGTCGGTTTTTTAACAAACCTGACATTACGGTATCCCTCAAACGGTGATGAACTTGTCAGCACGGAAATTTTCTTCGGTCGATTTTTTAACAAACTTGACATTACGCTTGATATCCCTCAAACGGTGATAAACTTGTCATCACGGAAATTATCCTCGGTCGGTTTTTTAACAAACCTGACATTACGGTATCCCTCAAACGGTGATGAACTTGTCATCACGGAAATTTTCCTCGGTCGGATTTTTAACAAACCTGACATTACGGTATCCCTCAAACGGTGATGAACTTGACTCACACTCACACTCGCACTCACACTCACACTCACACTCACACTCACACTCACACTCACACTCACACTCACACTGAAATTTTCCTCGGTCGGTTTTTTAACAAACCTGCCATTACGGTATCCCTCAACCGGTGATGAACTTGTCATCACGGAAATTATCCTCGGTCGGTTTTTTAACAAACCTGACATTACGGTATCCCTCAAACGGTGATGAACTTGTCATCACGGAAATTTTCCTCGGTCGGTTGTTTAACAAACCTGACATTACGGTATCCCTCAAACGGTGATGAACTTGTCATCACGGAAATTTTCCTTGGTCAGTTTTTTAACCAACGCTCACGCTCACACTCGCTCTCACACTCACACTCAAACTCACGCTCACACACACACTCACACACTCTCACACTCTCCCACACTCACACACTCACACACACTCACACTCACACTCACACACACTCACACCTACACTCTCACACTCACACTCACACTCACACTCACACTCGCACTCACACTCACACTCACACTCACACTCACACTGAAATTTTCCTCGGTCGGTTTTTTAACAAACTTGACATTACGCTTGATATCCCTCAAACGGTGATGAACTTGTCATCACGGAAGTTATCCTCGGTCAGTTTTTTAACAAACTTGACATTACGGTATCCCTCAAACGGTGATGAACTTGTCTCACGGAAATTTTCTTCGGTCGATTTTTTAACAAACTTGACATTACGCTTGATATCCCTCAAACTGTGATGAACTTGTCATCACGGAAATTTACCTCGGTCGGTTTTTTAACAAACCTGCCATTACGGTATCCCTCAACCGGTGATGAACTTGTCATCACGGAAATTATCCTCGGTCGGTTTTTTAACAAACCTGACATTACGGTATCCCTCAAACGGTGATGAACTTGTCATCACGGAAATTTTCCTCGGTCGGTTGTTTAACAAACCTGACATTACAGTATCCCTCAAACGGTGATGAACTTGTCAGCACGGAAATTTTCTTCGGTCGGTTCTTTAACAAACTTGACATTACGGTATCCCTCAACGGTGATGAACTTGTCAGCACGGAAATTTTCTTCGGTCGATTTTTTAACAAACTTGACATTACGCTTGATATCCCTCAAACGGTGATGAACTTGTCATCACGGAAATTATCCTCGGTCGGTTTTTTAACAAACCTGACATTACGGTATCCCTCAAACGGTGATGAACTTGTCATCACGGAAATTTTCCTCGGTCGGTTGTTTAACAAACCTGACATTACGGTATCCCTCAAACGGTGATGAACTTGTCATCACGGAAATTTTCTTCGGTCGATTTATTAACAAACTTGACATTACGCTTGATATCCCTCAACTGGTGATGAACTTGTCAACACGGAAATTTACCTCGGTCGGTTTTTTAACAAACCTGACATTACGGTATCCCTCATCCGGTGATGAACTTGTCTTCACGGAAATTTTCCTCTATCGGTTATTTAACAAACCTGACATTACGGTATCCCCCAAACGGTTATCAACTTTTCATCACGGAAATTTGCCTCGGTCGGTTTTTTAACAAACCTGACATTACGGTATCCCTCAAACGGTGATGAACTTGTCAGCACGGAAATTTTCTTCGGTCGATTTTTTAACAAACTTGACATTACGCTTGATATCCCTCAAACGGTGATAAACTTGTCATCACGGAAATTATCCTCGGTCGGTTTTTTAACAAACCTGACATTACGGTATCCCTCAAACGGTGATGAACTTGTCATCACGGAAATTTTCCTCGGTCGGATTTTTAACAAACCTGACATTACGGTATCCCTCAAACGGTGATGAACTTGACTCACACTCACACTCGCACTCACACTCACACTCACACTCACACTCACACTCACACTCACACTCACACTCACACTCACACTCACACTCACACTCACACTCACACTCACACTGAAATTTTCCTCGGTCGGTTTTTTAACAAACCTGCCATTACGGTATCCCTCAACCGGTGATGAACTTGTCATCACGGAAATTATCCTCGGTCGGTTTTTTAACAAACCTGACATTACGGTATCCCTCAAACGGTGATGTACTTGTCATCACGGAAATTTTCCTCGGTCGGTTGTTTAACAAACCTGACATTACGGTATCCCTCAAACGGTGATGAACTTGTCATCACGGAAATTTTCCTTGGTCAGTTTTTTAACCAACGCTCACGCTCACACTCGCTCTCACACTCACACTCAAACTCACGCTCACACACACACTCACACTCAAACTCACGCTCACACACACACTCACACACTCTCACACTCTCCCACACTCACACACTCACACACACTCACACTCACACTCACACACACTCACACCTACACTCTCACACTCACACTCACACTCACACTCACACTCGCACTCACACTCACACTCACACTCACACTCACACTGAAATTTTCCTCGGTCGGTTTTTTAACAAACTTGACATTACGCTTGATATACCTCAAACGGTGATGAACTTGTCATCACGGAAGTTATCCTCGGTCAGTTTTTTAACAAACTTGACATTACGGTATCCCTCAAACGGTGATGAACTTGTCTCACGGAAATTTTCTTCGGTCGATTTTTTAACAAACTTGACATTACGCTTGATATCCCTCAAACTGTGATGAACTTGTCATCACGGAAATTTACCTCGGTCGGTTTTTTAACAAACCTGCCATTACGGTATCCCTCAACCGGTGATGAACTTGTCATCACGGAAATTATCCTCGGTCGGTTTTTTAACAAACCTGACATTACGGTATCCCTCAAACGGTGATGAACTTGTCATCACGGAAATTTTCCTCGGTCGGTTGTTTAACAAACCTGACATTACAGTATCCCTCAAACGGTGATGAACTTGTCAGCACGGAAATTTTCTTCGGTCGGTTCTTTAACAAACTTGACATTACGGTATCCCTCAACGGTGATGAACTTGTCAGCACGGAAATTTTCTTCGGTCGATTTTTTAACAAACTTGACATTACGCTTGATATCCCTCAAACGGTGATGAACTTGTCATCACGGAAATTATCCTCGGTCGGTTTTTTAACAAACCTGACATTACGGTATCCCTCAAACGGTGATGAACTTGTCATCACGGAAATTTTCCTCGGTCGGATTTTTAACAAACCTGACATTACGGTATCCCTCAAACGGTGATGAACTTGACCCACACTCACACTCGCACTCACACTCACACTCACACTCACACTCACACTCACACTCACACTCACACTCACACTCACACTCAACTCACACTCACACTCACACTCACACTCACACTCACACTCACACTCACACTCACACTGAAATTTTCCTCGGTCGGTTTTTTAACAAACTTGACATTACGCTTGATATCATCCCTCAAACGGTGATGAAATTGTCATCACGGAAATTATCCTCGGTCGGTTTTTTAACAAACCTGACATTACGGTATCCCTCAACCGGTGATGAACTTGTCATCACGGAAATTTTCCTCGGTCGGATTTTTAACAAACCTGACATTACGGTATCCCTCAAACGGTGATGAACTTGTCATCACGGAAATTTTCTTCGGTCGGTTTTTTAACAAACTTGACATAACGGTATCCCTCAACGGTGATGAACTTGTCATCACGGAAATTTTTTTCGGTCGGGTTTTTAACAAACTTGACATTACGCTTGATATCCCTCAAACGGTGATGAACTTGTCATCACGGAAATTATCCTCGGTCGGTTTTTTAACAAACCTGACATTACGGTATCCCTCAACCGGTGATGAACTTGTCATCACGGAAGTTATCCTCGGTCAGTTTTTTAACAAACCTGCCATTACGGTATCCCTCAACCGGTGATGAACTTGTCATCACGGAAATTATCCTCGGTCGGTTTTTTAACAAACCTGACATTACGGTATCCCTCAAACGGTGATGAACTTGTCATCACGGAAATTTTCCTCGGTCGGTTGTTTAACAAACCTGACATTACGGTATCCCTCAAACGGTGATGAACTTGTCATCACGGAAATTTTCTTCGGTCGATTTATTAACAAACTTGACATTACGCTTGATATCCCTCAACTGGTGATGAACTTGTCAACACGGAAATTTACCTCGGTCGGTTTTTTAACAAACCTGACATTACGGTATCCCTCAACCGGTGATGAACTTGTCATCACGGAAATTTTCCTCTATCGGTTATTTAACAAACCTGACATTACGGTATCCCCCAAACGGTTATGAACTTTTCATCACGGAAATTTGCCTCGGTCGGTTTTTTAACAAACCTGACATTACGGTATCCCTCAAACGGTGATGAACTTGTCAGCACGGAAATTTTCTTCGGTCGATTTTTTAACAAACTTGACATTACGCTTGATATCCCTCAAACGGTGATAAACTTGTCATCACGGAAATTATCCTCGGTCGGTTTTTTAACAAACCTGACATTACGGTATCCCTCAAACGGTGATGAACTTGTCATCACGGAAATTTTCCTCGGTCGGATTTTTAACAAACCTGACATTACGGTATCCCTCAAACGGTGATGAACTTGACTCACACTCACACTCGCACTCACACTCACACTCACACTCACACTCACACTCACACTCACACTCACACTCACACTCACACTGAAATTTTCCTCGGTCGGTTTTTTAACAAACCTGCCATTACGGTATCCCTCAACCGGTGATGAACTTGTCATCACGGAAATTATCCTCGGTCGGTTTTTTAACAAACCTGACATTACGGTATCCCTCAAACGGTGATGAACTTGTCATCACGGAAATTTTCCTCGGTCGGTTGTTTAACAAACCTGACATTACGGTATCCCTCAAACGGTGATGAACTTGTCATCACGGAAATTTTCCTTGGTCAGTTTTTTAACCAACGCTCACGCTCACACTCGCTCTCACACTCACACTCAAACTCACGCTCACACACACACTCACACACTCTCACACTCTCCCACACTCACACACTCACACACACTCACACTCACACTCACACACACTCACACCTACACTCTCACACTCACACTCACACTCACACTCACACTCGCACTCACACTCACACTCACACTCACACTCACACTGAAATTTTCCTCGGTCGGTTTTTTAACAAACTTGACATTACGCTTGATATCCCTCAAACGGTGATGAACTTGTCATCACGGAAGTTATCCTCGGTCAGTTTTTTAACAAACTTGACATTACGGTATCCCTCAAACGGTGATGAACTTGTCTCACGGAAATTTTCTTCGGTCGATTTTTTAACAAACTTGACATTACGCTTGATATCCCTCAAACTGTGATGAACTTGTCATCACGGAAATTTACCTCGGTCGGTTTTTTAACAAACCTGCCATTACGGTATCCCTCAACCGGTGATGAACTTGTCATCACGGAAATTATCCTCGGTCGGTTTTTTAACAAACCTGACATTACGGTATCCCTCAAACGGTGATGAACTTGTCATCACGGAAATTTTCCTCGGTCGGTTGTTTAACAAACCTGACATTACAGTATCCCTCAAACGGTGATGAACTTGTCAGCACGGAAATTTTCTTCGGTCGGTTCTTTAACAAACTTGACATTACGGTATCCCTCAACGGTGATGAACTTGTCAGCACGGAAATTTTCTTCGGTCGATTTTTTAACAAACTTGACATTACGCTTGATATCCCTCAAACGGTGATGAACTTGTCATCACGGAAATTATCCTCGGTCGGTTTTTTAACAAACCTGACATTACGGTATCCCTCAAACGGTGATGAACTTGTCATCACGGAAATTTTCCTTGGTCGGATTTTTAACAAACCTGACATTACGGTATCCCTCAAACGGTGATGAACTTGACCCACACTCACACTCGCACTCACACTCACACTCACACTCACACTCACACTCACACTCACACTCACACTCACACTCAACTCACACTCACACTCACACTCACACTCACACTCACACTCACACTCACACTCACACTCACACTCACACTGAAATTTTCCTCGGTCGGTTTTTTAACAAACTTGACATTACGCTTGATATCATCCCTCAAACGGTGATGAAATTGTCATCACGGAAATTATCCTCGGTCGGTTTTTTAACAAACCTGACATTACGGTATCCCTCAACCGGTGATGAACTTGTCATCACGGAAATTTTCCTCGGTCGGATTTTTAACAAACCTGACATTACGGTATCCCTCAAACGGTGATGAACTTGTCATCACGGAAATTTTCTTCGGTCGGTTTTTTAACAAACTTGACATAACGGTATCCCTCAACGGTGATGAACTTGTCATCACGGAAATTTTTTTCGGTCGGGTTTTTAACAAACTTGACATTACGCTTGATATCCCTCAAACGGTGATGAACTTGTCATCACGGAAATTATCCTCGGTCGGTTTTTTAACAAACCTGACATTACGGTATCCCTCAACCGGTGATGAACTTGTCATCACGGACATTTTCCTCGGTCGGTTTTTTAACAAACTTGACATTACGCTTGATATCCCACAAACGGTGATGAACTTGTCATCACACAAATTATCCCTGGTCGGTTTTTTAACAAACTTGACATTACGCTTGATATCCCTCAAACTGTGATGAACTTGTCATCACGGAAATTATCCTCGGTCGGTTTTTTAACAAACTAAACATTACGGTATCCCTCAACCGGTGATGAACTTGTCATCACGGAAATTATCCTCGGTCGGTTTTTTAACAAACCTGACATTACGGTATCCCTCAAACGGTGATGAACTTGTCATCACGGAAATTTTCTTCGGTCGATTTATTAACAAACTTGACATTACGCTTGATATCATCCCTCAACCGGTGATGAACTTGTCATCACGGAAATTATCCTCGGTCGGTTTTTTAACAAACCTGACATTACGGTATCCCTCAACCGGTGATGAACTTGTCATCACGGAAATTTTCCTCTATCGGTTTTTTAACAAACCTGACATTACGGTATCCCCCAAACGGTGATGAACTTGTCATCACGGAAATTTTCCTTGGTCAGTTTTTTAACCAACGCTCACGCTCACACTCGCTCTCACACTCACACTCAAACTCACGCTCACACACACACTCACACACTCTCACACTCTCCCACACTCACACACTCACACACACTCACACTCACACTCACACACACTCACACCTACACTCTCACACTCACACTCACACTCACACTCACACTCGCACTCACACTCACACTCACACTCACACTCACACTGAAATTTTCCTCGGTCGGTTTTTTAACAAACTTGACATTACGCTTGATATCCCTCAAACGGTGATGAACTTGTCATCACGGAAGTTATCCTCGGTCAGTTTTTTAACAAACTTGACATTACGGTATCCCTCAAACGGTGATGAACTTGTCTCACGGAAATTTTCTTCGGTCGATTTTTTAACAAACTTGACATTACGCTTGATATCCCTCAAACTGTGATGAACTTGTCATCACGGAAATTTACCTCGGTCGGTTTTTTAACAAACCTGCCATTACGGTATCCCTCAACCGGTGATGAACTTGTCATCACGGAAATTATCCTCGGTCGGTTTTTTAACAAACCTGACATTACGGTATCCCTCAAACGGTGATGAACTTGTCATCACGGAAATTTTCCTCGGTCGGTTGTTTAACAAACCTGACATTACAGTATCCCTCAAACGGTGATGAACTTGTCAGCACGGAAATTTTCTTCGGTCGGTTCTTTAACAAACTTGACATTACGGTATCCCTCAACGGTGATGAACTTGTCAGCACGGAAATTTTCTTCGGTCGATTTTTTAACAAACTTGACATTACGCTTGATATCCCTCAAACGGTGATGAACTTGTCATCACGGAAATTATCCTCGGTCGGTTTTTTAACAAACCTGACATTACGGTATCCCTCAAACGGTGATGAACTTGTCATCACGGAAATTTTCCTCGGTCAGATTTTTAACAAACCTGACATTACGGTATCCCTCAAACGGTGATGAACTTGACCCACACTCACACTCGCACTCACACTCACACTCACACTCACACTCACACTCACACTCACACTCACACTCACACTCAACTCACACTCACACTCACACTCACACTCACACTCACACTCACACTCACACTCACACTCACACTCACACTCACACTCACACTCACACTGAAATTTTCCTCGGTCGGTTTTTTAACAAACTTGACATTACGCTTGATATCATCCCTCAAACGGTGATGAAATTGTCATCACGGAAATTATCCTCGGTCGGTTTTTTAACAAACCTGACATTACGGTATCCCTCAACCGGTGATGAACTTGTCATCACGGAAATTTTCCTCGGTCGGATTTTTAACAAACCTGACATTACGGTATCCCTCAAACGGTGATGAACTTGTCATCACGGAAATTTACCTCGGTCGGTTTTTTAACAAACCTGACATTACGGTATCCCTCAACCGGTGATGAACTTGTCTTCACGGAAATTTTCCTCTATCGGTTATTTAACAAACCTGACATTACGGTATCCCCCAAACGGTTATGAACTTTTCATCACGGAAATTTGCCTCGGTCGGTTTTTTAACAAACCTGACATTACGGTATCCCTCAAACGGTGATGAACTTGTCAGCACGGAAATTTTCTTCGGTCGATTTTTTAACAAACTTGACATTACGCTTGATATCCCTCAAACGGTGATAAACTTGTCATCACGGAAATTATCCTCGGTCGGTTTTTTAACAAACCTGACATTACGGTATCCCTCAAACGGTGGTGAACTTGTCATCACGGAAATTTTCCTCGGTCGGATTTTTAACAAACCTGACATTACGGTATCCCTCAAACGGTGATGAACTTGACTCACACTCACACTCGCACTCACACTCACACTCACACTCACACTCACACTCACACTCACACTCACACTCACACTCACACTCACACTGAAATTTTCCTCGGTCGGTTTTTTAACAAACCTGCCATTACGGTATCCCTCAACCGGTGATGAACTTGTCATCACGGAAATTATCCTCGGTCGGTTTTTTAACAAACCTGACATTACGGTATCCCTCAAACGGTGATGAACTTGTCATCACGGAAATTTTCCTCGGTCGGTTGTTTAACAAACCTGACATTACGGTATCCCTCAAACGGTGATGAACTTGTCTCACGGAAATTTTCTTCGGTCGATTTTTTAACAAACTTGACATTACGCTTGATATCCCTCAAACTGTGATGAACTTGTCATCACGGAAATTTACCTCGGTCGGTTTTTTAACAAACCTGCCATTACGGTATCCCTCAACCGGTGATGAACTTGTCATCACGGAAATTATCCTCGGTCGGTTTTTTAACAAACCTGACATTACGGTATCCCTCAAACGGTGATGAACTTGTCATCACGGAAATTTTCCTCGGTCGGTTGTTTAACAAACCTGACATTACAGTATCCCTCAAACGGTAATGAACTTGTCAGCACGGAAATTTTCTTCGGTCGGTTCTTTAACAAACTTGACATTACGGTATCCCTCAACGGTGATGAACTTGTCAGCACGGAAATTTTCTTCGGTCGATTTTTTAACAAACTTGACATTACGCTTGATATCCCTCAAACGGTGATGAACTTGTCATCACGGAAATTATCCTCGGTCGGTTTTTTAACAAACCTGACATTACGGTATCCCTCAAACGGTGATGAACTTGTCATCACGGAAATTTTCCTCGGTCGGATTTTTAACAAACCTGACATTACGGTATCCCTCAAACGGTGATGAACTTGACCCACACTCACACTCGCACTCACACTCACACTCACACTCACACTCACACTCACACTCACACTCACACTCAACTCACACTCACACTCACACTCACACTCACACTCACACTGAAATTTTCCTCGGTCGGTTTTTTAACAAACTTGACATTACGCTTGATATCATCCCTCAAACGGTGATGAAATTGTCATCACGGAAATTATCCTCGGTCGGTTTTTTAACAAACCTGACATTACGGTATCCCTCAACCGGTGATGAACTTGTCATCACGGAAATTTTCCTCGGTCGGATTTTTAACAAACCTGACATTACGGTATCCCTCAAACGGTGATGAACTTGTCATCACGGAAATTTTCTTCGGTCGGTTTTTTAACAAACTTGACATAACGGTATCCCTCAACGGTGATGAACTTGTCATCACGGAAATTTTTTTCGGTCGGGTTTTTAACAAACTTGACATTACGCTTGATATCCCTCAAACGGTGATGAACTTGTCATCACGGAAATTATCCTCGGTCGGTTTTTTAACAAACCTGACATTACGGTATCCCTCAACCGGTGATGAACTTGTCATCACGGAAGTTATCCTTGGTCAGTTTTTTAACAAACCTGCCATTACGGTATCCCTCAACCGGTGATGAACTTGTCATCACGGAAATTATCCTCGGTCGGTTTTTTAACAAACCTGACATTACGGTATCCCTCAAACGGTGATGAACTTGTCATCACGGAAATTTTCCTCGGTCGGTTGTTTAACAAACCTGACATTACGGTATCCCTCAAACGGTGATGAACTTGTCATCACGGAAATTTTCTTCGGTCGATTTATTAACAAACTTGACATTACGCTTGATATCCCTCAACTGGTGATGAACTTGTCAACACGGAAATTTACCTCGGTCGGTTTTTTAACAAACCTGACATTACGGTATCCCTCAACCGGTGATGAACTTGTCATCACGGAAATTTTCCTCTATCGGTTATTTAACAAACCTGACATTACGGTATCCCCCAAACGGTTATGAACTTTTCATCACGGAAATTTGCCTCGGTCGGTTTTTTAACAAACCTGACATTACGGTATCCCTCAAACGGTGATGAACTTGTCAGCACGGAAATTTTCTTCGGTCGATTTTTTAACAAACTTGACATTACGCTTGATATCCCTCAAACGGTGATAAGCTTGTCATCACGGAAATTATCCTCGGTCGGTTTTTTAACAAACCTGACATTACGGTATCCCTCAAACGGTGATGAACTTGTCATCACGGAAATTTTCCTCGGTCGGATTTTTAACAAACCTGACATTACGGTATCCCTCAAACGGTGATGAACTTGACTCACACTCACACTCGCACTCACACTCACACTCACACTCACACTCACACTCACACTCACACTCACACTCACACTGAAATTTTCCTCGGTCGGTTTTTTAACAAACCTGCCATTACGGTATCCCTCAACCGGTGATGAACTTGTCATCACGGAAATTATCCTCGGTCGGTTTTTTAACAAACCTGACATTACGGTATCCCTCAAACGGTGATGAACTTGTCATCACGGAAATTTTCCTCGGTCGGTTGTTTAACAAACCTGACATTACGGTATCCCTCAAACGGTGATGAACTTGTCATCACGGAAATTTTCCTTGGTCAGTTTTTTAACCAACGCTCACGCTCACACTCGCTCTCACACTCACACTCAAACTCACGCTCACACACACACTCACACACTCTCACACTCTCCCACACTCACACACTCACACACACTCACACTCACACTCACACACACTCACACCTACACTCTCACACTCACACTCACACTCACACTCACACTCGCACTCACACTCACACTCACACTCACACTCACACTGAAATTTTCCTCGGTCGGTTTTTTAACAAACTTGACATTACGCTTGATATCCCTCAAACGGTGATGAACTTGTCATCACGGAAGTTATCCTCGGTCAGTTTTTTAACAAACTTGACATTACGGTATCCCTCAAACGGTGATGAACTTGTCTCACGGAAATTTTCTTCGGTCGATTTTTTAACAAACTTGACATTACGCTTGATATCCCTCAAACTGTGATGAACTTGTCATCACGGAAATTTACCTCGGTCGGTTTTTTAACAAACCTGCCATTACGGTATCCCTCAACCGGTGATGAACTTGTCATCACGGAAATTATCCTCGGTCGGTTTTTTAACAAACCTGACATTACGGTATCCCTCAAACGGTGATGAACTTGTCATCACGGAAATTTTCCTCGGTCGGTTGTTTAACAAACCTGACATTACAGTATCCCTCAAACGGTGATGAACTTGTCAGCACGGAAATTTTCTTCGGTCGGTTCTTTAACAAACTTGACATTACGGTATCCCTCAACGGTGATGAACTTGTCAGCACGGAAATTTTCTTCGGTCGATTTTTTAACAAACTTGACATTACGCTTGATATCCCTCAAACGGTGATGAACTTGTCATCACGGAAATTATCCTCGGTCGGTTTTTTAACAAACCTGACATTACGGTATCCCTCAAACGGTGATGAACTTGTCATCACGGAAATTTTCCTTGGTCGGATTTTTAACAAACCTGACATTACGGTATCCCTCAAACGGTGATGAACTTGACCCACACTCACACTCGCACTCACACTCACACTCACACTCACACTCACACTCACACTCACACTCACACTCACACTCAACTCACACTCACACTCACACTCACACTCACACTCACACTCACACTCACACTCGCACTCACACTCACACTGAAATTTTCCTCGGTCGGTTTTTTAACAAACTTGACATTACGCTTGATATCATCCCTCAAACGGTGATGAAATTGTCATCACGGAAATTATCCTCGGTCGGTTTTTTAACAAACCTGACATTACGGTATCCCTCAACCGGTGATGAACTTGTCATCACGGAAATTTTCCTCGGTCGGATTTTTAACAAACCTGACATTACGGTATCCCTCAAACGGTGATGAACTTGTCATCACGGAAATTTTCTTCGGTCGGTTTTTTAACAAACTTGACATAACGGTATCCCTCAACGGTGATGAACTTGTCATCACGGAAATTTTTTTCGGTCGGGTTTTTAACAAACTTGACATTACGCTTGATATCCCTCAAACGGTGATGAACTTGTCATCACGGAAATTATCCTCGGTCGGTTTTTTAACAAACCTGACATTACGGTATCCCTCAACCGGTGATGAACTTGTCATCACGGACATTTTCCTCGGTCGGTTTTTTAACAAACTTGACATTACGCTTGATATCCCACAAACGGTGATGAACTTGTCATCACACAAATTATCCCTGGTCGGTTTTTTAACAAACTTGACATTACGCTTGATATCCCTCAAACTGTGATGAACTTGTCATCACGGAAATTATCCTCGGTCGGTTTTTTAACAAACTAAACATTACGGTATCCCTCAAACGGTGATGAACTTGTCATCACGGAAATTTTCTTCGGTCGATTTATTAACAAACTTGACATTACGCTTGATATCATCCCTCAACCGGTGATGAACTTGTCATCACGGAAATTATCCTCGGTCGGTTTTTTAACAAACCTGACATTACGGTATCCCTCAACCGGTGATGAACTTGTCATCACGGAAATTTTCCTCTATCGGTTTTTTAACAAACCTGACATTACGGTATCCCCCAAACGGTGATGAACTTGTCATCACGGAAATTTTCCTTGGTCAGTTTTTTAACCAACGCTCACGCTCACACTCGCTCTCACACTCACACTCAAACTCACGCTCACACACACACTCACACACTCTCACACTCTCCCACACTCACACACTCACACACACTCACACTCACACTCACACACACTCACACCTACACTCTCACACTCACACTCACACTCACACTCACACTCGCACTCACACTCACACTCACACTCACACTCACACTGAAATTTTCCTCGGTCGGTTTTTTAACAAACTTGACATTACGCTTGATATCCCTCAAACGGTGATGAACTTGTCATCACGGAAGTTATCCTCGGTCAGTTTTTTAACAAACTTGACATTACGGTATCCCTCAAACGGTGATGAACTTGTCTCACGGAAATTTTCTTCGGTCGATTTTTTAACAAACTTGACATTACGCTTGATATCCCTCAAACTGTGATGAACTTGTCATCACGGAAATTTACCTCGGTCGGTTTTTTAACAAACCTGCCATTACGGTATCCCTCAACCGGTGATGAACTTGTCATCACGGAAATTATCCTCGGTCGGTTTTTTAACAAACCTGACATTACGGTATCCCTCAAACGGTGATGAACTTGTCATCACGGAAATTTTCCTCGGTCGGTTGTTTAACAAACCTGACATTACAGTATCCCTCAAACGGTGATGAACTTGTCAGCACGGAAATTTTCTTCGGTCGGTTCTTTAACAAACTTGACATTACGGTATCCCTCAACGGTGATGAACTTGTCAGCACGGAAATTTTCTTCGGTCGATTTTTTAACAAACTTGACATTACGCTTGATATCCCTCAAACGGTGATGAACTTGTCATCACGGAAATTATCCTCGGTCGGTTTTTTAACAAACCTGACATTACGGTATCCCTCAAACGGTGATGAACTTGTCATCACGGAAATTTTCCTTGGTCGGATTTTTAACAAACCTGACATTACGGTATCCCTCAAACGGTGATGAACTTGACCCACACTCACACTCGCACTCACACTCACACTCACACTCACACTCACACTCACACTCACACTCACACTCAACTCACACTCACACTCACACTCACACTCACACTCACACTCACACTCACACTCACACTCACACTCACACTGAAATTTTCCTCGGTCGGTTTTTTAACAAACTTGACATTACGCTTGATATCATCCCTCAAACGGTGATGAAATTGTCATCACGGAAATTATCCTCGGTCGGTTTTTTAACAAACCTGACATTACGGTATCCCTCAACCGGTGATGAACTTGTCATCACGGAAATTTTCCTCGGTCGGATTTTTAACAAACCTGACATTACGGTATCCCTCAAACGGTGATGAACTTGTCATCACGGAAATTTTCTTCGGTCGGTTTTTTAACAAACTTGACATAACGGTATCCCTCAACGGTGATGAACTTGTCATCACGGAAATTTTTTTCGGTCGGGTTTTTAACAAACTTGACATTACGCTTGATATCCCTCAAACGGTGATGAACTTGTCATCACGTAAATTATCCTCGGTCGGTTTTTTAACAAACCTGACATTACGGTATCCCTCAACCGGTGATGAACTTGTCATAACGGACATTTTCCTCGGTCGGTTTTTTAACAAACTTGACATTACGCTTGATATCCCACAAACGGTGATGAACTTGTCATCACACAAATTATCCCTGGTCGGTTTTTTAACAAACTTGACATTACGCTTGATATCCCTCAAACTGTGATGAACTTGTCATCACGGAAATTATCCTCGGTCGATTTTTTAACAAACTTGACATTACGCTTGATATCCCTCAAACGGTGATGAACTTGTCATCACGGAAATTATCCTCGGTCGGTTTTTTAACAAACCTGACATTACGGTATCCCTCAAACGGTGATGAACTTGTCATCACGGAAATTTTCCTCGGTCGGATTTTTAACAAACCTGACATTACGGTATCCCTCAAACGGTGATGAACTTGACCCACACTCACACTCGCACTCACACTCACACTCACACTCACACTCACACTCACACTCACACTCACACTCAACTCACACTCACACTCACACTCACACTCACACTCACACTCACACTCACACTCACACTCACACTCACACTCACACTGAAATTTTCCTCGGTCGGTTTTTTAACAAACTTGACATTACGCTTGATATCATCCCTCAAACGGTGATGAAATTGTCATCACGGAAATTATCCTCGGTCGGTTTTTTAACAAACCTGACATTACGGTATCCCTCAACCGGTGATGAACTTGTCATCACGGAAATTTTCCTCGGTCGGATTTTTAACAAACCTGACATTACGGTATCCCTCAAACGGTGATGAACTTGTCATCACGGAAATTTTCTTCGGTCGGTTTTTTAACAAACTTGACATAACGGTATCCCTCAACGGTGATGAACTTGTCATCACGGAAATTTTTTTCGGTCGGGTTTTTAACAAACTTGACATTACGCTTGATATCCCTCAAACGGTGATGAACTTGTCATCACGGAAATTATCCTCGGTCGGTTTTTTAACAAACCTGACATTACGGTATCCCTCAACCGGTGATGAACTTGTCATCACGGACATTTTCCTCGGTCGGTTTTTTAACAAACTTGACATTACGCTTGATATCCCACAAACGGTGATGAACTTGTCATCACACAAATTATCCCTGATCGGTTTTTTAACAAACTTGACATTACGCTTGATATCCCTCAAACTGTGATGAACTTGTCATCACGGAAATTATCCTCGGTGGGTTTTTTAACAAACTAAACATTACGGTATCCCTCAACCGGTGATGAACTTGTCATCACGGAAATTATCCTCGGTCGGTTTTTTAACAAACCTGACATTACGGTATCCCTCAAACGGTGATGAACTTGTCATCACGGAAATTTTCTTCGGTCGATTTATTAACAAACTTGACATTACGCTTGATATCATCCCTCAACCGGTGATGAACTTGTCATCACGGAAATTATCCTCGGTCGGTTTTTTAACAAACCTGACATTACGGTATCCCTCAACCGGTGATGAACTTGTCATCACGGAAATTTTCCTCTATCGGTTTTTTAACAAACCTGACATTACGGTATCCCCCAAACGGTGATGAACTTGTCATCACGGAAATTTTCCTTGGTCAGTTTTTTAACCAACGCTCATGCTCACACTCGCTCTCACACTCACACTCAAACTCACGCTCACACACACACTCACACACTCTCACACTCTCCCACACTCACACACTCACACACACTCACACTCACACTCACACACACTCACACCTACACTCTCACACTCACACTCACACTCACACTCACACTCACACTCGCACTCACACTCACACTCACACTCACACTCACACTGAAATTTTCCTCGGTCGGTTTTTTAACAAACTTGACATTACGCTTGATATCCCTCAAACGGTGATGAACTTGTCATCACGGAAGTTATCCTCGGTCAGTTTTTTAACAAACTTGACATTACGGTATCCCTCAAACGGTGATGAACTTGTCTCACGGAAATTTTCTTCGGTCGATTTTTTAACAAACTTGACATTACGCTTGATATCCCTCAAACTGTGATGAACTTGTCATCACGGAAATTTACCTCGGTCGGTTTTTTAACAAACCTGCCATTACGGTATCCCTCAACCGGTGATGAACTTGTCATCACGGAAATTATCCTCGGTCGGTTTTTTAACAAACCTGACATTACGGTATCCTTAAACGGTGATGAACTTGTCATCACGGAAATTTTCCTCGGTCGGTTGTTTAACAAACCTGACATTACAGTATCCCTCAAACGGTGATGAACTTGTCATCACGGAAATTTTCTTCGGTCGGTTCTTTAACAAACTTGACATTACGGTATCCCTCAACGGTGATGAACTTGTCAGCACGGAAATTTTCTTCGGTCGATTTTTTAACAAACTTGACATTACGCTTGATATCCCTCAAACGGTGATGAACTTGTCATCACGGAAATTATCCTCGGTCGGTTTTTTAACAAACCTGACATTACGGTATCCCTCAAACGGTGATGAACTTGTCATCACGAAAATTTTCCTCGGTCGGATTTTTAACAAACCTGACATTACGGTATCCCTCAAACGGTGATGAACTTGACCCACACTCACACTCGCACTCACACTCACACTCACACTCACACTCACACTCACACTCACACTCACACTCACACTCACACTCACACTCACACTCACACTCACACTCACACTCAACTCACACTCACACTCACACTCACACTCACACTCACACTCACACTCACACTCACACTCACACTCACACTCACACTGAAATTTTCCTCGGTCGGTTTTTTAACAAACTTGACATTACGCTTGATATCATCCCTCAAACGGTGATGAAATTGTCATCACGGAAATTATCCTCGGTCGGTTTTTTAACAAACCTGACATTACGGTATCCCTCAACCGGTGATGAACTTGTCATCACGGAAATTTTCCTCGGTCGGATTTTTAACAAACCTGACATTACGGTATCCCTCAAACGGTGATGAACTTGTCATCACGGAAATTTTCTTCGGTCGGTTTTTTAACAAACTTGACATAACGGTATCCCTCAACGGTGATGAACTTGTCATCACGGAAATTTTTTTCGGTCGGGTTTTTAACAAACTTGACATTACGCTTGATATCCCTCAAACGGTGATGAACTTGTCATCACGGAAATTATCCTCGGTCGGTTTTTTAACAAACCTGACATTACGGTATCCCTCAACCGGTGATGAACTTGTCATCACGGACATTTTCCTCGGTCGGTTTTTTAACAAACTTGACATTACGCTTGATATCCCACAAACGGTGATGAACTTGTCATCACACAAATTATCCCTGGTCGGTTTTTTAACAAACTTGACATTACGCTTGATATCCCTCAAACTGTGATGAACTTGTCATCACGGAAATTATCCTCGGTCGGTTTTTTAACAAACTAAACATTACGGTATCCCTCAACCGGTGATGAACTTGTCATCACGGAAATTATCCTCGGTCGGTTTTTTAACAAACCTGACATTACGGTATCCCTCAAACGGTGATGAACTTGTCATCACGGAAATTTTCTTCGGTCGATTTATTAACAAACTTGACATTACGCTTGATATCATCCCTCAACCGGTGATGAACTTGTCATCACGGAAATTATCCTCGGTCGGTTTTTTAACAAACCTGACATTACGGTATCCCTCAACCGGTGATGAACTTGTCATCACGGAAATTTTCCTCTATCGGTTTTTTAACAAACCTGACATTACGGTATCCCCCAAACGGTTATGAACTTTTCATCACGGAAATTTGCCTCGGTCGGTTTTTTAACAAACCTGACATTACGGTATCCCTCAACCGGTGATGAACTTGTCATCACGGAAATTTTCTTCGGTCGATTTTTTAACAAACTTGACATTACGCTTGATATCCCTCAAACGGTGATGAACTTGTCATCAGGGAAAATTTCTTCGGTCGATTTTTTAACAAACTTGACATTACGCTTGATATCCCTCAAACGGTGATGAACTTGTCATCACGGAAATAATATTCGGTCGGTTTTTTAACAAACCTGACATTACGGTATCCCTCAAACGGTAATGAACTTGTCATCACGGAAATTTTCCTCGGTCGGTTTTTTAACAAACTTGACATTACGCTTGATATCCCTCAAACGGTGATGAACTTGTCATCACGGAAATTATCCTCGGTCGGTTTTTTAACAAACCTGACATTACGGTATCCCTCAAACGGTGATGAACTTGTCATCACGGAAATTTTCTTCGGTCGGTTTCTTAAGAAACTTGACATTACGCTTGATATCCCTCAAACTGTGATGAACTTGTCATCACGGAAATTTACCTCGGTCGGTTTTTTAACAAACCTGCCATTACGGTATCCCTCAACCGGTGATGAACTTGTCATCACGGAAATTATCCTCGGTCGGTTTTTTAACAAACCTGACATTACGGTATCCCTCAAACGGTGATGAACTTGTCATCACGGAAATTTTCCTCGGTCGGTTGTTTAACAAACCTGACATTACAGTATCCCTCAAACGGTGATGAAATTGTCATCACGGAAATTTTCTTCGGTCGGTTCTTTAACAAACTTGACTTTACGGTATCCCTCAACGGTGATGAACTTGTCAGCACGGAAATTTTCTTCGGTCGATTTTTTAACAAACTTGACATTACGCTTGATATCCCTCAAACGGTGATGAACTTGTCATCACGGAAATTATCCTCGGTCGGTTTTTTAACAAACCTGACATTACGGTATCCCTCAAACGGTGATGAACTTGTCATCACGGAAATTTTCCTCGGTCGGATTTTTAACAAACCTGACATTACGGTATCCCTCAAACGGTGATGAACTTGACCCACACTCACACTCGCACTCACACTCACACTCACACTCACACTCACACTCACACTCACACTCACACTCACACTCACACTCACACTCACACTCAACTCACACTCACACTCACACTCACACTCACACTCACACTCACACTGAAATTTTCCTCGGTCGGTTTTTTAACAAACTTGACATTACGCTTGATATCATCTCTCAAACGGTGATGAAATTGTCATCACGGAAATTATCCTCGGTCGGTTTTTTAACAAACCTGACATTACGGTATCCCTCAACCGGTGATGAACTTGTCATCACGGAAATTTTCCTCGGTCGGATTTTTAACAAACCTGACATTACGGTATCCCCCAAACGGTTATGAACTTTTCATCACGGAAATTTGCCTCGGTCGGTTTTTTAACAAACCTGACATTACGGTATCCCTCAAACGGTGATGAACTTGTCAGCACGGAAATTTTCTTCGGTCGATTTTTTAACAAACTTGACATTACGCTTGATATCCCTCAAACGGTGATGAACTTGTCATCACGGAAATTATCCTCGGTCGGTTTTTTAACAAACCTGACATTACGGTATCCCTCAACCGGTGATGAACTTGTCATCACGGAAATTTTCCTCTATCGGTTTTTTAACAAACCTGACATTACGGTATCCCCCAAACGGTTATGAACTTTTCATCACGGAAATTTGCCTCGGTCGGTTTTTTAACAAACCTGACATTACGGTATCCCTCAAACGGTGATGAACTTGTCAGCACGGATATTTTCTTCGGTCGATTTTTTAACAAACTTGACATTACGCTTGATATCCCTCAAACGGTGATAAACTTGTCATCACGGAAATTATCCTCGGTCGGTTTTTTAACAAACCTGACATTACGGTATCCCTCAAACGGTGATGAACTTGTCATCACGGAAATTTTCCTCGGTCGGATTTTTAACAAACCTGACATTACGGTATCCCTCAAACGGTGATGAACTTGACTCACACTCACACTCGCACTCACACTCACACTCACACTCACACTACCACTCACACTCACACTCACACTCACACTCACACTCACACTCACACTGAAATTTTCCTCGGTCGGTTTTTTAACAAACTTGACATTACGCTTGATATCCCTCAAACGGTGAGGAACTTGTCATCACGGAAGTTATCCTCGGTCAGTTTTTTAACAAACCTGCCATTACGGTATCCCTCAACCGGTGATGAACTTGTCATCACGGAAATTATCCTCGGTCGGTTTTTTAACAAACCTGACATTACGGTATCCCTCAAACGGTGATGAACTTGTCATCACGGAAATTTTCCTCGGTCGGTTGTTTAACAAACCTGACATTACGGTATCCCTCAAACGGTGATGAACTTGTCATCACGGAAATTTTCCTCGGTCAGTTTTTTAACCAACGCTCACGCTCACACTCGCTCTCACACTCACACTCAAACTCACGCTCACACACACACTCACACACTCTCACACTCTCCCACACTCACACACTCACACACACTCACACTCACACTCACACACACTCACACCTACACTCTCACACTCACACTCACACTCACACTCACACTCGCACTCGCACTCACACTCACACTCACACTCACACTCACACTCACACTGAAATTTTCCTCGGTCGGTTTTTTAACAAACTTGACATTACGCTTGATATCCCTCAAACGGTGATGAACTTGTCATCACGGAAGTTATCCTCGGTCAGTTTTTTAACAAACTTGACATTACGGTATCCCTCAAACGGTGATGAACTTGTCATCACGGAAATTTTCTTCGGTCGATTTTTTAACAAACTTGACATTACGCTTGATATCCCTCAAACTGTGATGAACTTGTCATCACGGAAATTATCCTCGGTCAGTTTTTTAACAAACTTGACATTACGCTGGATATCCCTCAAACTGTGATGAACTTGTCATCACGGAAATTATCCTCGGTCGGTTTCTTAACAAACTTGACATTACGGTATCCCTCAAACGGTGATGAACTTGTCATCACGGAAATTATCCTCGGTCGGTTTTTTAACAAACTTGACATTACGATAATATCCCTCAAACGGTTATGAACTTGTCATCACGGAAATTTTCCTCGGTCAGTTTTTAAACCAACGCTCACGCTCACACTCGCTCTCACACTCAAACTCACGCTCACTCACACACTCACACACTCTCACACTCTCCCACACTCACACACTCACACACACACTCACACTCACACTCACACTCACACTCACACTCACACTCACACTCACACTCACACTCACACTCACACTCACACTCACACTCACACTCACACTCACACTCACACTCACACTCACACTCACACTCACACTCACACTCACACTCACACTCACACTCACACTCACACTCACACTCACACTCACACTCACACTCACACTCACACTCACACTCACACTCACACTCACACTCACACTCACACTCACACTCACACTCACACTCACACTCACACTCACACTCACACTCACACTCACGCTCATGCTCACGCTCACGCTCACACTCACTCGCACACTCACACACACTCACACTCACACTCACATGAACTTGTCATCACGGAAATTTTCCTCGGTCGGTTTTTTAACAAACTTGACATTACGGTATCCCTCAAACGGTGATGAACTTGTCATCACGGAAATTTTCTTCGGTCGGTTTTTTAACAAACGCTCACGCTCACGCCCACACTCACACTCACACTCACACTCACACTCACACTCACACTCGCACTCACACTCGCACTCACACTCACACTCACACTCACACTCACACTCACACTCACACTCACACTCACACTCACACTCACACTCACACTCACACTCACACTCATACTCACACTCACACTCACACTCACACCCACACTCACACTCACATGCTTGTCATCACGGAAATTTTCCTCGGTCGGTTTCTTAACAAACTTGACATTACGGTATCCCTCAAACGGTGATGAACTTGTCATCACGGAAATTATCCTCGGTCGGTTTTTTAACAAACTTGACATTACGCTGGATATCCCTCAAACTGTGATGAACTTGTCATCACGGAAATTATCCTCGGTCAGTTTTTTAACAAACTTGACATTACGCTGGATATCCCTCAAACTGTGATGAACTTGTCATCACGGAAATTATCCTCGGTCGGTTTCTTAACAAACTTGACATTACGGTATCCCTCAAACGGTGATGAACTTGTCATCACGGAAATTTTCTTCGGTCGATTTTTTAACAAACTTGACATTACGCTTGATATCCCTCAAACTGTGATGAACTTGTCATCACGGAAATTATCCTCGGTCAGTTTTTTAACAAACTTGACATTACGCTGGATATCCCTCAAACTGTGATGAACTTGTCATCACGGAAATTATCCTCGGTCGGTTTCTTAACAAACTTGACATTACGGTATCCCTCAAACGGTGATGAACTTGTCATCACGGAAATTATCCTCGGTCGGTTTTTTAACAAACTTGACATTACGATGATATCCCTCAAACGGTTATGAACTTGTCATCACGGAAATTTTCCTCGGTCAGTTTTTTAACCAACGCTCACGCTCACACTCGCTCTCACACTCAAACTCACGCTCACTCACACACTCACACACTCTCACACTCTCCCACACTCACACACTCACACACACACTCACACTCACACTCACACTCACACTCACACTCACACTCACACTCACACTCACACTCACACTCACACTCACACTCACACTCACACTCACACTCACACTCACACTCACACTCACACTCACACTCACACTCACACTCACACTCACACTCACACTCACACTCACACTCACACTCACACTCACACTCACACTCACACTCACACTCACACTCACACTCACACTCACACTCACACTCACACTCACACTCACGCTCATGCTCACGCTCACGCTCACACTAACTCGCACACTCACACACACTCACACTCACACTCACATGAACTTGTCATCACGGAAATTTTCCTCGGTCGGTTTTTTAACAAACTTGACATTACGGTATCCCTCAAACGGTGATGAACTTGTCATCACGGAAATTTTCTTCGGTCGGTTTTTTAACAAACGCTCACGCTCACGCCCACACTCACACTCACACTCACACTCACACTCACACTCACACTCACACTCACACTCACACTCGCACTCACACTCGCACTCACACTCACACTCACACTCACACTCACACTCACACTCACACTCACACTCACACTCACACTCATACTCACACTCACACTCACACTCACACCCACACTCACACTCACATGCTTGTCATCACGGAAATTTTCCTCGGTCGGTTTTTAACAAACGCTCACGCTCACGCTCACTCTCACACTCACGCTCATACTCGCACTCGCACTCGCACTGCCTCACACTCACACTCACACTCACACTCGCACACGATCTCACTCACTCACACTCACACACGCACTCACTCACTCACACTCACACTCACACTCACACTCACACTCACATTTACACTCATTCTCACACTCACACTCACACTCACACTCACACTCACACTCACACTCACACTTACACTCACACTCACACTCACACTCACACTCACACTCACACTCACACTCACACTCACACTCACACTCACACTCACACTCACACTCACACTCACACCCACACTCACACTCACACTCACACTCACACTCACACTCACACTCACATTCACACTGAAATTTTCCTCGGTCGGTTTTTTAACAAACTTGACATTACGCTTGATATCCCTCAAACGGTGATGAACTTGTCATCACGGAAATCATCCTCGGTCGGTTTTTTAACAAACTTGACATTACGCTTGATATCCCTCAAACGGTGATGAAATTGTCATCACGGAAATTATCCTAGGTCGGTTTTTTAACAAACTTGACATTACGGTATCCCTCAAACGGTGATGAACAAACATCACGGAAATTTTCTTCGGTCGGTTTTTAAACAAACGCTCACGCTCACGCCCACACTCACTCTCACTCTCACGCTCATGCTCACGCTCACGCTCACACTCACTCACACACTCACACACACTCACACACTCACACTCACACTCACACATGAACTTGTCATCACGGAAATTATTCTCGGTCGGTTTTTTAACAAACTTGACATTACGATGATATCCCTCAAACGGTGATGAACTTGTCATCACGGAAATAATATTCGGTCGGTTTTCTAACAAACTTGACATTACAGTATCCCTCAAACGGTGATGAACTTGTCATCACGGAAATTTACCTCGGTCGGTTTTTTAACAAACTTGACATTACGGTATCCCTCAAACGGTGATGAACTTTTCATCACGGAAATTTTCCTCGGTCGGTTTTTTAACAAAATGACATTACGGTATCCCTCAAACGGTGATGAACTTTTCATCACGAAAATTTTCCTCGGTCGGTTTTTTAACAAACTTGACATTACGATGATATCCCTCAAACGGTGATGAACTTGTCATCACGGAAATTATCCTCATTAGGTTTTTCAACAAACGCTCACGCTCCCGCACACGCTCAAGCTCACGCTCACACTCACATTCACATTCACACTCACATTCACACTCACACTCACACTCACACTGACACTGACACTGACACTGACACTGACACTGACACTGACACTGACACTGACACTGACACTGACACTCACACTCACACTCACACTCACACTCACACTCACACTCACACTCACACTCACACTCACACTCACACTCACACTCACACTCACACTCACACTCACACTCACACTCACACTCACACTCGCACTCGCACTCGCACTCGCACTCGCACTCGCACTCGCACTCACACTCGCACTCACACTCACACTCACACTCACACTCACACTCACACTCACACTCACACTCACACTCACACTCACACTCATACTCACACTCACACTCACACTCACACCCACACTCACATGCTTGTCATCACGGAAATTTTCCTCGGTCGGTTTTTAACAAACGCTCACGCTCACGCTCACTCTCACACTCACGCTCATACTCGCACTCGCACTCGCACTGCCTCACACTCACACTCACACTCACACTCGCACACGCACTCACTCACTCACACTCACACACGCACTCACTCACTCACACTCACACTCACACTCACACTCACACTCACACTCACACTCACACTCACACTCACACTCATTCTCACACTCACACTCACACTCACACTAACACTCACACTCACACTCACACTCACACTCACACTCACACTCACACTCACACTCACACTCACACTCACACTCACACTCACACTCACACTCACACCCACACTCACACTCACACTCACACTCACACTCACACTCACACTCACACTCACACTCACACTCACACTCACACTCACACTCACACTCACACTCACACTCACACTCACACTCACACTCACACTCACACTCACACTCACACTCACACTCACACTCACACTCACACTCACACTCACACTCACACTCACACTCACACTCACACTCACACTCACACTCACATGAACTTGTCATCACGGAAATTTTCCTCGGTCGGTTTTTTAACAAACGCTCACGCTCACGCTCACGCTCACACTCGCACTCGCACTCGCACTCACACTCACACTCAAACTCCCGCTCACACACACTCACACACTCTCCCACACTCAAACACTCACTCACACTCACACTCACACTCACACTCACACTCACACTCACATGAACTTGTCATCACGGAAATTTTCCTCGGTCGGTTTTTTAACAAACGCTCACGCTCACGCTCACGCTCACGCTCACGCTCACGCTCACACTCGCACTCGCACTCGCACTCGCACTCGCACTCGCACTCACACTAACACTCACACTCATACTCACACTCACACACGCACTCACTCACTCACACTCACACTCACACTCACACTCACACATGAACTTGTCATCACGGAAATTATCCTCGGTCGGTTTCTTAACAAAATTGACATTACGGTATCCCTCAAACGGTGATGAACTTGTCATCACGGAAATTATCCTCGGTCGGTTTTTTAACAAACTTGACATTACGATGATATCCCTCAAACGGTTATGAACTTGTCATCACGGAAATTTTCCTCGGTCAGTTTTTTAACCAACGCTCACGCTCACACTCGCTCTCACACTCAAACTCACGCTCACTCACACACTCACACACTCTCACACTCTCCCACACTCACACACTCACACACACACTCACACTCACACTCACACTCACACTCACACTCACACTCACACTCACACTCACACTCACACTCACACTCACACTCACACTCACACTCACACTCACACTCACACTCACACTCACACTCACACTCACACTCACACTCACACTCACACTCACACTCACACTCACACTCACACTCACACTCACACTCACACTCACACTCACACTCACACTCACACTCACACTCACGCTCATGCTCACGCTCACGCTCACACTAACTCGCACACTCACACACACTCACACTCACACTCACATGAACTTGTCATCACGGAAATTTTCCTCGGTCGGTTTTTTAACAAACTTGACATTACGGTATCCCTCAAACGGTGATGAACTTGTCATCACGGAAATTTTCTTCGGTCGGTTTTTTAACAAACGCTCACGCTCACGCCCACACTCACACTCACACTCACACTCACACTCACACTCACACTCACACTCACACTCACACTCACACTCGCACTCACACTCGCACTCACACTCACACTCACACTCACACTCACACTCACACTCACACTCACACTCACACTCATACTCACACTCACACTCACACTCACACCCACACTCACACTCACATGCTTGTCATCACGGAAATTTTCCTCGGTCGGTTTTTAACAAACGCTCACGCTCACGCTCACTCTCACACTCACGCTCATACTCGCACTCGCACTCGCACTGCCTCACACTCACACTCACACTCACACTCGCACACGATCTCACTCACTCACACTCACACACGCACTCACTCACTCACACTCACACTCACACTCACACTCACACTCACATTTACACTCATTCTCACACTCACACTCACACTCACACTCACACTCACACTCACACTCACACTTACACTCACACTCACACTCACACTCACACTCACACTCACACTCACACTCACACTCACACTCACACTCACACTCACACTCACACTCACACCCACACTCACACTCACACTCACACTCACACTCACACTCACACTCACACTCACATTCACACTGAAATTTTCCTCGGTCGGTTTTTTAACAAACTTGACATTACGCTTGATATCCCTCAAACGGTGATGAACTTGTCATCACGGAAATCATCCTCGGTCGGTTTTTTAACAAACTTGACATTACGCTTGATATCCCTCAAACGGTGATGAAATTGTCATCACGGAAATTATCCTAGGTCGGTTTTTTAACAAACTTGACATTACGGTATCCCTCAAACGGTGATGAACAAACATCACGGAAATTTTCTTCGGTCGGTTTTTAAACAAACGCTCACGCTCACGCCCACACTCACTCTCACTCTCACGCTCATGCTCACGCTCACGCTCACACTCACTCACACACTCACACACACTCACACACTCACACTCACACTCACACATGAACTTGTCATCACGGAAATTATTCTCGGTCGGTTTTTTAACAAACTTGACATTACGATGATATCCCTCAAACGGTGATGAACTTGTCATCACGGAAATAATATTCGGTCGGTTTTCTAACAAACTTGACATTACAGTATCCCTCAAACGGTGATGAACTTGTCATCACGGAAATTTACCTCGGTCGGTTTTTTAACAAACTTGACATTACGGTATCCCTCAAACGGTGATGAACTTTTCATCACGGAAATTTTCCTCGGTCGGTTTTTTAACAAAATGACATTACGGTATCCCTCAAACGGTGATGAACTTTTCATCACGAAAATTTTCCTCGGTCGGTTTTTTAACAAACTTGACATTACGATGATATCCCTCAAACGGTGATGAACTTGTCATCACGGAAATTATCCTCATTAGGTTTTTCAACAAACGCTCACGCTCCCGCACACGCTCAAGCTCACGCTCACACTCACATTCACATTCACACTCACATTCACACTCACACTCACACTCACACTGACACTGACACTGACACTGACACTGACACTGACACTGACACTGACACTGACACTGACACTGACACTGACACTCACACTCACACTCACACTCACACTCACACTCACACTCACACTCACACTCACACTCACACTCACACTCACACTCACACTCACACTCACACTCACACTCACACTCACACTCACACTCGCACTCACACTCACACTCGCACTCGCACTCGCACTCGCACTCGCACTCGCACTCGCACTCACACTCACACTCACACTCACACTCACACTCACACTCACACTCACACTCACACTCACACTCACACTCATACTCACACTCACACTCACACTCACACCCACACTCACATGCTTGTCATCACGGAAATTTTCCTCGGTCGGTTTTTAACAAACGCTCACGCTCACGCTCACTCTCACACTCACGCTCATACTCGCACTCGCACTCGCACTGCCTCACACTCACACTCACACTCACACTCGCACACGCACTCACTCACACGCACTCACTCACTCACACTCACACTCACACTCACACTCACACTCACACTCACACTCACACTCACACTCATTCTCACACTCACACTCACACTCACACTAACACTCACACTCACACTCACACTCACACTCACACTCACACTCACACTCACACTCACACTCACACTCACACTCACACTCACACTCACACCCACACTCACACTCACACTCACACTCACACTCACACTCACACTCACACTCACACTCACACTCACACTCACACTCACACTCACACTCACAGTCACACTCACACTCACACTCACACTCACACTCACACTCACACTCACACTCACACTCACACTCACACTCACACTCACACTCACACTCACACTCACATGAACTTGTCATCACGGAAATTTTCCTCGGTCGGTTTTTTAACAAACGCTCACGCTCACGCTCACGCTCACACTCGCACTCGCACTCGCACTCACACTCACACTCAAACTCCCGCTCACACACACTCACACACTCTCCCACACTCAAACACTCACTCACACTCACACTCACACTCACACTCACACTCACATGAACTTGTCATCACGGAAATTTTCCTCGGTCGGTTTTTTAACAAACGCTCACGCTCACGCTCACGCTCACGCTCACGCTCACGCTCACACTCGCACTCGCACTCGCACTCGCACTCGCACTCGCACTCACACTAACACTCACACTCATACTCACACTCACACACGCACTCACTCACTCACACTCACACTCACACTCACACTCACACATGAACTTGTCATCACGGAAATTATCCTCGGTCGGTTTTTTAACAAACTTGACATTACGGTATCCCTCAACCGGTGATGAACTTGTCATCACGGAAATTTTCCTCGGTCGGTTTTTTAACAAACTTGACATTACGCTTGATATTCCTCAAACGGTGATGAACTTGTCATCACGGAAATTTTCCTCGGTCGGTTTTTTAACAAACCTGACATTACGGTATCCCTCAACCGGTGATGAACTTGTCATCACGGAAATTTTCCTCGGTCGGTTTTTTAACAAACTTGACATTACGCTTGATATTCCTCAAACGGTGATGAACTTGTCATCACGGAAATTTTCCTCGGTCGGTCTTTTAACGAACTTGACATTATGGTATCCCTCAAACGGTGATGAACTTGTCATCACGGAAATTTTCCTCGGTCGGTTTTTTAACAAACTTGACATTACGCTTGATATTCCTCAAACGGTGATGAACTTGTCATCACGGAAATTTTCCTCGGTCGGTCTTTTAACGAACTTGACATTATGGTATCCCTCAAACGGTGATGAACTTGTCATCACGGAAATTTTTCTCGGTCGGTTTTTTAACAAACGCTCACGCTCACGCTCACGCTCACGCTCACGCTCACACTCGCACTCGCACTCACACTCACACTCAAACTCCCGCTCACACACACTCACACACTCACTCACACTCACACTCACACTCACACTCACACTCACACTCACACTCACACTCACACTCACACTCACACTCACACTCACACTCACACTCACACTCACACTCACACTCACACTCACACTCACACTCGCACTCACACTAACATTTACACTCACACTCACACTCACACTCACACTCACACTCACACTCACACTCACACTCACACTCACACTCACACTCACACTCACACTCACACTCACACTCACACTCACACTCACACTCACACTCACACTCACACTCACACTCACACTCACACTCACACTCACACTCACACTCACACTCACACTCACACTCACACTCACACTCACACTCACACCCACACTCACATGAACTTGTCATCACGGAAATTTTCCTCGGTCGGTTTTTAACAAACGCTCACGCTCACGCTCACTCTCACACTCACTCTCATACTCGCACTCGCACTGCCTCACACTCACACTCACACTCACACTCACACTCACACTCACACTCACACTCACACTCACACTCACACTCACACTCACACTCACACTCACACTCACACTCACACTCACACTCACACTCACACTCACACTCACACTCACACTCACACTCACACTCACACTCACACTCACACTCACACTCACACTCACACTCACACTCGCACTCACATGAACTTGTCATCACGGAAATTTTCCTCGGTCGGTTTTTTAACAAATTTAACATTAAGGTATCCCTCAAACGGTGATGAACTTGTCATCACAGAAATTTTCCTCGGTCGGTTTTTTAACAAACTTGACATTACGGTATCCCTCAAACGGTGATGAACTTGTCATCACGGAAATTTTCTTCGGTCGGTTTTTTAACAAACTTGACATTACAGTATCCCTCAAACGGTGATGAACTTGTCATCACGGAAATTTACCTCGGTCGGTTTTTTAACAAACTTGACATTACGGTATCCCTCAAACGGTGATGAACTTTTCATCACGGAAATTTTCCTCGGTCGGTTTTTTAACAAACTTGACATTACGGTATCCCTCAAACGGTGATGAACTTGTCATCACGGAAATTTTCTTCGGTCGGTTTTTTAACAAACTTGACATTACAGTATCCCTCAAACGGTGATGAACTTGTCATCACGGAAATTTTCCTCGGTCGGTTTTTTAACAAACTTGATATTCCTCAAACGGGGATGAACTTGTCATCACTTTGTCTAACGTTTGTCACTAAAGTTTTTCAAATAGGTATCACAGACCACTTTGGTACGTTAGTGAAATGTCTTGTTAATCCAATTCAGCTAAGAACCGTACTTTACTCTAGAATAACAGATTTCAAAATGCTCCGACGGTGTTTATTAGCACAAGACTGGTCTAAACTTTATAATGAACAGAACGTAAATAAATCCCTCGACATTCTCTATGACATATATAATCGGTCAGTTGAGTCCTCATCCTGTATTAAAAGTAGTAGTAATAAAATATATAAAAGAAACCCGTGGATAACTGTCATGCTGATCTCTAAAATTAATTATAAAAACCATATATTTAAGAAAATGAAACAGCATAGAAGTAATTTAGAGTTGTTAAATCTTTATAAAGCGCTTTCCAAAGAAGTTACATGTTTGATAAGAAAAGAAAACAGAATTTACTATAGAAAACAAATAGAATCAGCGAAAGGTAACAGCAGAAAATATTGGTCAATTATTAAAAATATCACAGATGAACAAAAAGACGTAATAAAGACCATAACTATAGATAACAAATTGCTAAATTTAAATGATGCAAGTGAAAAAATAGTAAATAAATTCAATGAATAATTCCTTGATATTCCAGGAAAATTATTAAATGCTGAATATGGATCGCATTTATTTGAACCATATGCGATTCCTGAGTCAAATTGTAGTTTTTGCTTCTCAGATTTTACTATTCTTGAAATTTGGAAAGTAATTTATAAGATGAAAAACAAGAACAGCACGGGTTTAGATGGTAATAATACCATCTTTATATAAATATTAACCATCAAAAACAATATGGACATCATTCTCCCCTTATTGCACTACATCTTTAACTTATCCGTAAATAGAGGCACGTTTCCAGAAAAATTTAAAATTGCCTGTGTAACTCCCGTTTTTAAATCCGGCGACAGGAGTGTGAGTGTGTGAGTGTGAGTGTTTGAGTGTGTGAGTGTGAGTGTGGATAACTATAGACCCATCCAGAGATGGGTAATTAACATGGGTATGAGTATTTAACACAAATGTTAAATACGTTTTCAAAAATATTAGAGAATGTTATGCATGCTAGAATTTTAGATAATTTTGCAATTAAAGTTTTACTCATCCATCTTTGCATATGCCGACGATACAGCTCTTATACATTCAGCGGAAAATTTAAATTCTTTATCTAGCCATCTCAATTCCTATCTTAATCTTCTCACCACCTGATATGATTATTATTGCTTCCAAAACAACGGGCATCTATTTTGCTTACAAGACTTCTACTTCGAAAAATCTTATAATAGTCTTCACAGCAAATGTCATCGTCATAAGTGTATTGACCACTGCTCGTGCGAAAGTATAGAAATCGTAAACTCCACACAACTATTGATTCTGGTTTAAAATGGGATATTCATATAAATGAACTATCAAACAGGTTAAGACAGATTAATTATAAATTATTCTACATGAAAAATATCTTTCCATTGACGGAGGTAAAAAAGCTTTATGTTGCGAAGTCACCCTGAGGTATGGCATACAACACATTGGGGTGGTACCTACCCGACATTATTAAATCACTAAAAGATTTGTCAAAAAATGGCTTTACGAACTATATGCGGAGCTCGTAAATATGATAGCTCTGCTCCTTTGTTTGAAGAAGTGCAGCTGATGAATTTGCAACAATTATACGAATATAGTACTACAAACTTCGTTAAAAGATTTTGTTAAAAGATTGTGAGTGTGTGTGTGTGAGTGTAAGTGTGGGTGTGAGTGTGAGTGTGAGTGTGAGTGTGAGTGTGAGTGAGTATGTGTGTGATTGTGAGTGTGAGTGAGTATGTGTGTGATTGTGTGAGTGTGAGTGTGAGTGAGTATGTGTGTGATTGTGAGTGTGAGTGTGAGTGTGAGTAGTAGTGTGAGTGTGAGTGTGAGTGTGAGTGTGAGTGTGAGTGTGAGTGTGAGTGTGAGTGTGAGTGTGAGTGTGAGTGTGAGTGCATTACGACAATATTACAAAAAAAAAGTGGAAAAACATTTCTTTTATCTAGTGGTAACATTGTAGAGGTAAAATCTGTAGAACTAAAATTTATTATTTGAAGGCAATCGTTAAAAATATAGTAGTACTACTGTAGGAAATAGAATGATGTTATATGTGTTATAAGAGTACTATATTGAAATTTTATGGAACGAAAATTATAATAAAATCAATAATTTCATCATTGTTATCGTGTAATAGGGATAACTTCTAGTAACTAGTAACTTCTCATTGGGCTTGAGTCACCGGCCCGACAAAAAAAGAAAGAAATTAAGTTGGGAACACTGAAACTTTTGCCAACTGTAATGAGAAGTTACTAGTTACTAGAAGTTATCCCTATTACACGATAACAATGATGAAATTATTGATTTTATTTTAATTTTAGTTCCACAAAATTCCAATATAGTACTCTTATAACACATATAATATAAGCATTCACTTTTGTAAGAGCAAACTAAGAGGGAATTTTGTTTTCAATAGTTTGCACCTTGTAGCTGTATGTCATGTTCGTATTAAAAAATGTCACTTTTTTAAAATGTCGATCCATTTGACATATGTCATAATGAAAAATGATATTAAGATATTATAGGGATTTGCAGCTAAGCACCCTACCATCTGGTGAGCGTTTCATGAACTTGTGTACTACATATAACATTTCGTTTTGTGTATTGGTTTTGTATGAAGTTTGTTTTTAAAGTTTTATTATAATCATTGAAAAATGTATAATACATATTGTTGTGTGCCTATGTGCAATTCATTGAAAAGAAGAAACCCGGAAATATCGTTTCATTTGTTTCCACCAATATTAGACACCGTACGGTTCGAAACAAAATTGGGAAAGCAAGAGGTTAGGAATCGACGCGATGTTTAGATAAACAATTTAAAAATTGGAAAAAAAGTGAGCCCTTATATCAAAGTTTGCTCATTACATTTTAATGATAGTGACTACAAAAATATTTTCAATTTTGTATTTATTATCGCATATCTTGAAAATTCCTGTTATTGTGTGTGGGTTTGTAATGCAGAAGCCCGTAGGCATAATGCATAAATATTTATGAACTCTGTTTTTTTCAGTGACTCCACACAATATTATATGCCCAGCATTGTAGATTTCTACCCCTTCGTAAACAACACGGGAAATATTATTTCCCCCAATATAATTAAAATAATCGACAATGGAAAACTGTGCCGCCATAACTTAAAACCAGATCACAAAATGTAATATTTATCATGATTACAAGTAATGTCACTTAAAAAAAATGTTCTCACAATACGTGTGTATACTTACTTGATTATAAAATTTTAATACAAAATCAGAAAATCCCAAATAATTATTTATTTTTTGTCGTTTTTTGATACACTTTTCGCTATAGGGGAAACTTCCTAAGCGCCCTGACATCTGGTGGCAATTTGTGAAAGATACGAAAGCCATATTGTTTTGTTTTGTTCAATGGAGAAATACGTGTTTTTATGTTGTATGTGTTTTATTTTTGTGTATCATGGAAAAAAAAAACAATCAATTTTGTTGTGTGGCGCAATGTAAATCGTGAATAATGAAGAATCCTTCTTAAACATTCCATAATTTACCTAACCGTTAGGTTACTAAATTTTAGGTTTAGATTTAGGTTACTAAATCGAAAAGAATATCAATTGAAACGACGTTTGGAGGCAGAGAGAAAGTGGATCGTAGGTTTTTATGGTCTCAAAAACTAAAAATGGGCAAAAATCCAAGCCCATGCAAGTATGTTTGCCCGTTGCATTTTATGGAAAGTGATTTTTTACGTCCAAAAAAAGACTGAAAAAAAGCATTTATCGCACCCAAAATTTGCCTAAATCATCAGTTGATATATTAAATGCCCTTCTACTTTTTCAGGCAGAGTTATTAATTTTTACTAATATATTTACCATATTTTAGTTGTTATTATATTGACAGACAGTCAAAAAGAATTAAAAATACAATGAAAAACTAAAATATCCTTGAAATTTCTTTAGAATAGTATATTATTACGGATCTTGTAAATCGTAGATTACCTTTAAATTAAACAAAAGCTCGGAAAACCGGAAAAATACAACTCGTGTTCATTTCCACCATTTAAACAAATACACGAATAACAGTTTAATGTGGCTTTCGAGTGTTCCAACTTTGCCGCATACGGCGCTGCGATCTTAAAAAGTTTCCCCTATTATTTACTAGTAAATGTCAAGTGGTATCTGATATAGAATGGTTTCAAAAAAATCCGCGTGGCGCTACTATCTTAAAATTTTTCCCCTATAGTGATCATAACCTTATCAACCTAAAGTCAATTTTACAGCGTAAGGAATATTTTTATTGACATTTAAAGTCAGTAATATACTATAAAAGTAACCAAAATAACCAAATCTGGTGTGTTCTTACAAAAGTGAACAGCTTATATCATTATATTTCCTACAGTAGTACTACTATATTTTTAACTATTGCCTTCAAATATTAAATTTTAGTTCTACAGATTTTGCCTCTACAATGTTACCACTAGATAAAAGTGAAATGTTTTTCTTTTTTTTTTGTAATATTGTCGTAATGCACGCAAAATAGCGCGCACTACAAATTAAAATCTGTTTTTATTATACAGTAATTTATAATTAAATACTTTAATTGAACATATAAGTAAGAACATATTGATCTATGAAATACGTTTCTATTATTGTAAAGCGAATAATACTTAGAATTTGAGAGAAAATAAATATATAGATTATTAATATAGTTTAAGAAAGACATTAAACTGAAGGAGATAAAAAGTGTTAGAGGCCAAGAATAAATACGCCAATAATAATTCGAAATAAATAGCCTGAATATTAAAAACATTTAATTAAAAAAACGCCTTACATAATAACTGATATTTTTAAATCTGATATATCAGTAGAATATAATTTTACCTACGATAATCTGGTCTACAAGATATGCATGGAAATTTAGAACATTTAACTCTTTAACTGATTTATTTTTGCAATGAATTTGTAATCAGTGATTCTTAAATTCTGGTCCGCGGGTAAAGGCCTTTAAGTGATTAAATTTGTTTTATATTGGAACTAGAAACTGTACAACTGCGGATTGGATGTACCTGAATGATATTAATTATAAAAAGGAAATATGTAAATCCATTATATTAAAAATAACATACATACAGCGACTTGAAAAAGAGGATAGTGAGACAACTATAGTCTCCACCAGAACTGTAAAATAATGATTATTTTTGTAATCAACTATTTGTGGAAAACCATTACTCATATAACCGCAATCAGAAATTTGATTGAAATTACCTAAATAAACAGAATACAAAATTCTTGATACGATTAGAAATATTCAAAAAGTAATCAAATCTTTACAAAACTTTGTTAAAATTTGGAATTTTTCATATTCTCCAAATATTTAGGTCTACGGCCAACATGGCTCTTAATTTTCGCTTCCCTTGAAAAAAAAACATTCATAAATAATAATCAACACACTTTATTATTCTAAAAAAACATTAACTTTTCCTTACATTAATCTTCACAAAATATTGCAATGTAAATAAAAATATATTTAACATACAGGTTTATTATTTGAAAACATTTATCGTACGTATATGCAGGGCATATATTCAAAATAATAAACCAGTTAGATAAAAAAAAAATAAATAAAACACTATAAAATCTGACGAGAAAAAAAAAATGAACTGTAGCCCTAATTATTTTAATAATTATCATACAATTTGTTGATTTTTAAAAATTGTTGATGTGGTCATTTGCCAAAAGTAGAAACTAAATCTTTTTCTGTACCTGTTATCCCACCATACATTTTAACAACCAGTATGGAAGTATTTCAATATTTTAAGAACTGATATGCTCGTACCGGTTGAATATCGTCACTGCATATATTTAAGTATTTATTACAATATATATAGCTTAACACAATGGTATGCGAATTTTTGTGACGCAATGTCATGACAATGTTTATTTAATAATTTAAAATAAAAATACGCCGTTAACCTGCCAAAATTAAGGTAAGCTTAGAATTGCAATAAGGCGTTTACGAAAACTCTACCGGTAGATACCGGGAACATCAACTGTGTTCGAAAACAAGTTCGGTGAAGGTGTATAAGCATGTAACTGTTTACCGACCGGTAGAATTCCTGGAGAAGATTTACTATACCCCACTCAACATAACCTTATTCTAGCTAAACTATTCTAACATAACTGGTATTCTAGCTAAAGCCTAGCCTAACCTAACCTTTTTAAGGATTATTTAAGCCTTCTGTATAGAGGCAGCACATAAGGTTATGTTCAGTGGGGTATAGTAAAGATTGGCCAATGTACCATATCCACCGGTAGAGTTTTCATAAACTCTTAGTGATTTGGCCAAGATACACTTTAGGTATGCATATCTTTATATATAAAAAGAATGTTGTTTGGATAGCAGGATCACCAGACCTGTATCTTTTTCACTAGTTTATTGCACTGTCATTTATTATTTAATTATTAAAATTAATTTAGTTAACTACAACTTTCCTTATGTCTTTCCATTTGAATCCGGTCGCAGTAGCACTACAATTATTTTAAGTCGCAGCAAGAAAACCTTTTTCACTGTGCCCTGCACGTATTTTCTCGTTTTGATATTATAGTCCAGGCCTTATAGTGTTACATCGGACAGTGTTTCTTTGTTCCTCATTTTTTATCACATTTGACCATCTTATATCAAGATTCATTGTAAGCAACGGTTTTGAAAAACTTCGCAAAAATAATCTGGAATACAGAAAAATATTTAAAAAGTTTCCCTCAGTAGTCAAAACCAATATTTTTTAATAATAAATACATAGTTTAAATGTCATTTAAAACATTTCAATTTATTATAATATCTACTTACATTAATTATTTAAAATATGTACATATGTTTATTAAAGGTTAAACAATAAATGACATATGTATCAAAATTTACTAGTAGTTCTAAGTTTATAATAATAAGGTCTAAATTAATATTATGGTAAAATGTTACTGTACAGTACAGTAGGACCGTACAGTAACATTTTATAGCGGACATTTTAGAGCGGACCGCTCATAGACAAGATAGATATGACACTGGTATAGTAATTTTTTTACATTAGTACTAGCGCCAGAAACGGAATGTTGCCTAACTAATTGTATTTTCAATCGATAATGTAGATACTACATATTTCCAATCCGGCGCCAGTATTTGAAATTTGTAATTAATGCTATTATTCTTTGGTAAATAAAACAAAAGCACATTTTGTAAATACATTTATTTTTTAAACCTTAATTTTACATACAGTCTGTTTCAAACGCTTAGGCGGAACTAAATGGGAATTTCGTTCTTTTAGGTTGTCACGACAAGGGACCTTGCTTGGGTTATTTCATTTTTCACGTTGCAATGTCAAAATTTAAAATTACAACAATGAAACCATGGAAACGAATGACCTATGTCAAAATTAAATTATCTTTTTACTATATTTTAATGATAAAAAAATTAATAAATGGGAAATTTGTATTAAGAATGACACAAAAAATCAAAATATAAAGAAAATGACAATTTAAAATAATATTAACCTTAACAAAAAATGTGTATTGTAAGTATGATTTACAAAGCTTAAACAAAACGGTCGAAAAGCACGATTTAAACGATGAAAGCAACTAGATTGCAAAATTTAGTTCCGCTTAACCGTTTGGAACAGACTGTACATTTTTCTTGCATCTTTAAAATATTTCGATGCAGTATCATTTACTCTAAGGTCTTTGCCAATAATTACTTGATTTAATTGTTTTACATAATTAAATAGTATAATTTTTATAAAATGCTTTGAAATATTATTATTTGTCTCATTTTGTAATACGAAACTAACAGGGAAACTTAATTTTTTATGTTGTATATTTAAAATATCATCTTAGGGTGGTAATTCTGAAGTAACACCTTTCAAAATATTTGACAATTTATAATTGACATTAAATTATATGTCAACTTACTAACACAAATTGTATAAAACACAAAATGACAAGTATTTGAAATATATTTTATACAACCAGAACAGAAATTATGAATAAGCGAAATAAGACGAAATAAATATTTGTATATAATTCAAAATATTAGACATGTCAATCACAAATTTGACATGTCAATTTGGTATCTGACATGTAGTTTTTGAGTGAATATAACCTCAGTATAATGAAACTTCATCAAAAATGTAAAAGCCAGATTTACAAGTTTACATGGTTTCAAAAAAGTCTATTTACACCACAACAGTCACCAAAGTAACCAGATCTATGGTCTATTTCAAAGTAGAAAAATGTGTGTAAGAAGATAGGAGCTGTTTGTCCTTGCTTCGGATTGGTTTAGATCGTCATCCCTATTACACTGTAAAAATATTGTTTTTAGTCCAAGTTGACAGATGTTCAGTGTCGTACATTGGAAATATATATTATTTATATTATTTAATTTTTCTCATATATTTTGTTATTATTTACATATTTAGACTTTTATTTATATTCTTGGCGTCGATTTTATGGAGAAAATTCTCCATGTAATTTGTTTTTACGTAGTTTTATATTTTTTAGGTTATCTGACATATAAAAAATTTTTGACACTTGACATTTAACAGATCAAGAAAGATGACTAATGTGAGGCCAAAAGACAGCCCTACAGCATACATTTTTAATTTTTATTAACAATAATTATTTAAATAAGAAACTTTAGCTCTGAAGATATATTGTTTGTTTTATTACTTTATTTAAACTCTTTTAGCCAAATCTCTCTTTTTATATATATAAGCTGTTCACTTTTGTAAGAACACACTAGATTTAGTTATTTTGGTTACTTTTATGGTGTGTTACTGACTTTAAATGTCAATTAAAAATATTCCTTACGCTGTAAAACCGACTTTAGGTTGATAAGGTTATGATCATTATAATTAAGATATCATGTTTCATTATGACATATGTCAAAATGATCGCCATTTAAAAAAAGTGACATTTTTTAATACCAACATGACATACAGCTTCAAAGGTGCAAACTATTGAAATCAAAATTCCCTCTTAGTTTGTTCTTACAAAAGTGAACAGTTTATACTACATAATTTTTAAAATTAATATTTTTTTAACTTTTTCAAATTTCACATTAAACTGAATTTATGTCGTATAAATAACGTAAGTGTATTATCTGCCTTGTTTATTTCAATATCTTATTAACCTTTATTATATTTAAAAAAAAAAATCACTTGCTAACCCAGTTGCTACGCCCATGCCCTAGTTGTAACTTATTTTAAATTTCCCGCTATACTGTATTTGATCAGTGTAAATCGTACTCGGTTCGCAGCGCTATCTACTTTTTTCTACTTTGAAATAGACCATAGTTTCGTATTACAAATTGAGCAGATTATAGTTATAATAATTTTAATTTTGCAGAATGCGAGCACTCTGCAAAATTAAAATTTACATTATTTACAATAAAAAAACAGTGCAAATTTTACAATCAATAAAAAAAATTTAATACGATGGTTTTGTTTTTTATTATTTAATTCTTAAATAACTTCTCATACAGTCTCTTTCAAACGGTTAGACGGAACTAAATGGGAATTTCGTTCTTTTATGTTGTCACGAGAAGGGACCTTGCTGGGGTTATTTCATTTTAGACGTTGGAATGTCAAAATTTAAAATTCCAACAATGAAACCATGGAAACGAATGACATTAAATTATTTTTTTACATATTTTAATGAAAAAATAAATAAATAAATGGGAAATATGTATTAAGAGAGACACAAAAAATCAAAATATAAAGAAAATGGCATTTTAAAATGATATTAACCTTAACAAAAAAATGTTCATTGTAAGTATGATTTACAAAGCTTAAACAAAACGGCCGAAAAGTACGATTTAAACGATGAAAGTAACTAGACTGCAAAATCTAGTTCCGCCTAACCATTTGGAACAGACTTTATGAGCCACAACAAATTACTAGACGCTATCAACGTAAATGTTAAAAACATAACCTAAAACTAGTTGAAAATTTATAATACACATTTCTCAAACACCACTAATTCTCGATACTATAAACTGCTATTGCTTGACAACACACTTTATTTGCACAGTAAAACACTTCACTTAAACTTGGATTTGTTAAAATTCTTTGTTATGAAAAACACAATAAACAATAACATGAGAGGATAACTCTGACGCTCGATTGACACATGTGCGCATGCTTCAAAATGATTGAGCGGAGTACACGTGTGTGCGTGTAACTGCTTACACAGTTAAGACAAAAAAAAAGTTACTTCCGTATTTTTTCAATAATATTTTGTTACTCTTGCGTCGTTTATTTTTTTTTTTAAATATGCAACTTCTTCACTTTTTTTCTTGTTACTAAATAGAGAAATTTGTTTATTATTTTTTTTATTAATTGGTTCAAATTTTTTCGTATCTAGTTGGCGTTTCAGTTTTTTTCTTTTCTTTATTAATTTTCATGAAGTTTTTAATTTTTTTTAAGTAGTCATTCACTTCTGTTAAAGTTTCCGTATCATTATATTCCATCAATTTTACAGTCATCTTGTATTTCTTTCAACATTGCATTTACTTTTACATATGTATCATTTGGTGTGTTGTTATTTTTCTTTAATGTTTGTGTCGTATTTTAATTATTGCGTATTTCTTCAACTGGTTCATGAAACTTCAAAGAATCTCCGTATTTTAAATGAACAAAATGAATATGTTTACATATTGTATGTTTAATGTAATAATCAGGACATTCACACCTGTATGAATGGACGCAGATGTTAAAAAAAAAATACATATTAATTTACAGCATAAAGATTTAAGTTTAGTGACTTCATAGTTCTTTTCTCCAATGACTAGAAATTTTTGATGCTGTTATTCTTATATCATATTCCAAAGTTAATGCAAATCGGTGCCTTTTAATTATGTTTCCAATCTGAGAATTATTTTTTCCCTTAATATTTTTTATTATTCTGTCTGTAATTTTATCTCGAATTAAATTCACAATTGCAAAAATACCTTTATCTAAACGTTGCACATTTCTTGCTTCTAAATAAAAATACATTAAAGTTTTATGCATGGATTCAAGGTGAATATTAGTTTTAATTTTTAAACGTTTTCTATAAGTATAAGCCCAAAGATTGGGCTTCTCATAATAATTTGTGAAAATATATTCACCAAATTTTTTCATATCATTGTCCGAAAGTAAAAAATCTATTGCTCTTGGTAACATTTATATAAATTTTGATTCTTCAAGGGTTATTTGTAAAGTTTTTACAAATTCGTCGATTACCATTAGAGTTTATCTTATGAATACTTTTTAAATGGACATTTAAATTATATTGTTTTGAAAATATTTTATTGCAAATTAAGCACATAACAGTAATTTTCAATGTATTTAAAAATGCGTGCGCTGCATATAAATACATGTAAACACAACAGTGGTAAACAACCTTATTTTAAAATCCTTGTTTCCCGCTACACTGGGACGCATGCGTATACGTGTCAATCGAGCGTCAGATTTATCCTCTCATAACAATAACGACGTTAACTGCATAGAAAACACAGATAGAAAAGGATAGTTAGCTGTCGCTCGCTTTATCTAGCCAACAACAGCGCCACTACCGGCCCGAAGACATACTAAAACTGGTGACGTCACGGTAGGATTTATCGCCCATAAGAGTGCCAAGGGTATGGGACCGCTCTAGCTTCATCCAACTCTATCCACTCTACCTACTTGCAGTAAACGACAGCTCACGTGTTTTACCAGTGATCCTAAAACGTACTGACCGGTCTTGGTATAACTAGGGAATAGTACCTACGCTACTGTGGCATTGTTATGTTAGTGTGAGTTTGTTTTGTCATTAAACTAGATGATGGGTAGCTCGCTTCGCTCGGCTTCTTCTAACCAAACCCTTACTAACATAACCTAACCTAAGATAGTGTTTTGTCATTAAACTAGAAGATGGGTAGCTCGCTTCGCTCGGTTTCTTCTAACCAAACCCTTACTAACCTAACCTAACCTAAGATAGTGTTTTGTCATTAAACTAGAAGATGGGTAACTCGCTTCGCTCGGTTTTAGACTTTTACTAACTAAAACTAACCTAATAATCTTGTTTTTAGGTGCATAGTACTGTATATTCCCCCATATTACCCCAATTAAAATTGTGTATCATTGTGTATAAATTTATAAAACAGAAACCATTGTTTTAGATCCACTGATAATCCTTGAATTATTTAGTGTCTTGAGCATGCATTTCGAAGTTGGGAACACTTTCCTTATCATCTTTAGCACATTTGACACAGACTCAATAGTACCTACGCTACTGTGGCATTGTTATGTTAGTGTGAGTTTGTTTTGTCATTAAACTAGATGATGGGTAGCTCGCTTCGCTCGAGTCTGTGTCAAATGTGCTAAAGATGATAAGGAAAGTGTTCCCAACTTCGAAATAATAAAAAAATATGTGAAAAATAAAAGCCGTGTTTATTGGATAACATTTCTAAAATCCGTAAATTAATTTAACTTATTCATGTAATATTTAATTCATTTTGAAGTATTTTGTAAACAATTTAATAAAGAACATTAATTAGAAAGTAAATTACATCAATACATATGGTTTGTTTATATATAATATTAATTTAGACCTTATTATGAACTTTGAACTACTAGTAAAATTTTGATACATATGTCATTTATGGTTTAACCTTTAATAAACATATGTACATATTTTAAATAATTAATGTAAGTAGATATTATAATAAATTGAAATGTTATAAATGACATTTAAACTATTTATTATTAAAAAATATTGGTTTTGACTACTGAGGGAAACTTTTTAAATATTTTTCTGTATTCCAGATTATTTTTGCGAAGTTTTTCAAAACCGTTGCTTACAATGAATCTTGATATAAGATGGTCAAATGTGATAAAAAATGAGGAACAAAGAAACACTGTCCGATGTAACACTATAAGGCCTGGACTATAATATCAGAACGAGAAAATACATGCTGGGCACAGTGAAAATGGTTTTCTTGCTGGGACTTAAAATAATTGTAGTGCTACTGCGACCGGATTCAAATGGAAAGTTGTAGTTAACTAAATTAATTTTAATAATTAAATAATAAATGACAGTGCAATAAACTGGTGAAAAAGATACAGGTCTGGTGATCCTGCTATCCAAACAGCATTCTTTTTATATATAAATATGCATACCTAAAGTTTATCTTAGCCAAATCACTAGGCGTTTACGAAAACTCTACTGGTGGATATGGTACATCGGCCAATCTTTACTGTACCCCACTGAACATAAACTTATGTGCTGCCTCTATACAGAAGGCTTAAATAATCCTTAAAAAGGTTAGGTTAGGCTAGGCTTTAGCTAGAATACTAGTTATGTTAGAATAGTTTAGCTAGAATAAGGTTATGTTGAGTGGGGTATAGTAAATCTTCTCCAGGAAATCTACTGGTCGGTAAACAGCTACATGCTTATACACCTTCTCCGAACTTGTTTTCGAACACAGTTGATGTTCCCGGTATCTACCGGTAGAGTTTTCGTAAACGCCTTATTGCAATTCTAAGCTTACCTTAATTTTGGCAGGTTAACGGCGTATTTTTATTTTAAATTATTAAATAAACATTGTCATGACATTCTGTCACAAAAATTTGCATACCATTGTGTTGAGCTATATATATTGTAATAAATACTTAAATATATGCAGTGACAATATTCAACCGGTACGAGCATATCAGTTCTTAAAATATTGAAATACTTCCATACTGGTTGTTAAAATGAATAGTGGGATAACAGGTACAGAAAAAGATTTAGTTTCTACTTTTGGCAAATGACCACATCAACAATTTTTAAAAATCAACAAATTGTATGATAATTATGAAAATAATTAGGGCTACCCTACAGTTAATTTTTTTTTCTGGTCAGATTTTTTCGTGTTTTATTTATTTTTTTTATCTAACTGGTTTATTATTTTGAATATATGCCCTGCATATACGTACGATAAATGTTTTCAAATAATAAACCTGTATGTTAAATATATTTTGTGAAGATTAATGTAAGAAAAAGTTTATGTTTTTTTAGAATAATAAAGTGTATTGATTATTATTTATATGAATGTTTTATTTCGAGGGAAGCGAAAATTAAGAGCGATGTTGGTCGTAGACCTAAATATTTTGAGAATATGAAAAATTCCAAATTTTAACATAGTTTTGTAAAGATTTGATTACTTTTTGAATATTTCTAATCGTATCAAGAATTTTTTATTCTGCTTATTTAGGTAATTTCAATCAAATTTCTGATTGCGGTTATATGAGTAATGGTTCGAGATATTTATTTCGAATTATTATTGGCGTATTTATTCTTGGCCTCTAACACTTTTTATCTTCAGTTTAATGTTTTTCTTAAACTATATTAATAATCTATATATTTGTTTTCTCTCAAATTCCAAGTATTATTCGCTTTACAATAATAGAAACGTATTTCATAGATCAATATGTTTTTACTTATATGTTCAATTAAAGTATTTAATTATAAATTAGTGTATAATAAAAATAGATTTAATTTGTAGTGCGCGCTATTTTGCGTGCATTACGACAATATTACAAAAAAAAAGTGGAAAAACATTTCACTTTTATCTAGTGGTAACATTGTAGAGGCAAAATGGTAGAACTAAAATTTATTATTTGAAGGTAATCGTTAAAAATATAGTAGTACTACTGTAGGAAATGAAATGATATTATATGTGTTATAAGAGTACTATATTGGAATTTTATGGAACTAAAATTATAATAAAATCAATAATTTCATCATTGTTATCGTGTAATAGGGATAATTTCTAGTAACTAGTAACTTCTCATTACAGTTGGCAAAAATTCAGTGTTCCCAACTTAATTTTTTTTTTTTTGTAGCACTCTTGACCCAAGCCGGTACTATTCCCTAGTTATACCAAGACCGGTCAGTACGTTTTAGGACCACTGGTAAAACACGTGAGCTGTCGTTTACTGCAAGTAGGTAGAGTGGATAGAGTTGGATGAAGTTAGAGCGGACCGTACAGTAACATTTTACCGTATATTTTACTTTTTTTTGATACGTTCGATATTTGAAATATTTGATGTCAATAACATATTAATTTGGAAAAATTGGCTCATCAGCTGAAATCAGACTTATATGTATCGTATATTTTACTTTGTTTTTGTTATGTTCGATATTTGATATTCAATATTTGAAATGTTCGATATCAATATTGTAATATATTTATTATATTTGCTGCAAATCAGCTGAAATCAGACTTATATGTATAGTATATTTTACTTTTGTTGGTGATGTTTGATATTTGAAATGTTCGATTTATTGCAAATATTGGCAAATACTTTGTTTCTATAAAGGTTGCCGACATCTGAACTATGCTATTTATGTACCTATTATATGATTATGTATGTTAGATTATTATTATATATGTACGAGTGACAATAAAAAGCTCCATTTTATATTATGTGTTTCTCTATTGGGCTCAACAGCGCTATGAAGTGACGCTAAGCGGAATATAACTGAACTAAGCGAAACGAGTAATAGTTTATTGTTTACATCTGGTTTACATGTGTTTTCTCGTGTAGTTTGTATTGCTTTTAAAAGTTAGTGTTGCAGTTTGTTTGTTATATTAACTTTGGATAGCAATTATTATTCTTTTTTATATTACTTTATGTTATAATGAGTTATTATAACACAAATTGGTGTGTGTTTGGCTGTCACTCTAGAAAAGGAAGTAACAAAAATATTTACTTCCACTATTTTCCAAATGAGAAACAATTTGTGAACTGTTAATAAATTTGGTGCTGTGGAAGTGATAATAACAAACTAGTATTTATTAAACAAATTAAATAAAAAACAAACACTAAATTATAAAAATCCTTCTCGAACATAATTAAATATCTACCCGGGTAATTTTAATGCAGAATTAGGGCAAGCGGTCTCAAATTCTGTACGCAGCTTTTCTAATACATTTTCACTGAACTTTCAGTGCCTGCTTTTGTTTTTAATCAATTTATTTAGGCAAGGAGTTTCTAACAGAGGTTTCGGTTCATACTTTTGTAAGACAGGTTTCTTAAAAGTAGACCACAGGCATTTTAAATCTGTGCTGGTTAATATTTCCATACTCAATATATTGTTTCTGGAACAAAAAGTAAAACCAACAGAAACCACACAAAAAAAAGATAAATCAAATATTTCACAATCAATCAATGCCCTGATCTTGGCTTCTTTCATTTTGGTTTGTTAACCACCTGGCACAAAATAATAGGATAGCTGAAATGTGTTTGCATGTAGTTCCTGCTTTACATGTGCAGGACATATTTAAAACTTCAACATCATTACTAAATTTTAATTTCCCAGTGACTTCGTGAGGTGGTGTTCTCAAACTGCTTGTTTGTAAACATAACCCACATATGTCGACATGCTCATCATTTTTGTCCAAAATTCCGCACAACATAAGATTTCCGGCGTTTAACAACTCTTCTCCTTCAACTACACACCTAGAAGAAGGTGTTGCACTTAAAAAAATTAAATAATTTAATAAGGATAGCTGTTTATTATCCATTGCAAATCGATGATTTAACATGTAAACAAATATGGACAACTTTCACATTACTCGTTTCAATCAGCTGTTCACAGCGCTCGTAGCGCCGCCATCGGGCATTGTTGTATCCAATAACCTCTTTTTAATATTAAACATGGATACATTTTCGTTTTATATAAAATTTTATTACAATTTTGAATTGTATTAAAATTTTATGTAAAACGAAAATGTATTCATGTTTTATCAATTGTAATTTTTTTGGAATAATAAATATGAGTACATTCAAATTTCGCGCTTTCATTCAATTTAGTACGTGGTGGATCTCTAGTTAGCGTTAGTTACGCTGAACAAAATTTTGACACAGAGATGGCACTTCTGTTAATGTGTTCTGTGCTTACGATAGTAGTAGGAGAGAATTGAATGAAGTTCGAGCGGACCGTAGAGTAACATTCAACCCAAAATACTTCAAAATGAATTAAATATTACCTGAATAAGTTAAATTAATTTACGGATTTTAGAATTGAAAACTGACGCTAACTGAAGCGCTGCGTAGTGACAGAAATTTGTACTACTGATTTAGGTACTCCTTGTCTGTATTTATTCAGTGTTTACCGAGTATATTCTTGAATAGGTCGTTTAAATCATCAAAAAGTCGAACAAATTGCAGTCTATTTGGGTGTTCATCTAGAAGAGGAAGAGATTCAAATCTTAGTTTTCACAGTTTTCCAAAACAAGGCGAATCTTCTGTTAAATTGCTGTCAAGGGCTGGTTTTGAACTTACTATGGACAGACGTAGTGCTTGGGAATATGTTGCGATGTGGGAAACCTGTTGGTGACACTTTAAAAGTGTGTTCACTTCATTTCAACAATGAAGATTTTATATTATCAGGTTTGTATTATCATATTAATAAATAATCATTAGTTTTATCATATATATATATATAAACAAGTTTATATATATATGAGTTTTATAGTGTAGAAATTAGGTTAGTGTTTTACTTTAAAATATTTGCATTGTTTTAATTATTTGTTTTTTATTTTTATATAGACTTACCAAGATAAAGAAAACATTAAAGGAAAATTCTGTCCCTTCACAAAAGCTACCAAAAGCAACTGTACGAGAAACAGAAGCAGGACCTGTTCACGAAGTAATAGATGTGCCAGTTTTACAATTGCCAGTTCAACAAGTGCCAGAAAATTACAGTGTGAATGAGGAAGACATTGCTGCTGCAGAAACATTACTTTCGCTTACGAATATGGACTGTGCAGGTGCATCTGAAAATACTGCAAAAGATGTTGCGGTGCAGGTTGATAGTGGAGATATGATTTCTCATTTTTACACCAAACTTAATAGTAATTCCAAATTAAATACAGCCACAGGATTACCTAGTTTGCTAATATTTGAAACCCTAGCTACATTGTTGAAAAAATACACAAAACGAGTAAGAATTTCAAATAAAATATCCGTGAAAGATAGGATAATTTTAAATTTTATTAAATTAAAACACGATTTAAGTTATGCAATGCTAGCTGTAATATTTAATAATTTAACGCCAGTAACTTGCAGAAGGATTTTTTTGGGTAGAGAAATATTAAAAAATATTCCTAATTGTTTTTTACATTTCCCTGATGTTCGAATTGTACTGGATTGTACAGAAATTACAACAGAGAAACCGACTTGTTTGTGTTGCCGAATTAAAACTTATTCTCATTATAAGTCTGTGCACACAATAAAATTCCTTACTCGGGTAACCCCATCAGGTATGATTAGCTTTATTAGCAATGCTTATGGTGGAAGAGCTTCTGATAAAGTAATTTTTGAAGATTCCCACATAATAGAACATCTAACTCCTTTAGAGGATGCTGTGATGGTGGATAGAGGGTTTTAATTGATGAAGTTTTACTTGCTCAATCTATTAAACTTATTCGTCCGCCATTTATGCATAAGAAAGATCAGTTTACCAAGGAGGAGGCTGAAATGAATGCAAAGATTGTTCGAGCTAGGGTCCACATTGAACGTAGCAATGCACGTATTAAAACATTTAAAATATTAAGTAACAAATTAAAATGGAACCTAGCACCTTACATCGATGATATCTTCACTGTAATATGTGCAATTGTGAATTTGTCATCCCCTATTATTGCGGATGAAGGTTTTACTTGTGGAAAACAATAAAAATAAATGTATTTACTAAATAAATCTGTTTATTTATTAACCTTTTTATACATAGAAATTTAAGAAATAGAAAAAATTTATCAGAATTTAAAATTATTATAACATTAAATATATAAAATTAATTATAAAAATATATAAAATTAATTATTAACACATTTTATATTTAACTATTTTCATGTTACCATATAACATGTAACATCTTATTAAAATAAATATTTTTGACCTCGCTTACCATATTTTCTGTAAAATTTTTGTCATACGGAACATTAATTATAAAAATACTGTGGTCAAAAGATAAAAATAAAATGCAATCCGTTGTTTTTAAATTTAACATACCCATCCCGAGCTGAATTTGAGCATTGTATTTATGTTTCTGTTTTAAATTTCCATTTTCTAGATAAGGCAAAGTAGGTAATAAATCTTGAATGGAAGAATTTTTTCCTTCGAAAGGGCATTTAATTTCCAATAATTTTATAGGGCTATCATTATCCATAACTACACCATCAGGTGAAAAACCTAACCAATTTTCTTTATTATTTGTAACTAGCCCACGATTTACCACACATGCACCTGTGGCTTGCATATATTTATTTTTCGCCACACTTTCGTATTGTAATCCATGTTTCACATATTTGTTAGTGAATCCTTTTGGCGAAAAATATCTGAGAGATTTCATTTCCCAATCAGGATTATTGTTTTTGATATATGTAAATATTTCATAAATTCTACTGCCTGTAATTAAACTATTTTCAAATAATGTTTCTGCTAAAAAATCTACAGGAAACAATTTTTTATAAGTATTACCACAGTAGAACCAGTAGGCCGACTCGTGTCGGAACCTTTGATCTTGGCGTACCACATTTTCGTGACCTCGAGCTACCTCGTCCTGACCAACGTTCTAAAGAACGATATAGACTATTACGCGTATGGATACGGACGAATAAGCTTTATATGACAACTAACAAAAGAATTTTGCATTTTACGACTCTAAAATGAATTTAAAAAATATTATACAAAAACTATTGAAAGTAGTATAATAATAAAGTAGGAAAATTACTTAAATATAAAATATTATTTAATATTTTTTAATTTATTCACTTCGCAAAACTGCGCGACCTAACCAGGAGTCACACATGCGCATGAAAAATCTGGTACAGAAAAACGGTCGAGTGAAACTACTGGGTATACTGTGGTATTACTGCAACACTCAGGGAGTACATATTTGAAATTTTCTAAAAATGTGTATAGTGAACTAGTGGTAGATTTTTGTAAATCAATTGGAGCGGTTGATATCACGTTTACCGTTGCCTCGGTATTTGTATCCATAATTGCTGAATGTCTCCCTGTACTATGTTTACAAAATTCTGATAGCGGAGCTACATCACAGAGTAATTTTGTTATGTAATCTACATCTGAACAGTAGCGGCTGGTGAGTAAAATATTTGGGGGGACACTTTTTTTCCCATATATATCTATTAAAATATAGTTATACGAGAAAAAAGTAAATAAATAAAAAATACCTGAAAATATGTTCTACAACTAGAAAAACTGACAAATCTGGCATTTTTATTAAGATTTATGGTCAATATTATTATTATCATTTTTGTAGTTATTACTGCTATTATTATTATTATTATTAAAATTGCAATATTTTTAAGACAATGCTTTGTAGTCAGAAACATAACATATTTGGTTATTAATTAAGCAGATACCTACACATATTCACATGTATTTAAATATTAGATTTAACCTTTTCGTTATGTTCTTTAATTGAACGTTTATACGCAGTATCAAGTTGAAATCGTAAATTTACCTATCCCAGCATGGCAAATTTGACCGAATAATGCATATGTTTATGAGACACATTATGTTTAAGAACTTTATCTATTAATCTTATGAAATGTTTAATATCTTTAACACTATTTACTGTCTTTATTTCATATGCGTCTGATGAGCAAATCGAACAAAAAACAAACATTTTATTTATCACATCCACACAACCAACTTGTATTTAAATATTGTTTTTCGCTAAACTTTCTATTAAATGTTCTATTTCCATTTTTATGCTGTTGGAAAATATTCAATTTTGGCCGATGAGGACCCATATTTTTACCGGCCGCCAACATATATAAGGGAGGTATTGTGATCATACCGATTTCGATGGATCTCCACGAATTGAGGTCCCTACATAACGTTTTGACTATTTTTAGCATGATGTCTGTCGGTCTGTCTGTCCGTCCGTTCGTCTGTCAGTATGTACACGTGTAGAGCAAATTCGGCTAAAAGGATTTTTATGAAACTTCATATTTAAGCTTCTGCCATCAATGGCACGAGTTGATCAACTTTTGGTAAAAATCGGTTGACTAAGAATGGGAGTTTACTCGTGTCGATTTTAAGATTTTTGCGAATATTTAGCAACAGAAAAATATTTCGAAAAAATTTATTTAACAAAAGTTGCTATAAATGCAATAACTAATAACTTTTATTTGAGATGTTTTTTGATGAAACGAAAAATTTGTCGTAAATTTTTGTAAAATTTTTTCCAAGTCTCAAATTTTCATACTTATATATAACGTTTCCATGTTCATGATAAATAATATCTCTGTTAAAAAATATTAGGCCTAGTTATTTCTACTCTGCTGCTAGAATATATTTTATACAAGTACTTTATAATGGCGGTCGGTCCTGAGGTGGCCACAGCTGATTTTTTATTAATAATTTTGTTTCATAGTTAAGCACGTTAGTTTTATTAAAATATACAGTATATTTTAATAAAACTAACGTGCTTCATTCGATTCATTTTCACGTTTAAGTACTTGTCACAAATCACAACGACCGAACTCAGCTACGGGACACCGGCCGTAATTCACTAATACGTACAACACTAACCTTCGCCGCTGTTGCCGTTACTAGTAAATTTTTGCTAATATGTAGATAAGAACATTAGATATTGCATGTGGCAACGCTGTATCTTGGGACACTCCGTGGAGTGTCCGAGCGTTGTTTTCTTGATTTAGATTTTTTAATTCTAACATTTATATGAAAAATCTTTGAATAAGAAATAATAAAAATAAAAATATGCAGATATATCTAGTTACTTTAATGCAATTTTAAAGAAGTATAAATAAAGTATTATATTTAGCTTTTTTACTAAAAATTTTTAGGAGGTCACTGTCCCAGCGCCTCCCTGTCTCAGCCGCCACTGCATCTGATGCTAGCAAATCTTCTTGAATGTAAATTTTTTCTTTTACACACGGAAATTTTTTAATAGGTTCAGCCTTGTACTTTTCTTCAACAATCACCTTCTTCTTCAGCCACCAACATTTTAAGTCAGTACTGGTCACCCTCTCAAAGCTGCCGATATCATTTCTGTAATAAAACAAAAAAACGCAACAGCAAAAACAATTTAAATAAAATTTTAAGTTATTTTTTTAAAATCACCCTTTGGCATATGACATATTTTAAATGTACCACAAGTTAACCTGAATAACCGGTAACTGGTTTCACTTTCCGTAATAATCTAAAATCAGTCATCAGATAAGTTTTTCAAAAAAAAAATTAGTACCGATCATAAACCAAAGCAATCTAAATAAATGCTTAGTTTTCTTGGTCAATTTCCCCAACTTCTGTGATTCATATTGACTTAAATTGCATTATGTTTAAAAATAAATAATTATAAGTACTTATTGCTTATTTATAATTATTGTTTTTTACTTAATGTTACATTTTAACAAATCGATTCGCTGTCAGTATGGTAAATTGTTCCAACTAAATCGAAATTTTTATTTACTGTTGCCTAATCTACAGATCTAACCTACCGATTAGTTTGGTTTCTTACAGTACATACTTTAATTTAAAATTTTCAAGATTATTTGACAACAAAAGTAAAATCATACATGCATTTATATTTTAATAGATAAATCATAATGTCACGCCATATTACCTGATCTGTTTGTCATGCTTACAAACTATTAACTATTACTTTACCACCTTGTGCAATGAAATAAAACTGCATAAATATGCTTGCACTTTCCCCCTGCACCTGCCTTACAGAACATGTAGCTTCAGAAATTATAATTTTGTCTCCAGTGTTTTTTTATTTTCACCTTCACTTCATGCGGAGATCCAGTTAACGCACTTGTTTGCAAAACTAGTGCAAATATTAAAGCCTGGAACAGAATGCACAGCGCGCTACGCCGTCAGCGCGGCGTCATTTGCGACAGCGTTGCGTTAACGCCGTTGAGAATTTTCGCCTGCACACAATGCAATAATTTTTAACGCCGTCAAGTGTCACTTGAGAACCTGTCTCTGTGTTTATACATGCGCTTTTTTTTATTAAAAGTATAATGGATCATGAAGACTTGTGTGTGATGTTATTTATGTTGTATGCAAGTTATTTATACATACAAACACTTTATTATTCAGTAAAAACTGAGGTTAGGTGTTCTGCGTCAACGTTCAACGGCGTCAAAAGTTGGAAGTTCGGCTTAGGTCAAGAGTGCGACAAAAAAAAAAAAAAATTAAGTTGGGAACACTGAATTTTTGCCAACTGTAATGAGAAGTTACTAGTTACTAGAAGTTATCCCTATTACACGATAACAATGATGAAATTATTGATTTTATTATAATTTTAGTTCCATAAAATTCCAATATAGTACTCTTATAACACATATAATATCATTCCATTTCCTACAGTAGTACTACTATATTTTTAACGATTACCTTCAAATAATAAATTTTAGTTCTACAGATTTTGCCTCTACAATGTTACCACTAGATAAAAGTGAAATGTTTTTCCACTTTTTTTTTGTAATATTATCGTAATGCACGCAAAATAGCGCGCACTACAAATTAAAATCTGTTTTTATTATACACTAATTTATAATTAAATACTTTAATTGAACATATAAGTAAGAACATATTGATCTATGAAATACGTTTCTATTATTGTAAAGCGAATAATACTTGGAATTTGAGAGAAAACAAATATATAGATTATTAATATAGTTTAAGAAAAACATCAAACTGAAGGAGATCAAAAGTGTTAGAGGCCAAGAATAAATACGCCAATAATAATTCGAAATAAATATCTCGAATATTAAAGACATTTAATTAAAACGCCTTACATAATAACTGATAATTTTAAATCTGATATATCAGTAGAATATAATTTTACCTACGATAACCTGGTCTACGAGATATGCATGGAAATTTAGAACATTTAACTCTTTAACTGATTTATTTTTATACATTTTTGCAATGAATTTGTAATCTTAAACTCTGGTCCGCGGGTAAAGGCCTTTAAGTGATTAAATTTGTTTTATATTGGAACTAGAAACTGTACAACTGCGGATTGGATGTACCTGAATGATATTAATTATAAAAAGGAAATTAGGAAATATGTAAATCCATTATATTTAAAATAACATACATACAGCGACTTGAAAAGGAGGATAGTGAGACAACTATAGTCTCCATACAAATTATATTTAACCAGAACTGTACAATAATGATTATTTTTGTAATCAACTATTTGTGGAAAACCATTACTCAAATAACCGCAATCAGAAATTTGATTGAAATTACCTAAATAAACAGAATAAAAAATTCTTGATTAGAAATATTCAAAAAGTAATCAAATCTTTACAAAACTATGTAAAATTGGGAATTTTTCATATTCTCAAAATATTAAGGTCTACGACCAACATCGCTCTTAATTTTCGCTGCCCTCGAAATAAAACATTCATATAAATAATAATCAATACACTTTATTATTCTAAAAAAACATAAACTTCTTCTTACATTAATCTTCACAAAATATTACAATGTAAAAATATATGTAACATACAGGTTTATTATTTGAAAACATTTATCGTACGTATATGCAGGGCATATATTCAAAATAATAAACCAGTTAGATAAAAAAAATAAATAAAACACTAAAAAATCTGACGAGAAAAAAAAATTAACTGTAGTTGTAGCCCTAATTATTTTAATAATTATCATACAATTTGTTGATTTTTAAAAATTGTTGATGTGGTCATTTGCCAAAAGTAGAAACTAAATCTTTTTCTGTACCTGTTATCCCACTATTCATTTTAACAACCAGTATGGAAGTATTTCAATATTTTAAGAACTGATATGCTCGTACAGGTTGAATATCGTCACTGCATATATTTAAGTATTTATTACAATATATATAGCTTAACACAATGGTATGCGAATTTTTGTGACGGAATGTCATGACAATGTTTATTTAATAATTTAAAATAAAAATACGCCGTTAACCTGCCAAAATTAAGGTAAGCTTAGAATTGCAATAAGGCGTTTACGAAAACTCTACCGGTAGATACCGGGAACATCAACTGTTTTCGAAAACAAGTTCGGTGAAGGTGTATAAGCATGTAGCTGTTTACCGACCGGTAGATTTCCTGGGGAAACCTAACCTAACCTTTTTAAGGATTATTTAAGCCTTCTGTATAGAGGCAGCACATAAGGTTATGTTCAGTGGGGTATAGTAAAGATTGGCCAATGTACCATATCCACCGGTAGAGTTTTCATAAACGCCTAGTGATTTGGCCAAGATACACTTTAGGTATGCATATCTTTATATATAAAAAGAATGCTGTTTGGATAGCAGGATCATCAGATCTGTATCTTTTTTACTAGTTTATTGCACTGTCATTTATTATTTAATTATTAAAATTAATTTAGTTAACTACAACTTTCCTTATGTCTTTCCATTTGAATCCGGTCGCAGTAGCACTACAATTATTTTAAGTCGCAGCAAGAAAACCTTTTTCACTGTGCCCAGCACGTATTTTCTCGTTTTGATATTATAGTCCAGGCCTTATAGTGTTACATCGGACAGTGTTTCTTTGTTCCTCATTTTTTATCACATTTGACCATCTTATATCAAGATTCATTGTAAACAACGGTTTTGAAAAACTTCGCAAAAATAATCTGGAATACAGAAAAATATTTAAAAAGTTTCCCTCAGTAGTCAAAACCAATATTTTTTAATAATAAATAGTTTAAATGTCATTTAAAACATTTCAATTTATTATAATATCTACTTATAAGCTGTTCACTTTTGTAAGAATACACTAGATCTGGTTATTTTGGTTACTTTTATGGCGTGTTACTGACTTTAAATGTCAATTAAAAATATTTCTCACGCTGTAAAACCGACTTTAGGTTGACAAGGTTATGATCACTATAATTAAGATATAATTTTTCATTGTGACATATGTCAAATGGATCGACATTTTAAAAAAGTGACATTTTTTAATACCAACATGACATACAGCTTCAAAGGTGCAAACTATTGAAAATAAAATTCCCTCTTAGTTTGTTCTTACAAAAGTGAACCGGCTATACATTAATTATTTAAAATATGTACATGTGTTTATTAAAGGTTAAACAATACATGACATATGTATCAAAATTTTACTAGTAGTTCTAAGTTTATAATATTGTAATAAGGTCTAAATTAATATTATATATAAACAAACCATATGTATTGATGTAATTTACTTTCTAATTAATGTTTTTTATTAAATTGTTTACAAAATACTTCAAAATGAATTAAATATTACATGAATAAGTTAAATTAATTTACGGATTTTAGAAATGTTATAAGCTGTTCACTTTTGTAAGAACACACTAGATCTGGTTATTTTGGTTACTTTTATGGTGTGTTCCTGACTTTAAATGTCAATTAAAAATATTCCTTACGCTGTAAAACCGACTTTAGGTTGATAAGGTTATGATCATTATAATTAAGATATCATTTTTCAATATGACATATGTCAAATGGATCAACATTTTAAAAAAGTGACATTTTTTAATACCAACATGACATACAGCTTCAAAGGTGCAAACTATTGAAAACAAAATTCCCTCTTAGTTTGTTCTTACAAAAGTGAACCGTCTATATCCAATAAACACGGTTTTTATTTTTCACATATTATTTTATTATTTCGAAGTTGGGAACACTTTCCTTATCATCTGTCGCACATTTGGCACAGACTCTGGAAGTTGACGAACATTCAGTATCAACGGCGGTCGAACGGAGTAGGTCGCATATATATATAAACTTATATATATATATATATATATATATATATATATATATATATATATATATATATATATATATATATATATATATGGTTTATATATATATGGTAGGACGTTGTCCATTCTGTGCACTTGCGTACGACATCTTGGGTTTAACTTTCTCCTGACAAATAGCGCCGTACGAACGGCGTTAACGTGTCGTAGAACTCGGTGCATTCTGTTTCCCACTTTAATGTATACTCCACGTAACTGTAATTTTTTCGACCAATAAATAGCAAGGTCGTAATTTAGACATGCGCAAACTATTCACCGGTCATAAAGGGGTACGGCAATACATAGCTCCATCCTCCTATCATGGAACATCTAGCCAGCCTTCATGCGCCATATACTTGTTTATATATATATGTTTGCCACAGACTCTAAATTTTAGTTCTATAGTGCGTTCGAAGGTGAGTTTGCAGTACAGGGCATATGGAGTAGTTCTTTTTCATACTCTCTAATGGGTTTACACAATGACGCTATCCTCTTCTTGCTAGTCGACGTTGCCAGCTCTAAAACGCGCTGATCTGTGAAGACGCAGTATTCTACAAATGGCCATTTGTTTTTGTTGAGTGTTATTTTGAGTTTTATAAGAGTTGATTTTTGTAAATAATACGAGTTTTTCATATTATTATAATTGAAACATTTGACAGTTTTACAACATTTGGCAACACCGCTCCCATTTGCCATAAGAGCTATACTGCAAACTCACCTTCCAACGCACTATACAGATTTTGCGAGTCTGTGTCAAATGTGCTAAAGATGTTAAGGAAAGTGTTCCCAACTTCGAAATAATAAAAAAATATTTGAAAAATAAAAGCCGTGTTTATTGGATAACATTTCTAAAATCCGTAAATTAATTTAACTTATTCATGTAATATTTAATTCATTTTGAAGTATTTTGTAAACAATTTAATAAAGAACATTAATTAGAAAGTAAATTACATCAATACATATGGTTTGGTTATATATAATATTAATTTAGACCTTATTAACTTAGAACTATAAGCGGTTCACTTTTGTAAGAACAAACTAAGAGGGAATTTTGTTTTCAATAGTTTGCACCTTTGAAGCTGTATGTCATGTTGGTATTAAAAAATGTCACTTTTTTAAAATGTCGATCCGTTTGACATATGTCATAATGAAAAATGATATCTTAATTATAGTGATCATAACCTTATCAATCTAAAGTCGGTTTTACAGCATAAGGATTATTTTTAATTGACATTTAAAGTCAGTAACACACCATAAAAGTAACCAAAATAACCAGATCTAGTGTGTTCTTACAAAAGTGAACAGCTTATACTAGTAAAATTTTGATACCTATATTTCTTAAAATCTTCCAAAGGGAAGTCTTTCCACCATCATACAGTCCCCTTTCATGTAATTTTATATTAATAGTGTCGACAGTAACATGCTCTCCTAAAATCAAATTAATTTATTAAGAGGCCTCACGTAGAGATGTTGTGTCCTTACTATTACGGTACATCTCATAAATTACATTACGTATCCCAACTGTTGTAAAATTGTCTAATTCTACAACAGATTTAGTACGTGTTCGTTTCTTTTTCGGGCTACTGACAGTTTCACCTCTAGTTTGTTGTGCTGCTATTTTATTTACTTTAGAAATACTGACATCTAAAGCAGCTGCAACTCTCTAAAAAGTTAATTAACAATTATTTGTAGAAATATATTCAAGTGAAAAGACCATACATATAAACTAAATTTTATATTTACTCACATCTCTGACACATTTCACATCCATTAAAGGTCCACCATTGTCTCGCTCTCTTTCAAAATAATTAATAAGAGACAAAACCATCCTTTGAGCACGGCTACTAAGAGCTTTGGGCATTTTTACTTTTAAATTAGAAATATATTTAAAAAGTATAAAATATAACCTCAATTTCTCACTAAACGTCAACCTGACGTCTAAATAACGATTGAACTATCCAATTTAAAACCGACAACATTGTATATAATTACCAACATGACATAAATAAATGTACTAACTGAATTATGGATTGATGTTGATTAAAACATATCATAACGTTGGTACGTAAATAAACCAAGTGTGACGTCATCTCACGTTTATTGTGAATGTAGTTTATGTCATTTATTGTTTAACCTTTAATAAACATATGTACATATTTTAAATAATTAATGTAAGTAGATATTATAATAAATTGAAATGTTATAAATGATATTTAAACTATTTGTTATTAAAAAATGTTGAATTTGACTACTTAGGGAAACTTTTTAAATATTTTTCTGTATTCCAGATTATTTTTGCGAAGTTTTTCAAAACCGTTGCTTACAATGAATCTTGATATAAGATGGTCAAATGTGATAAAAAATGAGGAACAAAGAAACACTGTCCGATGTAACACTATAAGGCCTGGACTATAATATCAGAACGAGAAAATACGTGCTGGGCACAGTGAAAAAGGTTTTCTTGCTGCGACTTAAAATATTTGTAGTGCTACTGCGACCAGATTCAAATGGAAAGACATAAGGAAAGTTGTAGTTAACTAAATTAATTTTAATAATTAAATAATAAATGACAGTGCAATAAACTAGTGAAAAAGATACAGGTCTGGTGATCCTGCTATCCAAACAGCATTCTTTTTATATATAAATATGCATACCTAAAGTGTATCTTGGCCAAATCGCTAGGCGTTTATGAAAACTCTACCGGTGGATATGGTACATTGGCCAATCTTTACTATACCCCACTGAACATAACCTTATGTGCTGCCTCTATACAGAAGGCTTAAATCATCCTTAAAAAGGTTAGGTTAGGCTAGGCTTTTGCTAGAATATTAGTTATGTCAGAATAGTTTAGCTAGAATAAGGTTATGATGAGTGGGGTATAGTAAATCTACTCCAGGAAATCTACCGGTCGGTAAACAGCTACATGCTTATACACCTTCACCGAACTTGTTTTCGAACGCAGTTGATGTTCCCGGTATCTACCGGTAGAGTTTTCGTAAACGCCTTATTGCAATTCTAAGCTTACCTTAATTTGGGCAGGTTAACGGCGTATTCTTATTTTAAATTATTAAATAAACATTGTCATGACATTCAGTCACAAAAATTCGCATACCAATGTGTTAGACTATATATTAACAAAAATCAACACTGCCCAAAATCGCTGTGGACTGCAGTCAACGATTACATCGGTAAAAGCAAAAATAAACACAGAGCCATAGATAAACTAAAAACAGAGTCCAACAACAACATAATTACTGAAGAGAGAGACATTTCTAACCATTTCAATAGTTACTTTGCAAATGTTGGAAAATCACTCGCAGAAAAAATTAAATTTAAAGAAAACATAAACTTTAACAATGATGAGGGGGTGACAAATACCATATTCCTATCCCCAACAGATGAAAATGAAATAAAAAACATCATAACATCATTTAAATCAAATAAAGCTGCGGGGCCTGATCAAATATCACCAGGGCTTCGAACAGTTATTTTTTTCGTTTCGGTTTTCGTTCCGGTTTAATTAAAAAATTAGATATCGGTTCAGTTCCGGTTTTCGTTCCGGCAAAAATAACGGTTTTTTTCGGTTTTCGGTTCAGTTCCGGGTGATAAATTTTTAAATGCTTTTATTTGCATTAGAAATTTATTTTCTACTATTTTTTTTATTTATTTATTTATTTATTTATTTGGTTAATAGGGTTGTAAACAGGTGCATATCACCCAAAACTACAACCTCGGATACATAATTTACATAAGAAAAGTTTACATGTTTTTACAGATTACTATGTGTATGAAAATAACAAAAATAAAATAAAAGTAATAAAAATAATAATAATAACAACATCAATAACAATATAAAAATATAAATAATTTAAAAGGAAAGGTATAAAACTATATAAATATATGGATTCACAAAATTACAATATTAAAATTACAAAATAAGCGCATTCAACGTGAATTATCATTGAATAGACATATAGGTATTTAAGAAATATTTTTTGATTTTATTTTTCACATGTGGCAGATCGTCATGATGAATGTCTAGATTAAGTTTTTTAATTAAATTATTAACTGTAATTGGCATTCTAGTAAGAGGAGCATTACAGAATAGGGTTGTTCTTGAAAAGGGCACGTCGAATAAAGGCTTATTACGGAGATTGCGGTTTGGTATATTAAATTTTATATGTGCCAAAAGATCAGGACTGTCGAAATAGAAATTTATTATTTTGAAAAATATTATTGTATCTGTAAGATGTCTACGGTCCTGCAGAGCTAATAGATTAAAATATTGGCAACGAATTAAATAGTTGGAAGAAGTAAGCGGAGCCTTTAGTGACAAATATGAAAGAAATCTTTTCTGTATTCGCTCAATACGATTTATATGGACAGCAAAATGTGGGTTCCAGATGACAGAGCTAAAGTTTATGATACTTAGAACGTAAGCATTATAAAGCGTTAGAATAGTGTTTGTGTTTCTAAAGGATCTAGTAGTACGCATGATAAAGCCTGTCATTTTGTAAGCGCGCTTACATATGTGGTCTATGTGTGCAAGAAATGTGAGTTTGGAGTCGAATATAACGCCTAGATCCTTCACTTGACCGACGGTTTGGATAACATTATTATTAAAATGATACTGGAAATCTATTTTGTGCAAATTTTTAGTAAAAGTTATGTGATGGCATTTTTCAAAGTTTAAAAATAATTTATTATTTGTGCAATATTCAAAAAAGCGATTTAGATCTGCCTGCAGATGGTAGCAGTCGTTTATTGATTTAATTTTAATGTAAATTTTTAAATCATCTGCGTACAAAAGTATATTAGAATAAACAAAACAGTGACTGACATCATTCATATAAAGAATAAATAATAGTGGTCCGAGATGCGAACCTTGGGGTACACCAGAAGTAGTGTTGAAAAACTTGGAATGATAGCCATTTACTACAACTGCTTGTGATCTATTAGAGATATAGGAACAAATCCAACGCAAGAGGATGCCGTGTATACCGATCTCAATGAGTTTACTAATGAGGTTTTCAAGGTCAATTTTATCAAATGCTTTGCAGAGGTCAGTATATACAGCATCCACCTGAACACGTGAATCAAGAGAACTGGAAAGAAACTGATGGTAGTTGATTAAATTTGTTTCAACCGATCTTTTCTTAAAGAATCCATGCTGTTGTTCAATGATTGCATGTTGTAAACTGCAAGTTAGATCATCACATATAAATTTTTCAAATAGTTTAGGTATTGCAGATAATATCGAAATAGGTCTATAATTTTTGACGTCATGAGGATCACCACCTTTGAAAATCGGAGTCACTAGAGCAAATTTCCAAATAGATGGAAACTGTCCTAATGTTAGCGACTTTTTGAATAATATTGCTAAAGGAACTGTAAATCCAGAGAAACAGTATTTCAGTAATAAGGAAGGTAGTCCATCGTAACCTGCTTTCTTCGGATCTAAAGATTTCAAGCGTTTATATAGACCGCAACTATCAATAAGATTATCTGCGTAAGAGCTAGTTTTAGTGAAGAAATTTGAATCTGGTAACGCAGAACTTGAGCCCTTTTCATAAACAGATCTAAAATAGGAGGCAAAAGTCTCTGCGATATCAATTCCTGTAACTGCAGTATGTCCATTGAATGTTATAAAGTTAGGTATAGTTGAATTAGAATTCTTTTTATTGCGAAAATATTTCCAGAAATATTTTGGGTCACAGATAATGTTATCTTCAACTTTTTTAAGATATCTTTTATAATCATTCTGAATTAACTGTTTACTTCTAGATCTTAAAATTTTAAAGGTTAACTCATCAAGTGGATTGCCATATCGCTTCCAGTTAGTATGAAATTTTAATTTTTCTTTGATAACTTTAATAGTAGATTTAGAGAACCAACACGGATAATGCTTATTGATAGTTTTTGTGCGGGGGACGTTATTATCTAGGATAGTGTACAATTTTGAATAAAATATATTTACGATCTCATCGCAACTCAAATCTGTGTCACCCATTACCGCATTCCAATCGATCGACAAAAGTTCTTGATTGATTCTATTAAAATCAGCGTTTTTAAAGTTATAGGAATTTTTGTTAGTGTTAAACTTGAGTGTATTTATTACTCTTCCTGAAGATATATGAAATTCAAGTGATGGATGATACCGATCTTCGCTAACTAGAGGATATTCACATCTAATTAAATTTAGGTTATTTAAATTTGAATCGTTTGACAGAATTAAGTCAAGAATTCCGTCAAACAGATTTACATTTTGGTTGTATTGCGTTAAGCCACACAAAGCTATTGTGTCAACAAAACGGATTGAACGCGCATCGGAATAGTTCGTAGGTAAAAGATAATTGTTACTAATGTTGGAGATCCATGTTATATTAGGTAGATTGAAATCTCCACATATATACACAGTATCATTTTGCAGTTCATTCATTACGACACTTAATTTACACATGAACGCGTCAAATGCTATGCGTTCTGCAGGGGGAAGGTACACGACACAGATGTGAAATTTATCAGAACCACTTTTAACACTTATCCAAATATCTTCTGCAATACTTTCTAATTTAGAATCACGCACTGCTGAAAATTTATTAGAAACCGCAACTAACACTCCGCCGCCACCAGATTTACGGGAAGCTGACGTTTCACGGTCCCTTCTGAACACGTTATAGTACGAAGGGAATAATTCGCTACTGTTGATTCCAGAGATTAATGAAGTTTCCGTTAAGCAGATTATATCATGTGAGGTATTTAACATATTACAATAAAACGTATGCGTTTTTGTGCGGAGACCTCGGACGTTTTGATAAAACACTGAAGCAATCATATTGAAAGATGAAAAAGATTATATATTTTATTTTTATTTAAAGTTAGGCGGTGAGTTTATATTTTTAGAACATCTGCCTCAGTTTTTATGGTCTTGGCGGGCGAGGTTTCATTCTTACGGATGTGAATCAGGCAGTTCCGCACCCAAACATACTTATAGTTCAAGTTTTTGGCAGCTTCTCTAGTATGCTTGAAAAGTAGTTTGTTGCTATTGCTTAGGTGTTCATTAATAAAGACTGATTCACCTAAACCACTAACATTAATACCTGGTTTTCCAATATAAGGACTAGAGATTTTAAATTTTTTTGCAGCGGCAAGTATTTCATATTTCTTTCGGCGGCATTGTAGCTTCACTATAATATTTCTGGGTGATTTAGTGCTTGCGGAAAAATGTTGGACTCTATGTGCGATGCTCACATCTGCTAGAGATATCGGACAGTTTATACTACTGCCCAAGGATTCTAAGACAGCGTACAAATTCTCGTTCGGAGTTTCCTTAATTCCCTGTATCTCCAGGTTATCTATCCTTGAGCGTTGCTCAAGTTCATCTAATCTTTCGGAGTTAAACTGAATTTCCCTTTTCAAGGCAATGTTCTCCGTCTGGAGCTCCTCGATAATTTTGCACTTGTTTGCCATATCCTTTACTATTATTTCAAAGTCCGAAATCTTTTCGCTGCAGAAAGTTACTGACTTCACAAGATCTTGGTATCTGCCATTCATAGTTTTTAAGTCATCACTTATAGTGCGCACTAGTTGGTGAACGGATTGTAAAGTCAGAGTAGAATCAGCATTTTCGGAACGTTCAGAAGTGTATTTTCCACTTAAGATGTTATCGTTATCAGCATCATTATCATCTTCCCCACAATCTGGACAGAACCAAATATTCCCTTTTTCCAGAAGATAGGGAATAGCTGCTTTCGAAATGTTCACACAGTTCCCGTGGTAAAATCCCTTGCAGCGCCCTTTGCAATTTATACCGGGTTGATTTCTTGGTATAGATTTTGAACATACGTTACACACGACCATTTTAATAAGAATTTACAGCTTAAAGAATAATAAATGGTGAATTTAAAAAAAAAAATAAATAAAATTAATTTAAATATAAAATAATTTAACGCAAGTGTCCAATTCTTTTTTTTATTATTATTATTATTTTAAATCTAATGATCAAATAATAAATAAACAATAAAAAATTTATTTGCTGTTGCGCAGTTTCGAACCCAGATCTGCTGAGAAGTTGACTTGAAGATCACCACTATAACCGCGCAGCCAACAAGTTCAATAATGTTAGTTATGTAAATTTTAATCTTTCGACGTTTTAAAAAGAATTCACTACAAAATTATTAGAACTAATAAAAGAAAAATAGCAACGATATTATAATTATTAATACACTATTATTATTAAAAATCACACCATATAATCTGTAATTAATTATTTAATATACACAAAGACTTTTATAACTCTCACAACGTGTGTTGACACGACGAGCGTTGAACTAATAATCTATATTAGTTCAACGTATATTAGTTGAACTATAATTCATAACACTTTATTCCTTATTTTGTGATAATCATACCAAGGTAGCTGCCAGAGGGAGGGGTTCTGGGCGTTCACTCCCCCCCCCCCCGCTCCAGAAACAATAGAAGCGCATTTTTTTTTTACTTGTCAGTTAAAAATATTACGAATTACGATTTTTTCTGCTCATTAGTTTAAAAAATAATCTTAAATAAAATGTATTTTACATTCACTCACATAAACATTATCTGAATCTAAATAAACCGATTTTTTAACGGTTTTCGTTCTGACAAAAATAACGATTTTTTTCGGTTTTCGGTTCAGTTCCGGTTCGAAGCCCTGCTTTATACTAAGGATCAATGGAACTGAATACACGCGATTACATCCCCAACACTGGCAATATGCAATCGTGTGGTCAAGCATTCACCGATCCCTCATTTTAGGTTCCTAGGCAGCACTTTATACTAAGGATCAATGGAGCAGAATACACGCGATTGCATCCCCAACCCTGGCAATATGTAATCGTGGATATTTTGTGTTTTTTAAGGTGTTGAAAATCACCCACAAATCCTTCATTATAGGTTCCTAGGGAGCACTTTATGCTAAGGATCAATGGAGTTGAATACACACATTTGCATCCTCAACCCTGGCAATATGCAATCGTGGATATTTTGAGTTTTTTAAGGTGTTGCCCAGCATCCATAGATCCCTCTTTTTTGGTTCTTACGGAGCATGTCATACTAAGCAACTTATACACCAATTTAGGCTATTAGCGCCCGAATGACGTATAGATTTACTTAATTGTATTAAAAATATTGAACTGAAAAATATTCCAAAAAAATATAGAAATATATATTTTTGAAAAATAATTTTTAATTTTTTTAAGTCAATTATAAAAAAGCCGACCGGCGTAGCGTAGTGGTAACACATATGCTCTGCGTTGCTAAGGTCTCGGGTTCGAATCCCGTTCAGGCATGGAATTTTTCAAAAAATAATTGTCTTGGCTAATTGCCAAAGCAGCAATGGCCATAAAAATAAAAAAAACAAAATAAAATCTGAGTTACAGATTCAAAAAAATCAATTTTTTTGAGAAATTTCTTGACAAAAAATGTGTCGAAAAAAATCACTTAATAATATACTTACAAAACCTGGCGTAAAAAAATCACATATTTTTCAGTAACTGGTAAAAATGGTGTACAGCAGCTTAGGCTATTAGCGCCCAAAAGACGTATAGATTCACTATTGTGTTAAAAATATTGAATCGAAAAATATTCCAAAAAAATTTAAATATTTTCGAAAAACATTTTTAAATTTTTTTGAATCAAGTATATAATAAAATCTGAGGTACAGATTTTAAAAAAATATCAAAAAATCTAATTGTTTGAGAAATTTCTTGACAAAAAAATGTGCCAAAAAAAATCACTTATTATATACTAACAAATCTTGGCGTAAAAAGATCGCATTAATTTTTCTGTAACTGGAAAAATGGTGTAGAACAATATTTAAAATCCAGATTTATTAATAATTTGAAAAAATGGTATGCTGCATCTTTGGCTAGTAGCTCCCAAAGAACATACGAACTTACTTATACCCTTTTCACACTAGATCTTTAAGATCGGATGTTAAAGTGAATGTATCTTTAAACGCTAATGTGAAACCGTACGGCCTCGTCTAAACACGACCGATGTATAAGACAGAGATCTGCGTCTTAAACTTCTTACGCATTGCCAACTTAATTTCTATTATAAAAAAATACTCCTTGAATTTGTGCTGTTAACATTTTATATTATCATAAACAAGAATACTGTATCATATCGACGTTATAAGAAGTTTATAATAAAATTATTTATTTTAATAATGTGTTTAATAAAATACAGAGCTACAATAATTGAGATAAAATGTATCGACTTACATGTTAATACAGGTGTAATATATTCTTTACTAGTGGACCCATTGCCAACTGTGTTGGCAAACAAATCATTACCTTAATGTGGAACTTGCTCGACACCTCAGACTTCTTTCTCTATCCATACGCCTAACTTCATCCAATTCAAATTGAATCAACTTTTCGCGTATTATTAAAAACTGGACAAATAATGAGTATTATTCCGAATTATTTATTCATTAACTTTTTAAGATGGGAAAACGATTAATTTTCACTCAGTGCATTTTATTTATAATGTTAAAACTAAAAATGATTTGAGACGTTAAATTTAAAATATATTTATTAAAATTAATTTTCCATTTTCTTATATAATAGAATAGAATAGAATAGATTTATTGAAATATTAGATACAAAAAATTGAACATAATTCCAGTCAGTCAAAAAAAATAACAATATATAATATTCGTACAGTATAATACATATTACAAAACATGGTATAAATACAAACTATAATACATCATCTAAATTATGGTTCATATATTCTTGTAGACTATAGAACGCATTATCGAGGAGGTAAGCTCTCATGGTAGACCTGAACTTACGCACATTGTAGTTCCTTACTTCTAATGGTAATTTGTTAAATATGTCTATACCTACATTTTTACAGAAACATAAAGATTTTTTATACTTAAGACGGGGCTTAAGTATATTATGGCGACCTCTAGTGTTATATTCATGACCATTGCCACATATGGCCATCTCGCCAATGCCTTCTCTGACCAATGTGAGCGCTTCTAGTATGTACAGGCATGGGAGAGTAAGGATTTTGCTGGATCTAAATAATGGTCTACACGAATCCCTCCAGGCACTGTTCGTAATTATTCTAATGGCTTTTTTTTGTAGAATAAAAATCCTTTTCCAATTTACCGAATTACCCCATAATATGATACCATATGATATTAGGCTATGAACGCGCGCGAAGTATACCGTTTTGGCTGCTCTAAGTGATATGTGATTTACCACTTTTCTTAACATAAACAAGGCGGTGTTTATTTTATTTTCGAGATTATTTATGTGTAACTTCCAGGTTAACTGGGAATCCAAATAAAAACCTAGAAATTTAGCATTATTGTTAGCATATGGTAAAAGATTCTCTGAAAAATTTCTGTTGAGACTAAAAACCATTTCATTAGTCTTCTCTATGTTCAGGCTCAAATTGTTGGATGCAAACCAATTCAAAGCCTGGTTTAGAGACGATTCCATAAGGTCTGGAATTCTCCTGTAGTCCATATTTTTATTTAAGAAAGTACTGTCATCCGCAAACATAAAAGTATTGGCAGTAATGAAGTCGGGTAAGTCGTTAATGTAAATAAGGAACAGTAATGGCCCCAAAATGGAACCCTGTGGGACCCCATGATTAACCTTAAGTTTATCTGAAAAACTGTTATTAACATTAACGCACTGGAACCTATCTGTTAGAAAACTACGTACCAGAGCCTTAGCTGTGCCCCTAATACCAAAATGCTCTAATTTATCAGCTAATATGTCGTGTGAGACACAATCAAAAGCCTTGGAGAGATCGCAAAATGTGGCGGCCACGTGCATACCTTCTTCAATGCTAGTCATTACATCTAATAAAAATTTAAATGCAGCCTTAGTGGTGGAGCTCCCAGATCTAAAACCAAATTGGGAAGTGGATAGTAAATTAAATTTTTCTAAATATTTAACAATTCTATCTTTAATTGCAATTTCAAATATTTTTGAAAAAATCGGAACCAGTGATATTGGTCGATAATTAGATGGATTATCTCTTTCTCCTTTTTTAAATATGGGAATCACCTTCGAATATTTTAATTGATCTGGATAAATGCCAGTTAAAAAGGATTTATTAATAATGTGCACCAGAGGTTCAACAATAACTAGACTACATTCTTTCAAGAGTTTTGCATTGCAATAGTAGACATCAGATGCTTTGCTATTATTTAATCTATTAATAATGTTAAGTACTTCATATCTATCAACGGGCATAAGAAAAAAATTATTACTAGTACTTTTAACTCGATAATATTCATAACAGTTCTTATGTGATATATTTGATATTAATTTCTGAGCTATAGATACAAAAAAAATATTAAATTCATCGGCAGTTACCGGAATTGTGTCTGTGATTCTGTTTGAAGGGCATTTAGTTTCTTTTTTTATTATATCCCAAGTTGCTCTATTTATATTATCGGCTGAACTAATATAAAGTTCGTAAGCTTTTCTTTTTTCGGTTTTAATAAGTTTGCGATATTTTTTTAATAGTTGACAGTAATGCTTACGAAAAGGTGGAATTTTCTTGCTAATATCATAGTAAAAGTCTAAATTCGTTTTCATAATTTTCAATTGATTAGTGTACCACCCACAGTGATTATTATTCTTATATTTGATATATTTAATTGGTAAATATATATCAGCATTATATAAAAAAACATTAAAAAAATTTTTAAAAGAAATATTGACATTATCATCTTGACATAAACCTTGCAAGTTGTAACCACTAAGTGAATCAACGAAATTTGTAATATTGTGCCTGTTAATCAATCTTTGTTTAGTTTTAAACTGTACGTTGCAGTGTGTGCTAGTATTTACCTTAAAACTAAATTCCACGCCCAAGTGATCGGAAACATGTGGATTAATAATTGCAACAGAGTCATTGTTAAATTCTATGTCTGTAAAAACGTTATCTAAACAGCTACCGTTGTTCATATATGAGTATCTTGTAATTTCATGGTGAAGAATATGTAAATTATAGCTTGAAAAAACTCCAACTAAATCATAATATAAGTTATCTTTGACTCTAAAATTAATATTAAAGTCACCATTGATTATAATCTTATGTGATTTATAAGTGTTTGTGGCTATGTGCAACAAGTGATTAATATTATCAATAAACAAGTTGAAGTTACCTGTCGGTGACCTATAAACTGTGATTAAAATTGTGTTAATATTCTTAAGGTGAATAGCTGCTATTTCACAGTGGTATTCAATACTCATATCGGTAAGTAAATTTAATTTAACAAAATTTATAGACGGTTTTACATAAATGGCAACACCACCATTTCCCATCAACTTGCGCGTGAATGCTTCGGCTAGAATAAAATTATCTACATTGTAAATATTTAATTCTTGGTCCTTGAGCCAATGCTCGCAAATACATAAAACATCATAAAACTTATTAGTGAAAAGATGTGCATTCAAATTTAGTATTTTAGTCCTTAAACACTGCACGTTCAGATTTAATATTGTACATGATTTATTGTTTATTATCTTCTTGGGTTCACTGCTATTTTGGAATATTTTTGGAAGGTCCCCTTCGAAAAATATAACGCCTTACCACGATACCCTTTGGCCAAATGTCTGCTTTTTCAAGCCTTTCGAGGTACTCATACGGGGCACTTAACCGGAAACACGCATTGACGCCGGAGGTTTCCAGCTTTGTACAGTCAAATTTGGCATCTGGTATTTTTACAGTCAGATGCCTAACTATCTGTTCGGGTGTAATTGTTGGATGAACTTTCCCTACAAATAGCCAGGCTTTTTTTGGTCCAGCGGTGAAATCGGTGACATCCTTGTTGGTACCAACAATTGTGTTTGGATTCTTACGTTTTTTTCGCCTACTAGTAACCTCCTTGAATGGTTTCTCGCCGTTGCCATTATCCTTGTTGTCCTCGGTAGTTTTTTTAATTTCTGTGGTACTCCTCGTGGTTTTGGTGGACACATTAGTTTCCTGAATGCCATCGCCGCCATTTTTTTTATTTATTATTTTGGTCGTGACTGTTGGACAAACAGGTTTCTTACTTTCAAGTTTTTTTGGCATAACATGACTTGCAATTTTCGAATACGAGACTTGTGCTGCCATCTTTCCTTGTCCCGAAGTAGTTACAATTTTGGAATTTGTTTCCAAAAAATTAACTTTTTCGATCAGAAGTAAATTTTTGTCCTCCATTTCTTGAAGGAGTCTTTTTAATAGACCGTTTTCTTGTAAAAGGTATTTAACATGCAGATTAACGTCCTCAGAAGGTGTAATTACCTCATTTATTGTGTTGCTGGGGTCATTAAACTCCTTGCAGACGGAACACTGCCAATTTTCACTTCTCACATTTTCGTTTTCGTTGAGATTTGCACAATTAAAATGAAAACATTCACTACACTGTACACAGGTAACGCCGTTTACCATTTTTCTCTTACATATTTTGCAAATAAGTGTTTTTTTCTGGGAGCGATTTTCGGGAAGATTATCGTCACCCGCCATCTTTACTTTAATATAAAAATATGCACACGGAAAAAACGCACACGGATTAATACGCACACGGAAAAAAGCACACATGAAAATAAAGCGTACTTACACTATATCTCAAATCAGTTTGAAATAAATCGTGAGAAACTATTGCACAGTAAAATTTAATTGTTTGCCCGCTTTAATATATTGCGTTCACATTTGGGGGTAGATATACAATATACCACTGAACACTGCGCATGCGTCACACACACGTCATTTGTTCAATATACAGAGATTCTAAACAGGTGGGACTGTGCAGAACTTTTAAAACACAATTTATTTTTAGGTGGTTTATAAAAAAATAAAAATAAACAGTTATCAACCATAACCTAAGATAGTGCTTTTAAAGTGAATCTAACCTAAACTAAAAGGTAAATGATATTTTAATGTGATAAATAAACAGAAACCATTGTTTTAGAGCCACTGATACCTCTTTAGTGTAGTCGTTATGTGCTGCCATCTGTATAGTTTGCAGTGGGATATTGTAAATCTTGTCCTAGAAATCGTAGAAACTGGGCCGGCTCAGAGGTCGGGACTTCGGAGATTTTTCCCGAAGCCCCGCGCTTATAAGTGGATAGTTTTAACAATTATTAGTAGCTAGGGCAAGTTTTTGAAACCAAATGCATTATTTTCTCAAGGCCTCGCAAAACCCACAGCCGGCACTGCGTAGAAATAAAAAAATAATAAAGCATTGAAAAAATAATAATAAAGAAAAAAAAGTCATATTTTTCTTACTTACTTTCATCAAATCCAAATATTTTTTAAAATAATAATTTTTCTGCTAATAATAATTTTAATCAAGAATGTCGAATATCACGGCAGGATAACGTTTTTCTGTGTTTTGTTTCGTAAAAAAATCGATCCGTGTATTTCACAACTAAATTAATAATTGGGAATTGATTTTTTAATGAAAAACACAACTGTCATTTTTACTAATTTATTGTCAACACTGAAAACTAAAATTCACAGCACACTACTGTCCAATACATAAATTAATACTACTATATAATAAGAACCTCGCTTCAATTGTTTTAGATTTCCACGCACCCAGACAGCCAGGGACACAGGTTGGGATATTATATTATAGATTGTAGTGTCTTTATTGTAGAATGAAATGAAATATTCTTATTTGTTTATAATAATTCAAAATGTGCGTCTGCGCAGACAGTTCAAAACTGGTAATTTCATGACGGTAACTTAAGGACAAAATTACTGTAGCTGATGACAGCACCAGAGATTTAAACATCAAGTATGAAAGCATACCGATCTTAAACATCGGTGAACTTTAAGTTCACTCGTCTTAAAGATCTAGTAAAAAGGGTATTAGAGCTATTAAAAATATTGAATGGAAAAAACATTCCAAAAATTTATCTTCACAATACTTACAAAACATTTAAATTTCACAGAATTTTTTAAATTTGAAAAAATGGTGTACTGCACTTTAGGCTATTAGCGCCCAAAGAACATACAAACTTACTTAGAGCTGTTAAAAATATTCCAAAAATTCACAATACTTACAAAAAAAATTTAAATCCACAGAATTTTTTAATTTTGGGAAAATGGTGTGCAGCATCTTTGGCTATTAGCTCCCAAGGGATGTCGACTCAGTACAGGATGTCCCTTCTTAACCCTTCAATAGACACTCAACTTGTTTCATCATTAGTTTAGTTTAGTTTAGTTTATATTTGTATTTTCCATATACAGACATTACAAAAGAGTACAATCTACAATAGTGCAACACTATATATGAAAATCATGTCATACAGAAATTTAATTTATAAATCATAAAACATTAATCATATTATACAATATTACAAGAATACAAAAAAATATAAAAATATAAAATATATATATAAAAAATACTACACAGTGTTGTAGTCAGCAATATTATAGATGGTATTTTGTAATAGGTGGCGTTTTACTTGAAATTTGAAACTTTGCATATTTAAGGTTCTCAGGAAGTGAATTAAAAAGGTCGAAAATATGCAAAGTTTCAAATTTCAAGTAAAACGCCACCTATTACAAAATACCATCATTATTGCACTTTTTCAAATTTTACTTTTTATAAAACTGGTAAAAATGTGCACACACAGCATTTATGCTACTAGCGGTTAAGGTAGTTATTAATTTAAGGGTATTTTATACAAAAAATGCACTGGTCAACATGTGTTGTTACTTGAACGTTACGTTGAACGTTTCATAAACGATTGTGAATGAGAAATATTTGGAAGGATTAATGACGTAATGTCTACCAATATTATCAAATAAAGGCTTAAGTAAAGAAATTAATCCTCTTAATTAGTTTCGCTAATGAAAATTTTAATGTGGATTTTTTTGCGTAGTTCTGTATTGCGTAAACAATAAATGGTCCACGACAATACACAGCAATTTAAATATAAAAATTTAAAAATAATTTTGGTTAATGTTCCGTATAAGTCCACCACGTCAAATTAGAACTAGGTTGTATGTTTAGAATAGAATATATGTAAGAGTGGGGAACCAATAGTAATTATTCTTGCATATGTGCTCGGTGTAATCAGACACAACTTTTGTGCAATTTAGAATCAAGGGAGGACGGTCTACACAAGTGTTATTTACATAGTTAGTTCCTGAAACTTGGAAAATGGCTGATAATTATTTCAATTTTTTAAGTAATATGGAGAGTAAGGATATGAAAGAGGTATTAAGGTGGTGTATGAATGAGGGTCTGATTGTGTCTGAATGTAAATGTCCCAAAAAGTTCCCATACCCCTGATTTATATAATTGCAATGTGATCTAAATGCTATCCAATTTTTCCCAAATTTAAACCCAAAATGTGATAGCTAAATTTTATCGCGTACAACTTCAAAGAGTTATAAAAAGGATGGATAATTTTATATAAAAAGGTATTCTGTGGCGATTTTCACGGCTCTGGATTTGCCTACTAGTTTTATCATTGTTTGTTTGCATATAGTGAAGATATATAAATGCTTTATACATTTTTAATACATTTACATAATTTGGTATGTATGAATGCGATGAAAAACGGAATGTATTATTTTAGACGTAAAATTGGTAGGTCGGAATATATTGATAATTTGAGGATTCGCTCTTTTAATAAAGTTAGTGTTTTTCAACATATGTATACTATAAATCTCATTCAAACTATTTAAATATGACTTTAAGCGTATAAATACTGAAATTTCGTTATTCAAGTTTTTCTTTAAAAACCTTAATACGAGCTAAATGTTAACAAATACTTATTAAATAGTTGCTTGGATTTCAAAACGTATAACTATCAAGTACTTATTTAGATTTCAGAATCGTAAATGTTATGTTTTGAAAGAAAGGGGCGGCGCTTCGTCAAGACCAAATCTCATTCCAACTAGCATACACGTTCTGTCTGACGAGTTATGCCTGGTGGACTTATACGGAACATTAACCATAATTTTTTAAATTTATAATAAGGTTGTTAACCAGTATTAGCATTATAGGCTATTCTAAACGTTTACGCGGAACTAAATTGCTTTTGCGTAGTTCTGTATTTTAACAATAAATGTATAAACAATAAATGGATCCCGACAGTGCACAACATTTTTAAATATAAAAATTTTAAAATGTTTTTTAAAATTTATTACTAGGCTTCGAATCGTTATTTTTTTCGTTTCGGTTTTCTTTCCGGTTCAATTAAAAAAATATATATCAGTTTGGTTCCGGATTTCGTTTTTATTCGTTTCGGCAAAAAAAAAAACGTTTTTTTTTCCGGTTTTCGTTTCAGTTCCGAGTGATAAATTTTTAAATGCTTTCATTTGTATTAGAAATTTATTTTCTACTATAATTTAGAAGAACATTTTATTCTTTATTTTGTAATAATCATACCAAGGCTGCTGCCAGGGGGAGGTTCTGGGCGTTCCCCCCTCCCCTGAAATAATAGAATCGCAATTTCTTTTTTACTTGTCAGAAAAATTACGATTGTTTTCTGCTCATCAATTTAAAAAATAATGTTAAATAAAATGTAATTTATATTCACTCACATAACCATTATCTGAACCGAAATAAACCGATATTTTTTTTCGGTTCAGTTCCGGTTTTTGTTCCGACAAAAATAACGGTTTTTTTCGGTTTTCGGTTCAGTTCCGGTTCGAAGCCCTGAATATCACCTTGGGTGCTGAAGGAGATTCCTGAGTACATTTCAAAACCCCTGGTACACCTTATAAATTTAATTTTCACTGAAGGATATTGCCCCTTGCTCTTCAAACAGGCTCTTGTACCTGTTTACAAAAATGGCGAAAAACATAATGTTACAAATTACAGACCAATATCGCTTATATCTTATTTATCGAAAATCTTTGAAAATTGTCTGAAAACTAGAATTTTAACATTCCTGGAAAAGATGAAGATACTGAAAAATATGCAGTTTGGTTTCAGACCAGGTAAATCCACAGAGGACGCAGTGGGAGTACTTATGAAATCAGCCTATAATGCTCTTGATAAAAATATACCAGCTCTTGCGGTGTTTATTGATCTGAGTAAGGCTTTTGATACTCTGTGCCATGACATATTGCTTCAAAAATTAAGGAAAATCGGGATACGTGGAAAGGCATATACAATTCTTGAATCGTTCATTAGGGGAAGAACACCAAGAACAAAAATCGGCGAACAACTAGTGACGAAAATGTAGTGGACTTTGGCGTGCCCCAAGGTACAATTCTGGGACCACTTTTATTCGTTATTTATGTAAATGATCTTCTTAGCCTCCATACAAAAGGAAAGATTATTTCATATGCGGACGACACAGTTATTTTTTACCAGAGTCCAACATGGGAGAAACTATCAAATACTGTAAGTAATGATCTGAAGACTGTATTCAATTGGTTCAGAGAAAATCTGCTTACTTCAAACTGCTTACGGTTAATATTAATAAAACAAAATTTGTACCGTTTGGATGTTATAAAGACAGTATACCTGACTTAATGGCGATAAAGATTCATGATAAACTCTGTGATCACACAAATTGTGCTTGTTTTCAAATAGAACGCTCTAATCACCTTCTCTACCTAGGAATTCATATCGACCAACATGTAAAGTGGGATATGCAGTCAGCACAATTAGCTAAAAAACTTAGATACAGTCTGTTCCAAACGGTTAAGCGGAACTAAATGGGGATTTAGTTCTTTTAGGTTGTCACGAGAAGGGACCTTGCTTGGGTTATATCATTTTTCACGTTGGGATGTCAAAATTTAAAATTCCAACAATGAAACCATGGAAACGAATGACATATGTCAAAATTAAATGTTACTTTTAGATATTTTAATGACAAAAAAATAAATAAATGGGAAATTTGTATTAAGAATGACACAAAAAATCAAAATATAAAGAAAATGACATTTTAAAATGATATTAACCTTAACCAAAAATGTTTATTGTAAGTATGATTTACAAAGCTTAAACAAAACGGCCGAAAGGCACGATTTAAATGATGAAAGTAACTAGATTGCAAAATCTAGTTCCGCTTAACCGTTTGGAACGGACTGTACCTATTAGCAATATTTAACAAATTAGTGCCTATATTATGCAGATCTAATTTATTCAGAATATATCATGCACTGTTTTTATCTGTACTAAAATATGGTATCCTAGCCTGGGGAGGGGCATATGAAAATGTGATAAAGCCTCTTGACAGAATTCATAACAGGGTTCTCAAGAAAATTTTCAATAAACCACTACAACATCCATCAGCTGATCTATACAAATCCAACAAGCTTATGACTATAAGATTACTGTACTGCAAAGCTAGTTTTATACCATGTCAAAAATAATCATTTTCAACGAAAACAAAATACAAAACAAACTAGAGCCATGGATAAAGATCAAGTCTTGGTGCCAAGAAAGAAGACGTCTATCGGACAACGATGTTTCGACTTCTTTGCTGCCAAAGTTTATAATCTGCTTCCCAGTAGCATTACATCTGTTACGTACCCCAAACATTTCAAATCAAAAATGACTGACTGGTTAATAAATACGGATACTGATACTATTTCACAGGTTTTCCATATATAGATTTACTGTTAAATTTCAAATTTCATTTAAATTTTGCCTTGATTATAATTATTATTACCACTTAAAATTTAAAATTTATATAAACAAACTCTGTCCCCATTCACAAACACCTTAAGTGTTTATATGGGGTATTATATTAGTCATAGATAATTTCATATATTTAAAACAATAATACTTGTAAATAGCTTGTAAATATTTTTGAAAAATAAATTTATTATCATTATCATATCATTATATATATTGTAATAAATACTTAAATATATGCAGTGATGATATTCAACCGGTACGAGCATATCAGTTCTTAAAATATTGAAATACTTCCATACTGGTACAGGATATTGGTCAGATTTTTTAGTGTTTTATTTATTTTTTATACCTAACTGGTTTATTATTTTGAATATATGCCCTGCATATACGTACGATAAATGTTTTCAAATAATAAACATTTATGTTAAATATATTTTTATTTACATTGTAATATTTTGAAGATTAATGTAAAAAAAATTTAATGTTTTTTTAGAATAATAAAGTATTAATAAATATTTTGAGAATATGAAAAATTCCAAATTTTAACATAGTTTTGTAAAGATTTGATTACTTTTTGAATATTTCTAATCGTATCAAGAATTTTGATTACGGTTATATCCTGATGGTTTTCCACAAATAGTTGATTACAAAAATAATCATTATTTTACAGTTCTGGATAAATATAATTTATATGGAGACTATAGTTGTCTCACTATCCTCTTTTTCAAGTTGCTCTATGTATGTTTTTTAAATATAATGGATTTATATATATCCTAATTTCCTTTTTATAATTAATATCATTCAGGTACAGCCAATCTACAGATGTACAGTTTCTAGTTCCAATATTAAACAAATTTAATCACTTAAAGGCGGACCAGAGTTCAAGAACAGAGCCGCAGTAAGGAAAACTTGTGCCAGGGGCCAAAATTATAATTTTCACCCCCTGCAACAAAAAAAAAACATTTTTTATTAGCGTCAGCACCCCTTTTCTTAGTGCGCCCGGGGCCGTCGCCCGCTCCGCCCTTCCCTTGCTGCGGCTCTGTTCAAGAATCACTGATTACAAATACATTGCAAAAATGTATATAAATAAATCAGTTAAAGAGTTATTGTAAAGTAAAAATGTCCTAAATTTCCGTGCATATCTTGTGGACCAGGTGTATTCCATATCGTAGGTAAAATTACCTTCTACTGATATATCAGATTTAAAAATATCAGTTATCATGTAAGTAATTTTTTTTTATTAAATGTCTTAAATATTTGCGATATTTATTTGGAAAATTATTGGAGTATTTATTCTTGGCGTTTAACACTTTTGATCTCCTTCAGTTTAATAATAATAATAATTTGTTGATCCAGTAGATTACATACAACTAATATTGCATAAGTAATTTTACAAATTGTCAACAATTAATATCACTAACAAAGTCAAAATTTAAAAAATAAAATAATAAATATGTCGTATAAAAGTATAAAAATATAGATAATAAATTACAATATTTATGTTCGTCAATTTACAAATTAAATAATTAACAAATTAAAGTCAGTTCCAATCTTAAATAAGTGTGATTACTTATTGTTGCTGCATAAGATACTCATTTAGATTACAAAAACAAGGCAAGGTTGTACTACCTCTGATGTGATAAAGTAATTTATTATACATTTTTTTCATTAGTATATTTGGATTTTGTGCCGTTTTTGCAAATCTAACTGTTTGAATTTATAAATTACTGTTTTTTCTAGTATTATACGTATATGTATTTGACCGCTTCTCGAAAACTGTTTTGTTTAATATTTTTCTTAAACTAGATTAATAATCTATATATTTTATTTCTCTCAAGTTCTAAGTATTATTCGCTTTAATTGTAAAGCGAATTGTACAGCGTTTCTATTATTGAATAGAAACGTATTTCACAGATCAATATGTTCTTACTTATATATGTTCAATTAAAGTATTCAATTATAAATTAGTCTATAATAAAAACAGATTTTAATTTGTAGTGCGCGCTAGTGTTATCTACGTGCATTACGGCAATATTACAAAAATAAAGTGATTATTGTATATATATATATATATATATATATATTATTTATTGTTTATTTCGTAAATAATATAACAGAACAATAAATAAGTGTTGTTATTAAACTGTATATATATATACATACTATTGTAGTGCTAAAATATATTATTATAATTGTATATTACTGTTTAAATGAAACTTAGTTTCATTTTTCTATAATGAGTATGAAGCTAGATAATATAATTTTTTTTTTTTTTTTTTTATGTATTTTTTTTTTATTTACAACTAGCCCTTGAAGAGGCTAATAAGCAAATTTGATGTTAACATAGTCAGGAGGGGAGTAATCACTCAGTAGTAATTCTCCAAACGAATTTAGAGTTATGGAACTAAGTCGAGGGGTTTGTTTCTTTTTAACCTTCTTGTTTCGTTTCCATTATCCAGGAGGTTGACAGCGAGCTCGTTAGGGTGACAGTTGAGGCGATCCATGTGTCTAGCGGCATATCTTTCAATTTCTTCTTTAACATATGGTATGTTAAGATCTTTATGTATGTTCTCGTTTCTCACATACCATGGTGCATTCGTTATGGAGCGTAATATTTTGTTTTGGAACCGTTGTATAATATTTATATTAGACGTCTTTGCACAGCCCCAGAGTTGCAAACCATATGTCCAAATCGGTTTAATTATTGCTTTATATAGCAACAATTTGTTCTCTAGACTTAAACGTGAACTGCGTCCCAGTAACCAATGCATTTTTCTAACTTTCAAATCTAGATATTTCCTTTTTGCCATTAGGTGAGTTTTCCAGGTAAGTCGCTTATCTAAATGTATGCCTAGATATTTAACATTATCTGCCATAGGTATTACTTGGTTGTTTAGAGAGACTTGAGGACTGTTGACACGTCTAGTGGTGAATGTAATTTGTGCAGACTTTGTTTCATTCACTTTAGCTCTCCAGTTTTGTAGCCAAGTTTGCATACGGTTTAAGGCAGTTTGAAGATTATGCGCTGCTTCCTGTGGATCGTTGTGTGATGCGAGGATGGCAGTGTCATCAGCATAGGTAGCGATTACTGTAGATTCACAGACTGGTATATCGGATGTGAAAATTTGGTATAATACCGGTCCAAGCACGCTTCCTTGAGGTACTCCTGCATGAGTCAAGTACTTTTCTGATAAAGAATTTCCATGCTTAACTTGAAAATATCTGTTTTCCAAGTACGACTTGAACAGTATGAAATATTGGTACGGAAGAGTTTTCTTGATTTTATACAATAAACCTAGGTGCCATACTTTGTCAAAAGCTTGACTGATATCGAGAAATGCAACGATACAAACTCGTTGTTCTTCAAAGTCTTGTTCTATCAAGTTTACAACTCTGTGGACTTGATCAATGGTCGAGTGTTGTTTTCTAAAGCCGAACTGATGGTTTGGTATAACGTTATTTAGAACAGGTCGTAAGCGTTTAAGTATGAGTTTTTCTAGGAGCTTGGATAAGATAGGGAGTAAAGAAATTGGCCTGTATGATGAAACTTCATGAGCAGGTTTTCCAGATTTATGAATTATGATGATTTGAGCGAATTTCCATTTTTTTGGGAAGTATTGAGTTCTTAGTATGGCATTAAATATTTGAGTTATTTGTACTATTGTTTTTCTCGGTAGTTCTTTCAGTATGGTAGCCGTTATACCATCCTCTCCAGGCGCTTTCTTGTTATGTAATTTAGCTATTTCTTCTTTTATTTCACCAGGAGAACAGTATTTTATTGGAGGCGTTAATTGGTGGGGGCTTTCCAAGTATTCTACAATTTTAGTTTCCTCATCTAGTGGCAATGTGGAGTCAAATGGTTGAAAAACATTTGATAGATGCTTGGCAAACTCTTCTGCTTTTTCTTTGTGATCTCTAGCCCAAGAGCCGTCAGATCGTCGAATTGGAGGTACTGGTTGAACAGGACGTTTGAATTTTTTAGTGGCCTTCCATAAGGAGTAGTCGTCATGCGGTGAAGCAGATAAGTTGCTGATGTAGTCGTGAAAAGTATCACTTTTTATCTTGTATAGTAGTTTCTTCAACTGTTTAGTGATTTTATTAAGCTTCTTTTTATCTGTCGGGTGTCTGGAGTATTGCCATATTCTACGTGCCTGCCTTTTTTCTAAAATTTTTTCTCTTACTTGTTTAGGCTAGTTCATGGATGTATCTTTTCGTTCTTCTACCACTGGTGTTGAGAGTCGTGCTGCTTCTTGTATTGTTTCTGTTACCTGCTTAATAGCCACTTCAATATTTTCATTAGTTTTTAAATTCAAGTTTAATGTTTTCTGTTCTAGGTAACATCTAAACTTTTCCCAGTTTGTTCGTTTATTTGTAAGAAATTGAGTTTTTGTACTCTTGATAACACACGTGCTTATTGTACATATTACTGCAGAGTGGTCAGAAAAAATATCAAAATTGGATGTTACGTCAACGTACTGTGAAGACAGACCTTTTGATATGAAGAAATCCAGTAAATCGGGAATTTTATTTGGATCAGTAGGCCAATATGTGGGTTCACCAGTGCTAATAATGTTTAATCCATTAGCAGTTATTGCTTTTAGTAGCGATCTTCCCTTTGGGGTGATAAGTCTGGAACCCCACATTGTGTGGGGTTCCCCACATTGATTCGAATTGGTCAGGAACCCCACATTGTTCGAATTGTAGTCACCACCAGCAATGAATCGGTTCCCTAGAGTTTGAAGATATTCTTCAAAATGTTCTTTTTTGACTGTGTGTTTTGGGGGACAATAAACAGCAGCTACTACAAGTGAACTATTAGCTTCTTTAATTTTAATGTTCGTTGCTTGGAGATATTCCTTTTCATAATTTTCTATTTCATAGTGCTGTATTTTTTCGCTTATGATTACCGATGTGCCACCATGTGCTGTCTTATCTGGATGTTGAGTTACATACGTTTTGTATCTGGGAATTTTGAAAAAACTCCTAGCAGTGAAATGTGTCTCTGATACTAGAAGAATATCAATTTTTTGTAGTTTCAAGAATACTTCTACTTCTAAGTGATGTTGAGCTAGACCATTGGCGTTCTATAAGGCTATTCTGATTGATCTGTCCACTGTTATTTAATTTTGCTTATTACAGATGTCAGCAGATTTAAAATCATGCTATTTTGGGACATAAGTTGTGTAAACATGGCTTCAAATTTTTTTAAGAATTCTGTTAAAGAGATATCATTTTGATTTAAAGAGTTTCCTTGTTCTAAGTTATTTTCTAACGGGTTGGTTTGGTTCATTGTTGCTTGGGCATAACTTATTCCTGGATTCATTAAAGGCACACGTTGCCCTTGCGTATTATTTGTGGTCTGTCGAACATATGAGTTATTTAGTCTGTTATACGACCGAGTTTGCGTTCTTGCCTTTTTAATGTTTTGATATACCGAGCAGCCTTTATAATTGGCAGGATGCGGTTCAGAACATAGAGCACATTTTGCGGGCGTTTTTGGATCTTTCCTGCAGCTACTTGTTATATGATCTTGGCCGCATTTAACACACATAAATGGTTTAGTGCAATAGGACTTAGTGTGCCCATAATTCTGGCATCTTGTGCATTGTGGGATTTCAAAGTTTTTATGTGGAGGTTCGACAGAAATTTTTGTGTGAAGTAAATATTTTACTTCATATATTTTCTTATTGTTCTCATTTGGCTCCTGATCCACAAAGAATAAGGGTAAAGACTCTTTTCTTACTTTTCTTTTAATATTAGCAACATTTCGAATTTTAAAACCCATTTCTTCCAAGGCATTTTTTATGTCAGTTACTGGGACTGTGGGATGAATATGTCTTAATACTGATCTATAAGCCCTTTGCTTTCTCAGCTGATACGTATGATATGCGATATCTTTTTCATTAAGGAATTTTATGAGACTCCTATATTTTTCAATGGACTTTGTTTCTACTTTGACATCGTTAACAGCGACAGTTTTACAACTGTACTGACCTTTTTGGAGAGCTTTATCGAGATCCAATGTCATGGCAGGAAAATCAGAGACATTTTGTATAAATACAGGCGGTGGGTTTGGTTCTTCATCGTTTTCAGAAACTACTGTTTCAGTTGTATTATTATCAGTATTGTCATTATTCTGCAGTGCACTGAATGTATTTGGACTGATAAAGCCCAACGTATCACCATTAGCGTCTAAATAGGCACTTTGATTGCGCTTCTTCTCTATTTGATTGGTAGATGTAGATGTGTCCTCTCTTGATCTTTTTGGCCGACGATTTGTCTTAACTTGCCAACCGTTATTATTGTTGGAAAGCACTGAAGGCATAGCTGGAGTGTTAGTTTCCATCAAGTTTCCGATGGAGTCTATTGAGGGCAGATAAGTAGAGGACAGCGTTGTAACGACAGGGGCCGGCTGAGAAATTTGAGGGTGAACTATATGAGATACTGTTGTTGAGCAAGTTGTTGTAGTAACAAAGCTTGAGCTGACTGGTATATAGCTATTACCAGCGGAATATTCTTGCATTGTTTATGGTAGTTTATTAACATTAACAATATTTAACTAACTCACTATCGCAGGTAGTGATGAAGCACTTCACTTAACTAAATTAAGAAAGAAAAAAAAAAATCAAATAATTTTTATTTTAATAGTTCTTGATAGTCAAGGGTAATCCACTGATAGAACACACACATTTTTATTATGCCATCCCCGCGAGTGGGGAGGCTTTTCACACTGATTTATGACACTTATATGCTGTTGTGATATATTCAATTAAATATATTCAACACTTAGAAGTGCTAATTATGTGAATTATAATCTTATGTAACTAAGATTAAAATTATAATTGATGATGATTACTTTGATAACGGAGCTCAACGAAACACGTCTACACTCCACAAAGGTTAGACACTCTATCATAATATAAAATGCCGCGATTTTCTTATTTACTTACTGTTTTTAAGTAACAAACACAGAGCATTAGTCAGTTCGCAACTTTTTTATATTTCAAAGTAAGTATTTTTATAGATGTTATGATAATAATACAGTGAAGTTATAAGATGTACAAAGAAAGGTAAGAAAGGCTAGAAAAGTGGTTTCTGACATATGTATTTTCACCCACAGATGAATATTGAAAAGGTGGGCTCATTGTACGTTAAGGACAATTTTATTTATTACCGGAACAGAGTCAGAGGCACTAGAACATATTTTAGGTGCCAGGAATATAGAACTTGTAGTGGAAGGGCAATGCTAACTGCTGAGGGTGTATTTACATTAAATACAGCACATAATCATGAAAATAGACAGCTGGATGTGGAGCTATTGAGATTTCGTGCTAATCTACAGCATCGAAGTGAAACAGAGCATACAAGGCTCTCAGATGTTTATAGAAGAGAAGAAATTAATTTAGGACCTGAAACACAATTAACAATTGGAGGATACAACTCTGTTAGACGAACAATGAACAGAGCTCGTGTAAGAGGAGTACCTCCAATTCCTGATACTTTGCAGCAATACGGAGAGATAATTCTTGATGAACGGTAGGTTGACAAAGATGTATCAAAATTCCTGTATCAATATTACTGAGAACTAGAATGTAATAGGTATAATACCTATTACATTCCAATTAGAAAATTGTAGTTCAATTGGACATAGTTTATTCAGGCACAAGCAATTGCCTAGGTGCGCCGAGCAAAAAGGGTGCTTGAAGTTAGGATAAAACAGCGCAACGGGGATCAAGTTGCTTTTTTTCTCTCATTAATTGATTTTAGAATCAAGTTTCCTTTTTTGTTTTGCTCATCACCTGATTTTAAGATCTTTTTTTTGCGCAATCATGATTTTGCATAGAGGCGCAAATCCGGTTCTAAGTTTATTATATAGGATATTAATATTGTGTCAGTAAAAGTTGCGGAAATAAAATGCCAAAAAGCACATAATATTAGATTTTATTTTTTTGCAGTTGGATAGATCGCTATGCAGTTGAAAAAGGGCATGGTGGAAATCGCTTCTTTAGGGAAGTCTTAAATGCTGCAGACAACTCTAAAATCATAGTCTTCATATCACCAACAATTGAAAATTATGTAAGAGGAGGAGACGCAGTTTGATTTGCATATGGATGCAACATTTAAGGTCGTACCAGCAATGATTGGAGGGAGGCAAATCTTCACAATACATTTGTATTACGAAGGTGTTGTCTATCCTCTGGTTTATGCCATCATGGAGAGGAAGACTGAGCAGTCTTACGTTGCCATCTTGCAGTACATTCGCGCACTGCTGCCGGGGGCGAATGTAGCTTCAATAATGGCGGACTTTGAGAATGCTGCTAGAAACGCATTTCAGCAAGTTTATCCTGATGCCAATATTAGAGGATGCTGGTTCCATTTTGCTAAGGCTGTCTACAAAAAAGCGAGAGATATGCATCTCGTCGGTAACAGATTGGCAAATCCAAGATATCGGCTAATTGTGAAAATGGCCATTGTTTTGCCGCTATTGCCGCAATACGTCATGAGGGCAGGCTTTGATAGTGTTGCTGGAGAAGCAGCAGATCTCCCTCAGATGCTGCAATTCTTGGCTTATTTGAACAGACAGTGGATGGATAAGCAAATATCCGTGTACCGTCTGGGACAACGGACGAATAATGCAGTCGAATCTTTCCACAATACTTTTATGCAAATTATTGGTCGGCCACATCCCAACATATGGCATTTCACGGACACGTTACAGATATTTGAACATGAGAAAGCTTGTGCGTTTTTGCGTGCCAGGAATGGCAGATTATTGCCTAGGCGCAAAGCTCGCGTTTACCAGCATCTCGATAATAGAATTTCGCAGGCCCAGGATTTATTTGACCAGAATGGAGATGTAGGAGCTTTTTTAGTTCGTTGTAGTCATTTTACAGATAGAGTAGAAGGGAGGTATTTCAAATCCTCGATCCTGAACCTGAACCAGTTCTTCCTATGCAACCAATAATTCCACCTCTCGTCCGACAAAATCCTGCTCCGATTATTCCCATCCTAGCCGATAACTTGCCTATTAGACCTCCTGACGTAATCCTCTATGATCATCCCTATTTCCAAATTCCAGACCGCCCTAATCGTATTCCTATTGACATAATCCTTCATGATCATCCCTATTTCCAAATACCAAACCGACCTCCTTGAGCCCTATTCATCCCAGTATCCCGTTTTACTCTATTGTAATATGACTACACATCTCTTTTCTGGCAAATACATTTTGAGCTCATTTCATCGATACATTAAATTGCAAATCTATTATAGAGCCCGGTGAATTGAGGGTGAAGCGTCTGACAATGATATTTGTTTCTGTCGGGTAAAAGGGCATGAGTGCTGTCGCCTGAGTGTGTGTGTGTGTGTGTGTGTGTGTGTGTGTGTGTGTGTGTGTGTGTGTGTGTGTGTGTGTGTGTGTGTATGTGCGTGCGTGCGTGCGTGTGTGTGTGTGTGTATACACGATAACTCAAGAACGGTTCAACTTAGAGAATTCGTTTTGGTACTAAAAAATTTTCCTATTAAATGGGAAGAACCCTATTGTTTTTTATAAAGATCGTTTGAATAGAAATGGGAGATTACTCGTGTCGATTTTAAGATTTTTGCGAATATTTAGCAACAGAAAAATATATCGAAAAAATTTATTGAACAAAAGTTACTATAAATGCAATAACTAATAACTTTTATTTGAGACGTTTTTTGATAAAACGAAAAATTTTGAAATTTTTTTGTAAAATTATTAAAATTTTTTCCAAGTCTCAATTTTATCATATTTGTATGTAACGTTTCCATGGTCCTGATAATTAATTCGTAACAAGTAAACCAAGCCTTGGACAAAAATTTGTATAGAACATAATTTGATGTATTTTTGAAGATTTATCTAAATATTTAAAAAAAAAAAAATTAAATTACATTTTTTTTTTATTTATTTTTTTTGGGAGGGCAAGTCTAGCGGAGGTTTCCCTTCGCCACTGGTTTTACTGATAGATTATTTCTGCAAATTTTGTTTCCTAGGTTACTTTTTAATAATTATAATAATCTTTATTAAATAATATATATTTTTTAAATATTTATTGTTGCGTCTTAATAACAAATTCCATTCTGAAGCAGCTTGCTCACCTTATTTTTAATCTTCTGTATCTTTAACTTAGTTAATATAAATACATCATTAACTTTAAGCACTGTTCTTAATGAGATTTAGTTTATTCCAGGCACTTAAAATATGTATCTCGGGTTTTCATTCCGTTCCGATTATAAATGTCATTTCCTTAACTTATGTTGCCCACAGCGAGTCTTTTTAAATTTTGGCGTACGTCATCTGCAGTTAACAATAATTTAGTTATTTGAAGGCTCGCACAATATCTTTTTGCTGAGCAGTCAAGAATGTCATTCCTCAGGCTCTACACCTTAAGAAGATAGTTAATATTGTTGGCACACGAATCTGCAATTAACAACAATTTAGTTACTCGAAGGCTGGCACAATATCTTTTCGCAGAACAGTCAAGAATATCATTCCTCAGGCTCTACACTTTAAGAAGATAGTTAATATTGTTGACACACGAATCTGCAAATAACAACAATTTAGTTAATCGAAGGTTCGCACAATATATTTTCGCAGAACAGTCAAGAATATCATTTCTCAGGCTCTACACTTTAAGAAGATAGTTAATATTGTTGGCACACGAATCTGCAATTAACAACAATTTAGTTAATCGACGGCTCGCACAATATCTTTTCTCAGAACAGTCAAGAATATCATTCCTCAGGCTCTACACTCTACGGAGAAAGATAAAATTTTTGGCGCATAATTTTTAACAATTGTATACCAATAGATCAACATTACTCATTATTGTTCCTTTGGACAATATTACTTGAAAAAATTAACTTCATTACATAGATGTCTAGAGAATATTACTACCAAAATGAAAGAATTTAACAAAATCTGGTAGTGTAAAAATTATTACAAAATCTTGATTGACTAATATTGTTTAAGAGTATTTTAGAGATTATTTTTTTAATTAATTTCTATTTGTTTTAATCAATTAGATTTACAAAAATTATTTTCATAACAAAATGTATTTATTATTGTTAATTTTTATACGAATTTATAAATTAAATATATTAGCACATATGTATGTGCAAGGTCGCAGTAAGGGTGGGTGAAGGGGCGATTGTCCCGGGCATCACTTTTTGGGGGAGCCATCGTCGAGGGATGTAGGGCGCTTTTTTTGAAAAATATGTGATCACTTGAATTTTGGGAAATTCTAAGCCCCCGTCATCACTTGAATAAGAATTAAAAAAGGCGGCACAATGAGTCGGGGGGGCGCAAGATTTCCTTACTGCGGCCCTGTGTATGTGTATTGTAACATCTAATTGTATAATTGACATCTAAAATAAATTAATGAAAAATCATAATTATTTGGTTTTTATATTTATAATATATTAATAAATTGTCTCAAAATTGTCATTAGTTAATAACTATTAATAAATGGATATAATTATTATATTAATTAATTTCTCATACAAATGTTTCTGATTTCTGAAATAATCTTTATTTTGGGCAATTTGTATTGTCTTAAAAAAATAAAGTGTAATAATATGACAACACAAGTTCCTGATTTATGAACATTCACTATAACTAATATCACAATTTTAAGAAATATGATTTTTTATGTGAGCATAATGAACTTGATGAAAATATGTATAGATGAATAAAAGTTGAATGTGTATGTATATATGTGCGTATAATACATATATTGTTATTATTATATTTTGAATCTGTAAGTTGTAATGTATAATTTTTTTTAATGTTGTATTTTGACTAATAACACATTTTGTGTATTTTAGTCAATAAATATATTATTATTAATATTATATAATTTTTGTAACTGTTAATGTCATTAATTAAAATTAATCACTACGATTCTTGTTTTAATAGTAATATTTTTCAATTTTTTTACATTTGTATCATATATAATAAGAGATTACGTACTCATTATAATAAAACGTATTCTATATTTTAAACATACGTTTCATGAATCAAAACTTATACAATACTCATCGTATTTACTAAAAAAAAAAGAAACGAGCAAAAATGTAGAATCATCTCTAGGAACTGAACTCATTCCTACATCGGAAACTGCCTATATATGGCTCAAATTAGAGGTATTTGAATAAACCATTTAATTACGTTAAATAGCAAAAATATTTGTGCAGTAAAAACAAATAAAACTACCAATAACATTTAACCAGAGATGATAATAGGTGTACAGTGCAACCTTGCTTAACGGTCATAATTCGTTCCAGAATCTTACTCATAACACGAAACACTCGTTAAGCGAAACAATTTTTCCCATATAAATTAATGTAAAATACGATGTGTACCATACAGAAAAAAATACTCAAGAATTTTTATGTATGACGTTTATTGAAATAAAACTATATATACATTGTTAAGGCGCGTTCTTCATCATTTTTTCTATAGCGAAATGAACCGACCTGGAATTAGATGTAGAATTTAACGTGCAGGAAACAAAAAAAAAAAAATCAAATTAGTTTATTATTTATGACATACCTAATTCTTTTTTACTAGAAAGCTGTCTAGAGACATTTGTTTTTGTCGATGCTTCTAAATTTGGTGCAAATATGACACAGCATTATCATTAAATAAATTTGTAGCGCCCATAGCCGCTGCCTTATTAGGGTGATGCTTCTCAATGTACGATGCAATAATTTCCCATGCTTTCAGCATTTCTCTTGTTGCGCCAGAAAATTGTTGCTTTGCTGTTACTGCCTTCTCCTCCACAACTTCTTGCTGTGAAACACAATGCAACTCCATAAGCTCTGCGGTGGTCAGCTCTTATCTGTGCTCTTCCAGAAGCTCATCGATATCATTGTTATCCGCCTCCAGTCCCATGATCTTGACCAGACACAATCTCGTTGACTACAGGCTCCACAGGTCTTGTTTCAAACTCCAAATGTGTGATCATAAGCGACACTAAGATGCTAGCAGAACGAGTGCTAAACCCAGACTGACTTAGAAAGTGCTCGTTAAGCGAGGTTATACTGTACTAAGTGTCACTTCAAATAACAATTCTATTTTATTAAATTGTGTTGCTTCTTATAAAATGTATATTGCAAGATTTCACGGTTCTTCTTAAAACCCTAGAAACAATATAAATATGTATAAATAATTTACGAAATCTAAATTAAAATTATAACAGTACCTGTTTCCAATGTTTCACTACAATTTATATGATTCCAATTATAAAGTCTTTGGACATACTCTTTTTTATATTCTATACATACATATATAATATTCATGATTATTATATTATTACCATAATTGTATCTGTTATCCAAAGTGAGTAAGAACATATCGGCTTGGGTCGAGTGCTACAAAAAAAAAAAAAATTAAGTTGGGAACTTTGAATTTTTGCCAACTGTAATGAGAAGGGCACTATTCTACTTTAGCAAACCCACTAGACAATATTGCCAACTATAGTAAAATTAAAACACGTAAATTTAAACTAAAATCAAAATAGAATTAAAATTATTTGTATAATAATGCTTAACTTTCAGTTAAATAAATCTAATTAATTTAATATTCCGGTATTTATAATAAGAATAAATAATTATGTTACATTCACAGCCGATTAAAGATTAAAGAAGGGGGAACATAATTTGGTGCACCTAAAAACTGGGTGATTAGGTTAGTAAAAGTCTAGGACAGCAGAAGCCGAAAAGCTCAAAGTAAGCTTAAAAAAGTTTGTGTAAAAAACGTTTGTGAGGTGTAGGATGTAATTCAGTAGTTATACCTTTATCTTGTTGTTGTTATATTTTGTAAAGTGTATACATTTATTATATATATATATTTTTTTTTTTCACATGAACTCCTTTGCGGTTACTCTGAGTCTTTCGGCTTCTATTGCCTTAGATTTTTACTAACTAAACCTAACCTAATTACCTTGTTTTTAGGTGCACAGTACTTAATTTCCCCCCCACATTAGCCTAATTAAAATTGTGTATCATTGTGCATACGTTTATAACATGGTGATGCAGAGGGCCAGTTCATTTTCCACCTGAATTAATTTTTATTTTAAATATCGATACAATGCTATTAAGATTTATTAAAATCACTACAACAGAAAAAAGTGAAAATAAATAATATTAAATTAAATTTAAACTACATTTATATATTAAAACTCTAATCACAGTAGAAATTAAGGGAATATTACTTATTTCTATATTTCTTATAAATAAACTCATTTAATAAATTGATATTAAATTTAAATTATTAAAATTGATATATTACATTTTACTATTGCCAACACTGCACGCATGCGCAGTAAGGTGGGTTTGCTAAAGTAGAATAGTACCCTCTTATAACACATATAAGGACGAATAAGTTTAATAGATTGAGCAAGTAAAACTTCATCAATTAAAACCCTCTATCCACCATCACAGCATCCTCTAAAGGAGTTAGATGTTCTATTATGTGGGAATCTTCAAAAATTACTTTATCAGAAGCTCTTCCACCATAAGCATTGCTAATAAAGCTAATCATACCTGATGGGGTTACCCGAGTAAGGAATTTTATTGTGTGCACAGACTTATAATGAGAATAAGTTTTAATTCGGCAACACAAACAAGTCGGTTTCTCTGTTGTAATTTCTGTACAATCCAGTACAATTCGAACATCAGGGAAATGTAAAAAACAATTAGGAATATTTTTTAATATTTCTCTACCCAAAAAAATCCTTCTGCAAGTTACTGGCGTTAAATTATTAAATATTACAGCTAGCATTGCATAACTTAAATCGTGTTTTAATTTAATAAAATTTAAAATTATCCTATCTTTCACGGATATTTTATTTGAAATTCTTACTCGTTTTGTGTATTTTTTCAACAATGTAGCTAGGGTTTCAAATATTAGCAAACTAGGTAATCCTGTGGCTGTATTTAATTTGGAATTACTATTAAGTTTGGTGTAAAAATGAGAAATCATATCTCCACTATCAACCTGCACCGCAACATCTTTTGCAGTATTTTCAGATGCACCTGCACAGTCCATATTCGTAAGCGAAAGTAATGTTTCTGCAGCAGCAATGTCTTCCTCATTCACACTGTAATTTTCTGGCACTTGTTGAACTGGCAATTGTAAAACTGGCACATCTATTACTTCGTGAACAGGTCCTGCTTCTGTTTCTCGTACAGTTGCTTTTGGTAGCTTTTGTGAAGGGACAGAATTTTCCTTTAATGTTTTCTTTATCTTGGTAAGTCTATATAAAAATAAAAAACAAATAATTAAAACAATGCAAATATTTTAAAGTAAAACACTAACCTAATTTCTACACTATAAAACTCATATATATATAAACTTGTTTATATATATATATATATGATAAAACTAATGATTATTTATTAATATGATAATACAAACCTGATAATATAAAATCTTCATTGTTGAAATGAAGTGAACACACTTTTAAAGTGTCACCAACAGGTTTCCCACATCGCAACATATTCCCAAGCACTACGTCTGTCCATAGTAAGTTCAAAACCAGCCCTTGACAGCAATTTAACAGAAGATTCGCCTTGTTTTGGAAAACTGTGAAAACTAAGATTTGAATCTCTTCCTCTTCTAGATGAACACCCAAATAGACTGCAATTTGTTCGACTTTTTGATGATTTAAACGACCTATTCAAGAATATACTCGGTAAACACTGAATAAATACAGACAAGGAGTACCTAAATCAGTAGTACAAATTTCTGTCACTACGCAGCGCTTCAGTTAGCGTCAGTTTTCAATTCTAAAATCCGTAAATTAATTTAACTTATTCAGGTAATATTTAATTCATTTTGAAGTATTTTGGGTTGAATGTTACTCTACGGTCCGCTCGAACTTCATTCAATTCTCTCCTACTACTATCGTAAGCACAGAACACATTAACAGAAGTGCCATCTCTGTGTCAAAATTTTGTTCAGCGTAACTAACGCTAACTAGAGATCCACCACGTACTAAATTGAATGAAAGCGCGAAATTTGAATGTACTCATATTTATTATTCCAAAAAAATTACAATTGATAAAACATGAATACATTTTCGTTTTACATAAAATTTTAATACAATTCAAAATTGTAATAAAATTTTATATAAAACGAAAATGTATCCATGTTTAATATTAAAAAGAGGTTATTGGATACAACAATGCCCGATGGCGGCGCTACGAGCGCTGTGAACAGCTGATTGAAACGAGTAATGTGAAAGTTGTCCATATTTGTTTACATGTTAAATCATCGATTTGCAATGGATAATAAACAGCTATCCTTATTAAATTATTTAATTTTTTTAAGTGCAACACCTTCTTCTAGGTGTGTAGTTGAAGGAGAAGAGTTGTTAAACGCCGGAAATCTTATGTTGTGCGGAATTTTGGACAAAAATGATGAGCATGTCGACATATGTGGGTTATGTTTACAAACAAGCAGTTTGAGAACACCACCTCACGAAGTCACTGGGAAATTAAAATTTAGTAATGATGTTGAAGTTTTAAATATGTCCTGCACATGTAAAGCAGGAACTACATGCAAACACATTTCAGCTATCCTATTATTTTGTGCCAGGTGGTTAACAAACCAAAATGAAAGAAGCCAAGATCAGGGCATTGATTGATTGTGAAATATTTGATTTATCTTTTTTTTGTGTGGTTTCTGTTGGTTTTACTTTTTGTTCCAGAAACAATATATTGAGTATGGAAATATTAACCAGCACAGATTTAAAATGCCTGTGGTCTACTTTTAAGAAACCTATCTTACAACAGTATGAACCGAAACCTCTGTTAGAAACTCCTTGCCTAAATAAATTGATTAAAAACAAAAGCAGGCACTGAAAGTTCAGTGAAAATGTATTAGAAAAGCTGCGTACAGAATTTGAGACCGCTTGCCCTAATTCTGCATTAAAATTACCCGGGTAGATATTAAATTATGTTCGAGAAGGATTTTTATAATTTAGTGTTTGTTTTTTATTTAATTTGTTTAATAAATACTAGTTTGTTATTATCACTTCCACAGCACCAAATTTATTAACAGTTCACAAATTGTTTCTCATTTGGAAAATTTGGAAGTAAATATTTTTGTTACTTCCTTTTCTAAAGTGACAGCCAAACACACACCAATTTGTGTTATAATAACTCATTATAACATAAAGTAATATAAAAAAGAATAATAATTGCTATCAAAAGTTAATATAACAAACAAACTGCAACACTAACGTTTAAAAGCAATACAAACTACACGAGAAAACACATGTAAACCAGATGTAAACAATAAACTATTACTCGTTTCGCTTAGTTCAGTTATAGTCCGCTTGGCGTCACTTCATAGCGCTGTTGAGCCCAATATCATTCCATTTCCTACAGTAGTACTACTATATTTTTAACGATTACCTTCAAATAATAAATTTTAGTTCTACAGATTTTGCCTCTACAATGTTACCACTAGATAAAAGTGAAATATTTTTCCACTTTTTTTTGTAATATTGTCGTAAACATAATGATCTATGAAATACGTTTCTATTATTGTAAAGCGAATAATACTTGGAATTTGAGAGAAAACAAATATATAGATTATTAATATAGTTTAAGAAAAACATTAAAGAAGAATAAATACGCCAATAATAATTCGAAATAAATATCTCGAATATTAAAGACATTTAATTAAAACGCCTTACATAATAACTGATATTTTTAAATCTGATATATCAGTAGAATATAATTTTACCTACGATAACCTGGTCTACGAGATATGCATGGAAATTTAGAACATTTAACTCTTTAACTGATTTATTTTTATACATTTTTGCAATGAATTTGTAATCAGTGATTCTTAAACTCTGGTCCGCGGGTAAAGGCCTTTAAGTGATTAAATTTGTTTTATATTGGAACTAGAAACTGTACAACTGCGGATTGGATGTACCTGAATGATATTAATAATAAAAAGGAAATTAGGAAATATGTAAATCCATTATATTTAAAATAACATACATACAGCGACTTGAAAAAGAGGATAGTCTCCATACAAATTATATTTAACCAGAACTGTAAAATAATGATTATTTTTGTAATCAACTATTTGTGGAAAACCATTACTCATATAACCGCAATCAGAAATTTGATTGAAATTACCTAAATAAACAGAATAAAAAATTCTTGATACGATTAGAAATATTCAAAAGTAATCAAATCTTTACAAAACTATGTTAAAATTTGGAATTTTTCATATTCTCAAAATATTTAGGTCTACGACCAACATCGCTCTTAATTTTCGCTTCCCTCGAAATAAAACATTCATATAAATAATAATCAATACACTTTATTATTCTAAAAAAACATAAACTTTTTCTTACATTAATCTTCACAAAATATTACAATGTAAAAATATATTTAACATACAGATTTATTATTTGAAAACATTTATCGTACGTATATGCAGGGCATATATTCAAAATAATAAACCAGTTAGATAAAAAAAATAAATAAAACACTAAAAAATCTGACCAGAAAAAAAAAATTAACTGTAGTTGTAGCCCTAATTATTTTAATAATTATCATACAATTTGTTGATTTTTAAAAATTGTTGATGTAGTCATTTGCCAAAAGTAGAAACTAAATCTTTTTCTGTACCTGTTATCCCACTATTCATTTTAACAACCAGTATGGAAGTATTTCAATATTTTAAGAACTGATATGCTAGTACCGGTTGAATATTGTCACTGCATATATTTAAGTATTTATTACAATATATATAGCTTAACACAATGGTATGCAAATTTTTGTGACAGAAGTCATGACAATGTTTATTTAATAATTTAAAATAAAAATACGCCGTTAACCTGCCAAAATTAAGGTAAGCTTAGAATTGCAATAAGGCGTTTACGAAAACTCTACCAGTAGATACCGGGAACATCAACTGTGTTCGAAAACAAGTTCGGTGAAGGTGTATAAGCATGTAGCTATTTACCGACCAGTAGATTTCCTGGGGAAGATTTACTATACCCCACTCAACATAACCTTATTCTAGCTAAACTATTCTAACATAACTAGTATTCTAGCTAAAGCCTAGCCTAACCTAACAATAGAGGCAGCACATAAGTTTATGTTCAGTGGGGTATAGTAAAGATTGGCCGATGTACCATATCCACCAGTAGAGTTTTCGTAAACGCCTAGTGATTTGGCCAAGATCAACTTTAGGTATGCATATTTATATATAAAAAGAATGCTGTTTGGATAGCAGGATCACCAGACCTGTATCTTTTTCACTAGTTTATTACACTGTCATTTATTATTTAATTATTAAAATTAATTTAGTTAACTACAACTTTCCATATGTCTTTCCATTTGAATCCGGTCGCAGTAGCACTACAATTATTTTAAGTACCAGCAAGAAAACCATTTTCACTGTGCCCAGCACGTATTTTCTCGTTCTGATATTATAGTCCAGGCCTTATAGTGTTACATCGGACAGTGTTTCTTTGTTCCTCATTTTTTATCACATTTGACCATCTTATATCAAGATTCATTGTAAGCAACGGTTTTGAAAAACTTCGCAAAAATAATCTGGAATACAGAAAAATATTTAAAAAGTTTCCCTCAGTAGTCAAAACCAACATTTTTTAATAATAAATTTAAACTTGAATTTTTACGTCTACGTGTAAATTTACCGTAGACAGCGTAGAGAAGTGTAGACTGTGTAGGCACGTAGAATCTAGTGTAGAATAATGAAAAATGAGGTTATGTAACGTTTAAAAAAATAAAATACCGCCAGTTTTAAGCAGAAGAGGCAGTAAAGAACTCAAATTTAATATTTTTGACAGCTTTCTGATTAAAACAACTACTAACTTTTAATTTTACTTTTACTTTAGTAGTTCATACAGACAGAAACCAAGTAATTTATATTGTCCATACCATACGATTTGTGAGATAACATTTTTGGAAACAATATATGTAATTAGAGCAACATAAAATTGAAATAAACATAAACATTAACCAGAAGATTTTATAAACATTAAAGTAAACTATTTAAACTATTACCATTCAATTATTTCAAATATTACATTTAAACGTACTCCGCATGTACAGTTTACATTCTACATTCAACACGTAAACAAAGGCATATTCTACTTGACATGTTTACGCGTAAAATCTACATTAGTCTACATCATGTATTCTACGCGCCCATCACTGGTTTAAATGTCATTTATAACATTATAATATCTACTTACATTAATTATTTAAAATATGTACATATTTTTATTAAAGGTTAAACAATAAATGACCTATGGTCTATTTCAAAGTAGAAAAAAGTAGATAGCGCTGCGAACCGAGTACGATTTACACTGATCAAATACAGTATAGCGGGAAATTTAAAATAAGTTACAACTAGGGCATGGGCGTAGCAACTGGGTTAGCAAGTGATTTTTTTTTAATATAAAAAAGTTAATAAGATTTTGAAATAAACAAGGCAGATAATACACTCACGTTATTTATACGACATAAATTCAGTTTAATGGGAAATTTGAAAAAGTTAAAAAATATTAATTTTAAAAATTATGTACTATATATAAAAAGAGAGATTTGGCTAAAAGAGTTCAAACAAAGCAATAAAACAAACAATATATCTTCAGAGCAAAAGTTTCTTATTTAAATAATTATTGTAAATAAAAATTAAAAATATATGTACAGTCTGTTCCAAACGGTTAAGCGGAACTAAATTTTGCAATCTAGTTACTTTCATCGTTTAAATCGTGCTTTTCGATCGTTTTGTTTAAGCTTTGTAAATCATACTTACAATAAACATTTTTGGTTAAGGTTAATATCATTTTAAAATGTCATTTTCTTTATATTTTGATTTTTTGTGTCATTCTTAATACAAATTTCCCATTTATTTATTTTTTTGTCTTTAAAATATATAAAAAAATAATTTAATTTTGACATAGGTCATTCGTTTCCATGGTTTCATTGTTGTAATTTTAAATTTTGACATTCCAACTTGAGAAATGAAATAACCCAAGCAAGGTCCCTTGTCGTGACAACCTAAAAGAACGAAATTCCCATTTAGTTCCGCCTAAGCGTTTGAAACAGACTGTATATATGAAGGTCTAAAAATTATACCAATAACTTCTTCTTTGGGCACAATCAGCTGGGTTGTCTTTTGGCCTCACATTAGTCCTCTCTCTTGACATGTTAATTGTCAAGTGTCAAAAAATATTTATATGTCAGATAACCTAAAAATATATAACTGCGTAAAAACAAATTACATGGATAATTTTCTATATAAAATCTGCGCCAAGAATATAAATAAAAATCTAAATATGTAAATAATAACAAAATATATGAGAAAAATTAAATAATATAAATACAGTCTGTTTCAAACGCTTAGGCGGAACTAGATTTTGCAATTTAGTTACTTTCATCGCTTAAATCGTGCTTTTCGGCCGTTTTGTTTAAGCTTTGTAAATCATACTTACAATAAACATTTTTTGGTTAAGGTTAATATCATTTTAAAATGTCATTTTCTTTATATTTTAATTTTTTGTGTCATTCTTAATAGAAATTTCCCATTTATTTATTTTTTTGTCATTAAAAATAATTTAATTTTGACATAGGTCATCGTTTCCATGGTTTCATTGTTGTAATATTGAATTTTGACATTCCAACGTGAAAAAATGAAATAACCCAAGCAAGGTCCCTTGTCGTGACAACCTAAAAGAACGAAATTCCCATTTAGTTCCGCCTAAGCGTTTGAAACAGACTGTAATATATATTTCCAATGTACGACACTGAACATCTGTCAACTTGGACTAAAAACAATATTTTTACAGTGTAATAGGGATGACGATCTAAACCAATCCGAAGCAAGGACAAACAGCTCCTATCTTCTTACACACATTTTTCTACTTTGAAATAGACCATAGTAGTTCTAAGTTTATACAGTCTGTTCCAAACGGTTAAGCGGAACTAAATTTTGCAATCTAGTTACTTTCATCGTTTAAATCGTGCTTTTCGACCGTTTTGTTTAAGCTTTGTAAATCATACTTACAATAAACATTTTTGGTTAAGGTTAATATCATTTTAAAATGTCATTTTCTTTATATTTTGATTTTTTGTGTCATTCTTAATACAAATTTCCCATTTATTTATTTTTTTGTCATTAAAATATAAAAAAAATAATTTAATTTTGACATAGGTCATTCGTTTCCATGGTTTCATTGTTGTAATTTTAAATTTTGACATTCCAACATAAAAAATGAAATAACCCAAGCAAGGTCCCTTGTCGTGACAACCTAAAAGAACGAAATTCCCATTTAGTTCCGCCTAAGCGTTTGAAACAAACTGTATAAGGTCTAAATTAATATTATATATGAATAAACCATATGTATTGATGTAATTTACTTTCTAATTAATGTTCTTTATTAAATTGTTTACAGAATACTTCAAAATGAATTAAATATTACATGAATAAGTTAAATTAATTTACGTATTTTAGAAATGTTATCCAATAAACAAGGCTTCTACTTTTCACATATTTTTTTATTTTTTCGAAGTTGGGAACACTTCCCTTATCAGTTTTAGTACATTTGACACAGACTCATATGTTCTTACTCACTTTGGATAACAGATACAATTATGGTAATAAATACTGTGGTAATAATATAATATCATGAATATTATATATGTATGTATAGAATATAAAAAAGAGTATGTCCAAAGACTTTATAATTGGAATCATATAAATTGTAGTGAAACATTGGAAACAGGTACTGTTATAATTTTAATTTAGATTTCGTAAATTATTTATACATATTTATATTGTTTCTAGGGTTTTAAGAAGAACCGTGAAATCTTGCAATATACATTTTATAAGAAGCAACACAATTTAATAAAATAGAATTGTTATTTGAAGTGTCACTTAGTACAGTTTAACCTCGCTTAACGAGCACTTTCTAAGTCAGTCGGGGTTTAGCACTCGTTCTGCTAGCATCTTAGTGTCGCTTATGATCACACATTTGGAGTTTGAAACGAGACCTGTGGAGCCTGTAGTCAACGAGATTGTGTCTGGTCAAGATCATGGGACTGGAGGCGGATAACAATGATATCGATGAGCTTCTGGAAGAGCACAGATAAGAGCTGACCACCGCAGAGCTTATGGAGTTGCATTGTGTTTCACAGCAAGAAGTTGTGGAGGAGAAGGCAGTAACAGCAAAGCAACAATTTTCTGGCGCAACAAGAGAAATGCTGAAAGCATGGGAAATTATTGCATCGTACATTGAGAAGCATCACCCTAATAAGGCAGCGGCTATGGGCGCTACAAATTTATTTAATGATAATGCTGTGTCATATTTGCACCAAATTTAGAAGCATCGACAAAAACAAATGTCTCTAGACAGCTTTCTAGTAAAAAAGAATTAGGTATGTCATAAATAATAAACTAATTTGATTTTTTTTTTTTTTGTTTCCTGCACGTTAAATTCTACATCTAATTCCAGGTCGGTTCATTTCGCTATAGAAAAAATGATGAAGAACGCGCCTTAACAATGTATATATAGTTTTATTTCAATAAACGTCATACATAAAAAGTTTTGAGTATTTTTTTCTGTATGGTACACATCGTATTTTACATTAATTTATATGGGAAAAATTGTTTCGCTTAACGAGTGTTTCGTGTTATGAGTAAGATTCTGGAACGAATTATGACCGTTAAGCAAGGTTGCACTGTACACCTATTATCATCTCTGGTTAAATGTTATTGGTAGTTTTATTTGTTTTTACTGCACAAATATTTTTGCTATTTAACGTAATTAAATGGTTTATTCAAATACCTCTAATTTGAGCCATATATAGGCAGTTTCCGATGTAGGAATGAGTTCAGTTCCTAGAGATGGTTCTACATTTTTGCTCGTTTCTTTTTTTTTTTTAGTAAATACGATGAGTATTGTATAAGTTTTGATTCATGAAACGTATGTTTAAAATATAGAATACGTTTTATTATAATGAGTACGTAATCTCTTATTATATATGATACAAATGTAAAAAAATTGAAAAATATTACTATTAAAACAAGAATCGTAGTGATTAATTTTAATTAATGACATTAACAGTTACAAAAATTATATAATATTAATAATAATATATTTATTGACTAAAATACACAAAATGTGTTTTTAGTCAAAATACAACATTAAAAAAAATTATACATTACAACTTACAGATTCAAAATATAATAATAACAATATATGTATTATATGCACATATATACATACACATTCAACTTTTATTCATCTATACATATTTTCATCAAGTTCATTATGCTCACATAAAAAATCATATTTCTTAAAATTGTGATATTAGTTATAGTGAATGTTCATAAATCAGGAACTTGTGTTGTCATATTATTACACTTTATTTTTTTAAGACAATACAAATTGCCCAAAATAAAGATTATTTCAGAAATCAGAAACATTTGTATGAGAAATTAATTAATATAATAATTATATCCATTTATTAATAGTTATTAACTAATGACAATTTTGAGACAATTTATTAATATATTATAAATATAAAAACCAAATAATTATGATTTTTCATTAATTTATTTTAGATGTCAATTATACAATTAGATGTTACAATACACATACACAGGGCCGCAGTAAGGAAATCTTGCGCCCCCCCGACTCATTGTGCCGCCTTTTTTAATTCTTATTCAAGTGATGACGGGGGCTTAGAATTTCCCAAAATTCAAATGATCACATATTTTTCAAAAAAAGCGCCCTACATCCCTCGACGATGGCTCCCCCAAAAAGCGATGCCCGGGACAATCGCCCCTTCACCCACCCTTACTGCGACCTTGCACATACATATGTGCTAATATATTTAATTTATAAATTCGTATAACAATTAACAATAATAAATACATTTTGTTATGAAAATAATTTTTGTAAATCTAATTGATTAAAACAAATAGAAATTAATTAAAAAAATAATCTTTAAAATACTCTTAAACAATATTAATCAATCAAGATTTTGTAATAATTTTTACACTACCAGATTTTGTTAAATTCTTTCATTTTGGTAGTAATATTCTCTAGACATCTATGTAACGAAGTTAATTTTTTCAAGTAATATTGTCCAAAGGAACAATACTGAGTAATGTTAATCTATTGGTATACAATTGTTAAAAATTATGCGCCAAAAATTTTATCTATCTCCGTAGAGTGTAGAGCCTGAGGAATGATATTCTTGACTGTTCTGAGAAAAGATATTGTGCGAGCCGTCGATTAACTAAATTGTTGTTAATTGCAGATTCGTGTGCCAACAATATTAACTATCTTCTTAAAGTGTAGAGCCTGAGGAATGATATTCTTGACTGTTCTGCGAAAAGATATTGTGCGAGCCTTCGATTAACTAAATTGTTGTTAATTGCAGATTCGTGTGCCAACAATATTAACTATCTTCTTAAAGTGTAGAGCCTGAGAAATGATATTCTTGACTGTTCTGCGAAAAGATATTGTGCGAACCTTCGATTAACTAAATTGTTGTTAATTGCAGATTCGTGTGCCAACAATATTAACTATCTTCTTAAAGTGTAGAGCCTGAGGAATGATATTCTTGACTGTTCTGCGAAAAGATATTGTGCCAGCCTTCGAGTAACTAAATTGTTGTTAATTGCAGATTCGTGTGCCAACAATATTAACTATCTTCTTAAGGTGTAGAGCCTGAGGAATGACATTCTTGACTGCTCAGCAAAAAGATATTGTGCGAGCCTTCAAATAACTAAATTATTGTTAACTGCAGATTCGTGTGCCAACAATATTAACTATCTTCTTAAGGTGTAGAGCCTGAGGAATGATATTCTTGACTGCTCAGCAAAAAGATATTGTGCGAGCCTTCAAATAACTAAATTATTGTTAACTGCAGATGACGTACGCCAAAATTTAAAAAGACTCGCTGTGGGCAACATAAGTTAAGGAAATGACATTTATAATCGGAACGGAATCAAAACCCGAGATACATATTTTAAGTGCCTGGAATAAACTAAATCTCATTAAGAACAGTGCTTAAAGTTAATGATGTATTTATATTAACTAAGTTAAAGATACAGAAGATTAAAAATAAGGTGAGCAAGCTGCTTCAGAATGGAATTTGTTATTAAGACGCAACAATAAATATTTAAAAAATATATATTATTTAATAAAGATTATTATAATTATTAAAAAGTAACCTAGGAAACAAAATTTGCAGAAATAATCTATCAGTAAAACCAGTGGCGAAGGGAAACCTCCGCTAGACTTGCCCTCCCAAAAAAAAAAAAAAATAAAAAAAAAAATGTAATTTAAATTTTTTTTTTTTTAAATATTTAGATAAATCTTCAAAAATACATCAAATTATGTTCTATACAAATTTTTGTCCAAGGCTTGGTTTACTTGTTACGAATTAATTATCAGGACCATGGAAACGTTACATACAAATATGATAAAATTGAGACTTGGAAAAAATTTTAATAATTTTACAAAAAAATTTCAAAATTTTTCGTTTTATCAAAAAACGTCTCAAATAAAAGTTATTAGTTATTGCATTTATAGTAACTTTTGTTCAATAAATTTTTTCGAAATATTTTTCTGTTGCTAAATATTCGCAAAAATCTTAAAATCGACGCGAGTAAACTCCCATTTCTATTCAAACGATCTTTATAAAAAACAATAGGGTTCTTCCCATTTAATAGGAAAATTTTTTAGTACCAAAACGAATTCTCTAAGTTGAACCGTTCTTGAGTTATCGTGTATACACACACACACACGCACGCACGCACGCACGCACGCACGCACACACACACACACACACACACACACACACACACACACACACACACACACACACACACACACACACACTCATGCGACAGCACTCATGTGCTTTTACCCGACAGAAACAAATATCATTGTCAGACGCTTCACCCTCAATTCACCGGGCTCTATAATAGATTTGCAATTTCATGTATCGATGAAATGAGCTCAAAATGTATTTGCCAGAAAAGAGATGTGTAGTCATATTACAATAGAGTAAAACGGGATACTGGGATGAATAGGGCTCAAGGAGGTCGGTTTGGTATTTGGAAATAGGGATGATCATGAAGGATTATGTCAATAGGAATACGATTAGGGCGGTCTGGAATTTGGAAATAGGGATGATCATAGAGGATTACGTCAGGAGATCTAATAGGCAAGTTATCGGCTAGGATGGGAATAATCGGAGCAGGATTTTGTCGGACGAGAGGTGGAATTATTGGTTGCATAGGAAGAACTGGTTCAGGATCGAGGATTTGAAATACCTCCCTTTCTACTCTATCTGTAAAATGACTACAACGAACTAAAAAAGCTCCTACACCTCCATTCTGGTCAAATAAATCCTGGGCCTGCGAAATTCTATTATCGAGATGCTGGTAAACGCGAGCTTTGCGCCTAGGCAATAATCTCCCATTCCTGGCACGCAAAAACGCACAAGCTTTCTTATGTTCAAATATCTGTAACGTGTCCGTGAAATGCCATATGTTGGGATGTGGCCGGCCAATAATTTGCATAAAAGTATTGTGGAAAGATTCGACTGCATTATACGTCCGTTGTTCCAGACGGTACACGGATATCTGCTTATCCATCCACTGTCTGTCCAAATAAGCCAAGAATGGCTGCATCTGAGGGAGATCTGCTGCTTCTCCAGCAACACTATCAAAGCCTGCCCTCATGACGTATTGCGGCAATAGCGGCAAAACAATGGCCATTTTCACAATTAGCCGATATCTTGGATTTGCCAATCTGTTACCGACGAGATGCATATCTCTCGCTTTTTTGTAGACAGCCTTAGCAAAATGGAACCAGCATCCTCTAATATTGGCATCAGGATAAACTTGATGAAATGCGTTTCTAGCAGCATTCTCAAAGTCCGCCATTATTGAAGCTACATTCGCCCCCGGCAGCAGTGCGCGAATGTACTGCAAGATGGCAACGTAAGACTGCTCAGTCTTCCTCTCCATGATGGCATAAACCAGAGGATAGACAACACCTTCGTAATACAAATGTATTGTGAAGATTTGCCTCCCTCCAATCATTGCTGGTACGACCTTAAATGTTGCATCCATATGCAAATCAAACTGCGTCTCCTCCTCTTACATAATTTTCAATTGTTGGTGATATGAAGACTATGATTTTAGAGTTGTCTGCAGCATTTAAGACTTCCCTAAAGAAGCGATTTCCACCATGCGCTTTTTCAACTGCATAGCGATCTATCCAACTGCAACAAAAAATAAAATCTAATATTATGTGCTTTTTGGCATTTTATTTCCGCAACTTTTACTGACCCAATATTAATATCCTATATAGTAAACTTAGAACCGGATTTGCGCCTCTATGCAAAAATATGGTTGCGCAAAAAAAAGATCTTAAAATCAGGTGATGAGCAAAAAAAAAAAAGAAACTTGATTCTAAAATCAATTAATGAGAGAAAAAAAGCAACTTGATCCCCGTTGCGCTGTTTTATCCTAACTTCAAGCACCCTTTTTGCTCGGCGCACCTAGGCAATTGCTTGTGCCTAAATCCGGCTCTGAATAAACTATGTCCAATTGAACTACAATTTTCTAATTGGAATGTAATAGGTATAATATTGATACAGGAATTTTGATACATCTTTATGTCAACCTATCGTTCATCAAGAATTATCTCTCCGTATTGCTCTTCGATAAATATCTGAGTGCCTTGTATGCTCTGTTTCACTTCGATGCTGTAGATTAGCACGAAATCTCAATAGCTCCACATCCAGCTGTCTATTTTCATGATTATGTGCTGTATTTAATGTAAATACACCCTCAGCAGTTAGCATTGCCCTTCCACTACAAGTTCTATATTCCTGGCACCTAAAATATGTTCTAGTGCCTCTGACTCTGTTCCGGTAATAAATAAAATTGTCCTTAACGTACAATGAGCCCTTTCAATATTCATCTGTGGGTGAAAATACATATGTCAGAAACCACTATTCTAGCCTTTCTTTGTACATCTTATAACTTCACTGTATTATTATCATAACATCTATAAAAATACTTACTTTGAAATATAAAAAAGTTGCGAACTGACTAATGCTCTGTGTTTGTTACTTAAAAACAGCAAGTAAATAAGAAAATCGCGGCATTTTATATTATCTAGCTTCATACTAGCATTATAGAAAAATGAAACTAAGTTTCAATTAAACAGTAATATACAATTATAATAATAAATTTTAGCACTACAATAGTATGTATATATATACAGTTTAATAACAACACTTATTTATTGTTCTGTTATATTATTTACGAAATAAACAATAATCACTTTCTTTTAAGGGTTTTGTAGGTATGACCAAAAAACCTTTATACCGTCATTTTGTCGTCTGTCTGTCTGTCTGTCTGTCTGTTCGGTAAAAATTGTAGCCAAACGGCTAAACCTAGAGAGTTGAAATTTGGCATGCTTATACAACTCTTTGACCCGCACATAGGAAAAATACTAAAACATCTAAAAAAAATATCCCTCTAAAAATATAAAAAATATGTGCTCATCGAAAAAAAAAATGTTTTTTTAAAATTCTGAGTAGGGTATCAAATGAAAGCCCTTAGTACGTGGATTAACGATCAAAATTTTATTTTTGCAAAATAAATTATTTTGATGCGATTTTTGCCAAAATTGTGCAAAAAAATTTTTGTCCCACACCCTGTAGCCCAGATGGTTTAAACTAAAAATCTGAAAAAATTCTAAGTAATGTACATTGGTGTGAACCGGAATAGTACAACAGGAATTTTTGATCAGATTATGTTTTCGGAAAATAACGCATTTTTTGTGTTTTTAACTAAAATATGTTAACTATTTAATACGTTGTGTAACATAGCAGACCGTTAGCTCTCGTGGCGTGGTTGGATTTGTCGTACGCTTAATAATATAAGTTAACTTGCAAACTAGGGTTCGAATCCTGTTGATTTTATTTTTTGTTTTTTTTTTTGCATTTTTATTTTGTTTAAATTATTTTGTTAAAATTCTAGTTATATTTGGTAAATGTTGCATTTAATTTTTAAAAGCGTAAATTTAATAACCAGTGGAAAGTGTTGAAATTATAATTTAATTCTATGTTTGACGGAATCAAAGGGCGGGACTTATGATGTAAGCAACCAATGGAAGCCATAGGTGCAATTTTCAAAATCTTAATGAACTTTGCTGTATAAAAAAAAAATACTGCATATATTTAGAAACTTAAATAATGGTATTAGGCATTCGAATTAAAATTCATAAAAAAATATTTTGAAATAAAATTTGTTTTGGCATCCCAAATAATCATCGTTCAGTTACTAAATACCTGCAAAACCCAGAAATGTGTGAAAATTCACACTTCACATCAATTTTTGTAATATTGCCGTAATGCACGTAGATAACACTAGCGCGCACTACAAATTAAAATCTGTTTTTATTATAGACTAATTTATAATTGAATACTTTAATTGAACATATAAGTAAGAACATATTGATCTGTGAAATACGTTTCTATTCAATAATAGAAACGCTGTACAATTCGCTTTACAATTAAAGCGAATAATACTTGAGAGAAATAGAACTTGTGAGAAATAAAATATATAGATTATTAATCTAGTTTAAGAAAAATATTAAACAAAACAGTTTTCGAGAAGCGGTCAAATACATATACGTATAATACTAGACAAAACAGTAATTTATAAATTCAAACAGTTAGATTTGTAAAAACGGCACAAAATCCAAATATACTAATGAAAAAAATGTATAATAAATTACTTTCTCACATCAGAGATAGTACAACCTTGCCTTGTTTTTGTAATCTAAATGAGTATCTTATGCAGCAACAATAAGTAATCACACTTATTTAAGATTGGAACTGACTTTAATTTGTTAATTATTTAATTTGTAAATTGACGAACATAAATATTGTAATTTATTATCTATATTTTTATACTTTTATACGACATATTTATTATTTTATTTTTTAAATTTTGACTTTGTTAGTGATATTAATTGTTGACAATTTGTAAAATTACTTATCCAATATTAGTTGTATGTAATCTACTGGATCAACAAATTATTATTATTATTAAACTGAAGGAGATCAAAAGTGTTAAACGCCAAGAATAAATACTCCAATAATTTTCCAAATAAATATCGCAAATATTAATGTAAGAATATAACCGTAATCAAAATTTGTGTGTGTGTGTGTGTGTGTGTGTGTGTGTGTGTGTGTGTGTGTGTGTGTGTGTGTGTGTGTGTGTGTGTGTGTGTGTGTGTGTGTGTGTGTGTGCGTGTGCGTGTGCGTGTGCGTGTGCGTGTGCGTGTGCGTGTGCGTGTGCGTGTGCGTGTGCGTGTGCGTGTGCGTGTGCGTGTGCGTGCGCGTGCGCGTGCGCGTGCGTGTGTGTGTGGGTGTGGGTGCGTGCGTGCGTACAGTAAACAAATAAATAAATAAATAAATAAATAGATAAGTAAATTGATAAGTTAAATTAATAATAATGTCCCATAGAATTATTATGCTGGTGAACTGTAATTGCCGAGAAGCATATTTTTGAGGCACTTTGAAAACCTTTTATGTTGAAGACTGAAATCAAGGTCTTTATTTCTTAAATTTACTAGTTGCACCGCACTATAGCAACATTGATTCCTGCTAGTGGTTTTATTTAGTTTTGGCAATTCTAGCTGCAACAGATTTGAAGACCTAGTTCGCGCGTTAACCATTTTTATTTTAAAAGTTGAAAAAAATCTTTTAACGAAGTTTATAGTACTATATTCGTATAATTGTTGCAAATTCATCACCTGCAGTTCTTCAAACAAAGGAGCAGAGCTATCATACTTACGTGCTCCGCATATGGTTCGTAAAGCCATTTTTTGACAAATCTTTAAGTGATTTAATAATGTCGGGTAGGTACCACCCCAGTGTATGATGCCATACCTCAGGGTGGCTTCGTACCAAGCAACATAAAGCTTTTTTACCTCCGTCAATGGAAGGATATTTTTTATGTAGAATAATTTATAATTAATCTGTCTTAACCTGTTTCATAGTTCATTTATATGAATATCCCATTTTAAACCAGAATCAATAGTAACGCCTAAGTATTTAATAGAGTTTACGATTTCTATATTTTCGCACGAGCAATGGTAAATACACTTATGACGATGACATTTGATGTGAAGACTATTATTAAGATTTTTCTAAGTAGAAGTCTTGTAAGCAAAATAGATGCCCTTTGTTTTGGAAGCATTAATAATCATACGATTATTAATTAACCAGGTGGTGAGAAGATTAAGATCGGAATTGAGATGGCTAGATAAAGAATTTTAATTTTCCGCTGAATGTATAAGTGCTGTGTCGTCGGCATATGCAAAGATGGATGAGTAAAACTTTAGTTGTAATAAATCGTTCATGTAGATTATAAATAATAACGGACCCAGTACTCCGCCTTGGGGTATTCCGAATTTAACAACCCCTTCTGTACTCTTTGCATTTTCAATTTTGGTTATTTGTTTTCTATGGGTGAGATAGGATTTAAGCCATTGGAGTGTATAGCTGTAAAATCCATATTTATTCAATTTCATAATTAGAATTTTGTGATCCACTATGTCAAATGCCTTTCTTAAATCTACATACAGGGCAGCAGTTGGTTTGTTACAATCAGCCGATTTAACAATTTCAGTTACGTGCCGTTCAATAGCAATGTCTGTACCCAATCCAGGCAAGAAGCCATACTGGTGAACGGATAACAAGTTATTTGTTTCAAAGTATTCTAGAATTCTAGCATGCATAACATTCTCTAATATTTTTGAAAACGTATTTAACACAGAGATGGGTCTATAGTTATCCATGTTGGTCCTGTCGCCGGATTTAAAAACGGGTGTTACACAGGCAATTTTAAGTTTTTCTGGAAACGTGCCTCTATTTACGGATAAGTTAAAGATGTAGTGCAATAAGGGGAGAAAGATGTCTATATTGTTTTTGATGGTAATTATATTAATACCATCTAAACCCGTGCTGTTTTTGTTTTTCATCTTATAAATTACTTTCCAAATTTCATGAATAGTAAAATCTGAGAAGCAAAAACTACAATTTGACTCAGGAATCGCATATGGTTCAAATAAATCTGATCCATATTCAGCATTTAATAATTTTCCTGGAATATCAAGGAAATATTCATTGAATTTATTTACTATTTTTTCACTTTCATCATTTAAATTTAGCAATTTGTTATCTACAGTTATGTTCTTTATTACGTCTTTTTGTTCATTTGTGATATTTTTAATAACTGACCAATATTTTCTGCTGTTACCTTTCGCTGATTCTATTTGTTTCGTATAGTAAATTCTTTTTTCTTTTCTTGTGTGTGTGTGCGTGCGTGCGTGCGTGCGTGTGAGTGCGTGCGTGCGTGCGTGCGTGTGTGCGTGTGTTTGTGTGTATAGAACATAATTTGATGTATTTTTGAAGATTTATCTAAATATATATATTTTTTTTTTTTAATTTAAAATTTTTTTTTATTTATTTTTTTTATGGGAGGGCAAGTCTAGTGGAGGTTTCCCTTCGCCACTGGTTCTTACATTAATTTTCAAAATATTACAATGTAAATAAAAATATATTTAACATAAATGTTTATTATTTGAAAACATTTATCGTACGTATATGCAGGGCATATATTCAAAATAATAAACCAGTTAGATATAAAAAATAAATAAAACACTAAAAAATCTGACGAGAAAAAAAAATTAACTGTAGTTGTAGCCCTAATTATTTTAATAATTATCATAAAATTTGTTGATGTGGTCATTTGCCAAAAGTAGAAACTAAGTGAAATCTTTTTCTGTACCTGTTATCCTACTATTCATTTTAACAACCAGTATGGAAATATTTCAATATTTTAAGAACTGATATGCTCGTACCGGTTGAATATCATCACTGCATATATTTAAGTATTTATTACAATGTATATATAATGATATGAAGAGATACCGAAAGGAATCAAAACAGACATCTTTAAAAAAGTCGCAACACCAATACTGACCTACGCATGTGAAGCATGGACTATGACGGAAAAACATAAAAGCAGGATTCGTAGCACCGAAATGAGATTTCTGAGGAAAATTGAAGGCAAAACAAAGAAAGACCACATAAGAAACGAGACATTCCGGGAAAATTTACACACAAAGCCAATAGAAAACACAATCCAAGAAGGACAGCTAAGGTGGTTTGAACATGTTCAAAGAATGGGAGAAGAAAGAACAGCGAAGAGAGCATTTGAAGCAAGACCTGATGGAAAAAGACCCCGAGGCCGGCCAAGAAAAGCGTGGGAGACGGAAGTGACACTAGCCATAAAGGACACAGGAGGAACCTGGCAAGACGGAAAAACTTTAGCACGAGATAGAAAGCGATGGCGAATAGTGCCACATAAGGACAAGTGACTCAACTCACACAGCCTTACACCGAAAGGTAGAAAGGCTTAGGATTAAGTAAGTAAGTATATAATGATATGATAATGATAATTGTAGCATACTGGTAATTAATAAAGATTATTCGTTACGTAGGTGTCACGTAATGAGTATGATAAGACTAGCTAATTAAGAGTAAAGAATTGAGATTCATTCAATAAGTGACCACCGTCGTGTACGGAATATAACAGTAACAAGTGTTTCATTAGTATTTCCTTACACGAAGTGAGTTCCTGAAATATAGAAGAAAGAGTACAGTACAGTTCGGCAGGATCGCCACTGCCGAACAGTTTGCGAGAAGCGTGGATATAAAATAATTTATTGAAGTTGAAGTGAAATTAAAACGGTAAGTAAAATGTTACAATATAATACACCTACGTTACAAAAATTGGGATTTTAAAATAAAGTTTTCACACACACAAAATAGAGTGTATGCGAGGGTGCGAACAATCCTAATTAAAAAATGTTTAGGCATGAAAAAAAAACAAGGTAGTAGACTGCATGGAGACAGAAGTGCAAGACACTCCTGCCAGTAGTCCATGTAGATCCCTTTTGGACTGACTAGACGAAAAAAAAAACAAGGTAGTAGACTGCATGGTGACAGAAGTGCAAGACACTCCTGCCAATAGTCCATGTAGATCCTTGTTGGACTGAAAAAAAAAGAAAAGAAAAACAAACTAGTCTACTGCATGGTGACAGGAACGCAAGCGACTCCAGTCGACAGTCCATGTAGATGTTTGATAAAAAAAAAAATACAAGCTAGTAAACTGCATGGTGACGGGTGTGTAAAAGACTCCTGCCAACAGTCCATTCAGATGCTTGTTCAAAAAAAAAAAAAAAATGTAGTGTTTCAGAGGCACTTAAAGAAATATATTTATATGTGTTTGCAAGTATATATATATATGCATATATACACATATACACACGCATGGTCGCATACACTCAACAATAAATAAATGAACATACTAAAAGGGGTGGTGAAAGCATTAGCGGGTATAAGTGAAGTTAAATGGAAAATAACAGTTTAATCTAAATTATTATTTTGTAGATTATGACAAACACAATACCTATAGAGCCATTGGACTGCAATGGAGATGCGAGCTCCATCGGGTTGCGATGGGAAAAATGGAAAAGGGCCGTAAAAATATATCTGGAAGCAGTTGATATAAAAGACCCTTTAAGGAAACGGGCGATTCTACTTCATTCAGGAGGCATAGCTATGCAAGAAATTTTCCACACTTTGCCAGAATTGTCCACTGAAGAAGAAGAAAATTTAGACAAATTCGAATCGGCCCTGGATAAACTAGATAAATACTTTAAGCCAAAGCAATCAAAAGTTTATGAGCGACATTTATTTAGAATGATTAGGCAAGAACCAGAAGAATTATTGAAATTTTTTTGGTAAAATTAAGAAATCAAGCAAGTAAATGCAAATTTACTAATCTAGATGAAACGCTCATCGATCAAATAACGGAAAAGTGCAGCTCCAATGAATTAAGAAAAAAAATATTAACCATAGGAGACGACGACATAACCTTAGACAGGATTATTTCCGAAGCAAATGCCTTGGAGGCTGTAAACCGACAAATGGGTGAATTCAAAGACGGCAATGGTAATAAAGAGGTTAATAAGCTGGAAATAAGTGAGAAGAAAGCAGAAAAAGAAGAAATAGACAGTTCGCGCTGCGGAAGGAAAAGACACATCTCAGTAGAGAAATGTCCAGCGTTCAATAGAACATGTACCAAATGTGGCTTTCAAGGTCATTTTCAGCAATATTGCAAAACGAGATCATATAAAAGGAAACATACACAAAAATATGTGACCTCAAAAAAATATAAAAAATCACCAGAAAGAAGGATAGAAAAAGCTCCAGAAAGAAGGGTAGAAGAAGTAGATTATGTTTTCCATATCAACAATGATAACGTGGTATCAGGTACAATAGGTGGAGTGTTACTAGAAGTCTTAATAGACTCAGGATCTCAGGACTCTAATTGTAACATTCTAACAGACAAAACGTGGGAAGAACTGAAAAGACGCAAGGGTAAAATATATAATCAGGTCCCGAAACCGGAAAAGGTTCTCCTAGCCTATGGGAGCAACAAACCATTAAATATTTTAGGATCATTTGAGTCCGATATTTGCGTCGGTAATAACACAGATAGGGCTAAATTCTATGTTGTAAAAAATGGCACGAGAAATTTATTAGGGAAAGATACTGCAATTAAACTAAGGGTTCTAAGAATTGGCATTATAAAAACCGAAACCTCTGTTAACACTATATCACCCCTGCCGAAATTTAGAGACGTATTAGTAGAAATACCAATCGACGAATCGGTAAAACCAGTTTGTCAGCCTTATCGACGGGTGCCAATTCCTTTAGAAGCGAAAGTCAAAGAAACTCTGGACAGTTTATTAGAAGCCGACGTGATCGAAGCCGTAAATGAACCATCAAAATGGGTCTCACCAATAATACCAATTCTGAAGTCTAATGGTAAAATTAGAATTTGCGTTGATATGAGACGAGCAAACGAAGCAGTCATACGGGAGAATCATCCATTACCCACAATAGACGAACTCCTTCCCCAATTTAGGAAAGCAAAATACTTTTCAAAATTAGATATGGAAAACGCTTTCCATCAAATAGATATTGCTCCAAGTTCTCGTCACATCACCACATTTATTACCAACAGAGGTTTATTTCGTTACAAACGCCTTATGTTTGGACTAACTTGTGCCCCAGAAATATTTCAAAAAGCCTTAGAAAGAATGCTAATAAATTGCGAAGGCACTATTAATTTTATAGATGATATACTCATTTTTGGCAAAGATGAACACGAACATGATCAAAGACTAAAGAAAACTCTTCAAATTTTAAAAGAAAATAATGTGCTACTTAATTCGGGAAAATGCATTTTTAAAACGACCCAGGTACAATTTTTAGAGCACATGTTATCCACAGAAGGAATTAAACCATTAGATAGCTACGTAAAAGTTATAAGAACGTTTAGAAAGCTGGACACAATAGAAGAGATGCAGAGCTTTCTGGGACTTGTCAATTATATAGGCAAATGGATTCCAAATCTTGCAACTTTAACGGACCCGCTTAGAGGGTTGTTACGTTTGAAACTCGGTAAGCATGCTAGTATAAATAATTTTTGGAAACACGAACAACAAATATCCTTTCAAAAATTAAAGGAAAATTTAGAATGCATTAACACACTTGGATATTATGACCCAAATGATAGAACACAGGTCATAGCAGACGCAAGTCCAGTAGGATTAGGAGCCATCTTAATACAATTTGACAATAGGGGCCCACGAATTATTGCATTTGGCAATAAAAGTCTTTCAAATTGTGAAAAGAGGTACTGCCAAACAGAAAAGGAAGCCTTGGCGCTGGTATGGGCAGTGGAACATTTTAGGATTTATTTGTTCGGCAAAGATGAGTTTGAACTTGTGACTGATCACAAACCGCTGGAAGTCATATTCAGTCCAAAATCTAAACCCTGTGCTAGGATCGAAAGATGGGTCCTAAGACTGCAGTCTTTTAAATTTAAGGTTGTGTATCGGCCAGGCAAGTCGAATATTGCAGACCCTCTTTCTCGACTTTGCCGTATTGTAAATAATACATCATTCGACGAAGAAGAGTATGTCAATCGCTTAGTCGAATAAGCCTGTCCAGTAGCGGTTCCACTAAAAGACATCCGAAAATACTCGTTAGAAGATGAAGAAATATTACAAGTAAAAGAAGGTATTTTACACAATAAATGGTGTGAAAATAACAAATTTAAAGTCTTCGCAACGGAACTTTGTTTCTCAAATGGCATCCTACTGAGAGGAAATAGAATAGTAATACCACAAAAGCTTCGAGACCGCGTCTTGGAAGCCGCACACGAAGGTCACCCTGGAATTGTTGCGATGAAAAACCGCTTGCGTAGTAAAGTATGGTGGCCTAGAATGGATCATGACGTGGAGCTACGAGTAAAAGCTTGCCAAGGGTGTACTTTGGTAGCGGCGCCAAATCCTCTTTAGAACTTCCTTTAGAACCCTGGATTGACGTAGCCATTGATTTTTTAGGTCCTCTTCTCACAGGAGACTATCTCCTGGTTATAGTGGACAAGGAAATAAAAATAACTAGAGACATCACGGCAGCGAATACTATTAAAATTTTAAAAGAAATTTTTTCCAGGTTAGGATTTTCAGTAACATTAACTGCAGATAATGGTCGACAATTTACCAGCGAGCAATTTAAAAACTTTTGTATGTCCAGCGGAATATCATTGTTCAATACCATACCGTACTGGCCTCAGCAAAATGGGGAAGTAGAACGCCAGAACCGAGATATTGTAAAACGACTCAAAATCAGCCATTCTTTAAGAAGAGATTGGAAACAGGATCTGCTTGAGTATATGATGATGTATAGTAGCACTCCACATTCAGTTACAGGAAAATCTCCATCGGACTTATTTTTTAAACGCCAGTTTAGAGATAAAATCCCCAGCATTGTAGACATGGAAAAGGGAAACTTACTAGAGGAAGGTGTGAGAGATAAAGATAAAGAAAAAAAGGAAAAAGGAAAGATATACGGGGATAAGAAAAGGAAAGCGATTTAAATTTTGGGGATAAAGTATACGTAAAGAATTTCGTGAAGGATAAATTAACGACAAATTTTGATGCGGCTCCTCACACAATAGTCAACAAAGAAGGGAACGATGTTACAGTACGTAACGATACAACAGGACAGGAGAGCCGTCGAAATGTAGTACACCTTAAGAAAGTGGAAGGAGAATGGAAGATAATGGATGCTGAAACAAATTGTTTAGAATTCTGAAACTTGGGTATATCGCTTGATATATATATATATATATATATATATATATATATATATATATATATATATATATATATATATATATATATATATATTTATTTATTTATTATTTCATTGTTATAATTAAGTAATAATCAATTTTGTTATAGTAGAATATTGCAAATATTTTATTTGATAAAAAGGGAGAGATGTAGCATACTGGTAATTAATAAAGATTATTCGTTACGTAGGTGTCACTTAATGAGTATGATAAGACTAGCTTATTAAGAGTAAAGAATTGAGATTCATTCAATAAGTGACCACCGTCGTGTACGGAATATAACAGTAACAAGTGTTTCATTAGTATTTCCTTACACGAAGTGAGTTCCTGAAATATAGAAGAAAGAGTACAGTACAATAATAAATTTATTTTTCAAAAATATTTACAAGCTATTTACAAGTATTATTGTTTTAAATATAATAAATTATCTATGACTAATATAATACCCCATATAAACACTTAAGGTGTTTGTGAATGGGGACAGAGTTTGTTTATATAAATTTTACATTTTAAATTTAAGTGGTAATAATAATTATAATCAAGGCAAAATTTAAATGAAATTTGAAATTTAACAGTAAATCTATATATGCAAAAGCTGTGAAATAGTATCAGTATCCGTATTTATTATCCAGTCAGTCATTTTTGATTTGAAATGTTTGGGGTACGTAACAGATGTAATGCTACTGGGAAGCAGATTATAAACTTTGGTAGCAAAGAAGTCGAAACATCGTTGTCCGATAGACGTCTTCTTTCTTGGCACCAAGACTTGATCTTTATCCATGGCTCTAGTTTGTTTTGTATTTTGTTTTCGTTGAAAATGATTATTTTTGACATGGTATAAAACTGTAGCTTTGCAGTACAGTAATCTTATAGTCATAAGCTTGTTGGATTTGTATAGATCAGCTGATGGATGTTGTAGTGGTTTATTGAAAATCTTCTTGAGAACCCTGTTATGAATTCTGTCAAGAGGCTTTATCACATTTTCATATGCCCCTCCCCAGGCTAGGATACCATATTTTAGTACAGATAAAAACAGTGCATGATATATTCTGAACAAATTAGATCTGCATAATATAGGCACTAATTTGTTAAATATTGCTAATAGGTATCTAAGTTTTTTAGCTAATTGTGCTGCATGCATATCCCACTTTAGATGTTGGTCGATATGAATTCCTAGGTAGAGAAGGTGATTAGAGCATTCTATTTGAAAACAAGCACAATTTGTGTGGTCACAGAGTTTATCATGAATCTTTATCGCCATTAAGTCAGGTATACTGTCTTTATAACATCCAAATGGTACAAATTTTGTTTTATTAATATTAACCGTAAGACGATTTTCTCTGAACCAATTGAATACAGTCTTCAGATCATTACTTACAGTATTTGATAGTTTCTCCCATGTTGGACTCTGGTAAAAAATAACTGTGTCGTCCGCATATGAAATAATCTTTCCTTTTGTATGGAGGATAAGAAGATCATTTACATAAATAACGAATAAAAGTGGTCCCAGAATTGTACCTTGGGGCACGCCAAAGTCCACTACATTTTCGTCACTGGTTGTATCGCCGATTTTTGTTCTTTGTGTTCTTCCCCTAATGAACGATTCAAGAATTGTATATGCCTTTCCACGTATCCCGATTTTCCTTAATTTTTGAAGCAATATGTCATGGCACAGAGTATCAAAAGCCTTACTCAGATCAATAAACACCGCAAGAGCTGGTATATTTTTATCAAGAGCATTATAGGCTGATTTCATAAGTACTCCCACTGCGTCCTCTGTGGATTTACCTGGTCTGAAACCAAACTGCATATTTTTCAGTATCTTCATCTTTTCCAGGAATGTTAAAATTCTAGTTTTCAGACAATTTTCAAAGATTTTCGATAAATAAGATGTAAGCGATATTGGTCTGTAATTAGTAACATTATGTTTTTCGCCATTTTTGTAAACAGGTACAAGAGCCTGTTTGAAGAGCAAGGGGCAATATCCTTCAGTGAAAATTAAATTTATAAGGTGTACCAGGGGTTTTGAAATGTACTCAGGAATCTCCTTCAGCACCCATGGTGATATTCAGGGCTTCGAACCGGAACTGAACCGAAAACCGAAAAAAACCGTTATTTTTGTCGGAACAAAAACCGGAACTGAACCGAAAAAAAATATCGGTTTATTTCGGTTCAGATAATGGTTATGTGAGTGAATATAAATTACATTTTATTTAACATTATTTTTTAAACTGATGAGCAGAAAACAATCGTAATTTTTCTGACAAGTTAAAAAGAAATTGCGATTCTATTATTTCAGGGAAGGGGGGAACGCCCAGAACCCCCCCCTGGCTGCAGCCTTGTTACAAAATAAAGAATAAAATGTTCTTCTAAATTATAGTAGAAAATAAATTTCTAATACAAATGAAAGCATTTAAAAATTTATCACTCGGAACTGAAACGAAAACCGAAAAAAAAACGTTTTTTTTTTTGCCGAAACGAAAAAAAAAAAACGAAATCCGGAACCAAACTGATATATATTTTTTTAATTGAACCGGAAAGAAAACCGAAACGAAAAAAATAACGATTCGAAGCCTTGTAATAAATTTTAAAAAACATTTTAAATTTTTATATTTAAAAATGCTGTGCACTGTCAGGATCCATTTATTGTTAAAATACAGAACTACGCAAAAGCAATTTAGTTCCGCGTAAACGTTTAGAATAGCCTATAATGCTAATTACAAACTTATTGTAAATTTAAAAAATTATTTTTAAATTTTTATATTTAAATTGCTGTGTATTGTCGTGGACCATTTATTGTTTACGCAATACAGAACTACGCAAAAAAATCCACATTAAAATTTTCATTAGCGAAACTAATTAAGAGGATTAATTTCTTTACTTAAGCCTTTATTTGATAATTTTGGTAGACATTACGTCATTAATCCTTCCAAATATTTCTCGTTCACAATCGTTTATGAAACGTTCAACGTAACGTTCAAGTAACAACACATGTTGACCAGTGAATTTTTTGTATAAAATACCCTTAAATTAATAACTACCTTAAGCGCTAGTAGCCATAAATGCTGTGTGTGCACATTTTTACCAGTTTTATAAAAAGTAAAATTTGAAAAAGTGCAATAGTGATGAAACAAGTTGAGTGTCTATTGAAGGGTTAAGAAGGGACATCCTGTACTGAGTCGACATCCCTTGGGAGCTAATAGCCAAAGATGCTGCAGACCATTTTCTCTTATATAATATTTTTAATAGCTCTAAGTATGTATGTTCCTTGGGCGCTAATAGCAGAAAAAGCTACATACCATTTTCTTAAATTTACAAAAATTCTGTGGATTTAAATTTTTTTTGTAAGTATTGTGAATTTTTGGAATGTTTTTACGTCTCAATATTTTTAACAGCTCTAAGTAAGTTTGTATGTTCTTTGGGCGCTAATAGCCTAAAGTGCAGTACACCATTTTTTCAAATTTCAAAAATTCTGTGAAATTTAAATGTTTTGTAAGTATTGTGAAGATAAATTTTTGGAATGTTTTTTCCATTCAATATTTTTAATAGCTCTAAGTAAGTTCGTATGTTCTTTGGGAGCTATTAGCCAAAGATGCAGCATACCATTTTTCAAATTTTAAAAAAATCTGGATTTTAAATATTGTTCTACACCATTTTTCCAGTTACAGAAAAATTAATGCGATCTTTTTACGCCAAGATTTGTTAGTATATAATAAGTGATTTTTTTTGGTACATTTTTTCGTCAAGAAATTTCTCAAACAATTGGATTTTTTGATATTTTTTTAAAATCTGTACCTCAGATTTTATTATATACTTGATTCAAAAAATTTTAAAAATGTTTTTCGAAAATATTTCTCAATTTTTTTGGAATATTTTTCGATTCCATATTTTTAACACAATAGTGAATCTATACGTCTTTTGGGCGCTAATAGCCTAAGCTGCTGTACACCATTTTTACCAGTTACTGAAAAATATGTGATTTTTTTTCGCCAGGTTTTGTAAGTATATTATTAAGTGATTTTTTTCGGCACATTGTTTGTCAAGAAATTTCTCAAAAAAATGGATCTTTTTGAATCTGTAACTCAGATTTTATTTTGTTTTTTTAATTTTTATGGCCATTGCTGCTTTGGCAATTAGCCAGGACAATTATTTTTTGAAAAATTCCATGCCTGAACGGGATTCGAACCCGAGACCTTAGCAACGCAGAGCATATGTGTTACCACTACGCTACGCCGGTCGGCTTTTTTATAATTGACATATATTTTTGAAAAATAATTTTTAATTTTTTTATTTCTATATTTTTTTGGAATATTTTTCAATTCTATATTTTTAATACAATTAAGTAAATCTATACGTCATTCGGGCGCTAATAGCCTAAATTGGTGTATAAGTTGCTTAGTATGACATGCTCCCTAAGAACCAAAAAAGAGGGATCTATGGATGCTGGGCAACACCTTAAAAAACTCAAAATATCCACGATTGCATATTGCCAGGGTTGAGGATGCAAATGTGTGTATTCAGCTCCATTGATCCTTAGCATAAAGTGCTCCCTAGGAACCTATAATGAAGGATCTGTGGGTGCTTTTCAACACCTTAAAAAACACAAAATATCCACGATTACATATTGCCAGGGTTGGGGATGCAATCGCGTGTATTCTGCTCCGAGTGAACGCCCAGAACCCCTCCCCCTGGCAGCTACCTTGGTATGATTATCTACTATTATATTGTACAAGTGTTGGTATGTATGTTCTATTCAACTTCTGGTGTATCTTCATTTTTCCGGTAACGCGGAGAGAGGAAAATGAACCGCCGTCTTATCCGGGTGATATTTTTTTAGTGCTTAGACTTAATTTTATTTCGACAGGGGGTACTGACTAATTTTTATTGATAAAAATCATGCATTTTTTCCTCGAATCCGTGTCGAATCAAAGTTACCATTGATCGGCACGGACAGGTTTTATCAGACGATAATTCAAAAATATTCTTAATAACGGGTGTTTTTTTTAGAGGTATAGAACTTTAAATTGCAATAAAACAACGATGGATTATTCGATTGACATGAATTTTTTTTTATTCGAAAGATAATCTTGTGGCATTACATTAAATCATACCAACAAGACGGCGCAACATGTCACACAGCTCGTGCCACAATCGATTTATTGAAAGACACGTTTGGTGACCGCCTAATTTCACGTTTTGGACCTGTGAATTGGCCTCCAAGATCTTGTGATTTAACACCGCTGGACTACTTTCTGTGGGGCTATGTAAAGTCATTGGTCTATGCGGATAAGCCACAAACGCTTGACCATTTGGAAGACAACATTCGCCGTGTTATTGCCGATATACGGCCACAAATGTTGGAAAAAGTCATCGAAAATTGGACGTCCAGATTGAACTACATCCGAGCCAGCCGTGGCGGTCATATGCCAGAAATCATATTTAAAATGTAATGCCACAAGATTATCTTTCGAATAAAAAAAAATTCATGTCAATCGAATAATCCATCGTTGTTTTATTGCAATTTAAAGTTCTATACCTCTAAAAAAAAACACCCATTACAAGACGGCCGGTCCAGAATATTTACGGCGAGAATCAAAGTGTTAAATGGTAATAATGGTTCAGGATAGCTTTTTGGACGTGCGAGATAATATTTTGAGGTATCAGAAAACATTTTTCAAAGAATATGGTCCATTATTAGAGCATTTTGAGGCAAAAATATGCTTACAAGGTTTCAAAAAGTGACAGCTGTCAATTTTTTTGCATTTTAAAATGGGACGAGATTTCACAGTTTGAACGTGTTTCTTGACAGAAGAATACTAATTAAGGATTTAAGGTGAATTAAGACATTTGCAGGGCGAATTTCCATACAATAGTGTTAAAAAAAGATTTATATATATTAAAAGTTTCAGGGTTAATCAAAGTGTTAAGTGGTGATAATGGTTCAAGATAGCTTTTTTGACGTGCGAGATAATATTTTGAGGTATCAGAAAACATTTTTCAAAGAATCTGGGCCATTATTGGATCATTTTGAGGCAAAAATATGCTAACAAGATTTCAAAAGGTGACAGCTGTCAATTTGTTTGCAATTTAAAATGTGACGAGATCACATTTTGAACGTATTTCTTCACAGAAGAAAACTAATTAAGTCTTTAAGGTGAATTAACGATAAAACTTAAGACATTTGCAGCGGGAATTTCTATAAAATAGTGTTAAAAAAAAGATGAGCGACGAGTTTTATAATCGACAAGTGCGACAAAATGCCTTATTATATTAAAACGAGTCGCGAAGAGACGAGTTTTAACAACGTAGGGGAGAAGACCGGCGTAGCCGGGCTGAGGCCCCTATCACAAAATAAGGAATAAAGTGTTATGAATTATAGTAGCATTCGTTGTCCAACCACCGTGGTGACAACACGTCCGTTACCTCGTCTAGGCCTGTTAGTGCTACAAGTGCGGTAAAACAGTGGTTAAATCGCCCAAGTTTTAGAATATATATAAATATATTTTTTTAAACGAATAATATCACATAGACTATAATAAAACATAGTGCCATAGAGGGTCCCCAAGATGGACCAGGAGGGACCTGGGCCTCCGCCTCTGCCAGGACCGGCAGGTAAGCCTAGCAATACGTCATTAAAATCACTCCTAAAATACAGTGAAGAAGACTCCGGTCCTTTCACGGTATACCTTCAACCCCTTCCTAATGCTGAAAACACTAATCTATCAAATGTCCACCCCTTGTCATCGGGAAACTGTTACACTCCCAGAAAATTGAGCATATCAAGTCAGTATCAAAACTAGGCAAAAAGAGATTGGGCATAACCTTTTTTAATTTCAATTCAGCCAACTCCTTTACCGAGAATCCAGTCCTAAACTCACAATATGAAATTTTCATCCCTACACATCTAGTCGCTTGTCAGGGTGTCATACGGGGAGTAGATACCGCAGTAACAGACGAAGAACTGTTACAAAATTTAAACTGTGGGAAGAAAATATTGTCAGTCCGTCGTCTGAACCGAAAAACTAGTCCCCCCGGTGTTTGCCCCCCAGAGTATACACCTACACAGACCGTAGTTGTCACCTTTTCGGGCACAACCCTCCCAACGCACGTAGTACTCTATTACGTTTGTATGGAGGTTTCTGTTTATGTGTTACAGGTCTTACGTTGTTTTAACTGCTTAAGATTCGGACACACCGCTAAACAATGTAAAAGCGCGGAGAGATGCGCTAATTGTGGAGGCTCACACAACCAACGTGAGTGTACCAATGCTGTCAAATGCATTCACTGCGACTCCACCTCGCATAATGCTCTCAATGCTGACTGTCCCGAATTACAACGACAGAAGAAAATAAAAGAGTGTATGGCTAGTAGAAATTACTCCTTCATTGAGGCCGCTTCATTATTTCCTCCGATTAAAAACCCAGCTTCCATAACCTCGGCACTCGCCGCTCCAGTACGCTTATCCCAACACTTCCCCAGCAATGACCTCACCGATTAACCTGTCACTCACCAACGAACTAGCCTTCATACAAACACTCCCTCCTATTCTTACATCACTAGCACTCCCAAAAAACGTAAAACTCAGTCTCCCCCCTCCCCCCCATTTCTAGGTTTTGACCGTGAAGCCCATAAGCAACTGCTTATAGCTCCAAATGGACACCTCGGGCATCTCACCCTCCTCTCGCAACAACCCAAGCCCTGCCAAAGTTCCTGAACACGTAGTCATCACTGATAAACTCTCAATTAATCCAAAAGACCTCGCAACCCTTCAAACCCTCCCGCAAGGAGAAACTATTCTCGCCCTCCTATATAGTATCTACTCCAAGCTTTTACCCATTCCTCATCTCCCACCCCTTCGACAACATGTTTAGATACCTCCAGTGGAACATTAGGAGTATAAACAGTAACAAAACTGATCTTTTCTTACTCCTCGATTTCCTGAATATCGACATCGCTGCGATCTCGGAGACGTGGCTGCTGCCAGACGACATCTGTCATGACAGGGCCGATGGCTATGGCGGTGCGGCCATCGTGATTCGTAACGGCAGCGACTACCAACACATCCCCATATACTCCAACTTTCACCTCCAAATTATAGCTGCTAAAGTCCATAACGTCACCTTTATCTCATTATACATCCCCCCTGATAGCACTGTATCCTACGCCCAAATGTGTTTCTTAATACGGCAATTCAACCCACCCTATCTTATGTGTGGCGACTTCAACGCCCATGGCGTGCGATGGGGCGGCCACCTTACCTCCCCTCTCGGCCGAATTGTTGAGAACGTCGTAGACCACTTTGACCTATGCGTCCTCAACGACGGCAAACCCACCAGACTGACCGCCCCTGGAAAACCCCCGAGCATTGTGGATCTCACGATCACCTCTCCTTCCATAGCTCCGCTCATTATATGCGAGACCCTTTCTGACACCCATGGCAGTGACCACTTTCCAGTCTATATCCACGCGGACTTAGGGCCGGCTCCCGCCCCCCCCTCTCCAACCCCACACTCCCAAATATAACCTAAAAAAAAGCCAATTGGTCCCAGTACTTTAGTTCAGCTTCTGAGGCATCAACATCCATTCCCCATTTCAATAGTACTGAAGCACAAGCCCTCTTCCTCCAAAATATAATCTCCCAAGCGTCTGAAAAATCCATTCCCACATCTAAGCCTCTCCGCAGACCGAATCTCACCCCTTGGTGGGATGACGAATGCGCAGCTGCTAAAAATAACAGAAACATGGCGTTGAATAATTATAAGCGCCACCCAACCTTCGATAATTTTATGAGAGCAAAAAACTCTATAGCTATAGCTAAAAGATTGTTCAAAGAAAAAAAAAAGCAATCCTTTTCTCGAAGGTTTGGGAAACCGTCCGGATTTACAGACGGTCATCCTCTCCCAGATATAACCCCAAGACCATCATATGCATAGATGAAATTCTTCAAAACCTGACACCAGCATTCGTTCCTTCTCCGCCACAAATCTTATCCCGTGAAATAAACATCCTGTTCCTTTCAGCGCCCTTCACAGTCCACGAACTCACCAACGTACTTAACCTAGGTAAGAACTCCTGCCCAGGTCCGGACTCCATAGCCTACCTCCATCTTAGACACCTGCCTAGTAATCTTAAAGAAATCCTACTATCCCTTATAAATAAAACCCTATCTGGTCAAGATATCCCATCAGCTTGGAGAATTTCACATGTAGTCCCTATCCTAAAACCTAATAAAGACCCCTCTCTGGCCTCCTCCTACCGTCCTATAGCCCTCACATCATGCTGTTTAAAAACAGCTGAACGATTAGTTAAGAATAGGCTCGATTGGTGGCTAGAACATACATGCCTGCTCCCCGACACCCAGTATGGTTTCCGCAAAGGTAAATCCACCACAAACTGCTCCGCCAAACTGTCCATAGATATCCACAATTCCTTCTGTAAGCAAGAATTCCTCATAGCCTTATTCCTAGACATCCATGCTGCTTTTGATAATGTTGACCTTAATATCCTACAATACACACTAGAATCCTTCAAAATCCCACCAAACCTAAACCAACTTATCCTGAATCTTATTGGTCGCAAATCTATATACATCAGGCACAAAAACTCACTCCATGGTCCTCGCACCTCCCTTAAAGGCCTGCCGCAAGGCTCGATTCTAAGTTCCCTTCTATTTAATTTGTATACTGCTTCCCTACATCAGTCCTTGAACACCCTTAAAATCAAGTGCTTCCAGTATGCAGATGACTTTGTCATTTACGTATCCTGCCCCAACCTGCTTCCCGCCATCGATTCAATTAACCAAGCCCTCGCTTTAATTAACTCATGGCTTCAGGAGCACAACCTCTCCCTTTCTCCCTCTAAAAGCAAGGCCATGATATTTACAAAACGTCATACGCCAGTTCCCCTTCCCCCAATCCTACTAAATAATCAACCTGTGCCCTACACATCTTCCTACGTGTATCTAGGTATTTCCTTCGATCGTAAACTAACCTGGCAACCCCAACTCAACCTCATTGCATCAAAGTCCCAGAATGTCCTAAATATTCTTCGGGCCCTTACCAAAACTTGGTGGGGCGGTCATCTTCAGACTATGCTCTTGATTTATCGCGCCCTACTACGATCCATCCTCGATTACTCCTGTACGATAATGTCACCACTCACCAAAACTAGATACACATTCCTCAATCGCATCCAATATCAAGGTCTCGGACTTTGCCTGGGGGCCATGAGATCCACTCCCACGAACGCTTTGTTGGCCGAAGCCTCAGAACCACTCCTCACAATCAGGTCCCAGTACCTAGCTTCCCGTTTTATCCTACAACAGCTCTCTATACACAATAATCCATTTATCCGTTCACTTAATGAACTAAAAGCAAACTTTGACTCCCTAAGATATTGCCGCAATAAACCCAAACCCTTGCTTTGCACCCAGTATAATAACTAGTGCTGTCAGAAATCGACCTTGACGGAAACGGAACCGGTTCCAAAAAAAAAAACCGGTTCCGGGTTTACCCGGTTACCCGGTTTCGGAACCGGGTATCCGAAACCGGGTATCCGGAACCGGGTATCCGAAACCGGGTACTCGGAACCGGGTATCCGGAACCGGGTAATCGGAACCGAGTATCCGAATACGGGTACCCGGAACCGGGTAATCAGAACTTGGTAATAGGAACATGGTATCCGGAACCGGGTATCCGGAACCGTGTAATCGGAACCGGGTATTCGGGATGAGGTATCCGGAACCGGGTTACTTCAAAAGTACGTACCAGTTTTGCCCGAAATCCAGAACCGGATACCCGTTAAACATGTTTCGGTTTCCAGCATCATAACAATTACGGTTATTGTGATTGAGATACGTTAAGTAATACTTGCTGACGTGCATCTACTACGTACGTTTTTTGTTATATACATTTTCAATTTTGAATAGAAAAAAAAATTGTAATCGTTACTTTATTTTAATTCTAAACAACTTCTTTATAATATACATATATTTTTGATATATTATAACTATATCAATTATAATGTATGTTGCGCCGAGTTTAATTTTCTCACACTAAAGGATCGGCGCACTTTGACTGACATGAAAATTTTGCATAAAATTCTTAATAATCTATTATCTTGTGTTGAACTACAAAATTTAATCACTATTAATGTTCCTGTGTACAATACGCGATCTTCTTCGCTTCTTTGTATACCTTTTGCGAACACGAATTCTTACCAAAATTCTCCAATAGTCAGACTCTGTAGTACTTACAATAATAATTTATCAGATGTTAACCCATTACCGCATAGTGTGCCGTATATGGCACATTCCGATTTTTATTTTTTATTTTACTTTTAAAACTGAATCAGAACGTTACTTCATGAATGTTCATATATGCCACATACACAGCAATGGATCCTGCAGTATCTCAAGTAATGGGCTGCAATAGATTTGAGGATATCAAGCGGAATTTGCACTTCAACGATAACTCTGAATTTATTGAGAAAAGACAACTAGAAGATACGACCTTTTCTTTCAAAAATTCGAGGGCGAGTGCTCTTAATCCCTAATGAAAAACACCTAGCAATTGACGAGCAAATAAAACGGCATCATTTTCTATTGTAACATTATGTAGAAACATAATGTTCCATGTGTTGCACATACCCTAAATTGTTATTTTAATTATTATTTTTTCATAAAAATAATAATTAATATTTTAAATATAATTTTTTAATTAATTTTTCTAACAATAAGAACCAATTCCTAATGCTCATGAATTATTTCAGCCAAAAATAAAAATTCATGCAGTAAAGGGTTAACATTACCAATGTGTCTGTTAAAATGTTCAATAAATATTGTAAAGACAAAATTTGTCTTCAATATTAATAATATGTATTGTAACAGTTTATTATATTTAACTATTTTTATATTCAACTAATTATTGTGTTTCAAGTACAAGTTTGTTTAATTACGGATTAACATAGTAATTATGTAGTAGTGAACACTTTGCTGGGCCTGTCCTGTTTGTGTTCAGAACAAAATAAAATAATATTAAGTAAATAATAAATAACAGTGCGGGGAACCGAAACCGGTTTAACAGATATCCGGTCAAGTAAAACCGTGCACATAATTTTCGAGTAACCCGATTTCGAATACCTAGTTTCAAATATTTTTTTGCTCATTACTTTGATTCGACTTCCTTTTTTTTGCGCACTACTTCGATCCTTCTTCTTTTTTGTTGCTATCACGTCGTTTATCTAACGAAACCGAGTATCTGGAACCGGGTTCCGAAACCGGGTATCCGAAAGCGGGTATCCGAAACCGGGTATTCGAAACCGGGTATCCGAAACCGGGTATCCGAAACCGGGTATCCGAAACCGGGTATCCGGAACCGGGTATCCGAAACCGGGTATCCGGAACCGGGTATCCGGAACCGGGTATCCGGAACCGGGAATCCGGAACCGGGTATCCGGAACCGGGTATTCGGAACCGGGTAATCGGAACCGGGTATCCGGGTAACGCGAAAATTAAAAACCCGGTTTTACCCGAAAACCGGAACCGGATACCCGAAAAACCGGTTTCGGTTCCCAGCACTAATAATAACCTTCAGCCTGAAATCCGCCACATAAACAAACTTTACACCCTCCCCTGCTACCTCACCCCTTACCACACTCAAATCATTCCCCTCCCTATTTCCACAAATATAGGCCTTGACAAAGGTAAAAGCAACCTCCAAACACATTTCCTATCTATTATGAGGGTAGCCTCAGTATACTCTTATTTATACAGACGCATCCAAATCTTCCCAATCCACCGGCTACGGCATTCATGTCCCTTCCCATAATATTAACATATCCCGAAAGATCCCTCCTACAATGCACATCATGTCCGCTGAGCAGTATGCTATTATGCATGCTCTTTCCCTCATTCCAACCCTTAACCGTTCACATATATTAATCCAAGCAATCCAGACCACAGGCATCCTCCCTAAGTCTGACCGTGTAACCCTTCGAATAAAACAACTCCTTCACTCTTTCCTGTCCTCCTGTACTACAGTTCGTCTGGGTTGGATCCCCGGTCATAGCGGTATCCCCGGAAACGTTACTGCCGACGCCTTGGCAGTCGACGGCGCGAATCTCCTAACACCACCTACAAACTTTACCGTCAACTTCAGGCAGTTACTCCCCGCTGTTCAGAGGGAACTAAGAATATGTTGGCAACAAGAGTACGTCTCCTCAGCGGAAGAAAAAGGGCGCTTTTACTTTTCGGTCCAACCTGTTGTACCATATGACCCTTGGTTCCACAACCTTCCCCTCCCCAAAAAACAAATTTCTACTTTTTGTCGTCTCCGCTTCAATCACAACCACACTCCGTTCCATCTCCACCGTATCAACATAATCCCCACAAACTTATGCTCCTGCGGGTTACCCGCTGATATCTCCCACATCCTATTCTCCTGCCCCAACCACACAGATAAAAGTAACACCCTATACCAACAACTAAGCAAACACCTTCCTGCCCCTCTCTCTGTGCCTAGTATACTGTCTAACCCGTCCATCGAAATATGCTCCTTAATTTCTGAATTCCTAACTTCCATTAGACTAAACCTCTAACATCCTCACACCATCCTCGTATTGCTAAGCGCTGGCAGACTGGCTTTAAGCCGAGGCCAACTAATTGAAAAGAAGAAGAAGAAGAATTATAGTAGAAAATAAATTTCTAATGCAAATAAAAGCATTTAAAAATTTATCACCCGGAACTGAACCGAAAACCGAAAAAAACCGTTATTTTTGCCGGAACGAAAACCGGAACTGAACCAATATATAATTTTTTAATTGAACCGGAACGAAAACCGAAACGAAAAAAATAACGGTTCGAAGCCCTGGTGATATTTGATCAGGCCCCGCAGCTTTATTTGATTTAAATGATGTAATGATGTTTTTTATTTCATTTTCATCTGTTGGGGATAGGAATATGGTATTTGTCATCTCCTCATCATTGTTAAAGTTTATGTTTTCTTTAAATTTAATTTTTTCTGCGAGTGATTTCCCAACATTTGCAAAGTAACTATTGAAATGGTTAGAAATATCTCTCTCTTCAGTAATTATGTTGTTGTTGGACTCTGTTTTTAGTTTATCTATGGCTCTGTGTTTATTTTTGCTTTTACCGATGTAATCGTTGACTGCAGTCCACAGCGATTTTGGGCAGTGTTGATTTTTGTTAATATATAGTTTAACACATTGGTATGCGAATTTTTGTGACGGAATGTCATGACAATGTTTATTTAATAATTTAAAATAAGAATACGCCGTTAACCTGCCAAAATTAAGGTAAGCTTAGAAGTGCAATAAGGCGTTTACGAAAACTCTACCGGTAGATACCGGGAACATCAACTGCGTTCGAAAACAAGTTCGGTGAAGGTGTATAAGCATGTAGCTGTTTACCGACCGGTAGATTTCCTGGAGAAGATTTACTATACCCCACTCAACATAACCTTATTCTAGCTAAACTATTCTGACATAACTAGTATTCTAGCAAAAGCCTAGCCTAACCTAACCTTTTTAAGGATTATTTAAGCCTGGTGGGGTGCGTTTTGTTGTGCCAATTCTGGTTTCGGTTTAATCAGAATACGCGTTTTGTTGCGACTGCATTCTCATTCTATTCATTCTACTCATTCGATGACTCGAGGTCGAACAACTGGAATGAATAAGTGTGGTGGGGATGAAAAGTAATACATATTTGAATGCAGTTGTTTTCATTTGGTTTTTAAATGTATTAGAATTAAATTTTGGTATTATTGCTTCAAAATAATTTTTTCTTTTAGGTATTTTCTCATTTTGTGTCCTAAAATTAATATATACCTATATGATTTTAATATAGTATAGTTAAATCTAAACTTAAAATGTATATTCAATTCAATTACTCGTTCTTAAACATTATGTTCTAGAATATTTGCTTCAAATATAAAGTTTTGTTATTCTGCATTTATTATTTAGATTATCCTTTTAGGTGAAATATGTTCGTTATTTGTTCTACAACCATATGACTTAACCTCCATGCAAATGTCATTCCATGTTTACTTCACGATCAAAAATGTCGTTTTCTTGCGCATCAATTCTAGTGCTTCTAACCAGCCACCAACAAAACGCACCCAATTTGTAATTCGCGACTATAATTACCGAAACGGCGCCACTATCGCCTTGTGAACTTTTGACACGAAAAAGGATAGTCATCTGTCAACGTATGTAAACAGTATTGGTTTATAATCAATTTTTGGTCTAATTTACGTTTTCTTGCTGTATACAGTATATTTAAATTATAACCGAGTATTAAAAAAGTGTATAAATATATGTGAATCCATTTTATGATAAAATTTGCTGCTTGTAAATGAATATTTTCAGAGGTTATATATTGTATGTTGGTGCCGGCTTATACTCACAGAGAAAATAAAATGTTATACTTTGAACTTAAAACATTTATTTGAATACTTAATATCTACACATCTCTCAAGAAATTTTATAGAAAGAGAACTTGTAATTTATTCTACACAAGAAAACTGTCAAATATTTGCAAACTAACACAGTTATGGAACACTCCCATGAAATAACAAGGGGTTTTAATTATATTAACAATAATTTACACAACATTAAACGATTTTCTTGCACATGTGAGACAGGGAAAATGAAAAATTCAACGTTAAAAACTTGTTTAAAATCATCTCAACAGTATAAATTCCCTTCAATAGAAACAAAATTTTAGAATCACTGATAATCTTTCAATCTAATATTCGAAGATGTTCTTCCTGTGATTGACTACCATACACACAACAAGGAGTATTTAATCTTTTTTTCTTAAATTTATCACTTTATTCGCTGTAAAAATGGAGTGAGAATGGACAGAAACAATAAAACACATGGTGAATTATACGTAAACAATGACAGTAACCTTTTTCGAAGTGTTCGCTTTTTTGCCGCTAGAGGGATACGCGTTAATTTGAGTCACCAATACGAAAATACAGTCTGTTCCAAACGGTTAGGCGGAACTAAATGGGAATTTCGTTCTTTTAGGTTGTCACGAGAAGAGACCTTGCTTGGGTTATTTCATTTTTCATGTTGGAATGTCAAAATTTAAAATTCCAACAATGAAACCATGGAAACGAATGACATATGTCAAAATTTAATATTTTTTTTACTTATTTTATTGACAAAAAAATAAATAAATGGGAAATTTGTATTAAGAATGACACAAAAAATCAAAATATAAAGAAAATGACATTTTAAAATGATATTAACCTTAACCAAAAAATGTTTATTGTAAGTATGATTTACAAAGCTTAAACAAAACGGTCGAAAAGCACGATTGAAAAATGAAATAACCCAAGCAAGGTCCCTTCTTGTGACAACCTAAAAGAACTAAATTCCCATTTAGTTCAGCTTAATCGTTTGGAACAGACTGTATAATAATAATTTATCATTTTATTCTGCTGCCCTTAAAATCTAATTCTTGTTTTGCAAAATTTAATAACATATTTAAACAAAAATATTCATTTTTTGAATGTACAGTCTGTTCCACACGGTTAAGCGGAACTAAATGGGTATTTCTTGTCCTTAAGTTGTCACGAGAATAGAGCTTGCTTGGGATGTTTCACGTTTCATGTTGGTAACTTTAATGTCAATTGGCATTCAATGGAGAAATGTCAAAAGGCAAACACGTGTCGTTCTTGTTAAAAAAGAAAATATTTAAAACGTATAAAACATTTTGGAAAACTAACAAATTTAAGAAATGGTTGTGGTAAAATTAGTGTCTGCGTCGTTTGAAGTAAAAACCTATTATAAGTATAAGATTTATGTCAACTTTAGATATCTGCCAATTTTTGATATATTTTATATGTTAATCTTTATTTAATTTTATAGGTTTCAGAACAAGTGGTACGAAAGATTGTGAATGGAGGGATAGAAAGTTTAAAAGAACAAGCATGCAAGTGCCTTGAATTCGTCAATATTTACTATAAGTGTTATACTGCCTACAAATAATAAATATTCCCTTTACACTTTTGTATTATTATTTTTATATTTTAATATATTTATAATTAAAATTATTATTGATAAAAATATGTGCAAATATTTTTGACTAACGGCTTCTTGGAACCAGAGCTCTCCATTGCTCGTATGATCTGTAGTTTTTCACATACTTTTGTCTATTGGACATGTCTCAGTACAATATATGAGTCTGTATAAAGTACGAGCTGGGACGAGAATAGTAGGAATGAAATAGTTTAATGAGACATGGATACAGAAAGATGATGTTAATTCCTGCAAAATCGAACAATTTTAATACTGTGTTGGACCCTGATTCGTCCACTCATAACTATACGAATTTAATCAAAGGTCTTGGCAGAGTCGAACTACCACAGGGCTGAACCTTAAGCCGCATTCAGAGCTCTAAAATCAATAGACTGTAGCTTATAGCTACAGTCTTAGTGAAAGGCAGTAATAATTATAAGCTTACTATATTACCTCTATATAAACTAGATTCTTAGTATAAGCAGAGGTATATAAATAATATCCATGTCTCTACTACAATTCTCTCTTTCACCGCTGTCTACCAGCCGAGTCCTTTCTTTCGGTTACTCTCAACACAATATTTTTTCTAATAATTAATAGTCTAGTTCAGCGGTTCCCAAACTTTTTTGACAACGACCCGGTACGAGGTTTTAAAATATTTCGCGAACCGCCTTATAAAATAAAACATTTATTTGTAAAACAAATTTTATTTTAAAGCAGTAGCTTTATAGTAATAAAGAGTAATAAATAGTAATAAAGAGTATAGATTAGTAATAAAGAGCACAAATACACACTATTCTAGTGATTAACTGACGTAAAAAAAAATAATATGTACAACATAAATCTATTCGCGACCCGGCAAAATTTTTCTGCGACCCGGCACCGGGTCGCGACCCACACTTTGGGAAACGCTGGTCTAGTTCTTTTATTTTATTTATTTATTTTTCTGAATAATTTTATTTTATCGACATCCTAGAAACCAACATTCAAAGTATCATACAACACATCGGCCCAGTTATTTTGGGATAATTTCAATTGTAATACACTTCATAATTATATATACGGAAATAAAAAGATGACTACCTAAAAAAACCAGTGGCGAAGGGAGACCTCCGCTAGACTTGCCCTCCCATAAAAAAAAAATACATAATTTTTTTATTTTTAGAATTTAAAAAAATATTTAGGTAAATCTTCAAAAATACATCAAATTATGTCCTATACAATTTTTTGTCCAAGGCTTGGTTTACTAGTTACGAATTTTTTTAAATTTTAAAGTTTAATAACTTCCGTTTCCGGTTTCGGATTTTAATAACAAACAATAGGGTTCTTCCCAATTATTAGGAGAATTTTTTAGTACCAGAACGAACTCTTTAAGTTAAACCGTTTTTGAGTTATCGTGTATACACACAGACACACACACATACGGACGGCACTTCGAAAATAGGTTTTTTGGATTCCCTGGACCATGAAACGTGGTCATCCGTCAAAATCTCGACATCGAAAATTTTCGCGATTACAATACTTGCCCCTTATATATTAAGGTCGGGCAAGTAAAAAACAATTTTTAAAAAAAAATACAGTCTGTTCCAAACGGTTAGGCGGAACTAAATGGGAATTTCGTTCTTTTAGGTTGTCACGAGAAGAGACCTTGCTTGGGTTATTTCATTTTTCATGTTGGAATGTCAAAATTTAAAATTCCAACAATGAAACCATGGAAACGAATGCCGTATGTCAAAATTAAATTATTTTTTTTACGTATATAATGACAAAAAAATAAATAAATGGGAAATTTGTATTAAGAATGACACGAAAAAACAAAATATAAAGAAAATGACATTTTAAAATGATATTAACCTTAATCAAAAAATATTTATTGTGAGTATGATTTACAAAGCTTAAACAAAACGGCTGAAAAGCACGATTTAAAAGATGAAAGTAACTAGATTGCAAAATCTAGTTCCGCCTAACCGTTTGAAACAGACTGTACTATGAATATTTGTTAAAACTAATATACAGTCTGTTCCAAACGGTTAAGCGGAACCAGATTTTGCAATCTATGGTCTATTTGAAAGTAGAAAAAAGTAGATAGCGCTGCGAACCGAGTACGATTTACACTGATCAAATACAGTATAGCGAAAAATTTAAAATAAGTTACAACTAGGGCATGGGCGTAGCAACTGGGTTAGCAAGTGATTTTTTTTAATATAAAAAAGGTTAATAAGATATTGAAATAAACAAGGCAGATAATACACGTACGTTATTTATACGACATAAATTCAGTTTAATGGGAAATTTGAAAAAGTTAAAAAAATATTAATTTTAAAAATTATGTACTATACATAAAAAGAGAGATTTGGCTAAAAGAGTTTAAACAAAGCAATAAAACAAACAATATATCTTCAGAGCTAAAGTTTCTTATTTAAATAATTATTGTAAATAAAAATTAAAAATATATGTATATATGAAGGTCTAAAAATTATATCAATAACTTCTTCTTTGGGCACAATCAGCTGGGCTGTCTTTTGGCCTCTTTCTTGATCTGTTAATTTTCAACTGTCAAAAAATATTTATATGTCAGATAACCTAAAAAATATATAACTGCGTAAAAACAAATTACATGGAGAAATTTCTTCATAAAATCTACGCCAAGAATATAAATAAAAGTCTAAATATGTAAATAATAACAAAATATATGAGAAAAATTAAATAATATAAATAATATATATTTCCAATGTACGACACTGAACATCTGTCAACTTGGACTATGGTCTATTTCAAAGTAGAAAAAAGTAGATAGCGCTGCGAACCGAGTACGATTTACACTGATCAAATACAGTATAGCGGGAAATTTAAAATAAGTTACAACTAGGGCATGGGCGTAGCAACTGGGTTAGCAAGTGATTTTTTTTTTAATATAAAAAAGTTAATAAGATTTTGAAATAAACAAGGCAGATAATACACTCACGTTATTTATACGACATAAATTCAGTTTAATGGGAAATTTGAAAAAGTTAAAAAAATATTAATTTTAAAAATTATGTACTATATATAAAAAGAGAGATTTGGCTAAAAGAGTTCAAACAAAGCAATAAAACAAACAATATATCTTCAGAGCAAAAGTTTCTTATTTAAATAATTATTGTAAATAAAAATTAAAAATATATGTATATATGAAGGTCTAAAAATTATATCAATAACTTCTTCTTTGGGCACAATCAGCTGGGTTGTCTTTTGGCCTCACATTAGTCCTCTCTCTTGATATGTTAATTGTCAAGTGTCAAAAAATATTTATATGTCAGATAACCTAAAAATATATAACTGCGTAAAAACAAATTACATGGATAATTTTCTACATAAAATCTGCGCCAAGAATATAAATAAAAATCTAAATATGTAAATAATAACAAAATATATGAGAAAAATTAAATAATATAAATAATATATATTTCCAATGTACGACACTGAACATCTGTCAACTTGGACTAAAAACAATATTTTTACAGTGTAATAGGGATGACGATCTAAACCAATCCGAAGCAAGAACAAACAGCTCCTATCTTCTTACACACATTTTTCTACTTTGAAATAGACCATAGAAACAATATTTTTACAGTATAATAGGGATGACAATCTAAACCAATCCGAAGCAAGGACAAACAGCTCCTATCTTCTTACACACATTTTTCTACTTTGAAATAGACCATAGTTACTTTCATCGTTTAAATCGTGCCTTTCGGCCGTTTTGTTTAAGCTTTGTAAATCATACTTACAATAAACATTTTTTGGTTAAGGTTAATATCATTTTAAAATGTCATTTTCTTTATATTTTGATTTTTTGTGTCATTCTTAATACAAATTTCCAATTTATTTATTTTTTTGTCATTAAAATATAAAAAAAAAATATTTAATTTTGACATATGTCATACGTTTCCATGGTTTCATTGTTGGAATTTTAAATTTTGACATCCCAACATGAAAAATTAAATAACCCAAGCAAGGTCCCTTCTCGTGACAACCTAAAAGAACTAAATTACTATTTAGTTCCGCTTAACCGTTTGGAACAGACTGTATTCGAAAAATTTGTATTGAAACTGACACGAAAAGAAATAAAAATGTCATTTTATAATACCTTAACCTTAAAATGGTACAATAGGTCTGATCTACAAAGCTTAAACAAAACGCCCGAAAAGCACGATTTAAACGATGAAAGTAACTAAATTGCAAAATCTAGTTCCGCTTAACCGTGTGGAACAGACTGCCCAACTAACACAAAAGGTACAACATAAAACTTAAATGATATATAGCATATTTATTATGGCAACAAATATAACTTAATTGTTTTATATAACCTTCAAATATACTAAATGGCTGTATAAGCAATTTGGTGTCGAAAAATAGTTTTAAAAATGTTCTATCAGCTTTAATATAAAGTAATTATACACTTTATTTATTATTATTATTTTGTGACATACAGCATTCATGTTATAAAGCTAAATTCTCATATAAAAGTTTTTTAACATATTTTAATATTTGGTGGCATAAATATATCTATGAAAATCATTTATACAGCATATACAGTCTGTTCCAAACGGTTAAGCGGAACTAAATTTTGCAATCTAGTTACTTTCATCGTTTAAATCGTGCTTTTCGACCGTTTTGTTTAAGCTTTGTAAATCATACTTACAATACACATGTTTTGGTTAAGGTTAATATCATTTTAAATTGTCATTTTCTTTATATTTTGATTTTTTGTGTCATTCTTAATACAAATTTCCCATTTATTAATTTTTTTGTCATTAAAATATATAAAAAAATAATTTAATTTTGACATAGGTCATTCGTTTCCATGGTTTCATTGTTGTAATTTCAAATTTTGACAGTCCAACATGAAAAATGAAATAACCCAAGCAAGGTCCCTTGTCGTGACAACCTAAAAGAACGAAATTCCCATTTAGTTCCGCCTAAGCGTTTGAAACAGACTGTACTAGAACAACTTATAATGAACATAAAATAATTGACCTAGAAATAGTTCAGATCCTATTAAACAATTTATTTTTTAGGATTACGAGCCCTTTTAATTATTTTTTTATTACAAAATAATGTTAATTAATTAAAAAATTAAATTCCTAATTAAAGCATGAGAGTAGATATTTTGTTAACATCATTTATAGTTTATTTTTGTTTTGTGCATATAAGCTGTTCACTTTTGTAAGAACACACTACATCTGGTTATTTTGGTTACTTTTATGGTGTGTTACTGACTTTAAATGTCAATTAAAAATATTCCTTACGCTGTAAAACCGACTTTAGGTTGATAAGGTTATGATCATTATAATTAAGATATCATTTTTCATTATGACATATGTCAATTGGATCGACATTTTAAAAAAGTGACATTTTTTAATACCAACATGACATACAGCTTCAAAGGTGCAAACTATTGAAAACAAAATTCCCTCTTAGTTTGTTCTTACAAAAGTGAACTGCTTATACAAGCAATAATAATTTCCTAGGCTGGCACCTAAAAATAAATAAAAAATACTGACGTATGTGGCTCTATGGTCTATTTCTAAGTAGAAAAAAGTAGATAGCGCTGCGAACCGAGTACGATTTACACTGATCAAATACAGTATAGCGGGAAATTTAAAATAAGTTACAACTAGGACATGGGCGTAGCAACTGGGTTAGCAAGTGATTTTTTTTTTAATTTAGAAAAGGTTAATAAGATATTGAAATAAAAAAGGCAGATAATACACTTACGTTATTTATGCGACATAAATTCAGTTTAATGGGAAATTTGAAAAAGTTAAAAAAATATTAATTTAAAAAATTATGTACTCTATATAAAAAAGAGAGATTTGGCTAAAAGAGTTTAAACAAAGCAATAAACCAAAAAATATATTTTCAGAGCTAAAGTTTCTTATTTAAATAATTATTGTAAATAAAAATTAAAAATATATGTATATATGAAGGTCTAAAAATTATATCAATAACTTTTTCTTTGGGCACAATCAGCTGGGCTATCTTTTGGCCTCATATTAGTCCTCTTTCTTGATCTTTTAATTGTCAACTGTCAAAAAATATTTATATGTCAGATAACCTAAAAAATATATAATTGCGTAAAAACAAATTACATGGAGAATTTTCTCCATAAAATCTACTCCAAGAATATAAATAAAAGTCTAAATATGTAAATAATAACAAAATATATGAGAAAAATTAAATAATATAAATAATATATATTTCCAATGTACGACACTGAACATCTGTCAACTTGGACTAACAACAATATTTTTACTGTGTAATAGGGATGACGATCTAAACCAATCCGAAGCAAGGACAAACAGCTCCTATCTTCTTACACACATTTTTCTACTTTGAAATAGACCATAGATGTTTAATATAAGCAAATCTTTTATTAACCTTTTTACCTAAGAATTCTAAAAAGGTTTCGGGTTCGAGTCCCATTGAAAGCATGGGTGGTTTATAATAATAATGATAATAATATAACTTTATTTTAGGATGCCAAACAAGTTCGTAATGAATAAAACTTAATTCCTGAACAATGGCCATAATTGCTATGAAAAATAAATAAAGGTTTATAACACTACCCAGCAAACATTTTTATACGGGCCAGTGCTGGTAAAGCACATACTCTTCGGCATTGAAAGTAATGGGCCAAGTGCTGGCATTTCGTACTGGGCCAGTACCCCGGGGTCCCCGTGGCCGTTATTGGCCCATTGATTTATCAGTTGCCGGCCCAGCAACGGTAAAGTACATTGAAAGTAATGGGCCAGTGCTGGAATTTCGCACTGGGCCAGTGCTGGCATTTCGCACTGGACCAGTGCTGGCATTTTGAACTGGGCCAGTACCCCGGTGTCCCCGTGGCCGTTAGCTGACCAGTGCATATATTATACCCACTCTCTAGTTTTTCAAATGTAACATATGTGTAATTACCCAGTATTAAAATAAATTAATGGTTAGGTGCAAAATAAATGGCCGATTGTAAATTGTATTAACAGTTATAATTTATTGATTTATTTATAAATATTAAATAAATATAATTTCAGGAATAACAGGAATTAGTTTATTTAATTTATTAATTTAATGAAGAATTTTAAAAATTTAGAAAATGGTTTTCTGCCATTTCTGCCAAAAAATTGCATCCTAAAGATAAGTGGTGACTAACAATTTTCGCCAATATTCGGCTTGTATTATCTACCACATCTTTTCCCCCTGACTTGAAGAGTGCCAACCTAAAGAAATCATACTTGTTAAAATAAATTCAATAATCAAATTTTATAAGCATTAATGCTATAAGCTGTTCACTTTTGTAAGAACCAGTGATGGGCGTTTACACGTAAACTTTAATTGTTTACGTTTACGTGTAAACTTATGTACACAATTGGTTAACTTGTCAACAATGTAAACAAATAAACTTTGTTAACTGTCAAATAATGAGGTTAGTTTTAGTTATTTAATACGAATAATAGAGAGTTAATGAACAAGTATATTCAGTTCAAAACAATAAATTTATTAAAAAAATGGTGGGAAGAAACCGAAGGAATAGTTCTGAAGAACTAGGTTTTGTTTTAATTAAATAAAATGAAATAAAATATAGGGCGTTATGCAAAATTTGCAATGAATCTTTTTGTTGTTAAAAAATATAGGCTGATTTTCTTAAAGGTGAAATTTAATGTATTTTATTATTAAAAAAATTAGACTGAATTTTTTAAAGAAAAAAGTTTTTTATTTTTCATATTTACTAATTTGTATGAAACACCTGTATAATGATGCAAATTCGATTTTTATTAATATGTATATTGGTTCGTCCTAATTTTAGATACTTACTTTTTCATTTAAAATCGTTTCATTAAAATTTTATTATTTATAAAAAATGTATTGATAATGAGGTTCTGTAATTCAAAACAAGTGCGCATGTCTAAACCATTGTTTACATTGTTTACGTTGTTTACAAGAGTTTTTGTGTATACTTAACATCAATTGTTTACGCGTCAACAATGAGGTAACTTACATCATGTAACTTACACGCCCATCACTGGTAAGAACAAACTAGATCTGGTTATTTTGGTTTTTTTTATAGTGTATTACTGACTTTTAGAAACTTGGTTATATTGTAAAAAAAGCTTTACAGTTTTGGATTAAGTTTGTATTATTTCAGGTTAGTATTATATTTACAAAATATTTAAGATGTCACTATTCAAAATAAAATATGACAAATTATATTTTTTAAATGATATATTTATAATCTTGTAACAGATTTATTAATAATTGAAAATTCTATTACATGAAAAAACTATGATTGAGCTAAACTAAAAATTAAACAATTTAACATGAAACAGTTTGTGTAAACTACGTCCTTAAATCTAACAAAACACACACAAATCACAATAAAAAACTGTATAATGTTCACAAAACAATAACTATTTAAATACACATCTTGAAAAACTGTCCACCAACACGTATCAACTTGAACTGGCCCTCCAAGGCCACGCGGTTAGGGCGTTTTATGACTAAGAACAATCAGACTTCAAATTATTACATTCAAAAAAAGTTTAGTTTTAAGTAAAAAGTATGAGTGAAGAAGAGACGATAGCCCGTATAAAAATGTTTGCTTGGATTAATACAAATAAGGAGTGCTTATAAAATGCTGGTAAAGTACTTCGTATAGGCGGAATGCGAAATACAAATGTGAAGTACATTATTAATACTGGCGTTGCACTTACTTTTAGTGCCAGCAGTAAAAGCATTCTGCCGGCATTCGGCCGTTAGTTGAATGTTTGCTGGGTAGTAATAAAACCTAAATAAGAAATTAAGTTTAATTTATAGTTATTATATAATCGATTTGAAAACAATTATAAAGCCAGTTTATAACTTTTATCTGATATTTTGATGTTATAAAAACTATTTTCTTATAAATATTTTATATTTCTTAGCAGAGAATAATTATAAAATAATTTTCAGACTATTGTGGTTCTTGCAATTTATTAGAATACTTTATAAAGAAAAGTAAATCTAAATCTTCAAGAAATGATAAAACAAAGTCAAAATCAACAAGCAAATTTATTTGTCACTTCTTCATGATTACTAAAAAACAACATGTCAATATTAAATAAAGCATATTAAATATTATGTTAAGGTCTAAATAAATACTTTATTTAGAAGGCAAGCAAATACATCAGTGCAATAATGCGACTTTTTAATAACTTAACCTAATAATAAATGAAAAATGTTTTAAGTATAAGTATAAGTATAAGTAAGTATAAGTACGATTAACTACTACATATCAGCTGCGAAGCTAGTTTTATTAAAATTAATATAACACTGAAAGTAATAAATTGCACAATTATAAAATCAAAACGTTTTATACATATTATATTATAGTAAAGATTATATAATATATGAACCATTTAAATAACAATTTAGTTATTCTGATGTCTAAATAATTTTTTAGTAGCTGTATAGGATTTCTTTGGCCGTTTTATAATCAAAACGGCCATATTTTTATGAACTATGTAAATACAAAGTGATGTCCATTTTGACTGAAAGTATATTTTACTTAGAAAAAAATAGTTTCTTTTTGCATTTTACTTTTGTTTTTTAATATTTTACCCTTAAATACGAACTTTTCACGTTTATTGAAATAATAGAGTTAATATATATATATATATATATATATATATATATATATATATATTTCATTTTCTATAACATTTTTAACTGAGTTAATTAGCAAAAAAATCATATATCTTTGGCGAGTTGTAATTTTTGAACGTTTTACCTTATATTTTCACAGTAAATTGGCCTCCGCAAGCAAATTTTAGTTCAGAAGTAGCAATAGGATAAATATAAAAATGCATATATGTTTCATTGTCATAGTGATTTTATACTTCAACAAGATTTTTCATCTATATGTATAAGTTGCAAAATTGTTTTAACATGTAGCTACAAAAGAGCAAATCTATAAATATAACAGATAAAAAGTTGCTGCTATATAACTAATCAAAAAGTTTTATCAATGTTTTATTATTTATTTTATAACCATTTTAAAAACATTTCCAAAGAGTGCCATTAGGTTTTTAAATGTTGCGTATGCAATATTAATATAGCCAAAAGGTTTTATAAACCTGCGCCTATTTTGCAAGTTTAAGGATTTTTTTTGTTGCTCGATAGACATTCTTGTTACTGAATTATAAAGCTATCCGTTGTATAATATTGCTGTAAAAATGTTTATACAATTTTTATAAAGCACTTTGTGTTAGTTGGGTGTAAATCACAAATTTTTCTCTAAAAATCTTTTTGAAACATGTAGTCTGTGGTTCTATCTGTTTTCTTATTATTACTTCTTCCCATGTTCGTCGGTCTTAAATTTTCTACACCTTCATTTAAAATTTTTCTTACTTCTCCTTCAGAAATCTAAAGAAATTGAAATGGAAAAATTATTTTATATTTCACAACAAAAAGGACACCAATATTTACTGAAAAAATATCTGCCACACGGTCTATAATTTCGCTTCTTTTTAATTTTGTTCCATTTTTTTCTAAAAGTTTTCCATAAGTGTTATATAGGGATTTGCAGCTAACACCCTACCATCTGGTGAGCGTTTCAGGAACTTGTGTACTACATATAACATTTCGTTTTGTGTATTGGTTTTGTATGAAGTTTGTTTTTAAAGTTTTATTATAATCATTGAAAAATGTATAATACATATTGTTGTGTGCCTATGTGCAATTCATTGAAAAGAAGAAACCCGGAAATATCGTTTCCATTGTTTCCACCAATATCAGACACCGTACGGTTCGAAACAAAATTGGGAAAGCAAGAGGTTAGGAAACGACGCGATGTTTAGATAAACAATTTAAAAATTGGAAAAAAAGTGAGCCTTTATACAAGGTGTCTCAAAAGAAATTTTATATTTAGTGGATCGATTAAAAAAAAAGTAAGCCGTATATAGAAAAAATGTTTATTAATTATTAAAATACACTTTTTGGGGATTTGTTTCTTAAAAATAATATCGTCTAAATGTAGACCCTCGCGTTCTCGGCACTCATTTAATCTACCAGTAAAATTACTTATGACGTCTCGGCAGGTGGACTCAGGGATGGCTGCCATTTCGTGACGGATATTTTCTTTCAAATGCGCCAGTGAAGTCGGTTTATTGGCGTAAACTTTAGATTTAAGATAACCCCATAGGAAAAAGTCCATAGGGGTTAAATCTGGACTGCGTGGAGGCCAATTTATGTCACCTCTCCGGGAGATCAATTTGATATATTCTCAATCACCTGATTTACGAAATTAAGCCTCTGACTGGCATCTTGGGGCTTTAATTCTTGCACCAATTGAATTTTGTAGGGGTGCAGCTTTAGGTCTTTGTGCATAATGCGATGTAATGATGATCTATGCACATTTAAAGCACTTGCGCGCTTCCGAATTGAAAGGTTCGGGTCGTCACGAACAGACTGATTAACATTCTCCACGTTTTCTACCGTTCTTGATGACCTAGGTCGCCCGGATTTTGATTTATCCAGCGTTGTACCAGTCTCTTCAAACTTTTTAATCCAATGTCGAATGAGAGGAATGCTTGGCGCATCATTTAAGTGGCTAAAACCTCGAATACTGCAGAATTTTCTACGCGCTACAGTCGCCTAATCACCGTTTTTGTAAAACTCCCGCACGCATAACGCGCGGTCTGCTCCCGAGAAACGCTCCATAGCAACTGAATTCCCAAGAGCCAGGCTACGATTGACATAACCCCCTCGGATACGTTGCGTTCACGCAGTAAGCTAAATAAATATAAAATTTCTTTTGAGACACCTTGTATCAAAGTTTGCTCATTACATTTTAATGATAGTGACTACAAAAAATATTTTCAATTTTGTATTTATTATCGCATATCTTGAAAATTCCTGTTATTGTGTGTGGGTTTGTAATGCACATTTCTGTAGGCATAATGCATAAATCTTTATGAACTCTCTGTTTTTTTCAGTGACTCCACACAATAATATATGCCCAGCATTGTAGATTTCTACCCCTTGGTAAACAACACGGGAATTATTATTTCCCCCAATATAGTTAAAATAATCGACAATGGAAAACTGTGCCGCCATAACTTAAAACCAGATCACAAAATGTAGTATTTAAGATGTTTACAAGTAATGTCACTTTAAAAAAATGTCCTCATAATACGTGTGTATACTTACTTGATTATAAAATTTTAAAACAAAATCAGAAAATCCCAAACAATTATTTATTTTTTGTTGTTTTTTGATACACTTTTCGCTATTATTTACTAGTAAATGTCAAGTGGTATCTGATTTAGAATGGTTTCAAAAAAATCCGCGTGGCGCTACGATCTTAAAATTTTTCCCCCTAGTATATGTGTTTTTTTGTATATTTATCTAATTGTTGTCTCTTATGCATATTTTCTGATGTTATGTTCTTATTTTGGTTGTATAAAAATACTTTTCAATTAAAAAAAATAAATTGACATAATTTAATGTCAAATATGAATTGTCAAATGTTTTGAAAGGTGCCATTTTAGCAGTAAGATGATATTTTAAATAGACAACATAAAAAATGAAATGTTCCTCTTAGTTTCGTATTACAAATTGCGACAGATAATAGAACTAAAATTTATTATTTGAAGGTAATCGTTAAAAATATAGTAGTACAGGTGGGCCTCGATTTACGCCGGTGTTACGTACCGGCGCAAAATAAAGCGGCGCAAATCAAAGCAAAGAATGTTCATTCCAGAGACGGATTAACATTCTATTCGAATTAATATTTTTGTTTTTTTTTGAATTATTTTTGTTTTTTCTTTATTTATTACTTATATATATAGAAAATTATAATATTATTACAGAACATACACAATACAATGCAACAATACGATACAAATAAACAAAAATTAAAACAGAAATCAAAATTATAATCAAAAATAAAAACAAAACCTTTGAAAGAATATTAAAAATTTATTTTTCTTTATTTATTTATTTTTTTCACGCAGAAGGCTTATGTAAGGTTCTATAGATGTTTTGATATTTTTTTATTATAGTTGAACTGCGTTCGCAATCATGATCTGTCTTGCAAATGTCTTAATTTTTTAATTTTATCTGCATTTTTCATTATTGTAGTCACCGTTGATGGAGGTAAGTTTAGGCATCTACAAATCTTCGGACGAGTTTCACCATTTTCTATTCTTTTAATAACTTCAATTTTTGTCTCAATCGAAATAGACCTACGTTGTTTTCTATCGTGTTTTGTAGATATATCTTCCATTGGTATTAATGAAAATTATAATTATTACTCAATAATTTTAAATTAAATTTTAAAAGTAAGTTAATAAAAATAATATAGAAAAATTAAAAATTATTAAATTTAGATTATATTAAATATTAGATTTAGATTTATTTAAATTTAAATATGTACATATCATAAAGCAGAAACTCTTAAGCGAGTTAAATTTATTTTACAACTGAATACGTCTCAGTAGTGCGATTACTGCGACTGCGTAAACCACGAGACATCCCCGCTTCGACCCCTGAATTGTCGACACCCGACTCCGACGTTCAACTGTTTCAAAGCGGCGTTATTTTAAGGTCGCTGCCAACCGGCGTAAAATAAAGCGGCGTAAAATAAGGCCCACCTGTACTACTGTAGGAAATAGAATGATACAGTCTGTTCCAAACGGTTAAGCGGAATTAAATGGGAATTTAGTTCTTTTAGGTTGTCACGAGAAGGGACCTTGCTTGGGTTATTTCATTTTTCACGTTGGGATGTCAAAATTTAAAATTCCAACAATGAAACCATGGAAACGAATGACATATGTCAAAATTAAATATTTTTTTTAGATATTTTAATGACAAAAAAATAAATAAATGGGAAATTTGTATTAAGAATGACTCAAAAAACCAAAATATAAAAAAAATTACATTTTAAAATGATATTAACCTTAACCAAAAAATGTTTATTGTAAGTATGATTTACAAAGCTTAAACAAAAAAGACGAAAGGCACGATTTAAACGATGAAAGTAACTAGATTGCAAAATCTAGTTCCGCTTAACCGTTTGGAACAGACTGTACTTACATTAATTATTTAAAATATGTACATAAAGTCTGTTCCAAACGGTTAAGCGGAACTAAATGGGAATTTAGTTCTTTTAGGCTGTTAGTAAGCATTTCTATGGTATCTCTGACTTGATTGTGTGTAACCTCTTTAAAAGAAAAAGAGGGTATATTCAAGTCATTTGTGACTGATTTCACAATATTAATCGGGTCAATACTACTAGGTGGTAAATTTTGATTTATGGTAACTGAGATGTTTGCAAAAAAGTTATTTATCTCATTACATGATTTGGGACATTCCATGATTTGAGACATTCCACATATGGTTTTTCAGGTCTATGGCTGTTCACAACAGTCCACAGAGCTTTTGACTTGTTGTTCGAGTCACTTATGAATTGACAGTTTGCTTCTATTTTACTTGCTTTAATTTGCTTCCGGTATATATTTCTGCATTTGTCTCTTAAGGCCTTGTTTTCGTGAGTGGAATTCTGAAAGTAATATTCTTGGAAAAACTGGGCTATGCCTCTAAGCGACTTTATGTCGTCATTAAACCATCTAATTTTATTATTGTTTTTAGTTTTCAGATAAGTTCGTTTTTCTGAAAATGCGCTGTTAAATATCGTGACAACTTGATTTATAAAGCTGTCAGTAATTGTTTCACAATCAGTTTAAACATCATTTCCAAAACTCCACTCAGTACTAGATAAAAATTCATAGAAATTTAGCAAACCTTCCTCTGTTATGGGACGATGAGATTTTACAGTTTTAACTGAGTAATCAACTGCCTGAACAATCGTTCTGTACATACCAACCCCACTATGGTCTGAAAAAGAATTTTTTACTTTAAATAAAATATCATTATCATTTACTATGTTCGAGAAAATATTGTCCAAACAGTTTTTGCCCCTTGTGCTAAATGTCACCAATTTCTGCAGATCAAAAGCACGTAAGGTATCGTGTAACAGCAGGACATCTGAATCCTCTTTGTTGAATTTTACGTTAAAGTCTCCTCCAATGATAACATCGTAGGATGGATTAATGTACGCAAAGCGTTGTCTAAAATTTCAATACATTTATTGAGATCTCCGTACGGGGATCTATATATATTAATCACTACAGTCTTTATCGAGAGGAGTAGAATGCCCACTATTTCACAATCCTTTTCAACAGATAAACTATTAATATGGTCCAAAATTTTGTATTCTAATTTTTGTAATAAAGTTGTACTTCCATAGATTACAACCCCTCCGTTTTTGTACATTTCCCTGCAAAAAAAGGTGACACATGTAAAGTTCTCAACAATATATTTTTTAATCTTATCTTCTTTTAGCCAATGCTCTGAAAAACAGAGGAAATTGAAGGATTTATCTGATATTAAAGATTCAACATAGTCAATTCTATTTCTTAGGCCTTGCAAATTCAAGTATAATATGTTTAAATTAAACGTACAATTTTTTGTTCTTTTTGGCATATATATAAAAAATGATTTTTGCTTTTTTGATCGCACCTAAAAAAGTATCAGTTTCATTTGAATTATTTTTATTTACTTTCTATTTACTATTTTTACTACGGTTATTTTGGCTGCCGTGACTAATTGAAATATTGTCATAATTATAAAAAATATTGTCATCAGTTAAAACGGTGTCACTAACTACTGTATCGTCATTATTTAAAACATTTTCCTTATTTTTAAAATTCTTGTTATTGTCTTTATTTAAAATTTTTATCTTTGGATTTCGTACATTTGAGGGTTTATTGTCTTTACTTTTTTCAAAATTATTGATTTTTAAATTATATACTTCAATGTCAATATGCCGTAAGACTTTATTCATTATTTTAAATTTACCTCTTTTATTCAGGTGCAGCCCATGACTTGTCATGTCAGAGTAATTAATGAGAATATTCGGTTCGACAAACAGTACGTTATGAAACTTTGAAGAAATATGATCTATTTCTGAATTTTGCAAATAAACAATATTATTATAATGTGATTTGTGTTGTACAAAAAAAGTTCCAATAATTACTACATTAGTGTGTTTTGTATTTTCTAAAGTGTTTATGATGATTTGTTTTGTAATAAGTGAATTATTTACTAAATCATTTGTGCCGGTCATTAATATGGTCGCTACATGTAAAATCTTTGGTGAGTTTTTCAATATTGTTTGTTACATTATGAAAAGTGGCATTCGGATAAAAAATACAATTATATCATATTTGTCTTTTGGAAACAACTTGTTTAAAATGTTGGCACAGTGGCGTCCCTGGCTGTCAGCAAGTAATAAGATTTTATTTTTATTTTTATTGTTGTAACTTTGTTTCTTTATGTTCGCCAGATTTTGTTTATATGACTTAATTGGGATTATTTTTCGATTTTAATTTTTTTCGGACGTTTTAGGATGACTGACGATGGTGTCACTAGTTGTTATAGTCTCACTTCGGGTCGGTCTTTGCTTCTTCTTATTTTCTGATTTAATAAATTTATTAAGTCTAAGTTCTAGATTTATAACTTTATTCTCAAGTTCCGTGATATAGCTTAAGAGTCTAAAATACCCATTTCTCTTAGCAAGGATTGTTTTTTGATTGTTAAGGTTAACACCTATTGCATTTATGTTTTGATCACTTAATTCATCCAAAGAAATATTAATGTCAATTAAATTACCATTTTCGTTCATATCACTTTTCGTTGATATCGCTATTTTCATTTAAATCACTATAGCCATTATTATCAATATTTTTGTCCTGTTGGTTTTCATTGACAATATAACTAGAGTTTAGCTCTTGTTTAAGTCTGTGAACTAGTTCGCATTTACGTCCATTATTGAGAAGTGACATTACCGTTGGCGGCGCTGTAATTCATGGCAAAATGGCTGAATTGTCTAGTATTCAGCTGTCAATATGCTAACAGGGCACAGGTTAGTTTAAGCACAGTACATTTTTATTTTAAGAAAATGTATCTTTGGACATTCTAACAAAAAATCAACACCAGAACATATGTAATAATTTCAAACAGTACTACAGTCGCGTTGTACAATATTTCACCACCAGACTGCGTATCCGAGCGTGTCAGTTCTCAATATTTGATTCCACGTTTTAATAATTCGTCTTTTATTTGGCACAGTTTTAAATCACTTATTTTTGTCGACATTTTTATTATTATTATGGGTAGCGTCTATTTAAGTTATAACAGCAGTAATGAACTGGCTGATTTTTTTTTTAAATTAAACTAAACACTTTTAAACTTTAAAACTTTAAACACATCACCTGGACCGGTCGATGTAATGTCGGTATATCGTTTCGTTAGCGTTGTATAATTTACAATACAAGTTGTGGGTCGTATCAGACCAGAAAATAATTTTTTAACGGCTTACACTATTTTTTTTTTTTTGCCTGCCCCGGCCCTAATTGTTATTTAAATTTCTGGCCCTCCTCATCACCAAATAATATTCTGAATGTTCTACCCCGTCCCCAGGTGATTTTTGCAGTCGTTTCTCAAGTGTTTTTTTTTATTTCTGGTCTTTTTCGAGGAATATTTAGAATTTGCCCCCCCCCTCCCGATTATTTTCTAAATTTTTCTACCCGTCCCCATGTGATTTTTTTAAAAGTTTTGTGCCCTCTGCGGTTTAAGTGAATTTTTGAATTTTACTTCCTCTGTCCCCAGCTTATTTTCGGAATTTTAAGCTCCCCCGTTTCCGTTTAAGTGATTTTTTTGTACTTCTACCCCTCCTCGGTATGAGTGATTTTAAGAATTTTTAATGTCGGCAAAATGAGCGTCCATAGTCACGACCTAAACCGTGGTCTTTCAATAGTTTAACATGTTTGACGAAATAATATTTATTACGACTAATAAGCACTTATCGACCACGTGAACAAGCAGAACTGAGAAGTGACCCGCTCGAATACGGTAACTGGTGGCTATATTATTGTACCAAATACTGCAGTACAGTTTGAATTTATTACGTATATTTTAGTGTTGAATTTTATATACAATGTCGATACAATTTGTGAAAAATTATAAAACCAGAACAAATTGTAGTGTTTTTGGCTGTCATTCAAGAAAGGACAAAGATAGGCATCTTAGTTTTTTACTTTTCCTAAGAAAAATTGAGGGAAATTTAATATTATGTCCAAAGTGGGAAATTATTTGGTTATGGACAACAGGAAGACGTGGGGGAATATGTTTTGAATTACGGCAAAAAAGTAACTGACACTATGCGAGTCTGTTCATTGCATTTTTCTACTACACTAATATGTTTGCATCTGCTTTACCAGTTCAAGTTACTGATTTAACTTTTAGTTGCTACTGTCCACATAAAACTAATTTATTTCAAGAGGCACTGAAGATAATGCACTTATTTGCAAATAGAATGCATATAATTTAGATGATTGACACTCAGTTTTCTAATGTAGTACATAAAATTATTTGCCCAGAATTTAACACCTGCTCATCTACAAATTACACTTCAATAAATCTACTGTAATAAAACTTCAATTCTTTAGTCTGATGCTCACCTTTCGTTGCACACCCCGATATACGTGTAGGGCTTAAAAATTCAAAAATGTTGCAGATATTTAGTCGTACTGTAATAAAATAAAAACGTATAGTGCTTAAATTAATCTGTTCTCTTTGTGTAAATTGACGGCTTAGTACTACTGTCGTTAGTCATATTTCCTTCGATGACAACGCCGCCACCAGTAATACGAGTACGAGTACGTTTTCTGACGATTGATACTTGAGCGCGGGTAACGTACTAGTACGTTTTCTGACGATTGATACTTGAACGCGGGTCCCGTACTAGTACGGGTTAGTGTAACGACATAGTTTGTTTGTGGGTACAAAAATACCGGTATATGGAGTTTTTTTCTATACTTTTTTTTATAAAACAAAAACTTTATCAACTAATTTTGCAACTTCAAAATTCCTGAATACGTACTTATTATTATTATACGTTATTATTTTTTGTTTACAACAATCTTATGTTTGTTGTTTATATATTTCTATTTATATATTTATTTATTTATTTCAATACAAAATACGAAAAGTTGGTTAAAAAATTAAATAATTTTCGATCTATTGAGATTTAACTGAATTACTAAATTTACGTGCAAAACGCCCGATCCCGGCACAATTCCGCTGCGAAATGTACTCGCACACAATGTGATAACACAAAAACAAATATGTACTTACCCGAGTACAATGTTAGTAAATTCTCGGAACGTGCGCTCTTTGGTGGGGCGGTACACCAACATAAGTGTAATTACAAATTTACTGGATATTAATTCATATTAGGTGGAGAAACTTTGCAAATTTTCCCATTCTACACTTCAACATATAGGTGCCAATACAGACGTGTATTTTCGTTGTGTTTTATTTTGTCGCTAGTTTTTAATTTATTGAAAATTAAACATACAGTGTGTGATATTAAAATATTCATAAAACTTTCCTTAATTTCAATAAGTAATAAATATTTCATAAAATTACTAGTGCAATTATTTATTCTAAAAATTCAATTTATTTAAACACCTAACATTTCAACTAGTGCCGTGCTAACTAGTGACGTATGACTGATTTTAATATCAGTGACCATTAATAAGTGGAACAACCAGTACACACCAACAAGTTGTGATATTGTTGCCAATTATGCCTGCCAACTGCATTGCGTGTAAAAATGGTATTACGACCGACAAAGCAATAGAATGTGACATGTGTAGTTTAATGTTCCATGTTTACTGCACCAGCCTCAGCCGCAATGAAGTTACTTGTATCAAGCAAACCAAACCAGGTGAGAGAAAATATAAATTCTATTGCGATGCATGCGAGTCGCAGCAATCTTGTATATCCGAGCTAAAAGAAGTTATCGAGGCACTCCGTCAAGAAGTCGCCCAGCTAAAAACTAAGAACACCGCCAACAATGACATACCTGATGCAGAAAATTTTATTGTTGAGTTAGCAGATCGCAGCCGTCGTGCATCAAATGTATTGATATTCAATGTTGATGAAGCGAATTCTGACAACATAGATGATAGAAAGACTCATGATTTAAATATAATTAGGGATAAATTAAGACCTATTACTAATATATCTTTAGAGAATGTTAAAGTTTTCCGATTAGGACAAAACAGAGTAACTGGCAGACCGCGTCCAATCAAAATTTGTTTGTCTTCCCAGCAAGAAGCACGTACTATTTTGAAGAATGCACATAGACTTAAATCTGGAAACAAACCAGTAGTCGTAAAATCTGATGAGACCCCAATGCAACGTAACTATCTGGCAAAATTAAGAACCGAACTTGAAACACGAACTAATAACGGCGAATTAGACCTAACCATAAAATATTTCAGAGGAATTCCAAAAATCATCCCAAAAAACTAAGTTCAAACAAAACTACAGAAATAACTATCTTCTACACCAATATTGATTCACTCACTGCAAAATTCACTGAATTTGAAACTAGAATTTCTTCACTTAATCCAAGTATTATTATTATAACAGAAACATGGCTTAACCCTACAATTCCTAACAGTGTTGTGCAGCTACAAAATTACGAAATTTTTAGACAGGACAGATTAATCAGAAAAAGTGGGGGAGTTGCAATTTATATTCAAAAGGATTTAGCACGCCACTGTACTATAATCAATAAGCAACAGATCGAGAATATTGAAACACTCTGGATCAGTATTAATGTCAAGACATTTCGGTTAACTTTAGCAGGTGTATATCGTTCTCCAAATTCCATGATTGATAAAGACATACAGTTATTTGAGTTAATTCGCGCTGCCGCGGATAGCACTCAGAATTTATTTATCGCAGGCGACTTCAATTTTCCAGATATTTCCTGGCCGTTTCCTGGCCTATCTGAAAGAAACGACTCTACAGGCTCCTTCTTACAACTTTATGCTGAAATTAACTTACATCAGTTAATTACTAAACCCACTCGCTATAGAAAGAATAACACGCCTTCAACTCTGGATTTAATACTTGTCAGTGACGAAGACCTGATATCCAATGTACTGCATTCCGAACCAATAGGCATCAGTGACCACTCTGTCTTAATTGTAAATGCCCAAATAATAAATTATTCGCAGCCAAACACTCCAAAAGGTATTAAAAATTATCTCAAAGCCGACTTTAACTTCATAAACAACTTGCTTTTGGAAACAAACTTTGAATCCTGCACAAATGTTGAAGAATTATCTGATAAACTTACAACCACAATAAATAGCATCACGGATGAACATATTCCTAACAGCTCCATTAAAAAATCTGGTCGCAAACCTTGGATGTCACGTAGTTTGAAGAAGTGTGCATGTAGAAAAAAACAACTCTGGAACATATATCGACAAAATCCTTCTCAATTCAATTACAGCAACTACAGACAATATACAAATAAACTTACTACTGAACTTCGACAATCTAGGAGTCGATATGAAGAAAATCTTATATCAAGAGGGCCCAAGTCTTCTCACCAATATGTGCGTTCTAAGCTTCAATCCAAAGTTTCTGTACCATCACTTCGAAATAGTCAGGGTCAAGTGACCGATAATCCTTACGCAGTTGCAAGCTTATTCCTAAATTACTTCAGTACAACTTATGCAGAGGAACCTCCAGGTCACTCTCCTAAGATAACTAGCTGCCAGTGAAATCTGAACTCAATAGAAACTGTTGACTTCGCTCCCCCAATTGTCGAAGATGTCCTAATAAACCTAAATGGTGATACCTCACCGGGATTAGACAATGTTCATCCCTTATTTTTGAAAAAATGCGCCTCAACATTATCTACTCATTTATCAGAATTATTTGTAAAAACTTTTGAAGAAGGGATACTGCCAGCCACATAGAAACGCGCACAAGTTACGCCAATATTTAAGAAAGGTGATAAATTTGATGTATCAAATTACCGCCCTATCAGCTTGACCTCTGCTATTTGTAAGGTAGCTGAAAGGATAATTACTAACCAACTTATAAAATTTCTACTTGACAACAACATTCTTCCCGATAATCAGCATGCATTTCTTCCCGGTCGTTCAGTTACCACAAATTTACTTTCCGCTGTGAATTCCTGGACAATCAGTCTAGACAAGAATGCCCCAGTTGATGTCATTTACTTGGATTTCGAAAAAGCATTTGATCGAGTTCCGCACCGAAGGTTACTTTCAAAACTTGAACATTACGGTGTCCGCGGGAAACTTCTTAACTGGATTAAATCATATCTACATAACAGATCTTTTTGCGTCCGCATCGGAAACCATATTTCATCGGAGTACCCAGTTATAAGCGGTGTACCACAGGGTAGTGTGCTCGGTCCAGTACTTTTTATCGTCTACATCAGTGATTTGCCTAAGTGTGTAACCTCACCCTCCTTATTGTATGCAGATGATACAAAACTTTTTAATAATCCCGTTACTGACTCAATCTCCATTCAAAGTGATTTGGATCAAATATCTGCCTGGTGTGACAACTGGTTGCTATCCCTTAATTCCTCAAAATGCAATATTCTGCATTTGGGTAAGAATAATCCAAGAATAAATTATATGTTGAATGGATGTTTGCTTAACAGCGTCAGTGTACAAAATGATCTTGGTGTTCTGGTGTCCAAAGACTTAAAGTGGTCGTTACAGACGGTAGCAGTTTGCAAGAAAGCTAATTCCTTAATTTATATTATACGAAAAGCATTTAAAAATATAAGTCCGTCCTTGCTATTGAAACTATATAAAACTTATGTGCGACCCCTGCTAGAACATGCAATAACTGTTTGGAACCCATATTTTAAAAAGGACATTGATCTGTTAGAAAAAGTGCATCGTAAAGTGACAAAAATCCCTTATTCGCTCAAAAGTTGAAGTTATGGTGAAAGACTTAGCAAATTATCTCTTTGTACTTTATCGCTAAGACGTTCTCGTGGTGACTTGATTGAAACATATAAAATTTTGCACAATCACTATTCTTGTAGTCTTACTGATATGTTTATGTTCAGTCTGGTCACTAACTTGAGAGGCCAGAACTTTAAACTTAAGAAAAGTAAATATAAGAAAAACTGCAGGGAACATTTCTTTTCCAATAGGATCGTCCCATTGTGGAACTCTCTACCAGCTACTTCTGTAAATGTAATAAGTGTTAATTCGTTTAAAAACAAAATTGATGTATCATTGTGTTAATCGTCTGTATTTTAGTTTTGTACTATTTTTTCATATATTGTTTGTTTATATATTCTGTAATATATTTATTCTGGGCTTCATCGGCCTTTGCCGCCTGCCCATTGTTGTACTTAATAATAATAATAATAATAATAATAATAATTCCTGCAGTAACGAAAGAGCCATATTTGGATACCCGAAGAGTTAGATCTGCTCGCGACTCGCGAGTCTTACGTTGTGGACCTCTGCTCTAAGTAAACGAATTTATAAAAAATCCAATTTTACCTGTTTTAACGCTTAAGTAAAATGGTCCATGGTTCTGATGGTCGTGTTTAAAACAAGATAAAGCCAACTATGTGATAACATATGTATTTATTTCTCTACTTTTTATTGTGACAAATATAAATGTGAATATCTTGTTATATCTATACTTAATATAATTTAATATTTGGTTTAATGGCCATTTTCCAATAAAGTACACAATAACAAATATTACATTATTAATCAATAAAATCACATAAATGAGGTAAACAGATTTGAAATAATTATTTTTATAATAAACTACAAGTATTTTTATAGTAATTTTTGTATAATATATTTTTTTATTACTGTAAACTTGCAGTTTACAATGGAATAGAATACAAAAAAATAATATACTATTCAGTTTTAATAAAATATCATTTGTAAAATATATAAACTAAATATTAAGCAAATGTACAAATAGTATTTAATAGTCACAATTTGTATAAAATAATTGTTCAATAAACCCTTATTAATCTATATAATCTTTACTTAACCTCTCATATTCTTTCAACCTAGTTTCAGAGAATGGATATGGCAGTCTCTTATTCTTAACAATCCAAAACGAATCAATCACAGCCCCCATTTTATCATCTGACACCTGTTCAAGGTATAAATGTGTACCATTGTATGCCTTTAGTCTAGTATATCCATAATCTCTACTTATAAATGCAGACCATGGTGGTCTAGTTACGTTGAAATTTTCTCGACCTTCCTTGCAACCAGCCGAACCAGTTACAATATGTACTGGAGCTTCTGGGTTTACATACGGATAATCATAACTACCATTGTAAACTCTATAATCATAGATAGGCCATAGTCTTTCATAAGAATGCTCATGAGCCCAAATTTCCAAATCGACACCGTAGTCATAAAACAATTTTTCTAAGCCAAAGAAATGTAAGAATGGTAATCCTACTCTTGTCAAAGTTTCATGATGGGTGCAGTCGTCTGTGTTTGTGTTACTGCAATACATTGGTCTGTGACCCATTACGATAATCCAGGGTTGTTTTGCTCGGTTTTTTGGTAAGGTAGCTTTTTTGAGATCCTCCTCAAGCCATTCGTATTGGAATACTAAAGGTTTAATACCGTAGTTCATGAAGTAGTATAGCTCTGTTGATATAGAGATTATGTGTAGTGGGCCCATGTTGAAGCTATACATTATGCTTTCAGTACCGCCTGGCATGCTGAATCTTGCACGGTAGTTGCTAAAGTTACTGAAAATAAGAAAAAAAAATTAATAAAATAAATAAATAATTAAAAATAAATACAAATGTTTGTCTACAGTCTGTTCTACGGTTACTATATACATGTTACGACTATGGTCCGATTTCCCTGATGTGACGATTATGGTGTAAAAGTTATTATGGAAATGGCGTACATTTTTTTGGGATGGGGGAATGTCAAAAAAAGTGACGTTTCCAGTATATATATATATATATATGCATTTATGGTTATTCCGTTCCAATAATGTAATTATGAATGTTTTTGGGAATAGCGGTGGAGAAAAGTAATTTACCCGAATTTACGAGCTACTAGTAAAATTTGAGTTTACTTTTCTCCACCGCTATTCCCAAAAACATTCATAATTATATATATATATATATATATATATATATATATATATATATATATATATATATATATATATATATATATATACACTCGAAAGAATGTTCTTGACGAAATTTATATAGGTTATTGAACACAATTCTTATTTAATAATCGTCATAAATTTATTGTAAAATGTTAATCATGATTAACCGTTCCTGTCCATTCCATATATTTTAATGTGGAAATTTTTGACATTATTTTTTACAAATTGTCTTCAATATTGGACTGAGGATGATTGGATACCCAATCGAAACGTCTCTGTAACATTTTACAATAAATTTATGACAATTATTAAATACGAATTTTATTCAATAACCTATATATATATATATATATATATATTACAATTTGACGACCGATTGAGAAGTTTTATTTTACTATATATATTTATTTATTTATTTATTTGGACACTACAGACATAGTCCTTTTTGTGTCCGTAGACAAACATACAATATACATACATACTAACATACTCAATCATAAACAATACTTTTTTAAAAAAAATGTACAATTTCATATAAACAAACATTAACTTGCTCTACTCATTCAATTTACAAAACATATTTAAGACATTCACAAAATACAATCAAGGCCAGACGTACTATACAGATTACAACGGCAGCCTGAATCTACTTGCAGTTTTACAAATCAACTGTTATCATTAGATTTTATTCTGTACACAATCAAGTTACAAGGCTTAATACAACTTTGCGGAACTTGGAGTAATTAATATTGAATAAATCTAAAGATCTGTCCTTACCGAGAACACTATTATATAATGATGTCATACGGAGCAACGGACTCATTTCATAATGCATGGTAGTCGCTCTTTTACATGTAAAGAGTGTGTCTCTGATTCTGAAAACCCGGGAAGGCACTTTTAGAAAAAATTTGGATAAGCTGTCAGGACAGTCAATATATTTGTTAAATATTTTAAATAAAAATACCATCGAAGTCGTATCTCTCCTCCCAGACAGGGTTCTAACATTATACTTTGATAAAATACTGCTCGTTGATATGTATTTAGGATAAACTCATATCATACGCAATTCAACAACACGATAATATCGCGATTGGACAGTCTCAATGCTATTAATATATTTACTGTGATATGGTGACCATATCACCGAGCCATATTCCAGAGCAGCTCGTACCAAGGAGTTGAAGAGTATGGTGTACGTTTGACTGTGACGAAAGCCTTTGGTTAATCGAAGCACAAACCCGATTTTTTTCATAGCATTATTCACAACATGTTTAATATGGTGCTGAAAAGTCATCTGTGAGTCAAATATAACACCAAGATCTCTAATCGTATCTGTTCGTGGTACAGTGCAGCCATTCATGGTATAACTGTACTCAATAGCCTCACGTTTTCTCGTATAGCTCACAACTTTGCATTTTGAGGTATTGAATGCTAAACCAGTGGCCTCACTCCACTCGTATATTTTGGCAAGATCGTTTTGCAACTCATTGCAGTGCGACATGTTAGTAATTTTGCAATATATTTTTATGTCATCAGCAAACATTTCACACTCGCAACTGTTCACAATGTTTGGAATGTTATTGACCACAAGAAGAAACAGTAAAGGCCCTAAATTACTTCCCTGTGGCACACCACTGGTGGACGAGTAATTATTTGAACTGCAACCACCAAATTCAACATATTGTAAACGGCCACGCAAGTATGTTTCGAACCAAGTGCAAGTATTGGCAGAAAGTCCAAACTTATTTAATTCTTTGAGCAGATGCTCGTACTTTATTTTGTCAAACACTTTAGTCATACAGATAGCAAGTTTGTAACTGTTGATCGTCGCGGCATAAAACCATGCTGTTTACTGCTGATGGCAGATGACACATGTTCAAACAGATATTTGTAAATAATTTGTTCAAATACCTTGGCTGGGGCAGAGAGAATAGACACAGGTCTGTAATTTTTTACTATTTTTTTATCACCACTCTTATGGATAGGGCATATTTTGGACATCTTCCACCTCGAGAGAAAAGTATTCATATCTAAAGATTTTTGAAAGATTATTCGAAGTGGATGAGCCAAAATATCACCACAACCCTTTAGTACATAGGGCGGTAATTGATCAGGTTCAGAAGATTTCTTTAGTTTTAACTTCTTTATTGACCACTCAACATCAGCCAATGTAACTCTTTTGATGTTCAAGCTACCAAGATTATACATTACATCCAAACTCCCTACGTTCTCACAATCGACATCATCACTATAAACCGAGGAAAAATAGGATGCAAAAGCCTGAGCTATCTGTGAACTATCATCAAGAATAGTATTGTCATCTTTAACAATACATGAGACCACTTCTGATCTATTTCTACTTTTTACATAAGACCAAAAATTTTTAGAATCGGTAGAAATAGAATCTCCCATGCCCTCAATATATTTCTGATGTTCCTCTTTAATTAAATGTTTTAAAGATTTTCGTTTTTCAGAAAACATAATTTTGTGGTAGTTCACATCACCATGGCCTTGTTTTATTTTTTTATGGTAATACCTCTTTGCTTTTATAAGTGACTTTATCTCAGGTGTGAACCAAGAAGGGTAGTAGTTCCTGCGCGGTTTCATAACAGGAACGCACTCATCAAGAACATTATACAATACGTCATAAAATTTATCCACCGCAATGTTGACATCATTACAGTTATCTAGGAAACCCCAATTTATACTACTAAGTGTAGTGTAAAGTTTTAAAAAATCTGCGCTTTTAAAATTATATTTTTTATTAGTTTCCTGTCCCTGTTTAACTGTAATTAAGGTAAAATGGTTGCAAAGTAGTAGTGCTGGATGATAAATGTCTTCAGCTAATATTGGATCTGTACTCTTTTCTACCGTTAAACCAGTGGCGGCTGAGACAGTGAGGAGCAGGGACAGTGACCTCCTAAAAATTTTTACTAAAAAAGCTAAATTTAATACTTTATTTATACTTCTTTAAAATTGCATTAAAGTAGCTAGATATATCTGCATATTTTTATTTTTATTATTTCTTATTCAAAGATTTTTCATATAAATGTTAGATTTAAAAAATTTAAATCAAGACAGCAACGCTCTTCCGAGCGTTGTTGGACACTCCACGGAGTGTCCCAAGATACAGCGTTGCCACATGCAATATCTAATGTTCTTATCTACATGTGTAGCAAAAATTTACTAGGAACGGCAACAGCGGCGAAGGTTAGTGTTGTATGTATTAGTGAATTACGGCCGGTGTCCCGTAGCTTAGTTCGGTCGTTGTGATTTGTGACAAGTACTTAAACGTGAAAATGAATCGAATGAAGCACGTTAGTTTTATTAAAATATACTGTATATTTTAATAAAACTAACGTGTTTAACTATGAAACAAAATTATTAATAAAAAATCAGCTGTGGCCACCACAGGACCGACCGCCATTATAAAGTACTTGTATAAAATATATTCTAGCAGCAGAGTAGAAATAACTCGGCCTAATATTTTCTAACAGAGATATTATTTATCATGACCATGGAAACGTTACATATAAGTATGAAAATTTGAGACTGAAAAAATTTTACAAAAATTTACTACAAATTTCATCGACAAGTTTCATCAAAAAACATCTTAAATAAAAGTTATTAGTTATTGCATTTATAGCAACTTTTGTTAAATAAATTTTTTCGAAATATTTTTCTGTTGCTAAATATTCGCAAAAATCTTAAAATCGACACGAGTAAACTCCCATTTTTAGTCAACCGATTTTTACCAAAAGTTGATCAACTCGTGCCATTGATGGCAGAAGCTTAAATATGAAGTTTCATAAAAATCATTTTATCCGAATTTGCTCTACACGTGTACACAGACAGACACGCGGACGGACGGAAAGACGGACGGACAGATGGACAGACGGACGGACAGACAGACCGACAGACATCATGCTAAAAATAGTCAAAACGTTATGTAGGGACCTCAATTCGTGGAGATCCATCGAAATCTCGAAATCGGTATGATCACAATACCTCCCTTATATATGTTGGCGGTCGGTAAAAATATGGGTCCTCATCGGCCAAAATTGAATATTTCCCAACAGGATAAAAATGGAAATAGAACATTTAATAGAAAGTTTAGTGAAAAACAATATTTAAATACAAGTTGGTTGTGTGGAAGTGATAAATAAAATGTTTTTTTTTTTTTGTTTCCTGTGTTTGATTTGCTCATCAGACGCATATGAAATAAAGACAGTAAATAGTGTTAAAGATATTAAATATTTCAAAGATAAAGTTCTTAAACATAATGTGTCTCATAAACATATGCATTATTCGGTCAAATTTGCCATGCTGGGATCGGTAAATATACGATTTCAACTTGATACTGCGTATAAACGTTCAATTAAAGAACGTAACGAAAAGGTTAAATCTAATATTTAAATACATGTGAATATGTGTAGGTATCTGCTTAATTAATAACCAAATATTTTATGTTTCTGACTACAAAGCATTGTCTTAATAATATTGCAATTTTAATAATAATAATAATAATAATAATAGTACCGCAGGGGAAGTTCATAATGGCCATAACACCTGGCTATTTGCTGAGCTTTCGGGCCTGATGATCCCGCGAACCCTCAATCACGCAAGGGAAGTTCGCAATGGTCGCAACATCTGACCATATCGAGCTTTTGGGCCTGTTGATCCCACGTACCCAGAATAATAATAATAATAATCGGGGTACGGCGGTCTTTTGACCGAAAAGGCTTAGCGCCCTTTCCCTCCGTATCGCTGTCACAGGGTTACCACGGCAGGGGGGGGGTCAACCTTTCATGGGGCCAACCTTCCCATGAAACGTATAAATGGTTCAAGACACGACAAGAAACCATAGAGCTTCCCACAACGGGTCCTTCTCGGATGGGGACCCACAAACAGTTGGGCGAAGCTACAATCCCGCTAGCCGGGCCCGCCACAGGTGGACACCCAAGGAGCAGGAAGACCTGCTTCAGGTTTACGAGGCAGCGTCACCCCATCGCAGAGGCTACATGGTCAGAGTCCACACACAATGGTGTGAAAATCATCCCGAGCTGGACTTCATGACGCAACAAAATCTGCGCGATCAAGTAGCACGCCTGCGACGCAGGATGAGGCGATCGAGACGAAGAGAGTCGAGAAGGTTGTCCCAAATACCGGTACAGCCATCGACACCTGTAAGCCCACCAACGGCAGGTGGGCAGATAGCCACTGGGTCTTCCCCAGTTAATGCAGGAATAACATCCTCTTCACCGGAAAAAAATCTCCGCGAGGATTTTCTAGCCCTTCTCTCGCCTCATTCTGAACGCACCCAACTCGGACACAATAAGTTCAAAGTTCGTGCTGATGACCTCACGCGACTTAATGAACTTATTGACAAGCAAATTTCCCCTCAGAGTAGTCTCTGGGATATAGACTGTGCTGTATACGCTGCAGCAGCTGTGCTGACGCCAAAGCGGGCTAAAGCTTCTAACGGCAAACTGCGTATACAGCAATTAGAGAAGAAAATGACGCGTTCACGTCAGGAAGCTTCTCATATTCAGTGTGGTATTGATGCTTTACGAAGTATTAAGCCGCTAAGTGCGAATACTAAGCGTATATTATATCAATTGCGCATAAAGCATCACACACTGAATTTGTCCACTCTCTCTCTGCTAAAGCAGAAAGCGGTGGACAAATTGAGAGCACTAGCCCTGGCAAGAAAGAAACTGGTCAACCGGGTTAGGACCATGGAGGAAAATACTATGTTCCTCACGAGCCCGTCACGCCTTTTCATGGCCAAACCTGATGTTTCTGAACCGTCATTATCAGTCGACAGGACAGAGACTTTCTGGAGGGAGCTTTATGAACACGAGGCGATCGTGCAAGACAGTCCAGTTTTGGAGAGATTTGAGGAATTCTGTTCACAACACCTGACAGATCCTCAGGCATGCCCCCCTGTTACCACGGAAGAAGTTACACGTGCTATTTCGAAAGCGCGAAATTTCGCTGCACCAGGAGTTGATGGTATTATTGCTTTCTGGTGGAAGTCATTCACTAGCGTGCACGGCCATCTTGCACGAAATTTTACTTCTTTTATCCGTGGAGAAATACCAATACCATCTTGGTTACCAGAGGGGCGTACAGTATTAATCCCCAAAAAAGGTGATTTAACCAACCCGAAGAACTACAGACCTATTACTTGTCTCAATACGCTGTATAAGATCTTCACCAGCGTATTAAACGAGCGGGTACTAGGCTCCATTGCCTCTGTTTGGTCAGACATCTACGAACAGAGGGGATCGAAGAGGGGCCAAGCAGGTTGCAAAGAAAACCTTATTATCGACCGGTCAGTCTGTCATGACGCGTCGTATTTCAAACGCAACCTGTCAATGGCTTGGGTGGACTACGCAAAAGCTTATGACACTACGTCACACGCTCTCATTTTAACATTATTGCGCATGTTACGAGTCCACCCGGAGATAGAGAGATGCATTGGGCAACTTATGTCCTTCTGGAAGACACAATTTGTTGTCCCAAGCGGATCAACTGCAGTGTCGACATAGTGGATATATTTCAAGCGTGGGGTTTTCCAGGGAGATTCCCTAAGCCCGCTACTATTTTGCATCCCACTTCTTCCTCTATCGATCGAGCTTAGGCGCGGCAGTGGCTACATGGCGGGTCCCCCGTCGAAGCGTAAGCACAAAATTACCCATCTTTTTTACATGGATGATTTGAAGCTCTACGCCTCGAACGAGAGGAATCTGCAGACCGCCTTAGATACTGTTGCTGAGTACACTGCCGCGATAGGTATGCAATTCGGGTTGGAAAAATGCGCTGTTTTGCATATACACAAAGGAAAAGGTTTAGACAACGGTGAAGACGTTCAATTGGTTGATGGGAGCATTATAAGACATCTTAATGCCGAAGGGTCTTACACATTTTTAGGCATCAGTGAGAGAGGTGTCCAAGATGTCACTCTTATTAAGCAGGCCCTTCGCAGCAAGTATATGGCACGACTTAGGCAGATATGGAGATCCTGTCTGTCTGGCAAGAACAAGATCGCTGCCACAAACATGCTTGCTGTCCCATTAATTTCATACACTTTTGGTGTAATGAAATGGAATGTTGATGATCTTAAGGATCTCGACAGAAGAACCAGAAAGATCATGAACATCAACCGAAGTCTTCACCCGAAATCTTCTGTGCAGCGCATTTACCTCCCTCGTCAAAATGGGGGTCGGGGATTACTGAATCTGGAGTGTTTGCACGATCGACTCGTCCTGGTTACAGCTAACAGTATCCTCAGAAGTCAGGACCCACTATTAAAATTCGTTAGTGAGCACGAATTTAGTGGCAAAGGGGCGTTTCTTTACCAGGCAGCGCGAAGAGCAGCAACGAGATTTAACCTGGCAGACTTGAGTCCCGTCAGGGAAAACGCTGGAGTACAACTCTCTCGGGAGGAGTACAACAGAGTTACCGGTTCGGTGAAACGAGGCGAGACAGACATGTTGACAAAAGAACACATGAGTAAAAGTATGCACTCTGTGTTCTTCAAACATATTAAAAGTCTAGAGTTGTCCACCGAACTCACGTTCTCGTTTCTTAAGTCTGCTGGTTTGAGATCGGAAACAGAAGGTTTTGTGTTTGCGTGTCAGGATGGTGTTATAAATACTTTGGCATACAGGCCCGCATATTCCAAATAGCGGAGTCCACACTCTGTAGGTTGTGCCACCACCATTCTGAAACGATAATGCACATTCTGTCTGCTTGTCCATCTCTTGCAGCGCCGAGCTACGTGTCTCGACATAATGCTGCTCTCCGCGTGCTCTACTATCATCTTAGACATGCCTATGGTATTGACCAAATACCGGTTATACCGTACGTCCCTTCTGACATAGAATCGGTGGTGGAAATTCCAAGTGCCGAATTTATTGGAATTACTCCTTCCCCACCTCGAGGTTACCTGACAGCCACTAAGCCGGACATAACCCTCCTGGATATCGAGACCAAACAGATGTTTTGTAATCGAATTCTCAAGTCCAGCTGAGAAGAATATCTCTCTCAAGGAGGAGGAAAGAGGCCAAGTATATGGACCTCTTGTCCGAGCTAAGAAAGCAGTATCCCGGGTATAAAGTTAGCTTGTAGTCCTGATAGTTGGTGTTTTGGGTGGCATGAAAGCCTCCTATCGAAGGGAAATCGAGTCCATTCCCGCCTGTAGATCTTCTGCCAACTCTTTGATCTGCAGGATGCAGAAAGCAGTGCTGCTCGGGTCGCTCCGCATTGTGCGGGCACTGGATCTGGCGTAATTTCCGCGGCTGCATATCGCCAGGGTTTGGGATGCAGTCGTGTGTATTTAGCTCCACTAGTCTCTAGTATGACGCGGCTCAAAAGGTTGCTGAAGTTTGAGATTAGTGGACGCTTGTCAAGACCTGACAAACCCCATAATAATAATAGAAGTAATAACTACAAAATGATAATAATAATATTGACCATAAATCTTAATAAAAGTGCCAGATTTTGTCAGGTTTTCTTGTTGCAGAACATATTATCAGGTTTTTTTTATTTATTTACTTTTTTCTCGTATAACTATATTTAATAGATATATATGGGAAAAAAAAGTGTCCTCCCAAATATTTTACTCACCAGCCGCTACTGCGTTAAAACTAGAAATATTGGTCAAGACAAGATCTAAAGTTTTATTGTATGGGTTACAAATATTATTCAAACTCCTCAGGTTGTAAAAGTTGATATTATATTTAATTTGTAATGTAGCATTATCACAATGTACAGTGCCAGTGAGTAATTCTGGGTTTACATTCTAGATTGAAATCGCCCACTATTTACTATATATCATTTGTGATAACATCTGAATAAGAATCTAATATATCAAAAAAGAGTTTATACTGATCACATGTAGTTCTTGGCGGAAAGTAAACACAACAAATAAACAGTGTTTTCCTATCATTGTACAATTTAATCAGTATATACTCGATCGGGGAAACAGGTCTAGTAATATCAACAGACTTCCAACGTGTATGGACAGCGACCAGCACACCTCCGCCCCTTCTCCCGTCTTGTCTATCGGAACGATGACATACGTATCTATTGTCAAATAATTCTGAATTATAAATATTTTCGTGTAACCATGTCTCTGTAAACGCGATTACGTCATAGTTATTAGTCAAGACGTTAGAATGGAGCAAATGTGTCTTGGTGCGCAGTCCGCGTACATTCTGGTAATAGATTGACATTATTTTACACATTTACACTGGACAATACATCTCTTGCTTTCTTCTGACATTTTAATTCAATTTCCCGCACATCACTTTCTTTTCTGACATTCACAACCGGTGATCTTTCATTTTCTCGCACAAATATGTTGCCATTCCTTGTCCATACATACATGACGTTGCAGGAGGTCCTCAGCTTCCGGGTGGCTGACAATAACGCGCGACGGTACTGCGTCAGGTTCTCGTTCACGTAGATGTTGCTTACTGGCGTCGGTAGTCCTAGGTCCTTGGTACTCAAATTCCGCTTTACTTTTCGGCATCGCAGGAAGTTTGATTTGTCAAAATTACGTACAAATTTGACAATAATTCCCCTATAAGCCGGAGAAGTATCGCTGTTGCGACCTAGTCTGTGACAGTTATCTATCATTTCCGGCTTGATGTCCATGCCTATTGCACGACCGATCTTAACTACCTCCGTCACCGTGCTTTCTCCACGTGTTTCAGGTAAACCGTGAATTTATATACAGTTCCGCCGACTGTACTGCTCCTGGTCGTCTAACTTCATTCTTAATTCCTCATTCTCACTTTTTAATTTTTTGTTTTCATTTTCCAACTCGATCAATCTTACTATCACGCTATCCAATCGCTCGGTCTGGTCCATAATTTTTTTATTTGTCTCAGTGATCGTCCTGTTTAATACCAGATTTGACTCTGTCACGGACTTCAAGGAGTTGATTATCTCTGACAGTGTCAAGGAGTCCGATTCAGATCGGCTTACCTTCTTGCAAGCATCACAGGTCCATGTCGGTAGTATACTATTTACCTTCATGTCCGTGTACTCGGTGACCGTCACGTTCACGCACGGGAGATGAAAGGTACCCTTGCAGCTCCCGGAACACAGCAGCTTGTCATCGTGGCGGGTGATTTTTTTGAGACACACATTGCAAGAAGACATATTTAGATTGGTACTATCTGATTAGCTGCACACAAGAAGTTACGTGACGTAGGTGATGACGCGTAAAATGTTCAGATAAACCACTTTAAACCTCTTTAAACAGGATTGTCTTTGTTTAAACCGTTTTAACCATTTTTTGATAAAAAAAATGTCAGTTATTATTAATATTTAAGAACTTTATTAACCAATATATCGTCAGCGTTAACAGATAGATCACTTAATTTTTCAACACTGATTTATTACCACTCAATTTAGCACACTATAAAAACTGGTGAAAATTTTCGTAGAATATCTCAGATTTTGATGAAAAAATTGTAGGAGCAAACTATTGCATCTGCACTGTACAAATCATACTACCTCATATATATATATATATATATATATATATATATATATATATATGTTGTACATTTCTTTAAAGAATCTACTAGAATCATGGGAAAATCGGCCCAGAACTTTAGGATTGTCAAAATCAACCACATGTTTGGTACTGTTAATGTGAACCCCCAAAGCGCACCTCTTCGGATTAACGACCGCGTCAGAGCGGTGTTGTATAATACGATTCCTACCTAAGGTTCTGCACCGTACTCCCAATGTATATTTTGCTATATTGGCATTCTAACTTATAAATACAAGAAATATAACTTCAATCGTTGAATCAGTTTTTAAAAACAATTTATTTAGAGTACAATACAAGTAAATGATATTTCATGTAAAATTAACTAGTGACTGACAACTGACATATATCTAAGAGAATAACTGACTAACTGATTTCAATGATATGACATATTTTATACTGTGTAAAAGTGTTTATCTGTTAGTTTATCTTGTATTACATTTGAGTGTTGTGTTTCTGTGTGTGAATGTATTTTGTGTAGTGTCAGCTGGAATTGGTCATGTAATTCCTCCCCCCCTAGAATGAGGCTTCCTCCGGAAGTTTCGGCGTTTTGGTTGGACTTCCTTCCTGCATTTCTTCCTCGGAGATTTTGGATTGTCTGGATCTTCTGCTTCTAACGAACAGGAACCCGGCGATGATTATTGCAAAAATGTAAATGATGATTGTCCACAAACTTGGTTGAATTTGGACCTTTGGCTGGAGTGCATCTGAATGAATTCTTTTGATGTTCATATTTTGGATTTCTTCTAATTTCAGGTTTTTTAAATCGACTGTGAAATTTGTCAATTTCGATTCTTTAATTTTGAATTGGATGCCATTGATAATTAGTGGCGTTCCATAACTTCTTGCGTTGTAATTTATCTCCTCGTTATTGATAGTTAATTTGCAGTTATTATTCTTGATAAGGAAGATGCCATTCAAATTTTGAGTCTCGGTTTGGCCTTCACATTCTGAAATTATTTTTTCTTTCTTCGGAAATACTCCTAGGTATTGATTGGTTTCGAAAATGAAGTCCAGTTGGTTGTCCTCGATATTCAATCTTGTATATTGGCAGTGTTCGGGGTTACTATGGAGCAGGATTTCTTTTTCACAGCTGGCGTTGTATCTGCTTTTGAGGTGATTTGGACATTGGAAAATTACGCTCTTCATGCAAATATCTCTTAGAGGTGTAATTTTGTTTTCGAATTTAAGTAAATATTTAGTATTTGGAACGATCGTAACATGTTCTGACTTGTATGTCGTAGGAATTGATTTTAGGTAATAAAGGTCATAATTCTCTTTAAAATTTATTGGAATGGATAGAAAATAAATTATTGGTTCTGATTATAATTTACAGTTAATTTTTATAACAGATTCGAAGTTTAAAATGTTCTCATAATTTAATTCAAAAGGCAATTGGTCTTTGTAGAATTTGGAAATTTTTTGTAATTCATGAAATAAATCGGTAGTTTTTATAATACTCGGATGCAGAGTTTGTAACTTACAAAATGTGAGTTTTAAATGAGTTTTCGACATCCTGCAAAACATTCAGGACGGAGTTGTACAAAATTATAAGTTGATTGAAAATATCTTTTGTAAACAATATATCTTGTTGTTGGATATTATTTTGAACAATATTGTTAAGTTGAATAATTTTTGATCTGAGAAGTAAAGCATTATGTTCAACGTCTTTAATAGTTGAATTAAAATTTTGAATAACTTTCTCGTTAACAGTGTACTGCATTTCAAGCTGATCTTGCAGGCTTCTCATGTTACTTTGCATATGGTTTATTATCTTATCATATGTTTTACCGTCTTCAGCATCTAAATTTCCGGTTATTGACTTTATAATTCATCCAAGTCCATTTATTATTCCTCGTTTAGTACTTTTATTAGATTGGGCGTTAATATTATTAAATTTTTCGTTTAAAGACTGTTGTAAAAATTTTATTATTTTATCATAGTTGTCAAGTTCTCCGTTTAATTTTGTATTGTTTAATCCGATTTTAAGTTTTTTATATTGTGCGTTTAAATAAGCATTTTCTATGATTAATGGTTTTAAATTATAATAATGTACGAATGTATGTTGAGTTTTTTTTAATTTAGCTGGGCCAAGATTTATTGGAAGAATCCCGATGTTATGGGTGACATCTTTTATTTCAGTGGAGAGGGTGCCGCTGATGAGCCTGGAAAATTTTTAAAATTATATGTTTGTTTCCGGGGCGGTTTAATATTAGAAAGGTGAATTTTATTTGTTGTATTACCGTGTGTGGGTTCTATTTTAGCAGTTTTAAGTTGAGGGTTAATGGTTTCAATTTTTTCTATTTTAAATTTATTTTTTGTTTTACTCTGTTTCTGTTTATTTTTTACGTAAACATTAGCAGGTATTTTAGGAGGTAATTCTTTTCGATTTTCGTTGACTTGACCGATTTTTAATTCTTTATTTTTAGATAGTGTTTCATTAATTTTGTTATATAATATTTTAATTTTGTTTTTATGTTTCACGATATAATCGTTTATTAATTTCTGATCTATTTTAATATTAAAAGGCGATTCTGTATTTAGATGTCCTGATATTATTTCTTGCGGTGTTAATTTAGTGGCTGAATGTATCGAATTATTATATGCGAGTAGTGCGTAATTAATTTTTATTTCAATTGTATCTTTAGTGTATTCTTTTTGATTATTAAGTAACCTGATATGTTCAATTAAGGTAGAGTGGAATCTTTCTATTAAACCGTTGGATTCGGGGTGTTGGGAACTTATAAAATGGATTTCGATTTTGTGGGTTTGCAAGAGTTCTTTAACAAGTGAATTTTTGTATTCTAGGCCGTTATCTGATACGATCTGTTCAGGTATTCCGTGATGTGTGAAGAATTTAACTAGATTATTAACAATTTCGATGCCTTGTGCGGAATTGAGCTTGTATGCTTGGGCGTATTTAGAAAAAGAATCAATAATGGTTAGGAATTTTACCTTTTCTAGGCTTATACTATCTATATGCAATATTTGGAAAGGTTTGGTAGGAGTGGGTGTAATATTGAATTTTAATTTCAGAGGTGATCTTTCATATTTTGTTTTTTGACATATGTCGCAATTGTTAATGAAAGTCTGGACGGATCTCCTCTGATTGGGCCAATAATATTTAATTTTGATTTTATTTTCGGTTTCATCAAGTCCACGATGGTTAGTTTTGCTTTCATGATAATTTCTAATTGTTGCCAAAATTTCGTCTTCTGTTTCAATGTCAATTAATTTTACCGTGCATTTAACAAAATTTAACTCTGAATTTTTAAAATATGTTTGGATAGTTCTACTGAATGTTTCATACAAAGGGTCGTGTTCGAAATAAAAATGGTAGTTTACTTTAGGGACTATGTATTGTTTAATGAAGTTAATTATATCGTTTTGAAAATTATTTTTTGATATTTGTAGGGAAATTCTTTGCTTTTTGTCAAATAGTTTTGTGATTGATGGGATAGGTGGATCAAAGTTGATTTCGGATACTATTACTTGATTCATCCCGTAGTTTACTGGACTATCAATAATAGGTATACCTACAATTGGGTTTTCGAGATTTGAATGTACCGTTTGATCATCAGAGTCGTCGTCTATATTAATTATTTCTGATTCGCTATCATCAATTTCAACAATTAGAGATTGTTCATCGGGTTCTTTGGAATTTTGAGGATTTGCGTTATCTTTGAAATTTTTATTGAAATCGTTCATGTATTCAAGGAAGTTATCATATCCGTTAGTCTCGTTAATGTTTAATTCTATTTCAGGTAATTTGAAAACTGTTAAAATAGTGTTTGGATTTCTAAATACGTATTGTATCATATGTTTAACATTCGACCAGTTTAATTTATCTTCTCCACAGCTTAACTTTGGTATGTTTAAATTTCTTATTTTATTTTTTTGACAAAAGTTTCTTAGGTTAATTAGAGAGTAAAATAAGTCCTGATAGGTGGGTTTATCATAATAATTAATTTTTGTGATGAGATATATTATATAGCGGTCTTTAAATTTTAAGTATACTAAGTCAAAAAGTTTTGGATCCTGTCTGTATAAAGTCTCGACATTTTGAAATTTATTTTTAAATAGTTTTGCTAATCCGCGGGACATTTTCAAATCTTTGCTAACGCAATGGGCCAAACTATCTTCAAGTGGGGCATGCAAAAGATTACCTTCGACTTCTAAAATTATTTTGTTATTCGTATTTAATAAATTATTTTTCCTGTATTCTAAATAGTTTTGATATTCTGTTAGGGGTGTGTAATTTTTATTTTCTTGTTCAAACGTGTCTTTGGATCTTGAACTAACTTGTTTATTGATTTTGGCTGGATGAAATTCCGGTTTTTTATAACATTTTGAATTAATCGGGGTTTTATTTTCTGATCTAATTTTATTATTGACTTTAATTGTGCAAGTTAGGGGTTCGTTATCTAAATGTGGCAAATCAGAATGTTTATTAAATAATTTAGTCATTTTTTGTTTTTCTTCATAGTTTTTGTGATTTTTCCTTGTTTTTGCGACGTTAGATTTAATTTTGTTTGTATTGAAAACATGGATGTTATTTGAAAATGGGTTTGAATTATTTGAAACATGGAAGTTTAGAAAATTGAGTTGTATGGAAATTTTAGGAGTGATCAACTTGTTATTTACTAAATCGATATTTGAATTAAGTAATTTGAGATTGTCTAAGCCTAAAAGACAGTCAAATCGCTTATGAAAATTAAACAGGTGAAATTTTAATGGTAAATTTTTTGTTTTAAAGATTTTAGGACATGGCATAGTCATACTATACTGTTGAGTTGACGTCCCATGCGCCGAAGTTATTTGAAAGGGGTCTTCAGTTATAGAATTTTGAAAATATTTTTTCGCAATATCTGGATCTATGAAAGATTTAGTACTTCCGGTGTCAATAAGTACTTTCAAATTATGTTGTGGAAATATAATGTAGGGTAATTCACTTTTTCTATTGATTAAATTTAAGTTTAACAATTCAAATTCGGGTCCGAGGCTGTTTCCTCTAAAAAAAACAGTTTTGATCGGTTTCTACGTCATATTGAACATCTTGATTGTATTCTAAATAATCATCTGGAGGTTCTATCTCGTAGTTATCTGCATTTGATTCTAAGTTTTGTTCCTCAATGTTAAATAGTTCCTCTGATATAAATTTGGGTTCATTCGGTCTAGAATTGTAATTTTGTTGAGCGAATGGTCTTTGAAAAGTATTTCTTGTAGCATTACTCATGGGTGTAGGATTATAGGGTGTGTTTTGACGAGATTGGATTTTACTTGGTTGGGGATTTCTATTAGTGAAAGGGTAATTTGTTTGTCTTTGGACAGTGGGCTGTCTATTTTGACTAGGAAATCGGTTGAATTGATTATTGAACATCGGTCTCGATTGATTTAAAAATTGTTTCGGTTGAGAATTAAATGGGTTTTTAATCGGTGCTATATTATAGTTATAATTTCGCGTTGATTTATTTTGTATATTATTTGAATTATAAGGTACTTTAGATTTTATTTCTAACTGAAAATCGTTAGTGAGCATATTTAAATCTTGGTTTAAGTCTGTAGGGTTTTTAGTACGCATGAGAGGGCCTATAGGGTCTCTCAAACTTCTTAATAATACTCTTAGAGCGTATTGTCTAAGATACGTGGAAAGAACTGAAGATTGTTCATAATAATGTGTACTAACGTATGTTGTTTGAAGATTTAATAATTTTTGTATTTTATTAAAGAATTCGAACGGTGATTCGTTCGGTAATTGTTTGAGTTCAGTTAATTCTATTTGAAGGGTGTAACAATCCCTTTTATCTGAATAACAATTAATAAGGGCGGTTTTTAAATCTAACCATGTGTTAATGGTACAACTAGAAATATTAGTTTCTGCTTCTCCTTTTATTTTTGCGCGGATGCTCGCCATCAGATATTCATTCTGAAAGTCGCCTGCGTCCGTAGCATTATAAAATTTATTTACGAGTTTCTCGCAAATCTCGAGAAATCGTGGTAGGAGTTCTTGTTGTCCGGAAAATTCCGGTACCATGTTTAGGTACTCATTTTTTAAAAAGGGAAGATTTGGGGTAGCCATTGTGATAAGGGATTTTAAATTTTGAATTGAGTCAGAGTCAGAATCAGTTATCGATTCGTCCGAAGAATCGATTTTATCAAAAGAATTTTTGCCTCTAAAAAGATATTTAGCACTTACAGAGCTAGAGCAATCCACTTGTCCATATGCGCTGGAGAACTGCTTGGCTAACTGGTACGGCTGGGGTTGTGGTGAGCCCTTGGTCTTCCTGGTCGTATTCTTTGACTTGGAGCTGCTGGGATGTGATGGTTTCGTTTTCATCGATTCACTTCTCACTCACAGTTCTGATTCACGTTCAAAGTTCGAAAGTTCAGGTACACGAATAAATTGTAGAAACAAACCGGTAATATGTTCACTAAAACCGTTTCGCGTATCCTACCAACTGCGCCAGAAATATAACTTCAATCGTTGAATCAGTTTTTAAAAACAATTTATTTAGAGTACAATACAAGTAAATGATATTTCATGTAAAATTAACTAGTGACTGACAACTGACATATATCTAAGAGAATAACTGACTAACTGAGTTCAATGATATGACATATTTTATACTGTGTAAAAGTGTTTATCTGTTAGTGTATCTTGTATTACATTTGAGTGTTGTGTTTCTGTGTGTGAATGTATTTTGTGTAGTGTCAGCTGGAATTGGTCATGTAATTTACATTTTTTTTATGCTGGTAACACTATATTTAAATTTTAAAGTTGAATTAAGAGAGGAAAGTTTAAATAATGGTTTATCGGCAACTACTAAGTTTTTTAACTTAAGTACCTTTCTAAGTTTGTTGGACATATGCCCCAAATATGAGAGTGATCTGTACTTGACCGGATCTACTACATGTGAAGTCGGGTCTACTGATGTAGTAGAGCCTGCGTATCGGCGAAGCGGGGGTCTACTTGTAGTAGGACGCCCTATTATGTGAATGCACTAATGATAATTGCATAATTATAATGAGCAGCCACTGACTACGATATAAGTTGATGTCATCTATATGTTGAATGACATGCGGTGGGGAAAAGCATTTAAAAGCAGATGAAGGGACATGAGAAGGGATGGTCGTTTCTAAAAGCCGCAATGGGCTCGTAAGGTACGCGGCCTATTCTGTTCTGTTAAGAAATTGAGTGACACAATTATGTGTTTTGTGACTGTTTCCGGTTGAACTACGATATTTGGATTAGCTGTGTCACCTCAGCAATGAGGTATGTATATATTTTCTTTAATTGGGCATGTAAAATATTCAAATTATAAATTTGATTTACTAAATAGACGACAAAACGGACCTCCAAACTATTCTTCGAACATAATGTTTTTTGATTAAATTTCATAGACCGCACTTAGTTTTAAGCTTTTTACATATTTAGATTAATAAACTTAGTTATAAGTTAAACTTATAACTGTTGCTTAATTTCAAACAACCCCACATTCTCCTGTCCGGGTCAAACCTATAATTTCCAGGTTCCGTGAGGGAGTTGTAAGCCAACCCAGCTTAATTGGGGCCTGAGAGGTAAGTGCCCACCGCTCGGGGTCTTACAATTGGTGTCAGGTGTGGGATAGTTTCAAGAAAATCCCTTGAAACGCAAAAATCGCCCGACAGAAGTAAATTGGTGCGGGAGTATTTGTACTGTAAATTAATAATCCAAAAAAATTAAACCTTCTAAATTACGTTCAAAGGCGAGATGAACGCAAGTACCTCAGCAACAGATAGCATGTTACCATCAATAGGAGCACATAACTCGGTCGAGGCAATCCCGACCTGCGATGGGACCGGGAATGTGAAGAACTTTATTTCTATTCTAGAAGATACAGCCCTTCTCGCGGGATGGGCAGACCCTCAAAAGGTACTAATCGCGAAGTTGCAATTAAGGGGTATCGCAAAAAGTATTATTCAGTCAGAAGAAGCGCCCGGTGGATGGCCTCAAATGAAGGACCGGTTGTTAGTCCGGTTTGGACCGAAAAAGCTACTGGGGCAACGTCTAATCGACACGAAGTGTCGGCAGTATAAGGACGAATCGGTGCGAGTATATGTTGCTCGTTTGCGAGTATTATGCACTGAGAATGCAGCCGAAATTAAGACTGAAAATGTTGAAGTTTTGGTAGCTATGAGTGAAAGAGAGAAAGCAGATGCCCTCAGTCAGTTTCTACTGGGCCTGCAAAACTCAATACAGCGGAGGGTTATGTCCGCCAACCCGCCCACATTTGAGGCGGCTATTGAATTAGCCGAGAGGGAAGAGTTGATTGAAAGGTTAACTAGTAAAACCGAGAAATTAAATGTTAGTGCTGTACGTAATGCGGATTATAAGAAGAGACCATCAGAACACCGTAATCCGTCCAGGCCTGGTCGTGATCGACAATATGAGAGGTGCCGCGAGAATCGCGAGGAATACCGGCAAGCGCCGCGTAGGTTTCCGTCAAGACGGACAGAGCACCGCCCGAATAATTATGCTGGCTATAATGAAGCCGGAGACCGGCTATGTTTAAATGCGGGAAGCTCGGTCATTTCCAGAAGGACTGTAGAGACAAAAACAAACCCCGGAAATATCAAGAAAAGGATACTGATTTAAACGAGGAGGCAGCCGGTGCGAAGCCCCGAACCCCGGCTGCAGATTCAGCTCAAAAATTTTAAATTGTAAACTAGGGGCCCGAATCCGACATAATAACGCGGAATATGAAGAATCTAAATACAATACTGTACGAATTAAAATGGTGGGGGGGGGGCGTATTATTCGCGCGGTTTTGGATTCCAGAGCGGCTGTTTCCCTAGTTCAAGAACGGGATTTAACTGGGCATATTAGTAGTTGCGCTATAGAAATTAAAGATGTACAAGGACACACGATACCTATAGTAGGGCAAGTAAATTTACAGTTAGAGTTACCGCGGGTCAAAATTTTGATGCACGATTTTTATGTTGTGAAAAATGTTATTTGAACCTGAATTACTATTGGCATTGGACTTTATGACCAAATTTAATGTTTTAATAGACTGGAGTAAACGAAGGGCCAGAATAGCAGGAAACTGGTTGTCGATGGAACCAGCGCATTCAACGGGGTATTTGAGAGAAAGTGGGAAAATTAGTTTGGCTGAAGTTGACCCGTTAAAAGGAAAATTGGGGCCAACTAATAAATTGAAAATATTTGAGGGTGATATTGAAAACTCTAATGATAATGCGGTGATTGTCCATTGCGTGTCTATAGATTTAAAAATTGATGTGAAGTGTGAATTTTCACACATTTCAGGGTTTTGCAGGTATTTAGTAAGTGAATGATGATTATTTGGGATGCCAAAACAAATTTATATTAAAATATTTTTTTTGTTAATTTTAATTCGAACGCCTAATACCATTATTTAGGTTTCTAAATATGTGCAGTATTTTTTTTTATATATAGCAATGTTCATTAAAATTTTAAAAATTGCGTTTATGGCTTCCTTTGGTTGTTATAAGCTCCGCCCCTCTGATTTCTTGTACATTGGAACAGAATTAAATTTACGCTTTTAAAAATTAAATGCAACATTTGCCAAAATGTAACTAGAATTTTGAAAAAATAATTTAAAAAATATCAAAATTCAAAAAATAATATTGTCTCTTCTCGCAGGGTTCGATCCCTTTCGATCGAGTTAGTTGGGTGAGAAACCATTGTCATAACCACTACTCCATGATACACATTACAATGTAGCGTCTTACAAAGTTATAACTTGTGTACATTATTAGCCAAAAAAACACAAAAAATGCGTTATTTTTCGAAATCATAATCTGATCAAAAATTCCTGTTGTACTATTTCGGTTCACACCAATATACATTACTTAGTATTTTTTTAGATTTTTAGTTTAAACCATCTGGGCTGCAGGGTGTGGGAAAAAATTTTTTTTGCACATTTTTGGCAAAAATCGCATCAAAATAATTTATTTTGCAAAAATAAAATTTTGATCGTTAATCCACGTACTAAGGGCTTTCATTTGATACCCTACTCAGAATTTAAAAAAAATATTTTTTTTTTCGATGAGCACAGATTTGTTTATATTTTTAGGGGGGTATGTTTTTTAGATGTTTTAGTATTTTTCCTATGTGCGGGTCAAAGAGTTGTATAAGCATGCCAAATTTCAACTCTCTACAGTACCTAGACAAAATATTATAACCACTTATGAATTTTTAAAAATTTATTGTTTTACACAAAATCAACAAAATAGTAATACACCAATTTTATTTATATTTTGTATTTTATTATTTCAAATTATTTTAGTACATTTATAAAATGTTTTTTAATATTTAGTGTTGCCTCCTTTTGCTTTTATTACTGCCGCAATTGTTCGAGGCATACTCTCAATACATGCCCTAATACAATTTTAAATTTCTGGAGAGCCATGCCATACTTTTTTAATATTATCTGTTAAAACTTGTTTATTAGTATTATTTAAATTATAAACAAGTCTTTTCAGGAGGTTCCAAACATTTTCGATAGGATTGATATCCGGCAAATTACCTGGCCAGGACAAAATCGGTACTTTTTGTTTTTGCAAATCAGTCTCAGAATAAAAATATAGAGTTGAAGATGTTTAAAATAGCTTATCATTTAATAAATACACTATATGTTAAAGAAATAAATAATGTAGCATATGATTATACGTCGGCTTTTTTAATAAACAGTTGTTTTTGTAAGTGGTTATAATATTTTGTCTAGGTACTGTAGGTTTAGCCGTTTGGCTACAATTTTTACCGAACAGACAGACAGACAGACAGACAGACGACAAAATGACGGTATAAGGGTTTTTTGGTAATACCTAAAAATGGGGCAAGGGATAGCAAAAACCCTGAAGGAAAAATATGAAATGTACAAGTTGAATTCCGAAGGAAATCGGGTAGGCGATATTATTGTTTTTAACGCGAGTTCAGGGCGAAAGATAGTTAATTTGATTACTAAGTCACGTTATCATCATAAGCCGACATATGGTGCTATTAGGAGAGCACTGATAAAATTAAAGTTGTTTTGTCTATAATATGTCTAGAAAATGCACATACTGAACTCGCAATGCCGAAGATCGCTTGCGGACTCGATGGTAGAAAGTGTAAAATTGTTAAGAATATTGTAAAACAAGTGTTTAAAGGGACAAATATAATTGTAACGGTTTATAAATTAACAGGTCTGCTGGCCACTAGTAAGAAAAATGTTGAACGCTCGGAGGTTGCAAACTCCACAAAATTTAGTAGGAGCAAGATAGGTGAGGGCAAATCTCGTGAAATTTTGAAGAAAGGAAAAGATGATATTAAATTACGACTACATGCACCAGGTTTTGGGGAGAATCATAACCTCTCTGTTCACCTCTTGCACGATGTTGTTATACCAGCCAGGTAAGAGGTAGTATGCCCTGGAAGAGTGAAGGGAGTGCACGCCCTAAATTCTTCTGAAATTCTCCTTGACCCTACGGAAATGTTAACTGCAGGAACTTTAGCTGTGCGGGTGCTATGTAAAAGCACCAAAATTATACCGGTGAGATTGATGAATGTTGCTGAGACCGAAGTAACAGTGATAGACCAGACCGGGAGCTCATGACAGTTTTTGGTCTCCGATTTCATACAGCATGCCTTTTGGAGGAGAGAATATTGACCCTGTGACAACAAAACAGGGATGGTACTAAACCCCTGCACGCTTTCCGGTCATAGGGAAAATTGCATTTCCACTTGCACAAAAATTTTGTGTTTTTCCCTGATTTAATATTGCTTGCCCTTTTGTCAAAAGAAAGTTAAAACAAATTTAAAGTCTTTAAATTATAGGCATGCGATTCGCAGGGTCACAAAGGGCTCAAACGGTCACGTGATCTTGTAATAAAAAAATATGATTTTCCGCGCTTTCATACAGTATGCCGATGAAAAGAATTAAAGTTTGTGTCATAAAACCTCTATAAAAAAATTGGCATGCAGCCCTCGTTGGCCCAAGGGTGGAAAATTTCGGAAAATATTTGTGAAAATTTTAATAGGATTTTACGTGATCTTAAATAACACCAAATAAAGTAAAATGTTAATTTTATAATGTAAAATGTCCAAAATTTAATTGATAAAAAAAAAATAAGAAACGTTGTAAAAAAAAATTGAAAAAATTAGGTCATATTATTTTGCATGCCTTTTTTGCATTTCACTAAATAATGTTGTTTTTAGCTCAAATACAAAATGGCATCCATGTCGAGGAAGCCCATCACATCATAAATAATAAGAAAAGTTGCAAAAATAAAAAATGGAAAATTTCGGTTATATTATTTTGCATGCCTTTTTACATTTCACAAAATAATGTTTTTTTACCTTTATAAATAATAAAAAAATAATTACATACGCACTTATTTATTTAAAATGATTATATGTAAGTTATGTTAATACTTACAAATCTATAGAGAATTTTATAATAATACATTATTACATTAGTATAAATACTTTAAAAATATGTAATTTTTTTACTAATAGTGACAATCATATACAGCACACCATTATTTAGCTTGTTTACTTTGGGCAATTTTTTCCAATGTTGGGATCTAACAATCTGCATGCTATTTTTTCTTTCAGCTAAGCATGATACATTTTTGTGAAATACAAAACGGCATACAAAATAAAATCTCAAATTTTTTTTTTGCATCTTCTTTCGAATTTTTTTAATGATTGTAGTTTTTTTCAATGTTGGGTTTCAGCAATATGCATGCCATTTTGTATTTGAGCTAAAAACAACATTATTTAATGAAATGTAAAAAGGCATGCAAAATAATATGACCGAAATTTTCCAATTTTTTTTTTGCAACTTTTCTTATTATGTATCATTTGATGGGCTTCCTTGGCATGCATGCCATTTTGTATTTGAGCTAAAACCAACATTATTTAGTGAAATGCAAAAAGGCATGCAAAATAATATGACCTAAATTTTCCAATTTTTTTTTTTTTTGCAACTTTTCTAATTATTTATGATGTGATGGGCTTCCTCGGCATGCATGCCATTTTGTATTTGAGCTAAAAATAACATTATTTAGTGAAATGCAAAAAGGCATGCAAAATAATATGACCGAAGTTTTCCAATTTTTTTTTTGCTTCTTTTCCGAAGCATGCTTCTGTTTTAGGACCTTCTTATCTGCATGCCAATTATGTTATACAGCAATGCATTATATCAATAACCTATAGTTAAGATGGCATGCAAAAAGAAATCACGTAAAATCCTATTAAAATATTCACAAATATTTTCCGAAATTTTCCACCCTTAGGCCAATGACGGCCGAATGCCAATTTTTTATAGGGGTTTTATGACACAAACTTTAATTATTTTCATTGGCATGCTGTATGAAAACGCGGAATATCATATTTTTTATTACAAGATAACGTGACCGTTTGAGCCCTTTAAGACCCTCCGAATCGCATGCCTATAATTAAAAGACTTTAAATTTGTTTTAACTTTCTCTTGACAAAAGGGCAAGCAATACTAAATCAGAGAAAAACACAAAATTTTTGTGCAAGTGGAAATGCAATTTTCCCTATGACCGGAAAGCGTGCCGGGGTTTAGTACCATCCCTTTTTAGTTGTCACAGGGTAAATATTCTCTCCTTCAAAAGGCATGCTGTATGAAATCGGAGACCAAAAATGTCATGAGCTCCCAGTCTATGACTAAAAGTCTCCCGGGTCGCGCAGGCAGTCGTTGCTGAAGAAGTACGTGAGAATACTGAATGTAAAGTCCCGAATACTGTTCAAAACCAGTCCAAAGTTAAAGTCATTTGTAAACTCAGTGTGTAAACAAAAAACGGAAAAATTGTTGTATGAATACATTGATGTATTTAAAGCCCCTAATCAAAAATGTTCGTGTGCTAAAAATGTAGAGCATAAAATTATAACGCAAAATGAAAATCCCATAGTATCTAGGCCTTATCGTGTGCCGTATAAACAAAAACATTTGTTAGATAAACAAAGGAATGAAATGCTTACAGATCAAATTATAACGCACTTCGATTCCCCCTGGAGTGCCCCTGTAGTTCTTGTTTAAAAGAAAGCAAACAGTTTTGAGGACCCGCAACTACGCATTTGTATTGATTACAGGAAGTTAAACGACGTCACAAAAACAGATTATTTTCCTCTACCTAATCTTAAAAAAAAAACGATCGATCAATTGTCTGGTACGAAGTTGTTTACCACCATTGACTTAGTAAGCGGTTATTATCAAATTTCATTACATGCCGACTCGCAACAATATGCGCTATATTTTCTATTTGTTTAGTACGCCTACTGGACATTACGAACTTTTAAGAATGCCGCAAGGATTAAAAAATGCACCTGCCACCTGGATGCGACTAATGATGACAGTACTTGCAGGATTACAAGGACAAATTTGTTTATGTTACCTAGACGACATAATAATTTTCAGTTCTGACGATATTGACGAACATTTACAGAGGTTAAGAGCGGTATTAGAAAATTACGTGAATACAATCTCAAAATTAAGACATCAAAATTGTAATTTTTTGAAAACAGAAGCAAAATTTTTAGGACATATAATTTCAAAACAGACCCGGCTAAATTAGAAGTTGTAAAAAATTTCCCGGCACCTAAAAATGTAAAAGAAATTAGATCATTTTTGGGATTATGTAATTTTTATCGTCATTTTGTGAAAGCTTTCGCAAAGATTGTACAGCCGTTGACAAAATTGACTAAAAAGCACATACCCTTTTCTTGGACTAAAAGATAAATTGACGCTTTTGATCATTTAAAAACCGTTTTATGCACACCCCCCATATTAAAATTTCCGGATTTTGCAAGACAATTTCGGGTTACAACGGACGCCTCTAAGCAAGCCGTAGGAGCCATTTTACCGCAGATTTATGATGGGCAAAAACACCCAATGTGCTATATTAGACGTAATTTAAATAAAGCAGAAAGAAATTATTCAGTTACAGAGCAAGAGTGCTTAGCCGTAGTTTGGGCTGTTAAACAATTTAGGATATACTTGGCAGGGAATTCATGACCTCTTAAGTATTTATTGACTTTGAAAGACCCATCGTCAAGGTTGTGTAGGTGGGCATTACAATTACAAGAATACGATTTCACGGTTGATCATTGGGCCGGAAAATTAAGTACTAATGCGGATTTATTATCCAGAATACCCGAAAATAGTATCAAATCTATGAATAAGACAAAGAAAGGTGAGACATCAGACGTAGAGATTGAGAAAATGGAAATTCAACCAGAAATTGAATTAATCTGGGATAGGGAAAAAATAAAATTTGAACAACAACAAGATGAAGAAATTAAACGCATAATAACGCAAACAAAAAATTCTGACATGGACTGTACCACTTCATTTGGAATTATAGATAATAAACAAACATAGTTTATAAGTGCTGATGGGTTAGTTTATAGATTACCTAGTGGCGACGTACGTTATGACTAGGGTCCGGCAAATATATGCAACGGTACTTTTGCCATAGGTGTGCTATTTTAAACTTTATTTTAACAAAAAACCAGCAAGAAACAAAAGAATAAAACACTTGTACCGCAATGAATTCTTATCTTAATAACGACACATCATTATTTTGGGATTATATCCGAGATAGGTAATTCCGGTCACTCCTTTGCCATTGGTCAGGTTTTGATAAGATATTAAAATTTTATACGCTACACTATTTGTCAGCAGGGCACATTACAAATATATATAATTACATTTTATTTCTACAGATAACACATGTGCCGGTTTTTATCGAAAAACACCTAACTAAAGTACCGTTGCATATTTTTGCCGGGCCCTAGTTATGACCAACTGATAGCGCCAAGAGGAATGAGATATAAAATTATGCAAACTCATCATAATTCACCGATTTCTTGTCACATTTTTATTGGCCAAGAATGACAGCTGATGTTAAGAAATATTGTGATTTAATACATAAATCAGGATATAAAAATATCTGCACCTTTACCGGTAGAAATTACAGGTACTTGCCGCCGTTTTCGGTAGAATTAGCCTTGATATAGTATAGGTCCATTGAATAAAACAAGAAATGGAAATAAATACATACTAACTTGCGTGGTTTATTTAACTCGATACCCTGAGTGCATACCATTAATGGACATACAAGCCAGGACCGTAGCTAAAGCATTTTGTACAACTATTATTGCTAAGTATGGTGTTCCTGAGACAATTTTAAGAGACTGCGGTACTCAATTTTTATCAAAATTATTTAGGGAAGTGTGCAAATTACTTCGGATAAAGCAATTGCAGACAACTGCATATAGGCCACAATGTAATGGTGCTGTAGAAAGAATGCACCTTACCGACAATGTTATCCCATTATATGACAGAATATGAAGATTCTTGGGATGAATACTTGCCTTTCGCCCTAATGGTGTATAGAATCACTGTCCATCAATCAACCAAGGAAACTCCATTCTTTTTAATGTTTGGACGAGACATGACATTACCGTGGGTTGGTTCCGAAGTATATCATCTTCGGAACCAACCACTTAAATATGACATTGACGAAAATCATGCATCAGAACTAATGTATCGGCTTAGTCAAGCTCATCGTAAGACCGTAGAGAATTTAGAGGATGCGGCAGAATGTCAATGTGAAAGATCAAAACAAAGAGCTAGGCCTCAAAGTTTTCGGTTAGGTGATAAAGTGTTATTAAACAATCCTATAATAAGTGTAAAATTACCGCGTAAATTTCAACCCAAGTTTACAGGTCCATATCGTATCATACAAATTCGTGGTCCGAAGAAATACCAAATTAAAGAAATATATTGGTAAAAGGCAATTTGTTGTACATAGCGACAGACTCAAAAAGGACAGTGTATTACATAACCAAAATGTTGATAAAGACCGTGACCCTGAGGATGAATCAGATGTCGAAGATTGTCAGTTATTCATACCTATTAACGCAGAGCCGGCTCCAGCCCAAATAATAAATGAAAGACATTGTGAAGAAATTGAAGAATTACATGATCTCGAACAACCATATGAAGAAGAAGAACGTTTTGAAGATATTGAACAACAAGGAGCATACCAGCAAGAGAATGAAGAATTAGGTCAAGAGCATTTGCAGGTTGTTGAGATGCAACAACCAGAAGAAATAGCCGCAGAACAACCAAGTGGCCATCACACACGCACTCATGGTCTAGCATCAGAATACTCTTGGGTGCTTCCTAGACATATTTAAGAGGATTGTGGGTATTCGTATTGTAACCAGTGGAATTATTGACCCTTATGTGAGGTTTAAATTTTGACAAAATTTATAATTGAAACCGTCCTGAACGGTTTCGCAATTCTTTATGTTACAGGTGGCTGCGGCCTCGCTCTATTAGCAGTAAAGGGATACCCTGACCATATGGGTAATACGCCATGAGAAAAAGAATCAAATTAACGAAGCGCCTCCAGAAACTTCAGGGCGCATTGAAAGAAGCAGCCAGATGCTTGGTCACAACTCAATCTAGGACCATCGCCCTCGAGACCAATACGAATACCCAGCCTATACACAATTCGACTCTATTAGATGTGAACCTTATTAGAAATGGAACTTACACATTTCTACAGAGACAAGTAGACACGTCTTGGGAAGTATAAATACGAAAACAAAAACAAATTTTTTGTTAAGATTTATTTTTGATCATTTGAAATCTGTTTGTCTTACGTGATTAGCACTCAATGTTAGAGAGGCTTATCACCAAAATTCTTTACCGATTTTGTAATGCATGAAACCACTGGAGAAAACGGAAAAAAATAATACATCTTGTAATAAATTTAGAGGATTCCACGAGCTGATGATGCATTGTTCGATTATTTTGTTTGACTAATTTGTTCTGATTTTTAATACTTCTTAACATTCTTTTCCTAAAATATGCATATTTAGCTATACACATTTTAGTGATTGACATAGTTTCCCTTTTTCTCCTGGTTTAAATAAATAAGAATAATAATTCTCTTGATTGGGGCAGGAGGAAACAGAGATTTGACCTCCAAATCCCCACACTCCGATTTAATCAGGGTCCTTCCGTTTTGTTTTTTTTTTCAGCTTACGCCAAGGCGGGTGATCTGAGACCGTATACTTTTAGACCGTTTTTTTCACAATTTGGTTCACCACCCGTTAGGAAGGTTGCCTAGGGAAGCCCTTAATGGGAATTAAGGACTTTGAGCTCACTCCGTTTGCAGGCATTGTGGCCAGCTACGCTGTAAAGTGTAGTTTGCTAGAGTAGCCCCCTTTTCACGTCTGGCAAAAGGCACACGTTAAACTTCTGAGGGATTTAATCCCTCAGTTTCAATTAGTGTAAGGAAGGTGGCTGCGCCCACTTATGAATTTCACTGCGAATGAGCAGTAATTGTTTGGATTAGTTCTTGTTTTCTTACAAAAAAAGAAAACCTCTATTTTAAAATCTATTCTAATGTATGTAATTAACTTAATATGCGTAAATGTTAAACACGCATTCTTATTGGAAACTGATATTTATAATATGTCTCTGGGAATAATTTGGTTGGTTACAGAATTTTAATTGTTCTTTTTGCTTAATTCCAAAATTTTGTAAAATATATTATCGTGATATTTAGCAAAAAAAAAAAAAAAATAACTACCATCAAGAGAACTTACATACATCTTAAATTGTTTAATAGCAATTATTTTGATAAAATAGGAGTAAATTTACCAGATAGCAAGTTGATGAAAAAGTAATCACTTTCATAAGCATAGAAATGATTCCTTTTTCTGTAAGGATGGGTTAGATGTAAGGTTCGCGACCTGTTGGAAGTAATGTCTCAAAAAACAGTGGCGTATCGGCGAAGCGGGGGCCTACTTGTAGTAGGACGCCCTATTATGTGAATGCACTAATGATATACGTTGATGCCATCTATATGTTGAATGACATGTGGTGGGGAAAAGCATTTAAAACCAGATGAAGGGACATGAGAAGGGATGGTCGTTTCTAAAAGCCGCAATGGGCTCGTAAGGTACGCGGCCTATTCTGTTCTGTTAAGAAATTGAGTGACACAATTATGTGTTTTGTGACTGTTTCCGGTTAAACTACTATATTTGGATTAGCTGTGTCACCTTAGCAATGAGATATGTATGTATTTTCTTTAATTGGGCATGTAAAATATTCAAATTATAAGTTTGATTTAGTAAATTGACGAACAAACGGACCTCCAAACTATTCTTCAAACATAATGTTTTTTGATTAAATTTCATAGACCACACTTAGTTTTAAGCTTTGTACACATTTAGATTAATAAACCTAGTTATAAGTTAAACTTATAACTGTTGCTTAATTTCAAACAACCCCCACATTCTCCTGTCCGGGTCGAACCCATAATTCCGGGTTCCATGAGGGAGCTATAAGCCAACACAGCTTAGTTGGGGCTTAACAGGTAAGTGCCCACCGCTCGGGTTCTTACAATTTAAAACATTAATTTCGCGACAAATCGGTTGGAAAGAACTGCTAATTCCTTTCTTCCATAGGAAATATTGGTTTTCAATCTTTTTTAGAAGTAGTTCGATATAACCTAACTTTTTTGACATTTACTTCAACTTTATTCATAGGGTTGACATCATATATATATATATATATATATATATATATATAAACCAGTAATGGCGCATGAACGCTGGCTAGATGTTTCATGATAGGAGGATGGAGCTATGTATTGCCGTACCCCTTTATGCCCGATGAATAGTTTGCGCATGTCTAAATTACGACCTTGCTATTGGTTGAAAAAATTACAGTTACGTAGCGGGAGTTAAGAGAAGGAGCTAGGCATGTGGACATGTGTCATCATGGGGTGGTAACTCGTATTTCCCAAGTGTAGGCACAGTTAATGTTTTGGGCAACCGTTGTGTCGCCACTGAGCTCTAAGCTCCACCCCCAAATCCCTTCAATTTTACTTGTGATTTTTGTGTTCTTGTCGCTAGCCGCCATTATGGCCACATAGATCTTTGTGTTATACATTTGTATCAGTTTTTGAGTTTTTAGAGTATTAATTCAGTTAATTACTAATTTCATATGGTGCCTAATCGTGTTAGACGCTGTGTTGTGCCGGAATGTGAGGATTTTACATCCACTAGACATCGGTTTCCATTGTCTGAACTTGATGTTTTTAACGTATTTTCTTTGTAATGTTCAGTATTAATATTTTTTGCAATTTTTTGTTTTTTATTTAAAAATAAAAGTGACGCATTTTTTTATTTGCTTTTCACTTTATTTTCTATTTTATTTTCTTTTTATTGTTCAGTATTAATTTTTTTTGCAATTTTTTGTTTTTTATTTAAAAATAAAAGTGACGCATTTTTTTATTTGCTTTTCACTTTATTTTCTACTTTATTTTCTTTTTAATGTTCAGTATTATTTTCTTGTTAATGTTTAGTATTAAGTTTATTTGCAATTTTTTGTTTGTTGTTTATTTATTATTTATTATTAATATTGTTTATTGTAAAATGATAAATTTTAATAAATATAAAATTATTATCTATTAATTGTTGTATTTTTCCCCTAAAATCGTTTATATGCTTTATTGATGTCATCAATTTTAAAAATGTATTTAAACTCTTAAATGGTATTTTACTAGAATGTATAAAGCATTTAAGAATTAAATACATTTTTAGCATTCATAAAATAAATTGAACAATATATTTTGGTTCTAATTAGAACCAAACTGGAAAAAAGACTCTAGAAAATTATTTTGTAAATGCAAAGACTCTAGAAAGCTCTAATTAGAATCTAATGCATCGCTGAAATTAATTCGCGTGCGACCGCTGCAACGTTGTAGCGCTGCAGTCGAACTCTTCACCAAAGCCCAGTACACGAGATACCATTCTAAAAAGAACTTTTTTCTATGTGCGTCATTCTTTCTGTTAAAAATATTATGCGAAGTTTTGTCTGTATTAAATTGTGAAAACAGTTCGTATTTATAACGATAATGCCAGCAAATTGTGTATTATGTTGTTGTCCACGAAAGAAATCTGTTTCTTTTCACAAGTAAGTATTAAATATTAATAAACTGCATGTTTGGGGGCCTACTAATAACCACGCGTATTATTATTTTTCAAATTAGATTACTTTATTTATATATATATATATATATATATATATATATATATATATATATATATATATATATATATATATATACATACATATATATACTTACTTAATCCTAAGCCTTTCTACCTTTCGGTGTAAGGCTGTGTGAGTTGAGTCACTTGTCTCTATGTGGCACTATTTTCCAGAACTTACGCCATCGCTTTCTATCTCGTGCTAAAGTTTTTCCGTCTTGCCAGGTTCCTCCTCTGTCCTTTATGGCTAGTGCCACTTCCGTCTCCCACGCTTTTCTTGGTCGGCCTCGGGGTCTTTTGCCATCAGGTCTTGCTTCAAATGCTCTCTTCGCTGTTTTTTCTTCTCCCATTCTTTGAACATGTCCAAACCACCTTAGCTGTCCTTCTTGGATTGTGTTTTCTATTGGCTTTGTGTGTAAATTTTCCCGGAATGTCTCGTTTCTTATGTGGTCTTTCTTTGTTTTGCCTTCAATTTTCCTCAGAAATCTCATTTCGGTGCTTCGAATTCTGCTTTTATGTTTTTCCGTCATAGTCCATGCTTCACATGCGTAGGTCAGTATTGGTGTTGCGACTTTTTTAAAGATGTCTGTTTTGATTCCTTTCGCTATCTCTTTTTTGGCTAGGAAAGGTGTTTTAATGCTATTGAAGAGTCTGCCTGCTGCCCCTACTCTTTCGTTCACTTCGTCATCTAGGGTGTTTTCCTCATTTATTATGGATCCCAGATATTTAAATTTGCTGACTCGTTCTATTGTCGTTCCGTCTATTTTAATGTTATGTCTTGGTCTCTTTCTTCCTATAATCATTGTTTTTGTTTGTCTTTGTTTATCTTCATATTTATATCACTCAGTGCTTTATGGAACAGGTCTAAGTTGTGTTGGAGATCTTTTTCGTTTTTCCCTATAATCTCCATATCGTCTGCATAACATATTTCTGTGACTTGTACTCTTTCTAGTTTCCAGAAACCTATATCATATGGTTTCGCTTCCTTCTTCATTTTTTTAATGGCTTGATCTAGAACTAGCGAAAACAGAAAAGGGCTCAGTACGCAGCCTTGTCTCAGTCCTATTTTAGTTTCAAATTACTCCGATACTTCATTTCTTGTTCTGACGTAGTTCCTGTTGCAACAATATAAACTTTTGACGGCACTTATCAAGTTTTCTGACACTCCTCTTTCTCTTAAGCTAGTCCAAACATCTTCTCTGCTTATGCGGTCGAAAGCTTTCTCTAAATCAATGAAGCATAAATGTGCTTCTTTTCCTGTGTTAAAAGCTTTCTCCCCAATTTGTCTTAGCGTGAATATTAAATCTTGTACGCCCCGGTTTTTCCTGAAGCCACACTGCGTATCCTCTAGCGTTCGATCCAGTTTTATCCTTAACCTTTTCTCCAGTATCCTTGCATATAGATTCCCTGTTACACTCAGTAATGTAATTCCCCGGTAATTTTTACACTCTCTGCTGTCTCCTTTTTTAAAAATTGGTGATATTATCCTTACTTGCCAGTCTTTTGGAGCTTGTTTTTCTTTGGCTGCCAGGTTTTTTATGTCCAGTAATTTTTCTAGGCATGTGTCTCCGGCAAATTTCAGCATTTCGGCTGTAATTTCATCATGCCCTGGGGCTTTTCCTAGTTTTAGTTTATCAATCGCATCCTTTAATTCGTCTATTGTGAATATCAATTCAGGCACACCTATTTCCTGGCCACGTTCCTTCGGGTTGTTAATGTTTCCTCTTTCGTGCTGTTCTTCTGATCCTAATAGTTGTTGGAAATGTGTCTTCCATCTATTCATTATTTCTTCCTCCTTTGATAAAATTCTCCCGTCTTCATCTCTGATATTCTTTATTGTTGTTTCTTTTTTCTTTCTCATGTTTTTAAGTGTCCCAAAAAATAGTTTTTGATTTTCACTATAGGCGTCTTTCATTTTTTTCCCGAATTCAACCCAAGATTCTTGTTTGGCCTCCTTGACTTTTTTGTTAACTAATAGCCTTTGTTCTTTATATTGCATGTAGTGTTCCGTAGATTTGGTAGCTAAATATTGTTTCCATTTTTCTTTCTTTTGTCTAACTGCTTTCCTTATGTCTTCTGACCACCAGGGTGTTGTTTTTATATTTTTGTTTCCTACTTTACTTGTGCCACAACATTCTTTCGCTGTCTGTATTATTTTGGTTTTCCATGCCTCCCAACTGGTTTCGATATTTACAGGTGTTTTAATAATATCTTTGAAATTATTTTGCAATGGTCCAATATTAATGCGGACACCTTTATTTTGGACGTTTGCCATTGCTGATAGTACTAGGCTAGAATAGTACAATATAATGAGTATTAGTATCAAAAAATATATAATACTTCAAGAGTAATAAAAAATTCGGACGTTTCGGAAACTGCTCAACAATCTGTTTCCGTCTTCAGCGATCACGAGAAGTGATAAACATTTCAGTTTTCTTCGAGTTTTTATACCTAGTATTGTAAGAATGGGAGCAGGTTATAGGTGCGTTGCTATTGGTTGGGTGGTTGGGATCAGGTATGGGTAGGGACGCGACTACCTGCTGAGGATTAACGACCGGATTAAGGTTGTTTGTCACATTATTGTGTGGTAATGAGTTGTTTGTTACTGGATTAGTGACTTGAAGATTAACAGGATTGTTTTGAATAATGGAAAGCCAGAGTTGAGGAAATTCTATGCTGGCTTGGCTGACAGCATCTCCATTTTCCATTATTCAAAACAATCCTCTTAATCCTCAAGACACTAATCCGGTAACAAACAACTCATTACCACACAATAATGTGACAAACAACCTTAATCCGGTCGTTAATCCTCAGCAGGTAGTCGCGTCCCTACCCATACCTGATCCCAACCACCCAACCAATAGCAACGCACCTATAACCTGCTCCCACTCTTACAATACTAGGTATAAAAACTCGAAGAAAACTGAAATGTTTATCACTTCTCGTGATCGCTGAAGACGGAAACAGATTGTTGAGCAGTTTCCGAAACGTCCGAATTTTTTATTACTCTTGAAGTATTATATCTTTTTTGATACTAATACTCATTATATTGTACTATTCTAGCCTAGTACTATCAGCAATGGCAAACGTCCAAAATAAAGGTGTTTTAATGTAGTTCATTTTATCTTCCAAGCTCTTTTGGTATATTTGTTTTATTTCCGGATCTTTTAATTTATAAGAGTTAATCTTTTCTTTTCGAATGGTTCTTTTATTTTCTTTTCTATTGTTTGCATACCCTTCTTTGAGTTCTAGCCGCAACAAGTAGTGGTCACTTCCTATTTCTGCACCTCTTTTCACTTTTACATCTGTCACTTGAGACCAAATGTTATAACTCACTAGAAAATAGTCGATTATTGATTTTTCATGTCTGCTTGGTTCTTCTCTTGTGTATTTATGAATGTGGTTATGAGCAAATTTTGAATTTCCCACTACCATGTCGTTTTCCATAACTAACCCGATTATGTATGTTCCATTGGAATTTTTTGTACTTTCTCCATGTGTTCCCAGGTACCTTTATATTCCTTTGTTTTCGTTCCCAACTCTGCCGTTCAGATCTCCCATTATTATTATATTATTTCCTTTTTTATCGATTTCATTTTGTAAGCAATCAAAAAACTTTTTCTTATCTTCTATTTTTGCATTTTCGTTTGGTCCGTAGGCTGTAATAATTGTGTAGTCTTCTGCCTGTCCTTCAATATTTATATCTATCGACATGATTCTCTCATTTATGTAATTTTCTTTTAAAGTATTTATCATTCTATCTTCTTTAATGATTATACCCACACCAGCTTCTGCTCTCTCCGCGATTTCTACTCCTGACCAATACATCCAATAATTTTTGTTTATTTGCATCAAACCCTTACCTTTTTTCTTGGTTTCAGTTACCCCCAGGTAATCCAAGTTGGATCTTTTCATTCCTTCAATTAGTTCTGTCTCTTTCCCATTAATGCTTCTCACGTTCCATGTTCCTATTCTTACTTTATTATAATTAAACTTTTTTCTTTCTTTGTTTTCCTTAGCCATCTTTGGTAATCCTTTTTTCGTATGTCCGTTGTCATTGCGTATGTCATCTTTAGGTATTGTTGTTAGGGATTGTTTTATTAGTTTTTTGTGTTTGAACTTTCATCCTTTTCAATAACTCCGTTATCAAGGTCACTCCAAACATAATCTTTGTCGTTAATTTTCAATTTTCTGTATCCAATTAATACTCTTTTCCATTTTCTCTTGCTTCTTTCCCAATGCTTCTTAGTTCAGTCTGTATTTTCCTTTCCGTTAATGTTAGGTCATGTTCCAGATATATATTTGTACCTTTAAGCTGTCCTTTTCTTTTCAATAACTCCTCTTTTTTGTCTCTATTTTCCATTTTTGCCAGCAGAATACTCATCTGTCCTACTTTGTTAAGTTTATATGCTTCTGAGATCTTTGCATTTATATGCAAGTTTTGTCTAAAGAATTCTTCCACCTCTCTAGCTACATCATTAGTATTAATTTCTAAACCTTTTATTACGACGTTATTTTTCCTTTCATTTTTCTCCTTCTTTTCCATAGCATTTTCCAGTCTCTCCACTCTTTTTATTAATACTTCTTTTTCTTTTTCCCATTCTTTTTCTTTTAAAACCATATTCACCTTAATTTCTCTTAACTCGTTCAGAATTAGTTCCATTGTATTTTGTAGGGCGTCCATCTTAGTGGTTTCTTCCATATTATATCTATTTGCTTTTGGGTCTGAATGTGTTAGTTCTACAATCTTCGTATTTTTATCTTCTATTTTTTTCAAATCTTCTTCTCTTTTACGCTGTTCCGGCGATCGCAGCACTCTTTTGCTTCTAGTAAATATTTGCTCTTCTATTTCACTTGTGTCCACCGTTCTGCCCCTTTTAATTGAAGCACTTGCACTCATTTGTACATTAATTGATTTTTTTGTTGATAAATTTCACTTATTCACTTAGAATATTAATTTGTTTGTTCACAGATAAATTTAAAATTCGTCCGCACGCCATGTGTTGTCACTCACTTGTTATAGGTGTAGTTACACAGGTTTAAATCAGCTTGTCGGCTTATCCATGCCCGGGTAACTCCTATAGCCCGTTTGAATATACGGTTTTAGTTTGTGATTCGTTCAAATGGCGCTGCCGTAGTGACTTGGTCGCTGGCTTGGTCGGATGGGGAAGAACATGTTATTACCGACTGCAACATCGTACGCCTACCGCCATTACAGAATTTTAGAGTTCAAAATAATCTGAAAATATTAGTCTACTATTTGTGTATTCGTGGAATTTAATTAATAATAAGTAACTTTATTGAAAATAACTATTTACTATTATTTACAAATCGAGGTGTTCGTTTTCTAATTACCCAATATGGAGCCTATTGTACCATTTCCAAGGAATATTAAAAAATATTGTGTTCCGGGATGTTATAATATTACATCAACTAGACATCGTTCTCCTTTATTTGAAGCCTATGTTTTTAACGTGTGGGTGAATCGCATCAGGCATCCAAAATTTGAATGGTATATTCAAAATGTAAGCAAAATATATATAAGAAAAGTGATTTAAAATGATAAAGGTTATTTACTGTTTAATATACTTTTTAATAAGATGAATATTGGGCGCTACATATATATAAATTTATTGAAGTATCTTAATTATCATAACCACTCATCAACAGTTTATTTAATTGTGTATTAATATATGTATAGTTATATATATATGCAACAAAAGCCGTACGAAGTACCCATACATCAGGTATTTTTTTCTTTATAGTCTCTTTTTTCTAAAATGACATATTTTAGATAATATATGTAAAAATATATAAATATAGACTTAATATTTTAATTGTTTGTATTTTTGTTTATTTTATTTTGTATAACATATTTATACTACATTGATGTTAACAATCTTAAAAATGTATTTGAATTCTTCAATGTTATTTTAATAGAATTTGGAAAGCATTTAAGAATTAAATACATTTTTAAGATAGATAATATCAATTGTTAATTTAATTTTAGATACAAGAAAATAGTGTAAATATTTAAATTTGCCACTCAAATTTTTTAATTTGTGGATCCCTCACATGGCGCTTTTACTGCTGCGTCTGATCTCCGTTATCAGTTTTACTGAACGAACTCTTTGACAATTATTAGTAAGCGAGTTTACTCATCTAAAAAGAACTTTTTTCTATGGGCTTATCGCTCACTGGTTGGCCCGTCGGCCGGTCTTTCACTGTTTCCACAATATTTGATTTAAGTACAAATTATATCAATTACGCTAAATAATTAATAATATCCGTATTTGAAATTATTAGTTCTAAGACTTCTATACACTCCACGCTATTTTTCGTTCGTTATTTTTCACGGCACGCCTGTTTTGCAGGTAGAATGTCGGTGTAAGATAACGCACGTCTTTACCCTTCGCTAGTCAAAACTCAACTCCTTTTATATATATATATATATATATATATATATATATATATATATATATATATATATATATATATATATATATGCATAATATGGCATATATATGTCGAAGAATATCATCATTTTATCAGAATACGTAAGTGCAAAGACAGCAGCCTTGGTACTAGCAGAACCAAGATCAGCCGATCAGCAGAAACTGGGCGATAATAGAATAGTGTGTGTTGTAAGAGTGCGTTATAGCTGGGCGATCGGTCTAGATCATTGGGATTGCTCCGTGTCTGTTATAATATCTGTTTTAATTATGAACTTTGTTTTATGTCATAAATGTGTTTTAATAATGTTTGATTATTTGTGTGAGTGATAATTGTTATTTTACCACATTTGAGACGAAATCAGAAGTGGGATTCGCATCTAAAGCTATGAACAATGGAGAGAAATTCGGATGGAACTTGTGCAAAAGATAAGTCAACCTTCTACTAGTAAGCCAATAAATTTACCTGTATGTGAATCAGAAAAAGTGGGCCAAAATACCAAGGTCTGGTGTAATACTACTGGATCTTTGAGTGCGTGAGAATCCAATAAATGGTAGTACTTTAATGATCGTGTTAAGCAAAGTTTTGCGATGTTCTGCATCTGCATGGTTATCTCAGATAACATTTGAAGGTATGACTTGGGAACAATTTTAAGATTTATTTTAATCAAGATACGACCAAAATGATACCGGTTCTGCTTTTCTTATAAAATTATTGCATGGAAAACCTAAAGACCATGAGCCTTATTCTGTCCATGCTAGTCAATTTTTAATAGCTTTCATGACACGCTTGCAGAAATCAGATCCAGAAGAAATTAGCAATGGCCTTAGCAATGGCTAATTTAACCAAATTCTATTCTGAAGAAAAACGTCAGTCCGAAAGACCGAAATTCAATTTTTCATCTTCAATTGAGTGTTTCAACTGTGGTAAAATTGGGAATCGTCAACGTGATTGTTGACTCGCCGGGGGGCAGACCAGCTCCGAGAGGCCTTCCAGTTCCGAGATGTGTCATTAGGGGGTTCGTTGCTGCAATTGTAACAAGCCTGGTCGCTGTGTCAGCTGTGCCGCAGTGCCGTTTTCAGGAAGGAGCGTGAAACCAAAAGAGTAGAATCCTGCACGGTTAAGTCACCTAGCGATCAACTTTAACATGGTGAGATCTTTCCTTTTGTTTCCAACTCTGGAGCAGAGTGTTCTGTCTTGAAAAAGTAAGTTTCTTTAAAATTTAGCGGTCAAAGATTCCATAATAAAGTCTCTTTAGTTGGTATTGGAAAAGATACTGTGTTAATACAACACAGATTTTATCTTAAGTAATAATAGATGGATATTTGCTTGAAATTAAATTTCATGTTTTGGCTGATATTTATTTAAACAAGGATATTATGATTGGTAGGGAAATTTTAAGTTCTGGTTACTATATTCACTTGACTAATAGTAAAATCTTCCTGGAAAACTGTAGACATATGCATTTTAATAACTAAATCCAAAAATTTGCTTGATTGGAAAAATGAGATAATATTTGAATTAGTTGGTGACGAAGGCAATCAGTTACTTACACTGTTACATAATTTTAAAGATTCCTTTATTAAAGATAATTCTGTGACACGTGTTAATACCGTAAAAAGATGTCCATACCGAATAAGAGAATGTGAAAAAGAAATAGTTTGCAACAAAATTCAAGATTTACTAGAGGATAAAATTATTAGACCTAGAATTTCACCGCTTTCAAGCCCTATGATTTTAGTTCAAACGAAAGATGAAACTAGTCGAATGTGTGTTGATTATTGTGAATTGAATTCCAATACAATTTCTGATAAATATGCATTACCAATAATTTCAGGATTAATTGCGCATTTTTAATGTGCAACGTATTTTACAAATTTAGACATGTCAAGCGGGTATTATCAAATTCCCGTTCACAAAGACTCTATTGAGAAAACAGTTTTCATTACACCCGAAGGTCAATATGAATATTTGTTGATACTATTATGGTTTAAAGACGGTTGTGACTGTTTATAAACGAGCGATAATAAAGGCCTTATGTAGCTTAGTAAACATCCATGCGATAGTGTGTATGGATGACGTAATGATTTACTCTAAAATTATTTTCGATTGTCTTGCTGTTGCGTAGCAACGGCAATGAGAATGATTACACAGTTGACAAATAGATATTCTGACATTTATTGATGTATCGTTATTTGCTAATAAATCATTTCTAGTGATCTGATTATATCCCATCCTCGTCGCCAAATCTGTTATGTCGCGTGGATTAATATAATCAGATCACTAGAAATGATTTATTAGCAAATAACGATACATCAATAAATGTCAGAATATCTATTTGTCAACTGTGTAATCATTCTCATTGCCGTTGCTACGCAACATGGTAGGCCTTACGGTACTACACAGGAAAACTTACAAACCTTCCTGTTAAATTATAGAATCACACCAAATTTAAATGTACCCAATAATGCAAGCCCTGCGGAAGCCCTTATGAATCGAAAATTAAGAACTTCGTTTGATTTACTTCGTGCAACAAAACAGTCGTCCGTTCCCATTAGAAATGAAGCCATGGAAACAAATTTTAACGTACGACATGGTGCACGCGATCGTTCATTTGTTATTGGTGATCATGTCTTCATACGAAGATTTAAAAATGGAAATGGGTCCTGGCAACCAGCTACTATCAAAAAAAGAATTGGAAACGTTCTCTATAAGGTGGAAGATAATGGTCGTCTGAGAACTTGCCACGCCAATCAAATTAGAAAGAGATACGTCAACTCTTTTGAAGAAGACAACAGTGTAGATACACTATTAGATACTTTTGATATCGCCCAGGAGCCCAGAACCAGTAATTTTGAATTATTAACAGAAGGAGACCTTCCGGTCGCTGAAATTCCTGATTTGGAAGCTGATCAAGATATAGCGGGACCAGATAACGACAATACTCTACCGGAGACAGCTGTTAGAAGATCCAGCCGAAACCGGTCACTAACAAAAACATTAATTGTAGATCCGAAGAAAAAGTCTTACACGTCTTACACTAGTACTTCTGCCAACCAGTAATCAACCTAGTTCCTGACGGGCGGCCAACTGTCTTCAGAGGGAAGATGTTGTAAGGCCTACCATGTTGCGTAGCAACGGCAATGAGAATGATTACACAGTTGACAAATAGATATTCTGACATTTATTGATGTATCGTTATTTGCTAATAAATCATTTCTAGTGATCTGATTATATTAATCCACGCGACATAACACTTGCAAAATGAATGATGTACTACAAGCACTTGTTTAATATGTTTCTTTTTCACTAAATTTTAGAAAATGACCGTTTCTAGAAACTCAAATTGAAAATTTGGGTTACGAAATATGTGCAAGCGAAATTAGACCAAGCTAGATCAAAAATACAAAGGGCCTATGAGAGTTATAAAAATCCTTGACGAAAACAAGTATGAATTAAAACCGATGCGAGGTAACCGTATCTTAAAATATGCTCTCGAGCATTTAAAACCGATGTCCTGTGGCTCAGAGGAGTACGTACAAGCGGATGAGTCCCATGGTAAGGAAAACGCGTCTCCTGAAGATGATGAGGGCTTATATGTGAACCAGATGTGATTTTGTAAGTATTTTTGTGTGTTTGTGGTTATCCCAGTGAACAGTGGTTCTCTGGGTGAGGAGGTGTGTCCTCCGAAAATGTGGTTATTTCAGGTGAACAGTGGTTCTCTGGTTGATGAGGTGTGTCCTCCGAAGCAGTGGTTATCCCAGGTGAACAGTGGTTCTCTGGATAAGGAGGTGAGTCCTCCGAAAATGTGGTTATTCCAGGTGAACAGTGGTTCTGTGGATGAGGGGGTGTGTCCTCCGAAAATGTGGTTATTCCAGGTGAACAGTGGTTCTCTGGATGATGAGGTGTGTCCTCCGAAGCAGTGGTTATCCCAGGTGAACAGTGGTTCTCTGGATAAGGAGGTGAGTCCTCCGAAAATGTGGTTATTCCAGGTGAACAGTGGTTCTGTGGATGAGGGGGTGTGTCCTCCGAAAATGTGGTTCTTCCAGGTGAACAGTGGTTCTCTGGATTAGGGGGTGTGTCCTCCGAAAATGTGGTTATCCCAGGTGAACAGTGGTTCTCTGGGTGAGGAGGTGTGTCCTCCGAAAATGTGGTTATTCCAGGTGAACAGTGGTTCTCTGGATGAGGAGGTGTGTCCTCCGAAAATGTGGTTATTCCAGGTGAACAGTGGTTCTCTGGATGAGGAGGTGTGTCCTCCGAAAATGTGGTTATTCCAGGTGAACAGTGGTTCTCTGGATGAGGAGGTGTGTCCTCCGAAACAGTGGTTATCCCAGTTGAACAGTGGTTCTCTGGATGAAGAGGTGTGTCCTCCGAAAATGTAGTTAACCTAGTAAATAGTAGTTTTGAGGATTAGGGGGTGTGTCCTCCGACCAATAGACGGCGAGGCAGGTGCCCATGAGCTCCTGATGTGTGCCAGTAAGGCCAGGAACAGAGTTGCATACTAGATGTATTCCTGATGCAGGTTGGTAAATCGCTTGAAGTAGAATATAAAAAGTAATTTGAATGTGTGATACTAATTGAGTATCAGTGATATGTTGAGTCTTCAGTGGAAGACAGTGTAGAGATGAGTTATTGTATGAGTTAGAAATGGCCGAAGTGGGCACCACTGGACATGTTTTTAATAAAATGTAACTAATGACACTTATTGTAGTGTATGTTTTTTCAGATAAAGATCGCACAGGGTCGTGCGATAGGTCAGGATGGCCGTGTCGGAGAATATCATAATTTTATCAGAATACGTAAGTGCAAAGGCAGCAGCCTTGGTACTAGCAGAACCAAGATCAGCCGATCAGCAGAAACTGGGCGATAATAGAACAGTGTGTGTTGTAAGAGTGCGTAAGCTGGACGATCGGTCTAGATCATTGGGATTGCTACGTGTCTGTTATAATATCTGTTTTAATTATGAACTTTGTTTTATGTCATAAATGTGTTTTAATAGTGTTTGATTATTTGTGTGAGTGATAACTGTTATTTTACCACATTTGAGACGAAATATATATATGCCATATTATGCAATTTTTTGCTAAACCTATTAATCTAGTGCAATCTAACCAATTTAACCTGAAAAAATTAAGAAAATGGTTATTTGGGCAAGTAAAATTACTGAAAAATTGCGTTACATTCAGTATTGTAGGACCCTAAACTGCACGTGTATCTAAATATTTATAATTATGATATCAACTACATAACCTCTTCCATTGTCAGGTTTCTGAGAAATGCTGAGTTATGTCAGAAGTGGAAAATGATTTGACTTACGTGAAGAAGATGATGTGTAGGATCTACCTCTGTTTCAAAACATTTTTCTGCATACAGTTATATCCATCCTTAAGCCAATACTTATGGTGGACGTTTGTTTCTAAAACCCGATCCATATCCTACATTGCGTGTGCCATTTCCAATTTTGCAAGAGATTAAAGGTAAGTTTTTATTTAACACTATATTACTAATCTCTAGCTCTCTAGCAAATTATAGTGTTTTTTCGGATACATTTAGGGATGATATGAGTTAGTTAGTTAGTTAAAATTTTTGGCGCACAGCAACAAAGGCTATTTGCGCCTAACGCAGCCCATTTAAATGACTAGACCAAATATTAAAAACAATATATTCGACAATAAATAAATAGATAAAATCATTAAAAAATACGCATACTCAATAAAAGAAATCTTGCACTGACAAACACAAATAAATAATATAAAAAGTCTGTTCGAAAATATGAACAGACTTAGGGTGATGGTAAGAGGCTGTAAAGGGGCCAATTACCATCGAATATCACAGTCAATAACTAGAAACACATTAAAATAAGGTGCAAGACTTCACACATAAAACAATAAGTTCGATTCTCTCAGGAAGAGTATCAGCCTGTCCATGAGTACCCTGTCGTCACCTAAAGCAACTGACAGGTCATAGCAGAGGCCTAACCTCTCCCTGACATCCTCGAACTATACACACTCCGGTAAAAAGTGTAACACAGACAAATCTATGTTACACGTCTCACAGATAGGGGCCTCTTCACCTCGAAGGAGGTGCCCATGGGTCCACCAACAGTGACCTATACGGAGTCGTGTGATGGCGGTTTCCTCCCTGCGGTTAATCCTGCAGGAAGAATCCCATGGTTTAACGTCTCCCTTAATCTGTTGTAACTTAACGTTCTGTGTGCGGCTCCACTCATGTTGCCACATGTCTAAAACCAGATGTTTCAGATGACTCTTTGCGTCATCTGGAAAAACGAAACTCACATCAATCATAGGTCTGTGAGAGGCGGCTTTTGCAGCTGCATCTGCCGCTTCGTTGCCTTTAATACCAACATGTCCCGGTATCCAAAACAGCTCTACCCTCACATTCTGAGCATTCAGATTGTAGAGTAGCAACCGGATCTTTAGTACAAGAGGATGCACTGGATCTAGATCTTGGATACTGTTCAGAGCGCTCAGCGAGTCAGTCAAGATAACACTTGACCGACTTTGCTCTGACGAAACAAAACACAGGGCCTTGAAAATAGCGTACAGCTCAGCAGTGTACACACTCGTTATCGAGTGCAGACGGTACTGAAACTGTTGGCGTGGATTCAAAACAACGAACGCACACCCAACCCTGGTTCCGGATTTTGATCCGTCAGTAAAAATGACAGTATCCTCGAACCGAGGGACCAGTGTTCGTTGTAACTCATGTTGGTATTCGATACTACGTTGCCTTAGTATCTTTATCAAACCTAGTTAATGTGAGGTTCACAAGTGGACGTGGTAGCGTCCATGGTGGAACAGCACACAAAACGAAACTTGCCATTTCAGGCATATTAAAATCAATATCGCCCAAAATGTCGAAAGTCCTCAGACCAAAAGGCCTATTGGCTCTTGGTTTTCTGTCATAAATCTCTGTATGCCTATTTTGTAGAATAGGGTCATACGCGGGATGGTCTGGCTTGGCACTAAGTGCAGCCATATATCGCAGAGATAGAATTTTACGACGATTGTACAGTGACGGTTCGCCTGCTTCACACAGCAGGCTTAGTATTGGGCTGGTGCGAAATGCACCAGTGGCCAATCTAACCCCAGTGTGATGTACAGTGTCAAGAATTCGTATCTCTTGGTGTTTAGCTGACCCATAAGCTAGACATCCATAGTCCAGCTTAGAGCGCACTAAAGAACGATATAAACGCAACATGACAGTGCGGTCTGCACCCCATGTCTTGTGACTGAGGACCCGCAACAAATTGAGCGACTTTTGGCATTTTTTCTTGACGGACAAAAAATGTGCCCGCCAAGTTAGACGACTGTCAAAAACGAGATCCAGAAATCTGGCAGTATCGGTAAATGGTAACTGTGCTCCATTTAGCGTGAGTGTAGGGTTGGGATGGACACCCCTTTTCCTACAAAAATGGACACACACAGTTTTGCTGGTCGAGAATTTGAAGCCATTTTCGGTTGCCCATGTATCGAGACGATTGATGGTCAGCTGGAGCTGACGTTTGATTGTACTAGTCTTTTGTCCGGCGACAAAGATACCAATATCGTCGACAAATATCGAACTCTGTACAGGCGGCAATCGAATACATGAAGCTGCACCGTTAATGGCGATCAAAAATAGCGTAACGCTCAGTATGGAGCCCTGTGGGATCCCATTGTCCAGTGCGAACATTTGTGACAGGGTATTTCCGATCCGCACCCTGAAGCACCGGTTCGACATGAAGTCTTTTATAAAGAACATCAAGCGTCCCCGGAGACCCCAGGAATGCAGAGTACGGAGAATCCCAAAAATCCATGCAGTGTCATAGGCTTTCTGAATATCGAAAAACACAGCTACCAGGTGTTTGTTTTCAACGAAAGCATTCCTGATAGCTGTCTCTAGTCTGACCAGATGATCTGCTGTTGAGCGGTGACGGCAAAAGCCACACTGTGTGTTGGCCAGCAAGTCGTTTGATTCTAAAAACCAAATCAGACGCTTGCTGATCATTCGCTCCATGAGCTTGCAGAGACAACTGGTCAGTGATATTGGTCTATAGCTAGAGGGCAAGTGTTTATCTTTCCCGACTTTGGGGATAGGAATTATATGAGATTCCTTCCACTTGGTCGGGCACTTGCCCTCAGTCCATATCCTATTATAGACATTAAAAAGCCTAGACTTAGATGATTCTGGAAGATTTCGGATCATACGATAATGTATCGCATCTGGACCAGGAGAGCTATCCTTACACTTCGACATCGCGCTATCTAGCTCTTCACGAGAGAAAAGCAGGTTGTATACCTCGTCATTCCTAGAAAAAAAATTTAGAGGTATAGATTCGAGGCCTGCTTTACGAGTTAGAAACTCGGGTGGATAATGTTCAGAGCTAGAATTGAACGCAAAATTAGATGCCAAAGTGTAAGCAATTTCGACCGCTGAGGTAACTACGTTATCATTTACCGATAGACCAGCAATGGCTGTAACTGTATTTAGACCGGAGATTTTCCGGACCTTCTCCCAAACTTTGGCCACTGGAGTGGCAACTGTAACGGTGCATACGTATTTGCGCCATGATTCGCGTTTGCTTTCTTTCACAATCCTCTTAGCACGAGCTTTCGCTCGTTGGAAGGCTAACATGTTTGCCTCTGTTGGACAACGACGGAATGTATTGAAGAGGTGTCTCCTTTCACGTAGCGCCAAGTCGCATTCCTCGTTCCACCAGGGAACGGGAACTCTACGGGGCTGAGTGGATGACAGCGGTATGCTGTTTTTAGCCGCGCTTGTGATGGAGTCCGTGAAAAGATTCACCTCTTCGTCTACGGTCAAGCTCGGAATATCCTCATGCGAGAATGATTCCGCAAACTTGGTCCAATCTGCTTTCCGAAGAACCCACTGTGGCCAGCGGGATTTGGTAACAGTATTAAACAGAGGCTTTAAGAGGATTGGAAAGTGATCACTACCGCACAGGTCGTGATGCACATCCCATTTGAACAACGGAGCGATGGCTCCTGAAACAACGCTAAGATCTATAGCACTAAATGAACCCGTTGCTGCACAAAAGTGCGTGGGTCTGCCGTCGTTCAGAAAGCTCAAATTCAATTCGTTCAACATATTTTCCAGGTGACGTCCCCGTCGATCGTTTCGCACCGATCCCCAACACACATTGTAGGCGTTAAAATCGCCTAGTAGTATGAAGGGTGGTGGGAGTTGATCGATGATGTTCACGACATCTCGGATGTCAGTTCGAACACCAGGGGGAAGGTAGATAGAACAAATCGTCACCTGGAGGGGAAGTGCAACACGAACTGCTACGACTTGCAACTCAGTGTCAATGTCTACAGGATCGTGGTACAATGTGTCTCTAACGAGAATTGCCACGCCGTCACATGCTCTTAACCCCGTAAGGAAATCCGTGCGAAACACGGAGTATCCCCGAGGAGAGAATGTGTCAGTTTCGTTGAAGTTTGTTTCCTGCAGACAAACACACGAAGGCGCAAAATCTGACAATAAAAGTCGCAGTTCTTCGTAGCGCTGGTATACACCGTTACAGTTCCACTGGATTAGTGGACCATTCATTTTTGTTTAGGGGAGTTACCCCGCAACCTAATGATCTTTGGTTTACCCTTAGGTTGCGGGTCAACAGCCATTTTCTCAGCGACGGTTTCACTTTTTTGTCCAGGTGCTTTCGTGGACACACTGGACTCTCTTTTGGATGGTTTGGCTCTCAGTGGTATCCATTGAGAGCCAACAGTTCCCTTATCAGTCTCCGATACTGGAGTGGCTGATGAGGGTTTGGCAGAAGCGACCACACTCTGGTCGCTTCTTGTTTTTGGAGAAGTTTGTGGAGACTTCTCCTTAGGTGGTGGGGAGAACTGAGATGGTGTGCGTTCTCCTTTTGATTGGGGGGGGTTTATTCAGACCCGACCCCCCGGGTTGTGGGGTCTGAATTTTGGTCTCAGGGACCGATTCCAACACCTTTTCATTGCCGGATTGTTTGGACGCAACTATACTTGTCGCTAAAGTCGGACGGGGCACTGTCTCCGTCTGAGTCTGGACGCTTGCTGTTCTTTTTGCTGCTACCTGCGCGAAGGATTTCGCGAAAGTAACAGGTGCACTTTCTTTATATTTCCTCTTGGCGTCATAATATGTTATCTTGTCTTGCGTCTTGATCGTCTGTATAGCCTTTTCCTCCAAGTACGTTGGGCAATGGCGTGAGGTGGATGCATGCGCACCTCAGCAATTCACGCAGTGTGCCGCGTTTGGACAGGTTTCAACTTCATGTTGATCCTGTCCGCAGTTGGCACAGATAGTCTGCTTGCCACAACGAATTGAGGTGTGTCCATAACGCTGACACTTGTAGCATCGCATCAGGTTGACATAGTAGGGCCGAACGTTGCAAACGTTATACCCCACCCTTACCGATGCTGGACACCTAGTGCCAGCGAAGGACACCATCATTGATATCGAAGGCTTGCCATTTCGGGGTTTGAGTTTTCTGCATTCAATAACACCTTGCGATGCCATTTCCTGCACAAACTCTTCCTCCGTGACGTAAGCAAGGTCACGATCTGTTATGACGCCTCGAGTAGTATTAAGAGCCTTGTGTGGCTGAACAGAAATGCGGTATTTACCAAACACCTCGCATTTCTGCAGCGCCGACGAAGACTCAGTCTCTACTTCGACTAACAACGTACCGTCCGACAATTTGCGTACTGACTTAACATCAGTTGGGCACGTATTCCTTAACGTTCGGGCAACAAAAAAGGGGGACATCTCCTTAAAAGATATACCCTCTTCTTGCACCTTCACGACAAGAAAACGAGGCACTGGCGCACAAAACTCAAATGATCTACTATCTACCTTCTTGGGAGAAGGCCTTACACATCCCTCATCGGATGACTGAGCATCACGACGAGGTCTCTTGTTTGATTTTTTACGGAGTTTACTCTCAACCTTGGCGGAACTTAGAAAGTTTTTATCCTTCCGGGTAGTCGCCATACCCGTATAAAAAGTTTCATCACCCTGCCATGCCCACCCACCAGGGAGCCCCACACCGGGGACGTTGGCCGCAAACCGGCTCATTGCGCCAGACATGTCAGGATGATATAGCATCGGAGGAAGTAGTCACGGGCTGCTCGACCCGCTCGAGAACCAGTAGTCGCCAACTCTGGAACCTTGCGAGCTGCATCCGCTCCCACAGTCCCCCGAATACTTTTCTAGTGGCACGGCATTACCCCGGCATCTACGATCCAGTAGTGGAGCCACTCTATTCATGAACCGTGACACCAGCCGATTGACTGAGCTGACCAGACTCAGCCTCCCATTTTACCGAATCCGAGGCCAAAGAAGGCGTGTTGGGATCGTACTGTCCGCGGGCAGCAGTCTCCCTCAACCGACCAGGATCCTCTTCTCCGGCGTTACGAGTCCCCACGCACGGCAAACCAAACACGTGGGTAGGAATTTAAGTGGGAGATAAAAGAGACAACAGATAAGCCTATTCCTACAATCGGCTTCTCTGAACTGTCTCCTCCCAAATGATATGTGATTCAGGATACGTGGGAACATCAGGCCCAAAAGCTCTATATGGTCAGGTGATGCGACCATTATGAACTTCCCTTGCGTGATTGAGGGTACGCGGGATTATCAGGCCCGAAAGCTCGACAAATGGCCAGGTGTTATGGCCATTATGAACTTCCCCTGCGGGTAGGGATGATATGAGCAACATGACAAAAAAGATAACCTGTATCAATAACAAACTTGACTTTTAAAACTGAAACGTTATCCTATTTACTACGAGTAAAGAATATAATAGGAGAGAGTCATTTACAGCGAAATTAGAATACGTGCTGTTCAATGAGGTGTCACCTTTTCAGTCTGAGATCTAATGATGTAACTAAATAACGCAATATGATTGGATTTTTTTGAACTGTACTGTGCGAACGTAGATGACTATTGACACTTAGTGTCAAATTAATTAGTTAGATGGTCTTAAATATTATTTATACATTTTAATTACATGTGTAGAACAGGGGTTGTTAAACTTATGTTGTCCGAGGACCCCCTCTTGAACAACATTTTGATTAAATGGATTTTTTTTTTTAATTTTAAGGATTTTTATTAAATGAGTTATTTGAATAAAAGCGAAAAGTTGGGGGATTGATCACGTAAACACTTATGTCAAAATCTTCGTTTTCCTCCAGCCGCCTTAAAGTGACAGCATTCTGGAGCCTTTATTATTTTTTTTTAGTTGAACCCGTTGCGAGCAGTTCTGTTGCGAGTACTTCTATTGTGGGCACTCCTGTTGCAAGCACTTATGGAGACTGTATTTCAGATTATTTTAAAACTGACACTGGTCATGAACCTGTTCCTAGCAGTCCAGCTGACTGTGTTACTGGCAGTATTACAACTGAATCTGCAGGTAATATATTAATTTTAAGTAAATTTAAAAATTAAAGCTGGGTATACAATAATCAACTTATAATATATTTGTTTTTAAATATGACATGTTTTATAAATTAAATTATATTTTTAGTTGAGAGCAGACTGATGCGCACACCTCCGAAACGAGGATTTTACCAGCCACGTTATGTTGGTGACCTAACAGATGTAAACTTTTCAACCCACAGAAAACGTAAAAGATCATTGAAACTGGTTAAAGCAACAAATACTGGACACACAAAAAAATTGAAGATTTACGAAGACAAGTTTTGGACGTTAAGAAAAGAGTTACCTCTCTTAAGGAGTTAGCGAAGAGGTTAAAGAAGAAAAACTTAATTTCTGAAGAAGTTGGAGAAACGTTAATGCTAAAAAGAAACGTGTTAATGTTAAAAACCAATAATGGTTTTTGTTTTATTTATTTATTTTTTTGCCTTGTTTTGTCTTTGTTTTACTCTTGACTTTTTGTGCCTTGTAAAAGTGATTTAGTTAAGTTATGTTAGCAAGGGCTGTGCGAAATTTGCACACGGCTCCGCTAGTATTAAGTATTATTAACTTAGTTGTAATCTTGTATACTTATATAGTATGACACTGTAAGAATTTTGTTACAATATATTTTATATAAAATTAATATTTATTGTTTTAATTATTGTCCTTTTTGATAAAAGTATTATGCACAAAAATTAGAAGAAAGTATCATGACTAGAACATTACAGTTAACAGAAAATAGAAGTTTATTGCCAATTACTAAAGAAACAGTTAATTTTTTATCTCGAGATATGCTGTGTTTCTGTATACTGCTTTAATTCGAGTTCGAAGCATAAATTAAAATATTTGACTCGTTCCTTAGCAATCAGCCATTAGAAAGTAAAAAGAAAATATGGTAAAAATGCACTTTAGCTATTTTCTACTACGCATGCGCCAAATGTGTTCATTTGTTCTGACGAAACAGGTACATCGTTGCCAAATGTGATTTTGAATGTAGATAGCGATGTAGATATTGATAGACGGCGACAGAGTGCAAAATAAATTACGAATATACCCGTCTTCGAACGATCAGAAGTTTCTAAATTTTGGTCGGACGAGTCCATATTTTAAAAAAAAGGGGTGTATGTATAAGCACGTGTTTGTCAGTTGTTAAAATAAATGTAATAAAAATTTAATTGTCTTTTATTTTAAAATATTTGAACCCTTAATATATGTGCTCATAATATATTCCTAGAAAGATTGTTCCAAATATTAAGTTTTCAATTTTATACCGGTAATATTGATTTTAATTTTAAGTTACAAGTCCAATAACAGTATCATGTTTCTTTTATTTTCAAATTTTTAGTTGCTTTTATGTTGTGCAGCAACTTTATCCGAATACATTTTTTCGAAATATTCACAAAAAACTTGATACGAGTAAACTTCTACTTTCAGTTGACCGTTTTTAACCAAAAGTAGAACGATCCATTCAGCCAGATTTGCTGTACCCAAGTCTACGGATTGACAGACAATGCTGAAAATAGTCGAAACATGACGTATGAACTTTAATTCGTGGACATCCATCAAAATTGGTATGATAAATATCTCCCTTATATATGAGGTAGTCAGTAATAAATTTCAGTCACATTACTATTTATTTTTAGTCAAAACTCATGTTGCTATTCGAAACACTTGGATCGTAACGAGTTACGAATCAAGTTTACAAACATATGAAGATCACAAGTAACATATGAAGATGCTAATATAAAAACTCATTATGAGTGAGTTTACCACTAATTACCACTCTTAATGTTTACCACTTTGATTAAAATTGCACAACTCTAAATGTAATTTTAAAGTAAAGAAGTGTGTTGTTGCTTTTAAATAATCAGTCAATATTCACAGCAAATATTATATTAGCCATTTAAACGCGTACAGCTACGTCTTTTTTAGCAAATAGTATAAACCAAATAATTAGGGTTTTTGTTTGATAACTTCTAACCTTATTTTTTTAAATGTAAATGTCATTTCATCTGATTTTATCCTGCTTTTTCAAAATGAATTGACACTACCCGAGCATGCCCATTGTGTTTTACGGTCACCAAAAGAGACCGACATATGTATATCTTACTCTCTATGTTGGAACATTTTAATTTACATTGAGAGATAGGCCAGGCGCCATATACTAGTTTATATATATATATATATATATATGGTTGATATGCCCTGGAGTATGTACAGTGCCGGACAGGGTGGCGCTGGAACAGTGTCCTCCTAAAAAAATGTAATGAGGAAAACTGAATTTAAGATCTTATTTATACTTTAAAATTGCATTAAACTAGCTAAATATATCTGCGTATATTTATTTTTGTTATTTCTAATTCAAAGATTTTTATATAAGTGTTGGATTTTAAAAATTTAGATCTAGAACAATGCTGTGGGCACTACACGTTTGTGTCCCGGTACAGTGTTGCCACATGCGATTTCTAATGTATTTATCTACGCAAGTAATAAACATGAACTGGAAAAGGCAACAGCGGTGAGTTGGTAGTGTAAATGTGTGAGTGAATTTAGGCCGGCGGCATTAGCTTTGCGTTCGTTTGATTTGATTTTACTGAGACGTGAAACTGGATACAATGCGTTATATTAAAACTAACGTGCTTAACTATGAAACTATATTATTAATAAAAAATATTGGTCCTCTTTGGCCAAAACTGAATATTTCATAATCGAACAAAATTGGAAATAGAACATTAATAGAGAGTTCAGTAAAAAACAATGGTAATAATTTAGAATGGGGCACCAAAAGCTAAAAATTTTTAACGAGGATGACTAAGCTCTCTGTAGCTCGGAGCTTAGTAAAAAAAGATAGCGGTGGAGTAAAGTAAACTCAAAAGAAAACTCAAGAAGAAATTCTGTACATTAATTAAAGACATGGGGTGTGGAGAAATTCCGAAAATATTTTGAGGACGGGGGAGGGTGATTCTAAAAAAACAATGGGGTAGAAATTTCATGCGAGCCGTTTTAAACTTATTGTTGGGCCAGAATCGGCCCGCGAGCCGTAGTCTGAACACTGTAACATATTGATCAAAAAGTGTCCCCCTAAATATTTTACCCACCAGCCGCTACTGCGTATATAGTAACTAACTAAAGACAGGAGCCTTAAGTGGTTTTTCATCTATCCGTAAACTGTGCCAATGGTGCAAATTTCAATTTCTTTAACAAATTCAAATGAGAATGCTGTTATTTTCATTTCAACCTTTGTAACTATTAACAAACCAACGAGTACCAAAACCATCGTTTGTTGCAGTGACAAATTCAGAATTCGGTAGGTAGCTTTTGAACTTGTATTTTACTATTATTAAGTGCTTTTTACACGGTTCAATTTATTGATGAATTAATTGAAAAAGTTGACATTCAATTTATTGAAGTGTGTAAAGTGTTCAAATTTTAACAATAAATTGAACAATTAATCAATTTATTTTGAAAATAGAACAAGTTGTATTTTTCATAATTTTTTTTTTAAATTCTAGGATTATTTTTATCTGTTTAGTTATTGCCAACTGTTCAGTTCTAGCATAACCTAGAAATACATAGTTTGTGTTTCGTTTTCAAATGTGACAGAACCTCAAACGTTCTAATTTACCATCATCTATGTTATTTCTTTTGTTTTTGTTTACAGCTCGTAACTTTGTGAAGATTTATTCAATATTTTCATTTTGATAAATATGTCAACATGTTTTACAGTTGGTAATGTAAAAGTTTTCAAAAAAAAAAATGATAAATAAATTAATGTGTGTAAAGTGATACTTTTGTTTACGAGGTTACCAATTTATTTTTCAATTAGTTGACAAAAAACTTGATCAATTTATTGATCAATAAATTGAACTGTGTAAAACCAACTTAAATAATTATTTAGTGTCAATTTATGTACAACCAGTTAACAATTTTCAAGTAAGTATATTAATTACGAAATATCAGTTAACAAGTATGGCATAGAGTAGTAATTAGACATACGTAAAAGTAGATGGTATAAATATGAAATAAAATACATTTGAAATTATTTTGCAATAGCCTAGTATTAATTGGTGGTGTGCTCGATATCCATATCCGCGGATGATAACGTAAAAAATAAAAATCCGTATCTTTTATTCCAAGGTGGATCTTAAACGGTTATGATATAGATAAATTCACATCAGTTTTTATATAAGCTTGCGTATAAAAATGCTCAAAGTGGAGTAAATTTTAATATTACGTGTGTAGTATTATATTGCCGGTGGTATACGAATGGTCTACAGTAGGGTATCAGAGGGTTACGGGCGCATTAATTACGAAACCTTGAAATTTGTGCAAATTCACACGGTCGGTACGGGCGCAGGGACAAAAAAAAACGCATCCCGTAACACACGATCGGTCCTGGCGCAGGGGCAAAAAAGGGGGTCTTATCAGTTGTGGGTTTCATCAACCTCACCCCCACCCTGATCACCGCTTCAAGGTCATCAGACATGTTCCGACTGTTTAGACCAGGGATGGCGAACCTTTTTGAGGAGTGGGTCAAATTTTGTTCATAATTTTTCTGAATACTAGTCCGTGGGTCACTGAGTCAGTGGATGCCACTTGGAAGGGGGTGTGGTAAAAGGGGTACCAATAATTTAGAAACACTGAAAATTTGTTTACAAAAAAACTCGACAGTTGACCCATTTTTTGGGACTCACTTTTAAAATCACTAAAAAGGTTTACGTTTCTTTTTTGTTTAATATTTTTTACTTTTACAAGTGAAGAGCAACAAATAAAGGTCGATGTCAAAAAGCTGACATCAATGGAGTAATATCATGAATTATCGCACCACTGCACTAAATATTTGAATGAACACGGAATAAAGAACATCACATACATATATTATGAAGTATTCTTTATTATAAACATAGTTACAGATATTTGTATATATAATAAAGTTGATAAAAGTATATATATTTAATGTGAAATCTGTTGTTGCTTATTTTCAGATAGTTTCTTAATATTAGGTTCATAATCCGTATACATTAGTTTAACGCATCTGTTGTTACAGAAACAATTTTCTGTAGGTCAATATCCATTTCTTTAAATGCATTATCAAATTCTTTAAAAATATCAAGACCGGTACAGAGCCCTTTCAACGTTATTAGTCTAATTAGCTCTTCTTTCATTATATTATCTGATTTATATCGAGCAAAAACTGCCAGTTCTGCATAACCATTTACATCAGTACTCTCATCTAAAGCAATCGAATATATTTCTGCATATTTTAAGTCGTTATGTATTTGCGAAGAAATATTTTTTTCTAATTCTATTACTCGATCTTTAATTGTATTGCGACTTATCGGTAACTCATTTATACGCTTTATATTCAAGTCTTTTTCTGTAAAATCTGCAAACAAACTAGCACTACGTCCTAAGAATGTTTGTTTTACAAACTCTCCTTCCGAAAGAGGTTTCCAATGCTGAGCCATGCAATGGGCAACTTGAAAACTAGCAGCTGTAATGTTATTTTTCGGAGACAAAAATGTTTTTAAAACACTGGCTAGTGAACGGTATTTAGAATACGATAATTTTAGAAGAAATTTCCTTTTAATGTACTTGATATATTTACATATGTAGATGAAAAATACGATAGAAAATCAGTTAGTCAACGTCCACTTGGAAATATTGTTTTTTATAAATTCAGCATTAGATATTTATTTATACTTTAATTTTTTAATATTTTGATTTCCTGTTCTCTCTTTTATGTTATTTTTTTTTTATAAATTCAACGCGTGGGTCACTTAAAAAGCCTTCGTGGGTCAGTGTCTGACCCGCGGGTCATAGGTTCGCCACCACTGGTTTAGACCGAATATGACGTCATTTGCAGTTGTTTTTGCAGGTGTGCAATTTAAATCCTGACTAGGTGTAATTTGATCAGTCGATTTCTCCGGTGTGTTCATAGCAGGATATCATCATCATCATCATCAAACACAACTTGATATGTGTACGACTTCCACTACAACTATTCAATACCGACTTTTCAAAGTTATTACACACCACGGTGTATAATAATTTTAAATATAGAATTCTAAATTGCCAATATGTGAAGAAATGCTGTATCAGTTAGTAGTAAAAGTTCCATTTTTCCATCTTTCGCGAAAACTGTGCTTAGGTATTTGAATTTTCCTACCTGTTCTATTATTTTGTCATCTATTTTTATTTTGTGTTGCATTTTTGTAAATTTTTAATTTGCTTTTACAAGTTCATTTGCTAGGCATAGGTCTATAAGTTTCTCACCATTTGTATTTCTTGTTGTTTCTCCATGGTTACCTATTATGACACCATTAATTTACCTCGTCCATTTAAGTCTCCCAAAACAATTATATTGTTTACCTTGTTGTCTATTTCTTTTTGCAGTTCCTCGAAGAAATCGGTTTTCTCGCCTTTAGTTGCATTCTCATTGAGACCGTAGACCACTATCAGTGTATATAATTCATCACCTCCTTCTATTAATACAAGGTGTCTCAAAAGAAATTTTATATTTAGTGGATCGATTAAAAAAAAAGTAAGCAGTATATAGAAAAAATGTTTATTAATTATTAAAATACACTTTTTGGGGATTTATTTCTTAAAAATAATATCGTCTAAATGTAGACCCTCGCGTTCTCGGCACTCATTTAATCGAACAGTAAAATTACTTATGACGTCTCGGCAGGTGGACTCAGGGATGGCTGCCATTTCGTGACGGATATTTTCTTTCAAATGCGCCAGTGAAGTCGGTTTATTGGCGTAAACTTTAGCTTTAAGATAACCCCATAGGAAAAAGTCCATAGGGGTTAAATCTGGACTGCGTGGAGGCCAATTTGTGTCACCTCTCCGGGAGATCAATTTGCCTGAGAAAATTTCACGAACACGTGGCAGAGACATATTGGACGTGTGTGAAGTTGCTCCGTCCTGTTGGAACCATGTTCTTTGGTTATAGCCAGGAAAGTTTTGCAGTTCAGGTACTAAGAAGATGTCTAACATCTCCACATAACGCTCTGAATTCACTGTAACTGCACGCCCCCTTTCGTCTTCAAAAAAGTAAGGGCCGATAATTCCTCGCGCCGACATCGCAGCCCATACGGTCACTTTAGACGAATGTAGGGGTTTCTGATGTTTGCGTTTCGGATTCGTTGCACTCCAGTAGCGGCAGTTCTGCTTATTTACGTGGCCATTAAGATGAAAATGAGCTTCATCCGAAAACAAAATGTTGGTAAACGTTGAAAATCGCTCAATCACCTGATTTACGAAATTAAGCCTCTGACTGGCATCTTGGGGCTTTAATTCTTGCACCAATGAATTTTGTAGGGGTGCAGCTTTAGGTCTTTGTGCATAATGCGATGTAATGATGATCTATGCACATTTAAAGCACTTGCGCGCTTCCGAATTGAAAGGTTCGAGTCGTCACGAACAGACTGATTAACATTCTCCACGTTTTCTACCGTTCTTCATGACCTAGGTCGCCCGGATTTTGATTTATCCAGCGTTGTACCAGTCTCTTCAAACTTTTTAACCCAATGTCGAATGAGAGGAATGCTTGCCGCATCATTTAAGTGGCGAAAACCTCGAATACTGCAGAATTTTCTACGCGCTACAGTCGCCGAATCACCGTTTTTGTAAAACTTTTGCACGCAACACGCGCGGTCTGCTCCCGAGAAACGCTCCATAGCGACTGAATTCCCAAGAGCCAGGCTACCGATTGACATAACCCCCGCGCCCCTCGGATACGTTGCGTTCACGCAGTAAGCTAAATAAATATAAAATTTCTTTTGAGACACCTTGTATATCTATAGACATAATTCTTTCATTAATTAGGTTTTCTTTGTACATTTTTTTGCATCCTTTCCTCTTTTATTATTATTTCTACCCCTGCAAGGGTATTTTCATGATCTTCTACACCCGACCAAAACATCCAATATCCTTTTTCCAATTGAGTTACCCCTTTTCCTTTCTTCTTGGTTTCTGTTATTGCAAGGAAGTCTAGTTTATATTTTTCCATTTCGCTTATAATTTCGCTTTATTTTCCCGTTATGCTTCGTTTATTCCAGGTACCTATTTTTATTATATTCCTTGTTCTCTTGTCGTGTACTTTTCTCATAATATTCGTCTCCTTTTGCTCATTTTCCGTATTCATGTCCGTTTTCTTTGCCGTGTTCGATTTACTTTTTCGTTTTGAGTTAACTAGTTTTTTTATTCTTCTTTCTTAACAACCCCTTTGTCCTTCTCGCTCCATATATATATTCTGAATTATTTATGAAAATCTTCCTATATCCTACTTTGGCCCTCTTTCCATTCGTGCTATTTTTCTTAACTCAGCTTGTGTTTTTCTTTCTTCCATGGTATGGCCATGTGTACATAGATATACACATCGCTATTTCTTAGTTTATTCTTGTTTCTCATAATATTTCAGTTAATATAGTTTCTCTATTGTCCTTCTTATTAACACAGTAAGCGCTCTTTACGTTTGCTTCTATCTTCAGAGTATTTTTTATAAACTTTTCTATTGCGTTTTCTTTTTCGTTATATAAAAGTTTAATCCTTTAATAATAATCTTGTTTTTTTCGTTCCTTCTTTTCTTGATTTTCAATCTTGTTTTCTAATCTTTCTATTCTTTCCGTTAAAATAGTTCTTTCCCATTCCCATTTTTCCTCGCGTCTCGTAAGTTCTTCTCGTAGCTCTCTATTTTTTTTGGTGTTATTTCTAATTTCCTTTAGGTCATTCATTTCTTTAGTTGTTATGTGCTGCTGCGTTTCTGGTGAACGAATAATCACTTTACTCCGCCTGAAGATGCTTTGCTCGGATTCCGGGCTAGTATTTGGCTCTCTTTCTCTTTTTGTTCCTCTTTCCTGTAGCATTAGGCCGTTATCGCTGTATTGCTGTTTTCTGTTAAGAAAGAAAATACATACGATGTACTATTTACTAATTCCACTGCACGCCACTATTTTATTATTTCACTTATTTTGAAGTAACCTATAGATCTTTGTTCTGACCTGCTCGATCCCGCTCGGACTCCTATCACTTCATTGTCCTTACCGGCAATTTTACGACATTTTTATTTTTATGCACTATTTAAATTCTGAATTCTTTTATTTTAGAATATTGCACTGTGTTTGAATCACTTTAGTTGTTCAATTGCCACTTTGTTTATAACACTCACTATCTACCAAATTTGTTTATCAATAAACTCAACGCACGTCCGTTAAATTCGGGTTTATTTGCCGGTGCTAATAAATGCGACTGTATCTCACGATGAACTGAACTCAACTAAATTATTTATTAACAAGGCAAAAATTCGGGTAAGCTCATGCTTAATTGAGAAAGAATCCCTGTGGAATATGAAGGATTTAAAAACGCTGGATGCCCTGTTAGAAATTGTGACGAACACTCCGACGCTTCGAATGACGCCTGGTATAAAAATATCGCTGCTGAGGAGCCGAACCATGATTATAGTTCATATTTGATGACGTGAAGAAAAAACAACATTAATCAGATACATGTTTTATCAATGTATTATTATAATGCACAATAAATAACATTTAAAAAATAAATGTATTTTAATTATTTTTCATATGTTCCTATTCTATATATTTATTATTCAATTAAAATACTTATTATTGATATACATACATATATATATATATATATATATATATATATATATATATATATATATATATAATAGGTAAATCTTGACGTATGTATATGTAGTAAAATAAAACTTCTCAATCGGTCGTCAAATTGTAAAATATATTAGTCATTTAATAAGAGACGTTTCGACTACTCAAGCGTAGTCATCTTCAGTCAACGAGGTGTGAATATGACTATATATATATATATATATAAATTAGTTTATCAAATTTTATAAATAACTTTTTATATCATATTCTGGAAAATATTATTAAACTCCCACCATATTTATTCTCTCTGAAAACACATAATGGGGTTACATAAAAACAATAACAACATTTATTCATATTCATTTATTTATTATTATTATCATCATCAAGCCTTGTCCATCATCGGGTGATTTTGGACTGCCTCTAAAAAGAGCATAGGCTGTCAATAAAATTTATCCATCTAACTCGTCTATCTGCCATAGGCTTCAAGTCGGTGATGTTGTTATAAAGTCTTTTGTCTTGGTTTTGAGAGCTCCATGTATTTATTTCTAGCAGGGTTGAGCGACGCCAGGTGTTCTTGGGTCGCCCTCTACGCCTACTGCCCTGAGGGTTGTATGCTAGTGCATATCGACACACTTCGCTAGGAGCCCTTCGAAGAGTGTGCCCTAACCAACCATACTTTCTTCTTTTTATTTGCAAATTAATGTCCATTTGACCAGTTCTTTCCCCCAATTCTACGTTTGATATTCTACGTGGCCAATAAATGCGAAGAATTCTTCGAAGACATCGATTTACAAATACTCCCACTCTTCTCTTGATAGCTTCTGTTACGAACCAAGTCTCGCAGCCGTACAGAAGAACTGACGTCACACAAGCCCTGAATATGGTAGTTTTCGTGGAAGTACTGTAGATCGCAGAATTCCATACACGGCTAAGTTGGATAAATGCGCCTCTCGCTTTGCGTATTCTGCTTTCCACATCTAAATCCGCGCCACCGTCCACAGACACAACACTCCCCAAGTACTGGAAATCATCCACACGCTCGATTTGATGGTTACCGAGCAGTAAAGGTCTATCGGTTTCTGCATTTATCCGCATTTCTTTTGTCTTGGAGTTATTGATTTTCAATCCAGATTCAATCGTGAGGTCATTTAGTTTTTGCTGCATGTCTCCATGCTTATGCGACAACTCACATTTATCGTCTGCAAAATCCAGTGACTCCAGTCTGACTGTTGGGTTAGCGGATTCCAAATGATTCCTCGGGGTTTGTTAGCTGTTGATCGTCTAGCCACGGCGTCTAAAACTATCAAAAAAAGAAGCGGTGACATCACACAACCTTGTCTAACACCTGTAATGGTTGGAAAAGCTTCTGACAAGCTACCATTGTGTAGAACTCTACACGTGAAGCCGTTGTAGCTATTTCTAACCAGAGATATTATTTTGTCAGGCACTCCAATATTCTGCATTTCAGCCCAAATGCATTCTCTATCGACAGAGTCGAATGCTTTTTCATAGTCGACGAAAAGAAGATACAAGGGGGAACGGAACTCGACTGCTTGTTCGATGATAATCCTGAGGGTATTAATTTGATCTATACAAGACCTGCCTGTCCTGAAACCGGCCTGTTCAGGTCGCAATTTCTTGTCGATAGCTGTGACCATTCTTTCAAGGATTATCTTGCAAAAAATCTTCATTACTGAGCATAAGATGTTAATGCTACGCCAATTATTGCAGTCCGTCAGGTCCCCTTTCTTGGCAATTTTAATCACAATGCCTTCTTGCCAGTCCGAAGGAAATGACTCTTGTTCCCACACCTTGGTGAAGAGTGGATGAAGACACTCAGCAAACAAGTTGACGTCTGTTTTAAGTACCTCAGCTGTGATATTATCACAGCCCGCAGCCTTGTTGTTCTTCAAACTCTTGATGGCGACAATAATTTCTCTCTTAGATGGCGGGGAGGTTCGAATTGAAAGAGGACATATTTCCGTTTGTATCGTTGGTTCTAAATTACACCGCTGTAAGTTTAGAATCTCTGAGAAATGTTCTCTCCATCTTTGCAGTTGTTTTTCTACATTAGTCAATAGCACACCGTTCTTGTCTTTTACAGGCATATTCTTGTATTGAACGGTATTGGCAATCCTCCGCGTAATGTCATAAAGGTCCTTCATGTTACGAGAGGCAACCGCGTCTTCTGCTTGTTGAGCTAATGTATTCATACACAGACGTTTGTCATCCCTTATTTCTCTTTTTACTCTTTTATCGAGAGCACTATATCTGGCTTGTGCATCTTTCCTTTCGTCGACACTTTTAGCTGAATTTATATCGTTCTTTGCTGATTCTCTTTTGCTTATAAGAGTCCAAGTATACGACTATATAAAATCTTTTCTTACATTTCTGGTGATACCCAATGTTTCTTCACAAGTCTTGTTTATAACATTTCTAAGCTGATCTCAACATTGTTGTATGTTCTCGTGTTGTACAGAAGTTGGATTTTATTTCTTCATCCTTCAGCTTAGAAATATTATACTTCTTCTTGGGGTTTTGGTTATTCTTGCGAATAATCTTTACATTCAGCTGCAAATTTCCCACCAGTAGGTGGTGATCAGAGCTAATGTCTGCCCCCCTTTTGTTGCGCACATCTGTTAGCATATTGCTCCATTTAGCATTTATACAGATGTGGTCGATTTGATTTTGGGTGCGTGAATCTGGGGATACCCATGTTATGGCACATTTTATGAGGAAACAAGGTGCCCCTATCTTCATTCCAGTGAGGCCACAAAATTCTACCAGTAGCTCACCATTTTCATTCATCTCACCCACTCCATGTTTCCCCATTACATGTTCCATGGCTTCATTGTTGCTGCCTACTTTTGCATTAAAATCCCCCATCAATAATAGTAGGTCACCTTTCGGAGTTTCCTCTAATGTTCTACTGAGGAGATCGTAGAAAACCTGCTTTGCTTCAGGTTCAGCATCTTCAGTGGGAGCATAGCACTGTATGACAGATAAATTTCTCACACGACATCTGATCCTCAGTACCATTATGCGCTCATTAATGAATTTGTAGTTCATTATTGCATTTCGAATGCGTTTGTTTATAAGAATTCCTACTCCAAATTGATGAGGATCATTTGGGTTAGGCATTCCTGACCAGAGCATCACGTGTTCCAAAGCGGTAGTCATCTGTCCACATTCATTCCAGCGCACTTCACTCAAACCCATCAAATCTAGGTTGTTTTTATCCAATATCCTATCAGCTTGTGCTAGTTTACCGCATTGGTATAGCGTTTTAACGTTCCATGTACCAAATCGGAACCTTGTTCGTTTGCCTAGGGTTGTCAACATGTTATCAGTCCGGGTAATTCTTATTGACGTACTGGGTATTATTATTATACATTTTATTTATGTTTTAAAATAATCGCAATTTTGTATGCATTATTAGTATAACGTATTTTATCATCAGTATTATGATGGAAATATCGTGTTTTACGAACAAACTCTTTCAGTGATGGTTGTTCGGGTACATCCACAAATTGCTTTAAGATTTTTAATAAATTCTTTATAATCCACGAATCCTTCAGATCATCTCAAACCATGATGATGATGGTGATGAAGCCAGCTCACATGTTTTTTGTACTCACGGTCTAATGAATGCAAGGAAAATGGGGGTTTCAGTATAAAATAACATTTTATTTTTACTGTCATAACCCCAGGACAGAATAGTTATTTCTTTTAAAATAAATGTATGTGTATAAAATCCTTGAAGATCAACAATGAATTTCGTGATTATATGTAAGTGGTTGAGGAAGGTTAGTTGATAAATATCAGATATTCCAGTTGAACTATTATTTTATTCTCTGTTGTAGACTATTATGAGGGTAAGGAGGGGGTGAACAGAAAGTAGAAATTAAACACAAAATTTTACATAATATTATTATTTATTCATTTAAAATATTTACATTATTTTTTTGTAGATTATTGTGATGGTGGTGGTGGTCCATCAGTGAATTCGAACTTTAGATTGATTAAGTTGCCTCTTTTGCCAGCTGAATACAAGAATGATGATCCGGTACGAGCTCTTTCAATGGCCTCCTGTAATTTTTCATCACTTAATTTGTTGTTAAATCGCTGTCCCAGGAGCACCACGCAGTCCTCCAACTCAGCGAGAATTTTCTGCCCGAATCTTGTATGGGTTCTCTTGAAGTTGATAATTCTCAACCATTGATTGACCGGCAACCCCTCCAAGTTACAAATATGTTTGAGGGATGCAACCAAATTCTTCTGATAATGCTGAACTTGAACTCATGGTTGTTATTGTCGTTGAAGAGTAGTAGTAGTAGTATACTTGAACAGATCTCGTGGAACAATGATACAATTCACACCCGAATAGTTGCGTTTTTATACTAATTCTTATCAGGATTCAAATTACACCTCGTCAGGATTTACATTCCACACCGGAAAAAAACAAATGATCAAATTACATCTCGCAGACTGGAAAAAACAACTGATAAGGCTCACATGGTGATAACAATTCCCACGGTCACACCGGAAAAAACAAGTGATCAAATTACACTTCGTCAGGATTTAAATTACACACCGGAAAAAACAACTGATCAAATTACACCTAGTCAGGATTCAAATTACACACCTGCAAAAATGAGTGATCAAATTACAACTCGCAGGATCTAAATTACACACCTGCAAAAACAACTGCAAGTGATGTCATATCCGATTTAAACAAGTTGGAACATGTCTGATGACCTTGAAGCGGTGATCAGGGTGGGGGTGAGGTTGATAACACCCACAACTGATAAGACCCCCCCCTTTTTTTGCCCCTGCGCCAGGACCGAGCGTGTGTTGCAGGTTGCGTGTTGCCCCTGATCCGTGCGTTGCGGTTTTTTGCCCCTGCGCCCGTACCGAGTGTGTGAATTTGCACAAATATCAGGGTTTCGTAGTTAATGCGCCCGTACCCCCTGATACCTACTATTAAAATTAATTTATTCAAAGGCAATAGGTGAGTAATTCTGAACTCAACTAAATTGTGTGTCAGAGTACGAACACAGAAAGATTTTTTTAGGCGTTTATAAACAAGTACCTACAAGAGTAAATTATCGGCGCTTGTTGAAACTAGTTAAAAATGGCCTGGTTTCTAATGAATGTTCCTGTAGTTGTTTGAGGGTATTATATCTACTACAACGTCCCACTTCTGTAGACCAGACGTTAGAAAGAAAAATCATAACAAAATAATAAAATTATTCTGCCGATAAATAATTGTAATTCGCTGCACCAAAGATATTTTACTAATAACTATGAAATGTGAATGGTTCGTTACAAATTAAAATAATTATAATAATAATAATAAATAAATAACAAAATATTAAAAATAGTGACTACCAGCTACTTTTTTTTTTTTTTTAATTATATTGTTTTATTGGCCCTTAATTTTTACAATCATATTAGCCAGCTAAATTACCAGCTACTTGCATGATAAATAACGTTTCAAAGATTCCTGTTTATTTCTGAGCGCATGTTGCAAGTGCCAACAAGTACCAACAAGCGGTCTACGTGTTTGTGTACATATGAAAGTAAGGCTATATTTATTCTCGTTGGACAGCGCATGTTCGTAAGCGCTTATAGGCGCCGTTAATAATCTTTCTGCGTGTTTATATCCTTAGTTGGTATGTTTTGGTTTGCAGGAACAGCGCGACACCCTCCTAACCTATTGCGTCAATGTCGTTCGTTTTCCTACTTGAATGTAAGATAGATCCATATCCGTGGACCAAGACGCAAATAATACGTATGCATATCTGTATCCGCGGATCTAGATTTTTTTGATCCGGCACATTACTAGTATTAATGCGGACACTTATTACGTTTGTCTTTGCTGATAGTACTAGGCTAGAATATAATATAATACTTCAAACTTGTGTGGGGAAACTTAATATTTGAGGAAAACAAATTTAAGAGCAAATTGAAAGAGTCTACAATGATCAAATCTCTGGAGATACTCTCAGCCAAATCAGCGTAGTTTCCTCATCTCAGGCTCCTGTCATTCAAAATAACCTTTTTAACCTTCCTGTCACCAATTCGTTAACAAACAACCTATTATAAACATGTGACAAGCAATATTAATCTGGTCATTAAGCCGGAAACCAAGTACGTAACCCAATCCTATGGCAAATCACCTTAATCAACCGACTAATTGCAACACACACCTACCACATCATCTCATCCCAACTACACCCAGTATAAAGTCTAAATAACTGCATTTCTTGTGACCGCTGAAGACAGGAAACTGATGCTGGAAACAGATTGTTAAGCAGTTTCCGAAACATCGGAATTTTATATTTAGTTACGAAGTATTATATCTCCTTGTCTAGTACTATCAGCAATGGCAACGTCCAAAATAATGGCGTCTGCAAATAAAATACACTTACTATCGTTCTTCATGGTTTCCTGGGCACGTCATGTATGGAAGATATGCCGCAATTGATTCAATTTGTTTCATAAATTCATCACCAACTCTAGCGTTTTCCTGAAAAAAAAAAAAAAACTATACAAATAAATAAAAATAAATTGATTTATGCAATGTGTATTTTCACACATTTAAGACCTTTGTGTGTATTTAGCAAGTGTAAAAATCCAACAGAATGCTGGATGTCTAAGACAATATTTTTTTCTATAATCACATCAAAATAATTTTTCCTGCGTATTTTTATGCTTCGTAACTAAGTTCATTGATTAATAAGAAATATATCGATAAATGTCTTTCTAGTGGAATCGTAATCTCAACGAAGCCAACATAACCAGTAGAAGAAGATAAATGTCTCATTATTATTATATGTTGGAAATATTGATAATATTTTTGATATGTTTATTTATTTATTTATTTATTTATTTATTTATTTATTTATTTATTAACTTTTGGCCACCCAACAGGCACAGGCCCAATAACAGAGTGGCACTACATATCATATGTTACAAATTAAATAAACAACAAGTTCACATGTTTTTAGAAATTAAAGATGAATTACATTAATACATAAGATATAATATAACATACTATACATTTTGTGGTAAATTATTGATAATATATTTTTTAATAACATTAAAATTATTAGCAAATATGTCCGGAAAATCAACGTCAGCTACTAAATTATTTAATTTGTATGTAGTACGGTGCAGGGGTGAATTAATAGCAGAATTAGTATTTTTAATAGACAGGGAGAATATATCATTACCTCTTGTGTTGTAAGAAGGTATTCGAAAAAATAACTTTTCTAGAAGGTCCGAACAATCAATTTTGTTATTTAATATTTTGTAAATAAAGTTAATATCCATAATAGTTCGTCTATTTTCTAGAGACAGCAATGTCAATTTACAGTTTGGAAATCTGTAATTAATATTTTTAATAAATCTCTTTTGTACATTTTCTAACCTTTTTATATAAACAAAATATTGAGACCAACATATAGTGCAAAATTCTAACTGACTTCTAACTAATGAGTAATACAGAGAAAGAAGAGTTTTATGGCATTTGAAATCTTTACTTATTCGATATATGAAACCCAGCATCCTATATGACTTTTTGATAATTAGATCCATATGCGTATCAAATATTAACTTCTGATCGAAAGTAACACCTAAATCCTTTATGAATGAAACGGAAGAAATGTTTTCATCGTTGAGGTAATAACTGTAATTGATAGAGGTCCTGTTTCTCGTGAAAGAAATTGTTGAGCATTTGGAAATATTTACATTTAATTTGTTGACTTTAAGATAGTTTTCCAACCTATTTAAATCAGATTGTATATTACGGCAATTTTGTAGAGAAAGTATTTGTTGAAAGATTTTTAAATCATCAGCGTAAAGAAGGAATAAAGAGTTCTGAAAGCAGGCACCTATATCGTTTATAGATATATTGAAAAGCAAGGGTCCTAAGTGGCTCCCCTGCGGAACACCGGAAGTAATATTTTTAACTTGTGATTTAAACCCATTTACTACAACACTTTGTGTTCTTCCAGTCAAATATGATAAAAACCACTTTAACATATTACCATGTATCCCTATAACATTCAATTTTTTAAACAGAACTTCATGATCAATTGTGTCAAAAGCCTTACTGAAGTCTGTGTACACGGCATCAACCTGAATACGTTGGTCCATGGAATTTAATATGATATCTGTATATAAAGCCAAATTTGTATCCACTGACCGTCCCTGATGAAAACCATGCTGCTGGGTGATAATATCATTTTTTACGAATGAAAATAAATATTTATAAATACGCTCAAATAATTTTTCAAAAATACATAATTTCGAAATAGGGCGGTAATTTTCTACTAACGATTTGTCACCTTTCTTGTAAATGGGCACTACAAGAGCGTGTTTCCAAGATGTTGGAAAGATACCTTCAGACAAAGATTTATTAAAAATTAAAGACAAAGGTAAACTTAAAGAAGGTGCACAATTTTTAATAAAAATTGTGGGTATATTATCTGAGCCACCGCCTTTGCGAGTGTCTAACTGCATTATTGTATTTAAAACCTCAGACTCATCAACAATTATATTAGATAATATTTTATGCGAGTAGACGTTATGAACTACGGTATTATTGGACGTTGTAACAGTTGACGGCTTGTACACAGAACTAAAGTAATCAGAAAAATAATTGCAAATGTCTATTGGTTTACAAGAAGTACAAGTTGCCATCAGGAATTGAATTTACAATATTAAAAAGATTATTTAAAAAATAATTTAATGCATCCGTATTATTGTAAGATATAGAATTCAGAAAAGATTCTTTCCTAATGGAAGTAACGTATGACCAAAATTTTTTAGTGTTAGTTGGTATTTGATCCTCAATACTTTGTATATAATTTTCATAACATTCTTTAGTTACACGTTTAACAGTTTTTCTTAAGTATGAAAAATCTAAATAGGATGTATTGGTTTTAAATCTTTTATATTTGCGGTGAGCCTTGCATTTTTCTTTAATTAATTTTTTCAGGTCTGGCGAAAACCATGTAGGAAATTGTTTTTTACGAGCATATTTGCATGGTACATTTTTATCAATTATGTCATACAAATTATTATAAAACTTACCAACAACATCATCAGTAGAGAGATATTTAAATTCTACATCCCAGTCAATATTGGATATAGTTTCATTAATTTTATCATAATTTGCACGGTTGTACATGAACATATTCCTTGGTAAATCATTGAGTTGTTTGGTATGTATATTTTGTAAATACAATTCCAGAGGCGGGTGATGTAAGTCAATTTTACTAAGAGGACTTTCACACCTAATAACATTTACAACATTCAAATCGGAAATTATTAAATCTAATATCCTATCATTATGATTAGTAATATCATTAAATTCTTGAAAATTACAGTATGCTAAACATTCGGTAAGTTCACTAGAGGAATTATTGTAAATGTTGCTAGGTACCAGTTCGTTGCCGTCCTTCAACCATTGTAAGTGGGGTAAGTTAAAATCACCGCAAATTAAAAAGTTGTCATCAGGAATTGAATTTATAATATTAAAAAGATTATTTAAAAAATAATTTAATGCATCCGTATTTCCTGGAGGCAAATATACACAACATACATGCAATTTTAATTTCTTATTATTATGAGATGTAATTACAGTCACCCAAATGTCTTCAGCATCACAACACCAATCAGAACGAACTGTAAATTGAAGGTCCCCTTGAATAGCGACTAATACACCACAGAACACATTAACAGAAGTGCCATCTCTGTGTCAAAATTTTGTTCAGCGTAACTAACGCTAACTAGAGATCCACCACGTACTAAATTGAATAAAAGCGCGAAATTTGAATGTACTCATATTTATTATTCCAAAAAAATTACAATTGATAAAACATGAATACATTTTCGTTTTACATAAAATTTTAATACAATTCAAAATTGTAATAAAATTTTATATAAAACGAAAATGTATCCATGTTTAATATTAAAAAGAGGTTATAGAGAAACACATAATATAAAATGGAGCTTTTTATTGTCACTCGTACATACATAATAATAATCTAACATACATAATCATATAATAGGTACATAAATAGCATAGTTCAGATGTCGGCAACCTTTATAGAAACAAAGTATTTGCCAATATTTGCAATAAATCGAACATTTCAAATATCAAACATCACCAACAAAAGTAAAATATACTATACATATAAGTCTGATTTCAGCTGATTTGCAACAAATATAATAAATATATTACAATATTGATATCGAACATTTCAAATATTGAATATCAAATATCGAACATAACAAAAACGAAGTAAAATATACGATACATATAAGTCTGATTTCAGCTGATGAGCCAATTTTTCCTAATTAATATGTTATTGACATCAAATATTTCAAATATCGAACGTATCAAAAAAAAGTAAAATATACAATACATATAAGTTTGATTTCAGCTGATGGCCCAATATTTCCTAATTAATATATCATTGATCACTTAAAATTCTTTGCACCACAGAACATTAAACACGCCACGTGCAAGTCACATTCACAATAACTGCCACAGAACACATTAACTGCCATATTTAAATAGATAAGATTTAAAATTCCAGTTTGTGGAGTATTCAGTGGTGGTGGGTAGCGAGGGGGTGTCCAACACTACTGCCTCCTGGTGGAAATTGTGTGCTACACTCATCAGATAACCGCCACATGGTTTTGGCGGGGTTCGAAATTTTTGTATACCGATGACACAGGCGTGTAATACACCACCTCCATCAGATTTAGTTGAGGTTCGAAGCGATCTGTCTCTGCGCACAACATGGAAATTATTAGAAAAAATTTCACTATCACTAACTGAGTCGTTTAAATTGGTTTCAGTTAGACATATAATGTCAAAGCAACTAGATAAAGTATTGATTTTAAACTGATTTGTTTTAGATCTTAGTCCACGAACGTTTTGATAATATATTGAAACATCCATATTGTAAAATAGATTAGTGTAAAAAGATTAAACGTTTTTACTGCAATTGATGAATGTCATCTTCATTTTGAATTAGACGTATTCTAGACGTATCGTCCTTTCTCACAAATATTTTGCAGTTTTTGGTCCAGATATATTTATAGCCTTTTTGACGTAGTGTATCACGTGAATCCTTATACAGTTTGCTGTTACGTTGGCTGAGATGTTCCGTGATATAGATTGGGCGATCCTCTCCGTTATTTTTTAAAGCTGATAAACGTGTATTTTTATTTTGTTTATAAGCTGCTAACAGTTTATCCTTAATTTGTTTCGAGGTAAATTTAGCAACAATAGTTCTTGGTCTTTTGGTGTCAGAGCTAGAATATGATTGAAGTCTGTGAGCCATGTCCACATTATGATTTTCAATTTCAATTCCGAGGTTAGAACCAATATCACTCACAATCTTGGAAACGTTCTCATCCCGTGTCTCTGGGCAGTTATGTATCATTAAATTGTTTAGTTTTGAGTATTGCTCCAAATCAGATACTTTATTATTTAATTCAGAAACCTTGGTTTTCAATTCTAGGTTTTCCTGTTTCAAGATATCAATTAATTTAATTTTTTCATTAAGCTGATTCAAAGTTAATTCAAAATCAGAAATCTTGTTGCTACAAAAGTTGACAGAAGTAAGTATGGTGTCGAATCTGGTATTTATTTCGCCAATAATATCAGCCTTCACTGTAGATAGCCAGCTTTTTAAATCATCTCGCGTACAAGAAGTAGTGTCTATTTCTTTAGGCGATTGATCAGTATCATCAATTAAAATACTAGATGAATTTGAATTGCGACATTTTTTACAATGCCAGACGATAAAATCCGATTGAAGAATTTTGAATTGTTCATCTATGTTAGCACACAAGGTATGAAAATTTAATAAACATTTTCCACATTTAACGCCGGCAGACTTTTTCCCGATAACTCGATTACAAATTTTGCAAGAGACGACCATGGTTGCACACGTCACTCAATCCAGTCAGAACAGATAAGGAAATAACACGTTAAATTTGGTTTATTAAGAATTTTTAAATTTGATAAATTAATTTGATTAAATATTGATATATTTAACAGATTGTTTATTAAAACAATTTAGAATTTATAAAACGAGATAGTTTATTTTTTTACTTACAGGACAGTGTTAAGTTTAATTTTTAGAACTAAATTTAAACCACTTTTTAAACACAATTAATGAGAACACAAAAATCACGTGTAACCACTGTTGTTATTTCAAAAGAACTTTTTGTTTAGTTATTTGTTAGTTATGTTTAGTAAACATATTTGTAGACCGACGGTCGGCTTAACAGGAAATGGTTTATGGCAGTCCTAATTCCTTTTAAGTTAAGCCGACATCCGACAACTACTCGTATATGTATTATTATTTAGTTTCTTTTCACTTTGTCTGATAAACTTTTCTAAGCCACGAGCTCTCTTTCACTTTATTCTTGTTTAACATAGAATAACGTAATCCCAACATTATAGTTTCAGTCACAGGTCACAGCCGCAGTTGATGAACCAGATGTCAGAGTTAATCGAGTGATAATCTGGACTGCCGTCCTTCATGATCATCTCGCACTGCGTCGAAGACAGGCTATATGGTCGCGCAGGTTTTGTTGCGTCGTCAGGTCCAACTCAAGAAGAGGCTATTATTATATATTACGTGACGTCGCTCGAATCTAAACGTTAACAAAATTAAAAGTGTGGTGGAGTTGTGTTCTAAACTGTAACAGTGAACTATGAATTTTGAAAATCAACGGAAAACTGTTTACAGTTTACCCTTTCTGATGAACAATTCACAGAACTTTTAACAAGCCTAAGTGTCGCGAGTGAGCGAAGTAACCACAGTAGCTTGAGTCCACCGCCTCCTACTGCAAATGGGAACTACGTTAAGTGCACTGCGCACTTTAACGGTTCACCAGAGGCCAATATTGACGCATTTTTTGATTCAATATTAACTTTCAAAGTATGGGCTAATGTGAGTAATGAAAATGCGTTGCGCGTGTTACCCATTCTCTTCGAAGGTGTTGTCACCACCTGGTATAGAAGCGTAAGAGCAACCATCACTGACTTAAATCACGCTAGTGTTGAATCAAAAACTGTTGCTGGAAAATTCGAAAAGAAGGTTCGCTCGAAATGTGACTTCTGCAAGTTTTTGGACGTCTTAAAGTGGACTGCAGGAAGAAGGCCCACCAAACGACAACTACAACGAAGCCGTCACTAACTTCAGACGTCAACCTCTGCTATCAAACCAGAGGTTGTAACATAGCTGTCATGTTACAGCTGGTATGTTTTGGATGGCACCAGCCGGGGTATGTACGTAGAATCTGTTCTAATTGTAGCTTTAAGTTTCCTGCACTTCCAGCTTCCCTTGATTTCTCCACCTTTTTCTACCTCGATGACGTAGGCAAAGGTCGACCCATGATGCAAGTCCAAATTTGCAACGCGAATGGCCTTTCATGTATTGATACGGGTGCAAAACGAAGTATTACTGGCTCGCAATTACGGCAAATATTATTGTAGGAACAACATCTGTTGTAGCCGCAAATGATATATTTTAGCATTTGGATTATTGTATTATAGTATGTCATGTGGCAATTGTCATTCCTGTTATTCACAATAACAGGATAAAAAATCTGGGAACTTTCGTTGACAGGATTGAACAGAAAATGGAACTAGTTGTCCAGTTAAGGCAGACAGTCATCAGAGATGGCGCAGCGGAAATTAAATCCATGAGACCCAAACGAGGGCTGGGTGTGATCAATGTTAATACAATCAAAAGATATATGTCCTAGTTGCAAGAAAAGAGGTCATCAACTTCACAGTTACTGGAGTTTTCAAAAAATGTCTCTGCACGATCGATGAAATGGACAAAGTTTATTGGCAAGGCAAAGATGTCGTAGAATCACGAGAATGAACGAATTACCAAATATAGAGCATAGTGGAAGGAGGGAAGTAAAAAAAAAAACACACAATTCGTACACCTCAAACATACATTTTTTTTTCATCATTAAGTTATTTATCGTCAGATTAAGTCATTCTCTTGCAGCTTGAACCAAACTATATTAACAAATTATAAATGATAACTAACAATGAAACAAAATAAGAATGTTCAATTTTTATCATTCACATCATTCACAGCCCTCAACTCATAGCTATTAATATACATTTTTCTACTTCTGTTAAGTAATAATAATTATATATGCATTTCTTAATAGACAAAACTATCTGAATTAATCATTACTCACGACCGTAATCATTCTTTTCTCACAGGTTGTAATTAATCACAAAATTGTAATTGCAGTATTATCTAGGAATGCTATGGTATTTATTTATAAATATTATAACACGGAAATAGAGTACTTCGTCGGCAGAGTGCGAGGGAGGCATGACCAGCGTGACTGGCTGGATATATCTCCTGGTTGTTCACTGTTCTATACAGTCGAGGGTTCTGTACGGTCGGTACAACGGACGAAGTTTGACCGTAAAGGCTCATTTACATTTAGATACAAGTATGTGGACTTGAATGAGATACAAGTATGAGTTCATACAAATATGATCATACTAGTCAACATACACATGTCAATATACAAGTCGAAAATCATGTCATTTTTGTGCTCTGTTTACATTTGCATACACGCATACACTCGCAAAAAATGTCTGGTGATGACGAAGAGAGTTTTTTGTATTTAAGTACATGTGCATTACTTCTGTCAAAATCATGAAACAGAAGGCGTAGATGGTGGCAGCGATATTTTTTATCAACATTGAGTAGGCCCTGTGGGGAAGAACTGACTTTAGAAGATGGTTCATGCTTCAGAAATTATGTGAGAATGTATATGTTGTGCCATTTTGCCTCTACTCCTTTAACCGTGCAACTTAACTCTTCAGAAATGTCAGAAATCATAAATATCTTTTCCTTTGTTAAAATCTTTATACTCCTTCGACGTTACATCCCAGATATTACTGCTTCTGATTTTCTCAATTATTAACAGAGTTTTATCCTTATTCCACACAAAATTATTAAACTTGTAAAAAAAAAAAAAACTATTGAAAACAAACAAATGTGACATAACCTTTTAAAACATAACCTAACTTTCCACCAGGTTGTCAACTCATACAAGTCAAGTATATGGAAAATTCTGCAAATACAGAAAATATGAGCAAATGTCAATGGGTTTGACAAATTAAACAAATTGTATGACTCATGTATGAGGTGATATATCGCGACAAGTCAATGTGACTTGTATCGCATACAAGTTCTCATACTTGTATCCAGTGATGGCATCCTAAATTTTCAGGAAGCGGTTCTATTCTGTATTTTTAAGAGTGAAAACAAATCACTTACTTCCATTTATTAAATATAAGGAAAAAAAATTAAGAGCGTATTATTAATAACCTATAAAATAAATATTACATTTGCAACACTGCAGGGCACGGCGCACGATTGAAAACTGAAGTCAGAATAATTAATTTATTTTTAATAATTCTAACAACCGGTTCCCTAAGGTTTCAATAATTTTAAGAAACGGTTCCCGCGAACCGTTCCGAACCGGTCGAATGCCATCACTTCTTATATCTGAATGTAAATGAGCCTTAAGATTGTACACTTTCTTTCGGCCTGAGGTAGGTATAATAACTTTTTACGCACAACTGGTTCCAAATGCACTAGTGGAATGTTGTATGCCATCAACAAAGCATTTTGGGCGCAAATAACCTTCGTTGCTGTGCGCCAAAATTTTTAACAAACTAACAAAGCATTTTGTTACTAACCACATTTTCATTAATCAGTAAAAAAATCCGAAACACCGAAATGTCAAAAATGGAAAGACAAATAGATGATTCCGAACTAAACAAGGTAATTTTATAATATATAGAATATAGCCCTCCGCTGATGAAGCTTTATTTGGTTTACTTCCCCATGAGTCAAAAGACAGCTATGAAACTGAATATATCTCGTTTATGTGACCGGGCGTTTTGTCGGACTGTAAATACATTTTAATATGATAATACTTATTTTCAATATTAACTTCTAACTCTACCGTGTTTTATAAGTTTCGTCATTAGAATACCATGTTCGCTTCTGCTCTGTGTATTATATAAGTTCAGTCATAATTCGCGAAGCAGCTTAATTAAAAAAAAAAAAGTAAAAAATACATACTACTGATAGTAAAACCGAAGTTTATACACAACAAGATGTTTTATAAGTAGTTAAACTAAATTCAATAACATTATTGCCTGCAAAATCAAGAAAAAATACGAAGCAGTGTACAAGGCGTTTATGAATTGAAAAAGCATAAAAAAAGTTAAATTCATTTTCTGAAAGTGTTCTTTTAGCATATTCTAGTGAACTATCTGTAAAGTATAAATTGTCATTTTTATTGTTTCATAGTGACCACGTGGCTTTCATATCTTGAAATAATCCTAAAAAATCAGGTAGTCGGTTATTTTGAAAAATTTAGTTTGTGCACAGATTGTCAACTGACTATGGTTTTCCCCGGAAGAGAAGTTCATAATGGCCATAACACCTGGCCATTTGTTGAGCTTTCGGGCCTGATGATCCCGCGTACTCTCAATAACGCAAGGGAAGTTTATAATGGTCGCATCACCTGACCATATAGAGCTTTTGGGCCTGATGATCCCACGTACCCTGATTCACATATCATTTGGGAGGAGACAGTTCAGAGAAGCCGATTGTGGGAATAGGCTTATCTGTTGTCTCTTTTATCTCCCACTTAAATTCCTACCCACGTGTTTGTCGTGCGTGGAGACCCGTAACGCCGGAGAAGAGGATCCTGGTCGGTTGAGGGAGACTGCTGCCCGCGGACAGTACGATCCCAACACGCCTTCTTTGGCCTCGGATTCGGTAAAACGGGAGGCTGAGTCTGGTCAGCTCAGTCAATCGGCTGGTGTCACGGTTCATGAATAGAGTGGCTCCACTACTATATCGTGGATGCCGGGGTAATGCCGTGCCACTAGACAAGTATTCGGGGGTCTGTGGGAGCGGATGCAGCTCGCAAGGTTCGAGAGTTGGCTACTCTTGGTTCTCGAGCGGGTCGAGCAGCCCGTGACTACTTCCCCCGATGCTATATCATCATGATATGCCTGGCGCAATAAGCCGGTTTGCGGCCAACGTCCCCTGTGTGGGGCTCTCTGGTGGGTGGGCATGTCAGGGTGATGAAACTTAATATACGGGTATGGCGACTACCCGGAGGGATAAAAATGTCTTAAATTCCGCCAAAGTTGAGAGTAAACTCCGGAAAAAATCAAACAAGAGACCTCGTCGTGATGCTCAGTCATCCGATGAGGGATGTGTAAGGCCTTCTCCCAAGAAGGTAGACAGTAGATCAGTTGAGTTTTGTGCGCCAGTGCCTCGTTTTCTTGTCGTAAAGGTGCAAGAAGAGGGTAAATCTTTTAAAGAGATGTCCCTCTTCTTTGTTGCCCGAACGCTGGGAAAAACGTGTCCAACTGGTATTAGGTCGGTAAGAAAACTGTCGGATGGAATATTATTGATTGAAGCAGAAACTGAGGCATCTTCAAAGCTTAGAAATGCAAAGGATTTGGCAAGTATCGTATCTCGGTACAGCCACATAAGGCACTGAATACTTCTCGAGGCGTCGTTACAGACCGTGACCTTGCGTATGTTACGAAGGAAGAGTTTGTGCAGGAAATGGCATCACAAGGTGTCATTGAATGTAGGAAATTTAACCCCCGAAACGGTAAGCCTTCTATTTGTATGGTGGTATCTTTCGCTGGTACTAGGTGTCCAGCATCAGTTAAGGTGGATACAACGTTTGTAACGTTCGCCCGTACTATCCCAACCCGATGCGATGCTACAAGTGCCAGCGTTATGGTCACACCTCTAATCGTTGTGGCAAACAGTCCATCTGTGCCAACTGCGGGCAGGACCAACATGAAGTTGAAACCTGTTCAAACGCGACACACTGCGTGAACTGTAAAGGTGCGCATGAATCGACTTCACGCCACTGCCCAACGTACTTAGAAGAGATGGCTATCCAGGTCATCAAGACGCAAGATAGAATACCGTATTTCGACGCCAAGAAGAAGTGTAAAGAGACTGCGCCGGTCACTTTTGCGAAATCCTTCGCACAAGCAGCTGCAAAGAAGACAGCAAGTGTCCAGACTCAGACGGAGTTAGTGCTTCGTCCGACAGTAAAAGCGTCAGTGACAGCTGCGCCAAAAAAGTCCGACACGGAAAAGGTGGCGGAATCGGTCCAAGAGACCAGTGTTCAGACCCCACAACCAGGGGGACCGGGTCTTAATAAATCCCCCTCCCATATTCCTATATGGGAGGTACGCACTCAACCTCAGTTCTCTCCACCACCTAAGGAGAAGACTCCACAGTCTTATCCACAAAGGAGACTGATAAGGGATCGGTTGGTTCTCACTGGATACCAGTGAAAACATAACAATCAAAAAAGGAGTCCAGTGTGTCCATCAAAACACCTGGACTACCAAATGAAAGTGTAGCCGAGAAAATGGCTGTAGACCCGCAACCTAAGGGTAAACCAAAAATCATTAGGTTGCGGGGTAACTCCCCGAAACAGAAATGTGCGGCCCACTAATGCAGTGGAACTGTTATGGTGTATTTAAGCGCTATGAAGAACTGAGACTTTTAATCTCAGAATTTGCGCCTTCGTGTGTTTGTCTACAGGAAACAAACTTTAAGGAATCCGACACATTCTCTCCGCGAGGATATTCCGTGTTTCGCACGGATTTCCTTGCGGGGGCAAGAGCATGTGACGGCGTGGCTATTCTCATTAGAGACACACTGTACCACGATCTTTTAGACATTGACACGGAGTTGCAGGTCGTAGCAGTTCGTGTTGCACTTCCCTTCCAGGAGACGATTTGTTCTATCTACCTTCCCCCTGGTATTCGAACCGACATCCGAGATGTCGTAAATATCATCGATCAACTCCCACCACCCTTCATACTACTTCATACTACTACGACATTTTAACGTTTATAATGTGTGTTGGGGATCGGTGCGGTACGATCGACGGGGACGTCACCTGGAAAACATGTTAAACAATTTGAATGTGAGCATTTTGAACGACGGCAGACACACGCACTTTGTGCAGCAGTGCCGGGTACATTCAGTGCCATAGATCTGAGCGTCGTTTCAGGAGCCATAGCTCCGTTGTTCAAATGGGATGTGCATCACGACCTTTGCGGTAGTGATCACTTTCCAATCCTCTTAAGACCTCTGTTCAATACCGTTACCGAATCCCGCTGGCCACAGTGGGTTCTTCGGAAAGCGGATTGGACCAAGTTTGCGGAATCATTCTCTCAGGAGGATATTCCGATCTTGACCGTAGACGAGGAGGTAAATCATTTCACGGACTCCATCACAAGCGCGGCTAAAAACAGCATACCGCTGTCATCCACTCAGCCCCGTAGAGTTCTCATTCCCTGGTGGAACGAGGAATACGACTTGGCGCTACGTGAAAGGAGACACCTCTTCAATACATTCCGTCGCTGTCCAACAGAGGAAAACATGATAGCCTTTCAACGAGCGAAAGCTCGTGCTAAGAGGACTGTGAAAGAAAGCAAGCGCGAATCATGGCGCAAATACGTGTCCACCATTACAGTTGCCACTCCAGTGGCCAAAGTTTGGGAGAAGGCCTGGAAAATCTCCGGTCGAATTACATCTACAGCCATTGCTGGACTATCGGTAAATGGTAACGTAGTTGCATAAGCGGTCGAAATTGCTAACACTTTGGCATCTAATTTTGCGTTCAATTCTAGCTCCGAACATTATCCACCCGAGTTTCTAACTCGTAAAGCAGGTCTAGAATCTATACCTCTAAATTTCTTCTCCAGAAATGACCAGGTATACAACCTGCTTTTCTCTCGTGAAGAGCTAGATAGCGCAATTTCAAAATGTAAGGATAGCTCTCCTGGTGCAGATGCGATACATTACCGTATGATCCGCAATCTTCCGGAATCATCTAAGTCTAGGCTTTTGAATGTCTATAATAGGATATGGACTGAGGGTAAGTGCCCGACCAAGTGGAAGGAATCGCGTATAATTCCTATCCCCAAAGTCGGGAAAGACACTTGCCCTCTAGCTATAGACCTATATCGCTGACCAGTTGTCTCTGCAAACTCTTGGAGCGTATGATCAGCAAGCGTCTGATTTGGTTTTTAGAATCAAACGACTTGCTGGCCAACACACAGTGCGGCTTTCGCCGTTACCGCTCAACAGCAGATCATCTGGTCAGACTAGAGACAGCTATCAGGAATACTTTCGTTGAAAACAAACACCTGGTAGCTGTGTTTTTCGATATTGAGAAAGCCTATGACACTGCATGGATATATGGTATTCTCCATACTCTGCATTCTAGGGGTATCCAGGGTCGCTTGATGATCTTTTTAAAAGACTTCATGTTGAACCGGCGCTTCAGGGTGCGGATCGGAAATAACCTATCACAAATGTTCGCACTGGACAATGGGGTCCCACAAGGCTCCATACAGAGTGTTACGCTATTTTTTATTGCCATTAACGGTGCAGCTCCATGTATTCGATTACCTGTACAGAGTTCGACTCTGTACAGGATTTGTGGACGACATTGGTATCTTTGTCGCCGGGCAAAAGACTAGTACAGTCGAATGTCAGCTCCAGCTGACCATCAATCTTCTCGATACATGGGCAACCGAAAATGGCTTCAAATTCTCGAACAGCAAAACTGTGTCAATTTTTGTAGGAAAAGGGGTGTCCATCCCAACTCACGCTAAATGGAGCACAGTTACCATTTGCCGATACTGCCAGATTTCTGGGTCCCGTGTTCGATAGTCGTCTAACTTGGCGGGCACATTTTTTGTCCGTCAAGAAAAAATGCCAAAAGTCGCTCAATTTGTTGCGGGTCCTCAGTCACAAAACATGGGATGCAGACCGCACTGTCATGTTGCATTTATATAGTTCTCTAGTGCGCTCTAAGCTGAACTATGGATGTCTAGCTTATGGGTCAGCTAAACACCAAGAGATACGAATTCTGGACACTGTACGTCACAGCAGTCGAAGCAGCCGAACCGTCGCTGTACATTCGTCGTAAAATTCTGTCGTTGCGATATATGGCTGCACTCAGTGCCAAGCCAAATCATCCTGCGTATGATCCTATTTTACAAAATAGGCATACAGAGACCTATACAGAAAACCAAGAGCCAATAGGCCTTTTGGTCTGAGGACTTTCGACATTTTGGGTAATATTGATTTTAATATGCCCGAAATGGCAAGTTTCGTTTTGTGTGCTGTTCCACCATGGACGCTACCGCGTCCGCTTGTGAGTCTCACATTAAGGTTTGATAAAGATACTACGTTGCCTATCGAATACCAACATGAGTTACAAAGAGCACTGGTCCCTAGCTTCGAGGATACTGTCATTTTTACTGAGGGATCAAAATCCGGAACCAGGGTTGGGTGTGCGTTCGTTGTCCTGAACCCATGTCAGCAGTTTCAGTACCGTTTGCACTCCATAACGAGTGTGTACACTGCTGAGCTGTACGCTATTTTCAAGGCCCTGTGTTTTGTTTCGACAGAGCAAAGTCGGTCAAGTGTTATCTTGACGGACTCGCTGAGCGCTCTGAACAGTATCCAAAATCCAGATTCAGTGCATCCTCTTGTACTAATGATCCGGTTGCTACTTCACAATCTGAATGCTCAGAATGTGAGAAGAGAGCTGTTTTGGATACCGGGATATGTTGGTATTAAAGGCAACGAAGCGGCAGATGTAGCTGCAAAAGCCGCCTCTCACAAACCTATGGTTGATGTGAGTTTCATTTTTCCAGATGACGCAAAGACTCATCTGAAACACCTGGTTTTAGACATGTGGCAACATGAGTGGAGTCGCACACAGAACGTCAAGTTGCGACAGATTAAGGGAGACGTTAAACCATGGGGTTCTTCCTGCAGGATTAACCGCAGGGAGGAAACTGCCATCACACGCCTCCGTATAGGTCACTGTTGGTGGACCCATGGACACCTTCTTCGAGGTGAAGAGTCCCCTATCTGTGAGACGTGTAACACAGATTTGTCTGTGTTACACTTTTTAACTGATTGTATACAGTTCGAGGATGTCAGGGAGAGGTTAGGCCTGTGCTATGACCTGTCAGTTGCTTTATGTGACGACAGGGTACTCATGTACAGGCTGATACTCTTCCTGAGAGAATCGATCTTATTGTTTTATGTGTGAAGTCTTGTACCTTATTTTAATGTGTTTTATATCTAAACTGTGATATTCGATGGTAAATGACCCCTTTACAGCCTCTTATCATCACCCTGAGTTTCTTCAAATTTCCGAACAGACTTTTTATCTTATTTATTTGTTTGTCAGTGCAAGATTTCTTTTATTGAGTATGCGTATTTTTGATGATTTTATTTATTTATTTATTGTTTTTAATATGTAGTCTAGTCATTTAGATGGGCTGCGTTAGGCGCAAATAGCATTTGTTGCTGTGCGCCAAAAATTTTAACTAACTAACTAACTAACTAACTATGGTTTTAGACGAAACAAGTCAACTTAAACTATTTTATTGAAAGCGTATATGGTCAGGTGTATCAAAAATAATGGAATGGTTATTGGTATATTTTGTGATCTCAGTAAAGCTTTTGACACTTTAGACTTTAACATATCAATTGAAAAATTAGAACATAATGGTATACGGGGCACAACATTACAATTATTCGTGTCTTATTTAAATAACAGAAAACAGCAAGTTAGTTACAAAGATGATTTATCTAACTGCAAAATTGTAACAAACGGTATTCCATAAGGTTCAGTATTAGGCCCAATTCTGTTATAATATATATAAATAATCTTCCAGATTCCATAAATTGTGAAGAAAACATTATTTCTGCAGACGAAATAAATTTCATCTCATATTCCGAACTAGATTACAATAATATAACTGCAGAAGCACAAAATTGGTTTAATAGTAATAAATTAGTATTAAACCTCACAAAAACAGATAAATTATCTTTAAGGCAAAACAACTGAGATTTTGTTTCAACATCAATAAAATTTTTAGGTCTAAATTTAGACCAGAATCTAATCTCACATATTGCAACTTGGGAATAAATTATTTAAAACAATATGCCTAGTACGAAAAATAAGACTTGACGTTTCAACCAACATTGTAAATATGAATTTATGGGATAATAATATTTTCTTAATACAAAAATGAATTATACGAATAATGTGTAATGCCAAAAGTAGAACTCATTTCCGACCACTATTTATTAAACTAGGTCTACTTACCTTTCTATGCCCATACAATTATTATTGTCTTCTTTACGTGAAAGAATATATAAATAATTTTAGTAAAATGAAAGATATACATGAATATAATACCAGGAGTAATGGATCTGTTAGTATTTAATACAATTAGATTGAAAAAAGAAAAATCTTATCCTAGTTATGTACATGGGTGTTGTTTTATATAATAAGTTATACTTACTAATTTCTAAAATTTATTTATGAATTAAAAACTTTATTAAAAAAACCCAACTTTATAGTATTTGTGAATATTTGAATAGTAATTTTTTCTGAGTGAGATAATTTTTTGGAAATAAAAATTCATTTGTAACTAAATCTAAGATTTATTTTCTCTTTACATGTATTAACATTTTATGTGAACTGTTGCCCATTCTATTTCTATTTAATTCGATTATTCGAACATTTCGTTATATTGTAAATTATGTAACCTATTGACCTATGTAAACGTTGCTGTGATGTCTTAACATCAATAAACATTATTATTATTTGTAGTTTGTCAGATCTTGACAAGCGTGCACTAGTCGCAAACTTCAGGAACCGTTTGAGTCGCATCGTACTAGAGACTTAAGAGTGCAGTTTAAGATCATCAACATTCCATTGCATGACACTAAAAGTCTATGAAATTAATGGGACAGCAAGCATGATTTAAGCAGCGATCTTGTTCATTGTCAGATAGACGAGATCTCCATATCTGCATAAGTCGTGCCATATACTTGCTACGAAGGGCCCGCTTAATGAGAGTGATATTCTGGGCACCCCTCACACTGATGCCCAAAAATGTGTAAGATCCTACAGCATTAAAATGTTTTACAATGCTCCCAACAACCAATTGACGTCTTCACAGTGGTCTAAACGTTTTAACCTTTTCCTCTGTAGATATGAAAAACAGCACACTTTTCCAACCCGAATTGCTAACCTATCGCGGCAGTATTCTCAGCAACAGCATCTAAGGCGGCGTGTAGATTCCCTCTCATTCGAGGCGTACAGCTTTTAATCGTCCATGTAAAAAGATGGGTAATTTTGTGCTTACACCTCGACGAGCAACCAGTCATGTATCCACTTGTTACCGCAGATATCTCGCGCCATTAGATTCAGCGAGACATTTTCCATCGATCGCGACCCGTATAATAATTTTTTTAGTCTTTTTAAATAATAAGGTTCAGTTTCCAATAATTGGGCGTGGCCTAACCCCACTACCACTAAAATTCTCATTCCCCGTCCACCAAACGTATGGTTTAAAAGAAGCTAGCGTGCAACGCTAACTGTCGGTGGCTTCTCTAGTAGAAGAGTTAATAGTAATATTCTTCAGTAGTAAAAGTATCATCGACAAATTGCTCGCTTCTCGGCAACCAAACACGGCCCTCGCACTTGGCGGGCGCTCGACGGCAATCGCTTCTTGGCGGGCGCTAGAACTTCGACGGCCTTCGCTGCCAGGCGGACGCTAGTAGCCGCCCCCACACTCGCTTCTAGGCAAGTGCTTATATACTCGGCTTATGTGTCACTACGTTTCACACTCGCTGCACGGCAAGTGTTTATCCGTTTTCGCCGTCACTTCTAGACAAATGCATCGCCGCCTCCGACCGCACTTCAGCCGCCCCCGACTCATTTTAGTCGTGTGCGGGCTTATATTAAACGGCGCTCAGGCCCCGTTCCAACGGTATATATTTCACGGCGTTACCGCCGCTCATTGCCGCCTTCCGGCACTATAAAAGTTTCAATTTCAATATTCAAACAAACTATTCGTGACTGCTATGTCTCTACAGCCTCACGTAACACTTCTCATCGTTACTCATGTCCACGACGGACATCGTCTTCATTATTCCGCGCCACCAACCTTCATGTGGACGCCGCCGCCAACAACGACGCTCCCGTCCTTACATTCCTATTTACAAACCTATCCTAAATATTGTATTATTTATAACTTCTATTGTTAACATGTTTATTTTATATATTTTACTTTGTAATGTTTCAAATCTCATTTCTTTTTTAATAAATATTTAAATTCATATTGTTTGTATGTCTTTTACAACGATCCTTCGATCCCCTCTGTTTGTAGATGTCTGACCAAACAAAGACAATTAAGGGCCGAATGTAGCCACCTTCAAAGTAAATAGTTGCACGCGGGGTGCGGTGGCGAGAAGTCTTTTTACGTCGTTGGGGGAGTGACCACAGTCGAAGTAGCTTACAGGGAGAGGAAAAATTGCTAATATTTATAAATCAACTTGTAATTTTGTGAATCATAAAATATAGACTAAGTTAATATTTTAATAAGTTTAAATTTGTATTTTGATTTATTTATAATTTTCAATTTTACAGTGATATACTTTTTTCAATTTCACATGCACTCAGTAAATGAATAAAAATTACAAATGTTAACACTTGACCACTCTATATTGTAATTTTATCTTTAAAATAAGCCCTTGTATGTGACAAGTGATTAATATTTATTACCAATTCTGATTTTACAGATAATATTGTAGAAATAATAGTTTTTTTTTATCATCAAACAATTATGTTAAACTCCATTCACCATAAATATGAGATGACGTCACACTTGGTTAATTTAAGTACCAACGTTATGATATGTTTTAATCAACATCAATCCATAACTCAGTTAGTACATTTATTTATTTAATGTTGGTCATTTTTTCCAATGTTGTCAGTTTGTAATTGGATGACAGGTTGACATTTTAGTGCTTATATAGTGAGGTTATATTTTATTTTTTTTTAAATTTTACTGTAATAAAAATGTCCAAAGCTCTTAGTAGCCTTGCTCAAAGGATGGTTTTGTCTCTTATTAATTATTTTGAATGATAATTAATTTGATTTTAGGAGAGCATGTTACTGTCGACACTATTAATATAAAATTACATGAAAGGAGTACCTTAGTAAACTACATTTCTAACAGAGTGATTAAGACTAAAATTTAAGGGTTTTTTAAAACTCATAAAAGAGTTGTAGATATCAAATTTTAGCTTGATCGTAGCAATAGTTTTCGAGATATTGGTCGAGTTAATTTTTAAAAACTGCAATGGTACCTTAGTAAACTACCATTTCTAACAGAGCGTTTGAGTATAAAATTTAAGGGTTTTTTAAAACTCATAAAAGCGTATTAGTTATAAAATTTTAGCTTGATCGTAGCAATAGTTTTCGAGATATTGGTAGAGTTCATATTTTAAAACTGCAATGGTACCTTAGTAAACTACCATTTCTTACAGAGCGATTCAAACCAAACTTTAAGGGTTTTTTAAAACTCATAAAAGAGTAACAGATAGCAAATATGATGGGTGATATGTCTATAACATACTTTTATCTGTATATTGTGTTTGTATATTTTAAAAGGTTTTATACTTTGTAATGTAAGTGAACAAAAACAATATTTAATTTTGTATCTTGGTCGATAAACAAATATTATATATGATTAATAAAATATGTTCTATTTACATTTGTTACGTTCTTTTTTTTTCGTAATTTTAACCTACAGGTCTGTTACGTAGAACGGTTTATTATCATCGAAAAGTAATTTTAGCATACTCATGACATTTATACTTGAAGCTAGCGGCAATAAACTGTTTGACTGGAAATAATATTTGAATATTCATTATTCGAAACAAAATTGTATCTAACATCTGAAATTCAAAAATTTCTATTCGAATAATAAAAAACTTGACTCATTATCATTGCTTTCCGATATCATTTAGTGAGTTCAGGAAGCAAGCTCGGAGCGTGCGAGAAAAGGTCTAAACGCGTTTATTCGAGCGGTCTGGAGTTAAACAGTGTGACTCGGAACACTCCGCGTTTGCTTCCCGAACCCGCTGTGTCAATGTGACACCAGGCGAAAAAAGTAAATTGTATAAAAAGTATTAAAAGAACATGACAAATTTCTAAAAACAAATATTTCTGATGATTCTTATACAGTGAAATTTATTTATTTTTTTAAAAATACTACATTACACACTAGATATAATATAAACCATAAATTTCGCGACAAATCGGTTAGAAGGAACTGCTGTGCATCATAATTTACATTAATTCCTTTCCTCCATAGAAAATATAGGTTTTCAATATATTTTTGAGAAGTTGTTCGATATAACTTTTTTTTTGACAGTTTACGGATTGGCAACAAGGTGAGTTTTTCAACTTTGACGTCATTTCAAAGTTACGGTAAATGGACTTTAATAATCATTAATGTAATAATAATAATATGAGTGAAGAAGTTTCTCCCCAATGCCCCCCCACCGCTACGTCTGACCCTCATTGTAGACCGGTGGTTCTCAACATTTTTCTTTTTATAGATATTTTAAAAATACACTTATGTGCCAAAAAGTAATTTTGTAACACAACAAACACAGGAAATACGACGGGATCTATAATTGACTCCAATAGTAAAATCACCCGTTTAGGGGTTGATTAGGACAAAATCCTGAAATAGGTATTTTGGCATATGTAAGAGTAATCTTTGTAAGTAAACATCAAGTTGATATCTCATTGGTCCTAAGATATATTAAGGTATCTCTGAATTCACATTTCACCTCTTTTCACCCATAAGAGATGCAATTTTAAAAAACTGTCAAAAGCATTTCGAAATATTTTAAAGAGACACTTATGTACAAAAAAGAATTTTTTTAACTCAACAAACACAGAAAATACGACGGGATGTATAATTCGCCCCAATTTTAGATTAACCATTTTAGGGGTTGATTAGGACGAAATCGTGAAATAAGTTTTTTGGCATTTGCATGGGTAATCTTTATAAGCAAAAACTAAGTCGATATCCCATCGGCCATAAGAGATATTAAGGAATCCGTGAAATCATATTTCACACCTTAGGGGTTGAATTTCGAGAAATCCCTTCTTAGTGGGTGCTTTCGTTATGGAGGGAATATACTCCCCAAATTTCAAGTTTTTAGACCCAGGGGTTCGGGCTGGACGGTGATGAGTCAGTAAGTTAGGACATTGCCTATACATGTATATATATATATATATATATAGATAGACTAGCTCAGTGTTTCCCAAAGTGGGTTCCGTGGAACCCTGGGGTTCTTGGAAATAATTTTGGGGTTCCGTGAGACAAGTTGTGAATTTGTATTGAAAACGCTATGTACGCGAAAATCACTCAGATATCAACACTGATATCAACGCTTATATCTCTGTCTAGAATACTACCACTAATCTAATTTATAACAGCTTTAGGTATGGCAAGGGTTCCATGATCCGTAAAAAATTGCCTAAGGGTTCCACAAGAAAAAAAGTTTGGGAAACCCTGGACTAGCTGAACACCCGTGCTTCGCTACGGTATATTGACGAACTCATTAGTGTAAAATCCTCAGTTTGTTTTTAAACATGTGTATGGGCAACCTTTGTAAGCAAAAACCTAGTCGATATCTCATTTGTCCTAAAAGATATTGAAGAATCCGTGAAAAAACATTTTACTCTTTTTCACCACATAGAGATCAAACTTCAATAAATCCTTTCTTAGTGGGTGCTTACGTCATACTGAGTAAAAAAAAACTGTCTAAAACTTATATATGAATATATATGAATATGAATATAGAAAAAGGAATGTTATAACTCAACAAACGAAGGAAATATGAAGGGTTCTTCTATACCCTGAATGCAGATTCAGCCTTTTAGGGATTGATTAGGGTAAAATTTTAAAATAAGTTTAAATTTGTATGGGTAAGTCCGATGTATAATTAAGTCCGATTCGCCCTTTTAGGGGTTGATTAGGACAAAATCCTGAAATAAGTTTTTCGGCATTTGTATGTCGATATGTTATTGGTCCTAGGAGATATTAGGAAATCCTTCAATTCACATTTACCCCCTTTTCCCCCCTTAACTGATGCAATTTTAAAACACTGTCATTATTATTTCGAGATATTTTAAAGTCAATTATGTGCCAAAAAGATATTTTATAACACAACAAACTCAGGAAACACGACGGCATGTATAATTCACCCAGATTCTACAATCTGGGTTCACCCTTTTAGGGGTGGATTACGACAAAATCCTGAAATAAGTTTTTCGGCATTTGTATGAGTAATCTTTGGAAGCAAAAACCAAGTCGGTACCCTTATTGGTCCTAAGAGATATTAAGGAATCCTCGAATTCACATTTACCCCCTTTTCATCTTTTAGGGATGCAATTTTAAAATACTGTCAATACCATTTCGAGATATTTTAAAAATACACTTAAGTGCTAAATAGAAATTTTATAACTCAACAAACACAGGAAATACGACGGGATCTATAATTCACCCCGTTTGTAGATTCACCCCTTTAGGGGTTGATTAGGACCAAATCCTGAAATAAATTTGTTGACATTTGTATGAGTAATCTTTGTAAGCAAAAACCAAGTTGATCCTAAGAGATATTAAGGAATCCTTGAATTCACATTTCACCCCTTTTCACCCTTTAGGGATGCAATTTTAAAAAACTGTCAATGGCATTTCGAGATATAATAAAAATACACTTATGTACCAAAATGAAATTTTATAACACAACAAACACAGGAAATACGACGGGATGTTATAATTCACCCCGTTTGTAGATTCAGCCCTTTAGGGGTTGATTAGGACAAAATTGTGAAATAAGTTTTTTAGCATTTGTATGAGTAATCTTTGTAAGCAAAAACCAAGTCTGTATCTTATTGGTCCTAAGAGATATTAAGGAATCCTTGAATTCACATTTCACCCCTTTACACCCTTTAGGGATGAAATTAAAAAAAACTGTCAATACCATTTCGAGATATTTTAAAAAGATACTTATGTGCCAAAAAGAAATTTTGTAACTCAACAAACACAGGAAATACGACGGGATGTATAATTCACCCCAATTTTAGATTCACCCCTTTAGGGGTTCATTAGGAAAAAGTCCCGAAATTTCCCGCATTTGCATGGGTAATCTTTATAAGCAAAAACTAAGTCGATATCCCATCGGCCATAAAAGATATTTTATATTTTTTATTTATGGAATCCGTGAAATCACATTTCATCCATTTTCGCCCCTTGGGGGTTAAATTTCGAAAAATCCCTTCTTAGTGGGTGCTTACGTCATAGAGGGAATATACTCTCCAAATTTCAAGTTTAAGTTGGGCGGTGATGAGTGAATGAGTCAGTCAGTCAGTCAGTCAGTCAGGACATTGCCTTTTATATATATAGATAGAAGATAGATAGATAGATGTAGGTAATTCAGTTCGTTTTAAGTGTAATTTTATTTGAGTTTAATAATAATAATAATAATAAAAATATAAATTTATTGACCATATTACAATACAAATTTGTTTCTAGTCAGTCATAAACATTTAAACATTTTAAGTAAAATAAAAATATACTATTTAATATAAATATAAATCACAGCTACTAATTAACTAGAAAGCTTATCACATATGAAATTGAATTGAAACGGAGGTACATATATAATAGTTTCATTCAATATGGAGATCAAAAAACTCATCTATTGAATAGATAGGATTTGAAACTAATATATCTCTTACAGAGCTCTTGAAACTCCGTACAGGTAGACTTTTGAGATTCTCTGGTAGTTTATTAAAACATAGAGCAAGAATAGTAATTTAGGCTATTTTTTGTTTTATTGATACGGCAAAATTTGGGAATTAGATTATTTTTGTGTCTGGTGTCGCGATTATGATATACAGAATGGGAAGCGAATTTGTCTTTATTATTGTAGGTATAGAGGATACATAGGTAAATGAATAGGCTAGGGAGGGTCATGATCTTTAGAGTTATAAAAGAGCGTCTACAATCCTCTCTGTAAGATTTACCATCAATAACTCTTATAGCTCTACGTTGAAGGGAAAAGATTCTTCCAGCAGCTGAAGAGTGACCCCAAGCTAGAAGAGCATATGAGATGTGCGACTGGAAGAGTGAAAAGTATACTGTTTTTAATATTTCTAGATTAACGGAGCCCACAAGGTTCCGCAAGAGATATACAGTTTTGCTTAATTTAATACTGAGTTGATCTACATGTTGTTCCCAAGTTAATTTAGGATCAACATATACACCCAGGAACTTCGCAGAAGCTGGATTATTGAAAGTATTTTTTCTTAATGTAAAAAGAAGTCGTTCAGTTTTGTCCGCATTTAGAGTTAACTTATTAGCAATCATCCAGCTACTGGCCAGTTCAAATTCAGCATCACATGTACTTAATACATCGTGAATTGAGGAGGATCTCGCAATTAAATTTGAGTCGTCTGCATAAAGAATACATTTGGAATTGAGAAAGTTAGGAAAGTCATTTATGTATATGAGGAAAAGAAGTGGGCCAAGGATTGATCCTTGAGGAACACCTATTAAAATATTTTTCATATCAGAGATCTTATTATTATCTACGTGGACATATTGTTTCTATCCGACAGATAAGACTTTAACAGGTTTACGCTGTCTTTGCTGAAGCCATATTTATAAAGTTTGTCTTGCAGGATGTCGTGTGACACGCAGTCAAAAGCCTTGCTAAGATCTAGTAACTGTGCTACACAAAACTCTTTGCATTCTATGCTTTCATAGACTTCATTGATAAATTCGAGGATGGCATCGGTGGTGGATCTGTTGGCTCGAAAACCGAATTGGGATTCGGCGAACAGCTTATTAGATTGGAAGTAGGAGTTGATTTGGGAGAATAGTACTTTTTCAAAGACTTTAGAAAATATAGGCAAGAGAGAAATAGGTCTATAATTGTTGAGATCCTCCACGTCACCTTTTTTATATATAGGAAGCACCTTTGCCACTTTCAAGACGTCGGGGAAGCAATTAGAATTTATACATATATTGATCACTTTGGTTAAAGGAAGCACTATAGTATTTTTGATAGCTTTTATTAAATTAGTACTTAGGTTATACACATCCCTAGTGTCACTGGTTTTTAATGAATCAATAATATTTCTGATCGTGTTGTATGTTACAGTTTCGAATTTGAAATTTGTGGTAGTAGTATTGATAGGTTGAAAACATATTGGTGACATATGAGTTACTGGAAGATTATTAATAAGATTGACAGGGGTATTTATAAAATGATTGTTTAAATAGCAAGGTGATAATTTACTAGTAAATATTTTTTTCTTGTTTAAGTTACCCCTATTTTGATTTATTATCTCCCAGGTAGCTTTCGAGATATTATCAGAGGTTCTTACATAAGAGGAAGTTGCTTTAACTTTAATAGTTTTTATTTGGTTTCTGTAGTTGAGTTGAAACATTTTAAAATTCGATCGAGTAGCTGCACATGGATTTACCTTAAAGTTATCCTCTAATTGACGTAGCTTATCACGCATGCACCTAATGTTGTTGTCGAACCATTTCACTAAAGAACTAGATTTGTTGTTCTTTGGATCGCGTCTTTTGCTAACGGTCGGGAAACTAGAGGTGAAAGCATCTACTACCCTATCATGAAACATGTTAAATACTTTATTTGCTTTCAACTCTAGTGAAATAAAACTCCAGTCTTCAGAGTCTAGTAAACTGTAAAATCTAGATTTGCCAGCCATGGTGATAGGTCTCAAAATAATGGGGTTTGTGTTGGGATCAGTTATATTACGTGTTATTGTGAAATCAAATTGAATCCCACTGTGATCAGATAAATTAATTTTTATTTTACTTGAGACAGGACACCAGGGATGTTCATAACGAAAGTAGTAAAAAACATTATCAAGCCTGTTTCTGCCTCGAGTATTAAAAGTGACATTGGATACAAGATTATATGTATTAAAAAAATCTAACAATTCAGCTGAGTCGCTATATGATACATTGAACTTGACATTAAAATCACCACATATAATTTTATTTTTTGAAAAGTCAATATGGTCTAAAATTATTTGCAACTGATTCATGAACTTTTTAAAATCACTATCAGGTGTACGGTATATGGTTACTATCATTAGGTTCAGTTCAGATATGAGAACAGCAGTTACTTCACAAATCACCTCAATGCTGAGTTTGTTAATTTTGTTGACAGGGCCCCATAATATGTTGTCTTTAACAAAAGTAATCACCCCACCACCTTTTTTGGTTTGTCTCGAGAAGTTAGATGCACAAAGATGTACGCTTCGAATTCATTTTTGACGTTTCTAGCGGACCGTATGTTTTGGAATAGGAGAGACAGTTTATTTTCACTATCTTGAGGCCTGAAAAAGCTGATTTCGTTGCTCATTGCGACTTTGTGCAGCGACTATATATTTCTCCACTTCAGCAAGCAATTTCACTTTTCCAGTGTAGTTGAGGTGCAGTCCATGTTTAGTGAAATCATCCCTACTCAGGAATCTTACAGAGTTGATAACTATAGCTGTATTATCAAACGCTGAGATAAGTTGAAAATTGTTTTCTAGGGCTACTTTATTAAAACTAATTCTGTTATGCCAAAAGTGAGATATATGATTAGGTTTGTTGTCCTGGAAATTTGTATGAGGCGTTCCAGGAATTGATTTGATACTGGAGTTTTATTGAGGGCATTATTTGTTCCGCCAAGTAAAATAACATAATCATTTTTATTAAAACCTTTGGTAAGCGCGTCAATATCACAGGTTATATTCTCAAAGTTAGCATTTGGTTTGAAAATTGTTTGGGGGCTGTATTTCTTTCGATCCAGCATACTATTTAAAATTTTGCCACAGTTTCTACATTGGCTATCAGATAAGAGTAGAACCCTACTTTTTATAGTAGATGATAGAGTTGAACTTTTGGCAAAACTGGGTGTTGATTTAATACTAGCATGGTTGCTTTTCTTCCTATTATTATTTTTCTTCATATTAGTTTGAATTATAGGCGTTTCTTTACGAGATAGTCGGTGTTTGAGTAGCTATGTGATGACAGTAAGAATCAGTCGTGGTAGTTGCATTTTGGACTGACTTAGGTAGTCTTAAGTTCTGTACTGTGAGAGTTAGGGTCTGAATTAATTTATCTTTGCCACTTGTTTCCATCTCAAGCAATTTAATTTTGTCTTGTAAAGCTGACTTCAAATCTTCCAGGGCACATACCTTGGATTCAGAGTCAGCCAGCTTGTTGCGCAAGTCATGAATAATGTCTTCCGTTGATCTGATGATAGGGGAAAGGGGTCCAGGGCTAGTTTTTTCCTCAGCAGTTATACTAATATCACTATTATTCAGAGGTTTAGTGGTGTGTTTGCTTTCTTGTGACCTGCCTTTACGTTTCCTGCTGTTCTTATTAAGTTCAAGTTTGTTGCTATTGACCTTAATTCTAGTGCTAGACCTTTTAGCTAACCTTTTTAAAAATATATAAGAAAGTAACAAGTGCAAGTAGTACAAGTCAAATTAATTTAGTAATATTAACAAGTACTAGTACCAAAAAAGCAAATTCAAAGAATGCAGAATACAATAGAGTTATATAATTTAACTCTTGAAAAATTATTTAAAAAAAAAATGTAAAAAGTAACGTTATGTTATATATAACAGTATGTTGCAGATTTTAATTTGCCAGTCCAGTAAAGTACCACAATTTATGTATTATAATGTACAAAATTCACATTGGTGCTAAAGTAATTCAATAAGATTTGTCATACAAAAGTTGAATCATAAAAAAAATGTATTAATTAAAATTTAGGATTTAGGATGCAAGCTGGTTGAGAACCACTGGTATAGACCGACTCTGACAGATGATCAGCTGTCTATGACATATATGTTAGTTTAAGAATAAAAGACGAACATATATATTCGTTATTATGAATTAAAACAAAAAAAGATTTACATGTATTTGTGTCAAATTTATAAAATTTTGTTTGTAAGTATATAATTTAACAAATGAATTATTTCAGAAAAATGTAAAAAGTAAGGTTATGTTATGTATAACAGTATGTTGCAGATTTTAATTTGCCAGTCCAGTGAAGTAACACAATATATGTATTGTAAAGTACAAAAATTCACAGGAGTACTAAAATAATTCAATAGGATTTGTCTTACAAAAGTTAAATCATAAAAAAATGTATTAATTAAAATTTAGGATGCAAGCTGGTTAGGAACCACTGGTATAGGCCGACTCTGACAGGTGATCAGCTGTCTATGACATATAGGTTAGTTTAAAAATATTCGTTATTTTGAATTAAAACAAAAAAAAATACGATGTAAGACCTACATGTATTTGTGTCAAAGTTATTAAATTTTGTTTGCAAGTAATTTGAGAGTTAAAAACTTACATAAAACAGAGAGAACAAAACAAAAATATATGCCGCAAAAAAACTTAGGTAAAACCCACTCCAGTGGCTCTCAACCTCGTCCCTCAGTTTACAACTAAGGGCCGGTTTCTGAAAGTTTAGCAGAGTTTAACCATTTGGTTAAACTCGATTACAGTATAACAATCCCATACGTAACCATGGCAACCATGTTCTGACAATTTGGTTATAGTTAACTAAGCTTTCAGAAGCCGGCCATAATTATTTAACTTAATTTTTGGGACCATTTTTTGTGTTAATATGAATTTGTATTCTACCATGGAAAGAGCTAAGTCTAAAATAAAACAGGTAAATTTGACGTCACAAACTGTTTTATTCCAAAGATCTTCAGTTACCCATTTCAACCGAATTCAAAGATATGTATAGAAAATGAAGGCGGAGCTTAAAACTCCCTCTACTATGACTAGATTAGTTTAAAATCACGCTACCAGATGGATACATCTCTCGATACTTTTAAATGCCAGTATTTCATATAAATAGTGTTTTGGTGTGGGCCAAAGAATTGGTGCTAAATATTAATTAATTTTCATAAACAAGGACTCATTTTAAAGATAAAAGTACAATCTATAGGATTCTAGCTATGGAATTTGCATTTGTTATTGATTTACGGTGTAACAGTGATGTGAAGTTAGACAAAGTTTAGAACATCGCAACATCGGTTCAGTTAGTAAAACTGAAAATTAAAATTAAAACCAAATTTTAACTCTTAAATCCAACGGAGCCAATCTTTATCTTCAAATTAAAAAAAAAATCAAATTGATCCGACAACATTTGGTTCAAATTCTTTGGCCCTTCCAAGTGCACGTTTCCGTTGCGCGTAACCCAGGTACATTACGCTCTTAAGCTCAGTACCCGCTCGTTTAATACACTGGTGAGAATTTTATATAGCGTACTGAGACAAGGAATAGGTCTATAGTTCTTCGAGTTGGTTAAATCACCTTTTATGGGGATTAATACTGTATGCCCCTCTGACTACCAAGATGGTATTAGTACTTCCCCATGGATAAAAGAAGTAAAACTTCGTGCCAGATGGTCGTGTACACTAATGGATGACTTCTACCAGAAAGCAAGGAGATACCGTCAACTCCTGGTGCAACGTAGTTGCGCGCTATTGAAATAGCAGATGCAACTTCTTCCGGGGTAACATGGAGGCATGCCTGAGGATCTGTAAGGTGTTGTGAACAGAATTTCTCAAATCTCTCAAAAACTGGAGTGTCTTGTACGATCGTCTCATGTTCATAAAATTATTATTATTGGGATTTACAAGCGTCCACTAATCGCAAACTTCAGTAACTTTTTGAGCCACGTCATACTAACGCCTGCTTTCAGAATCCTACTGAATATATACAATTAATCCATACAAGTGTTCTGGATTAATTGATTGACACGTGTCTTATTTCGCTCGTCTCTTTTTATTAGAATTGTGAGAAAAAAAGGTGGAATAAATTTAATATTTATACCTAACAGTTGTAAAATTTAAAAGTGTGTATATTAAACTAAATATGTGTTATTAGAAAAGTGCATATCAGTGATAAATCATTTAAAGTTTAAATTATTTTAAATAATATTTTTTACATCAAAAAATTGAAAGAATTACAAGTGTTTGCCGGCAAAATCAAGTGTGTTCGGAGTTGTCGCAGTAAAAGTAAACGGCCAGTGGCGTAGTCGTAAAAAATTTAACATCGAATATAATTACTTTCAATCTTAATTATTTACTAATAAATAAGCTAAACATTTCTAAAATGATTATATGTAGCAGATGTAAAGACACTATAAACGAAGTAGAGTTTGCTACATGTGCAGAATGTAGTGGACAGTATCACTTTGATTGTTCTGTTGCGGAGACTAATTATAAAAAACTTTTGAGAAAACAAAAACTTTGGAAATGTTACAAGTGCACTGAGGGTGTGATTACCAGGAACAAGAAAGATCTACGAACGCAAGATGACAATGAGCAGATTCAAACTAATAACGCCCAGGATCTCAGTGATGTAAGGAGAACCTTAGCAGATATGAACTTAAAAATGAGCGAGTTCGTTGAGATAAAACAACATTTTATAGAGCTCACAAAGTCGGTAAATTGCATGTCCGAAAAATATGATCACCTTGCGAAAGAAGTAGAAAATTATAGAAAAGAACAAGAAACTACCAAGAAGGAAATCGCAGAATTGAAAAAAGTTAACAAGGACCAGTATCAAACAATAAATGAACTAAAAGAACAAATAGGGCATTTAGACCAATATTCACGAAACCGCAATGTTGAAATTCATGGTGTCCCGAAAAATCAAGGAGAAAATTGCAAAGCCATTGTGGTGAAGATTGCTCAAGAAATTGAGGTAGACTTAAAAATGGAGGACATAGATGTTTCACATCGGGTAGTATCTAGAAATTCAACAAAGGCCCCTCCAATTGTTGCGCAGATAACAACACGTACAAAAAGAGATGCTTTGATCCAAAAAAAAAGTACTAGTAGTTACGCATAAATTTATTCCTGAACTTGAAATAGGAAACAAGCTGTACGTATCTGAGCATCTAACAAATTTGAATAAGGATCTATTAAGATTAACTAAAATTCGAGCCCGGGAAGTGAATTATAAATATGTCTGGTTTAGATATGATAAAGTGCTTGTGCGAAAGGATGACAATACTCCAGTGATTAGGATAAGTAATGTAAAAGACATAGAAACAAAATTGCCTGGGTAAGTCAAAATTCCATCAAACTTCTTATAAATAACAATATTCATATATAACATTCTATAATTGTAATGCAAAGAAATAATTTTATAGATTTACTAACTGAAATAGATAACACTAACTTAAATACATTAATTATTGATAATTTATATGATTTTAACAAATATTTGAATGAATTCTCAAAAAACTCAAAAGTATTGAAAATATTTCACACAAATATTAGAAGTTTGTCCAAGAATTTTGACCAGCTACAGGTACTACTGTCAGAAATAACAAATGGTTTAGATATAATTATACTAACAGAAACCTGGGAAATTAATAATATAGATTTTTTTAATATTGAGGGCTACACTGCTTACTATAATAACGGTAAGTTTAATCAAAATGATGGTGTTGTTATATTAATTAAAAATAATTTTTTACATACTGTTAAATTGATAGATATTTTTGGAACTAAAATAATAAGAATCGAAGTACAAGCATATGCCCAAAAATTCGGAGTTTCTGCAGTTTATAAATCTCCCTCTCTTGATACTAAAAATTTTGTTGAATCAATTAATTCTTATTTCTTGAACAACTGTATGCTGCCCAATGAGTTATTTGTTGGAGATATAAATATAGATTTGCTAAACAATAAACATACGCATATACATGATTATTTAAACACCTTGACTAAATTTGGTTTTATTTCATGTATTAACAAACCAACGAGAAACGATAAGACCTGTCTAGACCATATTTTCATAAAAAGTAATTTTAACGTAGAAAATATGTTACCCGTAATATTAAAATCTAAAATAACGGATCACTGTCCAGTATTTTTGGGGATCAATTTAGGAAAAGAAAAATCAAATATTAGAATAAATGAAAATTTAAAACATACCTACAAAGTAATTAATTATGAAAAAATAAATGATGTTCTTTCAAATAATGATTGGTCTAATATTGTTTCGAATGACATAGATGAATGGGTAGATAGCTTTGTAAATACAATTAACTCTAACATAGTTTCTAACACCCGCGAAATATCTTACAAAAAGAAAAAAAGAAAACCGTGGATAACCCGTGGTATTGTTAAATCTATAACAATCAGAGACCGTTTACTGAAAGCATTTTTGCGTAGTCCCAATAATATTAAAATTAAGAATTGTTACGAATTATATAAAAATAAAATAACCCATTTAATAAAAACAGTAAAAAAAGATTATTACACTCGCAAAATAAATGACAATATGCACAATAATAGAGAACTGTGGAAAATAGCAAATGAATCGCTAAACAAAAGCAGCAAAATTAAACATGATATAAAAAATATAATAGTTAATAATCAAACAATTAATGAAGAAAAAGATATTGCAAATGAATTTAACAAATATTTTGTAAATGTTAGTGAAACGTTAGCCTCCAAAATAACTTATAGCAATTTTGATCAGTCTGAAATGTTAAAAAATATCCCAACCAATAGCAAATCTCTATTTTTAACTCCAACAGATACAAGTGAGGTACAGGAACTAATTGTTCTATTACAAAATAAAAAATCTCCTGGTTACGATAATATTAGGTCAGAAATGTTAGAAAATATTTGTGATTCTGTTGTGTCACCTTTGACTGACATAATAAATAAATGTTTAATTGAAGGCTACTTCCCAAAATCATTTAAAAAGGCTCTCGTAAAACCAATTTACAAGTCAAGAGACCACAATAGTATATCTAATTACAGGCCAATAGCATTAATCAGTACTTTTGCTAAAATTTTTGAAAAAATTATTAAAAAAAGACTTGTAAGCTTCTTGACAAGTCACAACATTATTTCTAATAAACAATTTGGGTTTACAGAAAACAAAGGAACTGATGATGCTATTGCTTTGTTGACTAAATATGTATATTCCGGATTAGACAAAACTAAATCTATTTGCGCTATTTTTCTAGACTTAGCAAAAGCGTTTGATACGGTGGATCATTCGATTTTGCTTCAAAAACTTGAAATCTGCGGTATACGCGGTGTTGCTCTGCAATTATTTCATAATTATTTACAAGAAAGAACTCAAGAAGTTGTAATTGGTAATAATAAAAGCTCCAGTGAAATTATGAACTGTGGGGTTCCTCAAGGTACTGTACTTGGTCCGATCTTGTTTTTAATATATATTAACGATTTATTAAATATTTCACATCTAAACGGTAAACTAATAGCATACGCGGATGATACAGTTTTATGTATAGAGGCCAATACCTGGAACGATGTTAGAAAAATGGCGGAACATGATTTGCGTTTAATAAAAATTTGGTTAAATAATAATGTGCTGACACTAAATGAAAAGAAAACATTGTTTGTACCATTTTCTATATATAACAATACCCAACCAAATTTTGATTATTTAACCTTGCATATAGATAGTTGTATAGTAGATAATAATTGTACATGTGATTGTCAAATATTTAAAACTGAAAAAACCAAATATCTTGGAATATATATAGATAAAAATATGAGATGGGATGAGCATATATCGTACCTTTGCAAAAATGCTAGAAAAACTTTTCATTTATTTAAAAAACTGAGGGATTTTATGCCACTTAAAATTTTATATACATTTTATTTCGGACTAGTACAATCTCTTCTTTCATACGGGCTGATAGCTTGGGGTGGCGCTGCTGAAACGCATTTACAAAAAATCAAAATAATACAGAAAATTATCTTAAAATTAATACATAAAAAATCTATGCGTTACCCCACTGAAAGATTGTTCAAAGATTCACCGGTTTTAAATATAAATCAACTATATGCCTTAACAATATTGAAATACATTAAAAAATATCCTCAAGAGATTACATATTTCACACATGATTACAGAACCAGAAATAAATTAGTGGCCAAGGCACCTAAAATGTATAAAAATATTGGTCAGAAGTACTTTGTATATTTATTCCCACACTACATAATAATTTTCAAGCATTTTTGCAAAGTGTAGGTATAGAATTGGACAGAACGAACATCAGATATAATAAATGGGCGAAACGCTTTTGCAAAAGTAATTTGTAAATGTGACACATTAATTATATAAATTGTATATGTATTGTATAAAAAATTAATTATATAATTGTATTGTAATTGTATAAAAAAAATCAATCAATTGTATTCAGAAAATATTATATATTGTTGTATCGATGAGCCACGCACAGACTGGCAACAGTCTAATGTGGTATTTTTCAATAAATTTCAAATATTGCACCTTAGAGTGAAATAAAATGTAAATTTATCTTAATAACAATAACATAAAGTGAGATAGAACAAAATATCACATGCATATACAGACAATCGAAGGTAACCAAAGCTGCGTAATCGGGACACAATCGCTTGTTTTTCCGAAGGTAACCGAAGATTTTATGTTCACGCAGATATTGTGGATAAGCGGTTGATATGTTATCCGCAACCGCACAGTTTACAATTACAATTTGTTTATTATCGGGTCGTCAAGGATGAAATTTGTAGTTAATAACATTGCCAGTTTTAACAGCTTATTATTTGACATTAATTTAATATTTTACCGTTGTTTTTTTTTTTTTGTTGGAAAGTTACACATCTCGTCTGTTTAAAGAAATAATTAGCAGTAATTAGCTATGCTCTAAAAAAAATCAAAAACATTTTTTTTAAATTAATTTTATTGAAATAGGAACGGTCGGAAATTCCCACTATTATGAAGTATGAGTTTTTACGTGGAACTACGGCATCGCAGACCGCGCGAAACATTAATAGTGTATTTGGCTCTAGTGTTACTACGCAGCAGACAATATCAAATTGGTTTGCCAAATTCCGTACAGGTAACTTAAAACCAAACAAAAAAAAGTTTAACAGTAACAGTTTAGTAACAGTAAAATTTTATCTTTTATTTAATCTAATATATATATAAAGAGAAATATTTTAAAATGAAGTCGTCTGAAAATTAATTAATGTACGTACGCCTCAGGTACCAAACACAACAGTTTTGTTGTCAACTGTCATATTCTTTGCTATCAACGAGCGCCATATTAATAATTTGTGTTGTGTTATAGTGTTGATTAAATATAAATTTGAACTGGAAAACAATCCATTGATGATTCGAACTGATTTCCAATATTATTTTACATATTTTTCTTAATTATTTTTTATAAGTTTTGTATAAATAATAAATTTTAATTATATTTTCAATTGTTAAATTATTTTTTATATGTGATAGGTTTGTATAAATAATATATTTTAATTAAATTTTAAATTATTTGAAAATAGAATTATTGAACTTATATTTTACGTTAGTAATTATAGTTGGATAGGTAATGGGATTCGGACCAGTCACAAAATAAAAGGAATTTATTAACTTCGCTTACGTTTCGATTTAATTTAAATCTTAATCGGAGCTTAGTTAATAGTCACGATGTAAAATAACAATTTAAAATTAATAAAAAACACATCATATTGTCCGGTCATTGAACTCAGAGTTTTTTTTTTTTAATTAATTTTAAATTGTTATTTTACATCGTGACTATTAACTAAGCTCTGATGAAGATTTAAATTAAATCGAAACGTAAGCGAAGTTAATAAATTTGTGTTATTTTCTGACTGGTCCGAATCCCATTACTTATCAACTATAAATAAGAATAATAGCAATTTCAAGTATTTAAATTATAACTTTTTTTAAAAACATTAATTTTGAAACGTCAAATTTGAATTTACTGCGAAATGTATTTAATTTTAAATTATAAACTTTAATTTGATACAGTGTGAAACCGGCCGGGCTCGCAGCGCCATCTACTTCGTTCTTAAAAAAAAAATAGAGTATAGATCTGAAAGAAATGTTTTTATATTAGTAGCTGGTGATCTATATATTGCAAGTATACCCACTGAAGGTTTATTTAAAGTAATGACATTCTAGCTATGTTAAATTCTGTGAGTTTTATGTTTACAATACTGCAATTTACAAAGTTTTTATAATATATTACGGTCTCATCGTTTTGATTGTAATTGCTTTCGTTATAATAATTATTATATCCCGATTTTGAAAATTATTTAAATTTAATATGTGCCATGTTTCTGTTAAAATTGTTATGTCGTAATTAACTAATTTTAGTGTTTCAATGAAAAAATGAGTTCATTGTAATTTTTATGAAGACTACGTATATTTAAATTTAAAATATTGAAACCCTTTTTATTACTATTATTAATTGCATGTAAATATTCTTCAATTATACAAATTTATTTATACCCATTTGATATATTTTCAGAGATATCAATTTCATTCGTAAGATAAACTGTGTTAATATTTTTTTATTATATATTTTAAACTTAAAATATTACAATAACATTACAAATTATTAATATATTTCTATTCCCAATTGTTAAATTTAATTAAAATTGTGAACATTCTAAACATCAAAAAAAAAAAAAAATTATGACATATTTAGAGCCTTTATACTGGATTTTTTTACGCATCACTTTTAACTTGTCTTTTTTATTTATTTTTATTTATTTATTTATTGATTTGTTGAGTTGTATAACAGGACAGACCCAAAAAAATACAACTACATCATACATTGTAACTTAATAGATAATAACAATATAACATTTAAAAAAAAAATAACATAGATAAATAAATAGAGTACGTGCAAGATATATTTAATCTAGATCTTTAGTAACTATTAAAAAAATGCTTATGAAGCTTAGATTTAATATTTTTTGCAGTACTAAACAAAAATATGAATAATATTTCCGAAATTATTGTTAGTTTTTGCGAATCGATTTATTGGGGAATTTTGCATCATGTTTGTTCGAACTTTCGTAAAATAGGTTATAATTTCTTAAGTTAGGGTTAGGTAAGAAAATACACAGCCTCTGCAGTAATTCTAGGAAGTCTATTGAATTATTTAATATTTTACTGGTAGTGACTATATCAGATATTGTTCTCCGGTCTTTAAGTTGTAGAACTTTGAAGTAGCGGCATTTTGAAAGATAAGACTCTCCTGTAATAGGATATTTTAAATATAGATGTTATAGGAAGCGGCGCTGAATTTTTTCCACTCGCTTCATTTGGTTATTGTATGCGGGATTCTCACACAGGACTGCAATATTGGAGCAAACTTAAAACATATGCACTGTAAAGAGTGATAAAGGGTTTTACGTCACTAAAATATTTACAACTGCGAATGATAAATCCTAACATTTTATATGCTTTTTACAAACATAATCCATGTGACTATCGAAGTTTAATGTGCTGTCTAACAGAACTCCAAGATCTTCTATTTCTTTTACTTTGTTCAGAGTATATAAGTTCAAGTTGCAGTCGAAGTTGAGAACGTTCATTTTTCTGGTAAACGTAATATGTTTGCATTTATCATAATTCAAAAACAGTTTATTTGCAGTACAATAGTCGGTGAATCGATCGAGATCGGCTTGTAGTGGTAGACAGTCTTCCATCGTACTGATGCGTCTAAACATTTACAGTCATCTGCGTATAGTAGAATTTCACTATGGTGAAGCAGTTTGAAATGTCGTTAATGTAAGCTATAAATAATAGGGGACCTAAGTGAGACCCCTGGACGTTACCTGAGAACGATGTGAAATATTTAGATAACGTACCGCCAACAGAGACTGCCTGCGATCTGTTTCTGATATAAGATGCAATCCATTGGAGAAGGGTACCGTGAACACCAATTTCGTACAGTTTCTTTAACAGTATGCGGTGATTTTATCGAACGCTTTGCAAAATTCGGTGCAAATTGCATCAACTTGCGTTTGATTATCCATGGCCTCCAATGGCTCCGGCACATACAATATTAAATTAAAGTCAGTAGAACGGTTTTTAACGAACCCGTGTTGCTGAACTACTATTGTTTGTTTAATTATGTTGTAAATTTCGTCATATATAATGCTCTCAAAAACTTTTGCGACAATGCATAATTTTGAGATGGGTTTATAATTTGTAACAGAGGTAGTGTCCCCTGATTTATATGTAGGGATAGTTATAGATTTTTTTCCATAAAGAAAGTAAAATTGCTGAAGTGACAGATTTTTTGAATAGGACAGACAGCGGCTGTGTAAAGCCGGCAGTTTTTCAATGTAAAGGGTCTATGTCCGACCCTTTATTCTGGTTAAGACTTTTTAATCTTTCAAGGAATTCGCAATTATTAATTAAATTTTCAACATAAACATTCTTTTTCTGATAGTTTTCTGAAATAGTAAGATAACTGTTGTCAGCAGAAGGCTCATACACAGACTGAAAATATGATGAGAACAGCTCAGCGATTGATAGTGCGCCGGTAGCTGTTGAATTGTTATAATACATTATATTCGGTATTTCAGATTTACTATTTTTCTTTAAAGTTTAAAAATATTTTGGGTCATTTACTATATTTTTTTCAACGGTAGTAATGTATTTATTATAATCTACTGTAATTAAATATTTAGATCTCCTGCGTAATGTGCTGAAAGTTAGATAATCTAATTTGTTTTTCTAGAGTATCCAACGTGTATGAAATTTCTTTTTTTCTTTAATAAATTTAATGGTACTCGGTGAAAACCATAAGGGTATCGTTTATTGCGAGTTTTAAATTTTGGTACATGTTTTTCAAAGATAATGTTCAATTTACTGTAGAATATATCCAACGCACTATCATTGTCCGAACTATCCAATAGTGAATCCCAATTTATAGATAAAAGCTCATTTTCAATTTCTGAGAAATTTGCTCGAGAAAAATTATAATTGTTTATGTTTAAACACAGACAAACTCAACCATAACGATGGATGATGATCATCTTCTCGCACAAGCGAGTAAGTACTCCGGTTTATTTGTAAGTGAAAGTCATTGTAGCGCCCGCCTACGGTTGATCGTAATCGTAGGTCACGACAGAGCTACACAGGTCGACGATTTATACTCGAAGGACCAATCGCCTGGTGCGATAGTGTGGTAGCACAGCGCGCGGTAAATGGAGTGGTATGTTGTATCGAGTGCACGTACGCGCAGTGAGATGAGTAGACGCGGTTCGACCTTAAGGAAAGAGGGGGATTTTAACTCTTCTGCTCCTAGGGGCTGTTCTAGGAAACTAGTACATAGGGAGTAGTTAGCCCTAGCTGGGGAAAGAAGGGGTAAAATCCAGGCCCACAAATAAGGTGTAAGGGGGAGTCGATACTCGATGTTTCCCTCGGTGATTTGACCCCCTACCGACGACGTACCTAACACAAAGTTCGTGGGCTCAACTCACTGGAGTAAAGTACACCTGGCAAGATATGGTGCGGTGCAAAAATGGCCAGTGTACTTTGTCGGACACAATACAATAATATTACAGTACAAAATCTTATAACTAACACTAGAAATTTGAACATAAAAAGTGTATTAGTGTAAACCAACCTTCAGTGCAATATTAATAAGAACTACTAGTTAATGTTGAACAAATAAATGGTTATATTGCATTAACAATTAAAGAAAAAATTAGCTGAAGGCACATGTAATTGTAACTACAACTAATTGAATATTTAGAACAATAATATTCGCAAATTAATAATAATATACGAAATTATTGTTACTAAATTATGTCAGCAGAAGGCTAGACTAAGGAATTAAACAAGAATAATAAAGTAAAATGAAGTAAGCTCGGAATGAACTTACTCTAAAATAAACAATATTCTCATGAAATTCAAAACAGAATGTTTTCAGATAAATATAAACAATGTGGTTGACAACTGTCAACCACATTGTTCCAGAAATCCAGAATCCAGCTAACTAGCTGGATTCTGGATCTTCCTTGGAGACGGATATCTCTTTGGTAGAAGATATTAACTGATCTGGTTTTCACACACAAATTATAAGTTGCACTGAACTTATTTGTCAGGTTGTAAAGCTGACAAACGCGGGTTAATAATCACTATAAATTTTGGATTATTAAAAACATGGAATATAAGCCGAGAAGAAAAAACAGCGTATTTAGGTTAAATAAACATGTGATTTTTTCTCGCGCTCAAAAACATTATCTCTCGTAACAGGTTAATTAATTAATGACATTTAGCGACATGCCGAATGCGGTCAACTATTGTATTATTTTTACATTAAAATTTAATAAATAATTTATAGATGGCCCTAGCTGGACTAAAACATAAAGAAATACACAGAAACTGTGTTCTATCATTTAAATTAAATAAAAATGAAGGATTGGAAATTTGGGCGCCTAGCGGGCGCAACAGTCATCATTCGCTAAGATTAAGTCTAGTGTACGGTTGTTGTGATTTGAACATTATTACATTGTTTTAAATTAGGTTTTTGGACACTGCGATAGCAACTCCACCTCCACCTTTTTTCGTGGACGCTGAACTTTCCCGATCGCACCAATAAACATTATAATTGTCATTAAATAATTCACTATTCTTTAAGTCACTGTAAAGTGAGGTCTCGGTCAAACATATAGTGTCATAATCAGAGTTTATGATGTTACAGAGAAATTGATGAGTTTTCGTTCGTACCGCGCATATTCTGGTAAAATATTGTGATAGCCAAACTGTAGGTAGTAGGTAATAGCAATTATATGTTAGAATCCGGGAAGGATTACATTTTAGTTAGTAAATTAGTTAAAAATTTTGGCGCACAGCAACAAAGGCTATTTGCGCCAGATTAAGCTGACCTTCAAGAAATTGTAGAACAGTCTGTTGTGCGTCTTCTCTGTTCTTTTCTTTCAGGCCGAATTTCGGATGCTGTTTCTGCGCGTGTACTGCTCCATGCTGTCCATCTTTTTGGTTATCTCCTTATTATAATGCTGTTGTACTTGTAGGGCAGCTTCCAAGTTACTTATGGTTTTAGTATATTTTTCTACAATTTGGTCAATTTTTTCGCTTATAGCTGCTATAACCGTGTTTGCAAGAGCATTTTCGACATGTTCTTGAATTTCTGCCTTTTGTCGTATGGAAATTGGCTTATCACTTTGTTTTTCATTAACCATTTTTTAATGTATATTTTGTCAGTTATTATTTTCACTAATATATTCTCGTAAATTTATTTGTGAGTAGCACGATTTTACATGTGATAACAGAGCGGGACATTAGCACGTCTACTCGGTATGATAACTCATAAGGAACGAAGGATGATAATATATCCGCATCCGCTCGGTATAAATGATAATATATCCGAATCCGCAAAAAAATTGCGGATAACCGCAGATGTGTATTATTTATTAATTTAATTCAACTAACTAAAAATGTGAACAAAATATGACCTTTAAACTTGTTTCTTGGAAAAATTGTATTTTTATTTACAAGTTAATTCAATTCTTTCTTAATTTAAGAGGATGCTACACTCGGTCCACGCGAGACGTAAAACACATGTAAGGACTTACAGTTTTTACAGCTAATCAATTGATCAATATTTAACAAAAACATATGTAAAGACCATATATAAATCTTGGGTCGTTTTTTTTTTTTTTTTTCTTAAATCCTTACTGTTTCTAAATTATTGCAAAGTAAGCAATTTGAAAGTAAAGAGTAAGGAAAAAAAAAAAAAAAACTGGAATCAGTTAAAGTTTGATGTGTCAGTTGTACACACAATACAAAACTGTGAGTTAGTAAAACAGCAAAAATTGGATAATCTAAATGAATTTTTTAATTGAACATATGCTGCCTCTAGCGGATAGAAGTCTAAATCTATAAAACTCCGCCCCAAGTACAGTCAAATAAGAAAAACACGTTGACGAAACATACATTACTGAACAGTCTCTTAGTCAAAATCATTGCTATGCTTTAGGAAGATTTATTTTATATTTAGTTTATTTCAGTATGAACATAATATTGAAGATTTTAAAATCTCTTGAAAGGCAAAAAAAAAATATTGTAATTGATTTATCTTTTAAAACTTCTAAATTAATTTATACCCGATTTTAAGAGGATCCTATACTCTTTGCATTATGGTATCTATCGTTCCCGCCTGCTCCCCCCAATTCAAGAAGGCGTGAACGATAACACTGACAGTACACTCAGAAACATAACACATATTTAATATTTGTGTGTCAACGATTTGAGAAATCTTGCACTCGTTTGACGTTTCGATTCATACAGCAAGCAACTAGATTACAATGCCTTGATAAGTATATGCTAATTTTTAGGACTATTCATCACCTTTAGACTAGAACAGTAGTCAGCATTATATTCATAGCACCTTATAAAAATATTATTTCCATGATTAGTAAGTAAAATAAATAGTTTTATAAGATTCTAACCTAACCCTCATTTTGTACAGAAATATATTCTACACTTACACTTGGAACAACAAATATATTTTATTACATTCAAGTGTATATTTTTGGGCAGTATATTACATTAGCTTTAAAATGTAAAAAGAAATCGACAAAAGATCGAGTAAAAGGTAGTACTTGAATAAACATTTTAACATTACTTTTTCACTACAACCAGGATCGGATTTAGGTATTGCGGGGCCAATATACACTACATTTTTGCCCCCCCCCCATTCAAAAATCGAAATTATTATCACTTTATATATAATAAATATAAATATATATCCGACAAAGAAACAAAAAGTATTCATTCGCATCAAAAACATCAAAACATTTTTTTGCTTATTTTGGTTATATGTAAATGCGCCCCTGACTAAAACCTATTTTATGACAATAACTAATAAACTGATAGGTACTTGTTTAAAAGTCGGCGTAATATTTAGTTATAGTCAACAATGACATTTGCGCTAGGTCACGTTTATTGGTCATGAACATAGTTGCATCATGACATTGTTGCAGCAAAAATGCGATTGTTGAATGTGTCCTGCAAGTACATTATTATATTTCAGAATTTCAGTACCATTTTTACATTTCTATATTGAAAGGATGTTTAAACTGACAGCTTATAAAAAATAACACAAATAATAATAATTTAAAGGGTTTAATTCGACTTAAGAGGGTCCCACACTGTACACGCAAGGAAATCACAGTAATTGTAAATAATTCATAACGGGTTACAAACTTAGAAAAAATAATATAACAGAATTAACATATACCTAATATATGATCTGTACATACAATTTTATTAGATTTTGATCGATTGAATAGCATAAGTAAAATCTGTCCAATTATTAATAAGGCATGTTATAAAATCTCGTTTTTGCAGTTTTCGCCCATACTATGCAACTGAACATAATCAAATAAATATTTATGTAAAGATCATATATTATTTGTTGATTCTATTGTATTATTTTTTCTAAATTCATAGCCCTTTATGAATTGTTTACAAATTTCTTTCCGAGTACAGTGTAGGATCCTCTTACGGCTGTTTTAATTGACAGCTTATAAAAAATAATACGAATAATAATAATGTAAAGGTGTAATTTGACTTAAAAGGTTCCTGCACTTAAAGCGCAAGGAAAATACTGTAACGAAAGTTGTGCCCCATATTTTGCGCGCCCGCGGCAAAATCCCAACAAGCGGCTCTAACGACTCGGGACACCATCCGGAATCCAGTGCTACCAACCGCTCGGTTTCGCGCGCCGGGAAGGGCGTATCTCGCGGTAAGAGCAGCGGTTGTTGGCGCTGGATTCTGGACGGTGTCCCGAGTCGTTAGAGCCGCTTGTTGGGATTTTAACGCGGACGCGGCAAAATATGGGGCGCAACTTTCGTGGGGGCGCTTTTGCCTCGGGCGCTGTTGAGTTTTCATTCTTTAGTCAATAAAGATTAAGGTTTCAAGTAATTAAAGTTAAGTCAGCAAAACAAAAACATAAAGAACGACCGTTCTAATAAATAATCAGAATTAGGCTGAGACTGCAAAATGATGCGGTGACATCATAGCGTCAAACATATAAGATAAAATACTTATGCTGGTGTAGTACTTCTCTGGCTATGATTTAATAAGGATGTTTAAAGCCTATGTATGTGTTTTATTTAACAATCTCCAATAACCCCATATTCCAACAGGTTATGGGCCCAGGCTAATGCAAATTGCAGAAATAAAATAGTTAAACAAATAATCTAGACATTATTTACAAAGTCAGTAATAATAGTGCTCATAGTGTTAGTGTTAACAATTTAATATTGAAAAGTGCATAACTGTTTCATTAAATAATAACGTGACATAAAATAAATAAAAGAATAAGTAAAATGGATACGAAAATTACTAAAAGAAATATTCAAACTTTTAATGGTGAAAAATATAGTGTGTGGAAATTCAGAGTGAGATCTTTACTAGCAGAACTTGAAGTACTTAAAGTTGTGACGGACCCAGTTCCACTACAAATAACACCAGACTGGACGAAAAAGGACTTGATTGCAAAAAACACCATCATTGAATATTTGCACGACTCATTTTTGGGACTTGCAAAGGAACAGCAATATGCCAAAGACATTTTAGAAAGCTTGGATAAAATTAAGAAAGAAAAAGCTTAGCTACACAATTAATGGCCCGTTTATACAACCTTAACAGTAACTTTTCCTTACCTTATCCCTAACCCGTAAAAGATAAACTATACAAAACGCCTATGTACGTTTATACAACCTTAGCCGTAATTTATCCATAAGCAGACCTTAGCAATAAGAATTCCGTAACCTTGAAAGTTCCCAACATTTCAACTTTCGTGGTTAAATTACGGCTAAATCACTGAACACCGCATGCGCGAAATTATGACTGTTATGAAATAGGCAACGAACTTTATTTTTGTGAAACAATAAAGATGACACGAGCACGGCAGATGCTGCCAAGGCAGTATAATGGAATATTACAATAATTTGCTCATTATTCATTTTAATAAAATAGCTTCCAAAATTAGCAATTGACGTTTAGAATAAAGGTTAGGTTTACGATGTTTACTCGGAACTGCGCAAACTCTAAACAGCGCATTTCATTGGCTGCGGCTGACGATCGAGATTAAGGAAAAGTTAAGGAAAAGGTTGTATAAACCCAATACTTTCGTTCTGGGGATCGTTAAAAACTTATGGATAAGGTACTTCTCAGTTACGGCTAAGCAAAATTATGGCTAAGTTGTATAAACCAGCCATAACACTACGCAAAAAAATATTAAGTCTCAAGTTACAAGCAAATCAAACTTTGTTACATTTTACCACATTTGATGAGATTGTAACAGAATTAATAACAGCCGGTGCCAAATTAGCAGAAATGGATAAAGTGTCTCACCTTTTATTAACTTTACCATCAGTTTATGACGGAGTCATAACAGCACTTGAGACTTTAAGTGAAGACAATTTAAATGTTACTTTTGTAAAAACCAGATTACTGGATTATGAAATAAAAATCAAAACTGAAGAATCTGTCAACATCTTTATTTTTTAGAAATTTAGAAATTTAGAAATTGGCGTGGCGAAGACAGGCGCAACCATAAAGGCGACAAAAAGGGGAACAATTGAAGTAATAACAAATCAAGGCATTAGTGGACGACTGGACAATGTTCTTTTCTCTCCAGAAGTGACCTGCAACCTTTTATCAGTTCGCCGAATTCAAGAGAGCGGTATGACAGTAATTTTTGATCCACAAGAGGTAATCATTAAATCTAAAGATCAAATTATCATCAAAGGTAAGCTCTTTACTAATTTATTTGGAGTCAGTTTTAAAATTAAAAAATGCATGGCTCATTTGACTAATAATGCCAATGTTAATTATAAATTATGGCATGACCGACTTGGTCATATTAGTAAAGATAAGTTTGTAAAAATAAAAACAAACAATTTAATGGATGACATAAATTTAATAAAAAATATTACTCCAACAAATGAGTTATGTGAAGCTTGTATATATGGAAAACAAGCAAGACTCCCCTTTAATAAAGTCAAGAAACAAAAACTTGATAATCGACCATTATTTATAATACATACAGATCTCTGTGGACCAATCACGCCAACCACAGTAGATAACAAAAATTATTTTTTGACTTTCATTGATCATTTTACTCATTACACTGTAACATATTTAATCACTTTTAAATGGGAAGTAATGAATAAATTCCAAGATTTTGTAACTAAAGCCACTGCTCATTTTAATTTAAATATAATAAATTTATATTGTGACAATGGGCGAGAATATCTGTCAACTGAATTCAAACATTTTTGTTCAGAAAAAGGCATAACATATCATTTAACAGTACCTCATACACCACAATAAAATGGTGTAGCAGAGGGTATGAACCGAACAATAACGGAGAAAGCGCATACTCTAATATTCGGTTCAAAATTAAACAAATCTTTCTGGGGCGAAGCTGTGTTAATAGCAACTTATTTAATAAATAGCACCCCTACAAATGCTCTCGCTAATAAGAAAACACCATATGAATTGTGGCATAGGCACAAACCCAATTTACAACATCTTAAAATTTTTGGTTCAACTGTATATGTACATAATAAAATAAAAAGTTCAAAATTTGATATAAAATCAAATAAAAACATATTAATTGGTTATGAACCAAATGGGTATAAATTATGGGATGTGCAAGGTGCAAAATTTATTGTAGCTCGAGACGTTATAGTAGTTGAAATCAATTTTCTGACGTCTCGACCAAAAATAAATGAGGAAAATAATATGCCTAAATATAATTCTACTAATGAAACTGATAAAAAATCAGAACCTGACACAAAATCAGATGATGTAGAAACAATTGACAACAAAAAGCAAAAACTTGATATTCAAAATCAAGATAATTTAGAATTCAGACGTAGTGACAGAAATAAAAATCGTCCAAGACCTAATTACACTGAATATGAAAATGATGATAGCAAATATAATTTACTAATGCTCAATATTCTCTAGATAAAATACCACAAACATATAATGAAATAAATTTAAGAGATGATCGAATTCAGTGGGAGCAGGCAATAAAAGAAGAATTAAATTCTTTAAATTTAAACAAAACTTGGAGTTTAGTTATAAAACCCCCCAATGTAAACATAGTAGGTTGCAAATGAGTATTTACTTTAAAAAATGACAAAAAGGGAATCCATCAAAATATAAAGCCAGATTGGTAGCAAAAGGTTATAGTCAAAAAATATTTAATAGATTATCAAGATATTTTTGCACCAGTTGCTAGAATGTCGACCTTTAGATTAATTCTAGCTTTTGCAGTTCAATATGATTTATTAATTCATCACATGGATGTAAAAACAGCATTTTTAAATGGCACTTTAAGAGAAACTATTTACATGATGATTCCTGAAGGCGTCAGTTCACAAAGCAACCAAGTATGTTTATTGCATAAATCATTATATGGGTTGAAATAGTCTTCCCGATGTTGGTACGAACGTTTCGATCAAATAATTAAAAATAAAGGTTTTAAAAATTCAAATGTTGATATCATTGCTTATATTTCTTAGATAACGGTGATGTATACAAAAATATTTATGTAGTATTATATGTTGATGATTTATTAATTGTAACAAAAAATCAAACAACTATGAATAGTTTTAAAATGTATTTAAAACAATGTTTTCAAATGGTAGATTTGAATGAAATAAAAATTTTCTTAGGTATAAGAATAATTCGAAACAAAGATCAACTAACCTTAGATCAAACGGCGTACTTAAAAAGAATTTTACAAAAATTTAATATGGCAGAATGCAAGTCAATAGATACCCCACTTCCTACAAAAATAGATTATAAAAATCTAGCTTTAGATATAGACTGCAAATCACCTTGCAGAAATCTTATTGGTAACTTAATGTATGCTATGTTATGTACGCGTCCTGATCTATGTATAGCAATTAATCGACTAAGTAGATATCAAATAAAAAATAATGCAGAACTTTGGAAATGTTTAAAACGAGTTTTAAGATATGTTAAAGGTTCCTTTGATTTAAAATTAACATAGGAGAAAAATGATAAATATACAAATAAAATCATTGGCTATGTTGATTCGGATTGGGGTAATAATGTAGACGACAGAAAAAGTACATCAGGGTACATATTTAAAGTGTTTGAATCGTGTTGTACGTCGTGGAACGCTAAACGACAAAACACGGTGGCAGCATCTTCAACCGAGGCTGAATATATGGCCCTCTTTGAAGGTGTAAAAGAAGCTATTTGGTTAAAATCACTAATGAATAGTATTAATATAAAAACACTAAACCCCATTCCTATTTACGAGGACAACACAGGTTGTATTAGCATAGCAAATAATCCTACAGATCGTAAAAGAACCAAACATATCGACATTAAATACCATTTTAGTAGAGAATTAATTAAAAAGAAATTAATTAAGCTAGAATATGTCTCTACAGATGATCAACTAGCTGACATCTTTACTAAAGGGTTACAGAGAGAAAAATTTGAGAAATTCTGTAAAGATTTAGGTCTGAAAAAGCATTTTCAATAATATAAATATAAATATAATAAAATATATTGCTTTTATAAATATGCATTAAAATTAAACTTTATTTTTGTTTTGAGTGGGAGTGTTGAGATTTCATTCTTTAGTCAATAAAGATTAAGGTTTCAAGTAATTAAAGTTAAGTCAGCAAAACAAAAACATAAAGAACGACTGTTCTAATAAATAATCAGAATTAGGCTGAGACTGCAAAATGATGCGGTGACATCATAGCGTCAAACATATAAGATAAAATACTTATGCTGGTGTAGTATTTCTCTGGCTATGCTTTAATAAAGATGTTTAAAGCCTATGTATGTGTTTTATTTAACAATCTCCAATAACCCCATATTCCAACAGGCGCAGCCAAAGAATGGGGCGCTGCTTTCGGAAGATGTTTTTCCCCGGGCGCGGCCAAAATATTGGTGGCCGGTTGCGGGAGGCACTTTGCCTCGGGCGCAGCTAAAATATAGGGCGCCACTTAACCCATAAAATATAAAAAAAATTATTTATTTAAAAAACACTAAAAATGACTTAGTTCCAACCCTTTGATTTTTTTTTTTTGATTTATTCAAATGAATACTAAAATTAACTTAATCCACCCCTTAAAATTAAATTTATTTTAAAACACACTAATATGTATATAATCCAAATCTAAAATACATTTTTAATTTATTTATTCAAAAGAACACTTAAATTTACTTAAGCCAACCCTTAAAAAACATTTTTTATTTATATAGTCAAAAGAGCACTAAATTTTTCTTAATATAACTCTTAAAATACAATTTCTTTTTAATCAAATAATCACGAAAATTTTCTTAAGCCAACTTAAAATACAATTTTTTTATTTATTCTAATTCCCACCAAAATGTACTTAATCAAACCATTTTTTTTTTTTTTCTAGAGAACATGCAAATTTACTTAATCCAACTCTTAAAATAATTATTTTTAATTTTAAACAAAAAAAGACTCTAGCTCTTATAGTTATGGCCCCAATTGTGAAAAGCCCCAATTGTGTACGGCCCGAATTGTCCATCGCCCCAGTTGTGAATGGCCCCAGCTGTGAAAAGCCCCAATTGTGTACGGCCCGAATTGTCCATTGCCCCAGTTGTTAATGGCCCCAGTTGTGAAAAGCAACAATTGTGAACGGCCCGAATTGTCTTACTGCCCCAGTTGTCTGGTTACCTATATTATTTGTTGAATCTGTTGTATTATTTTTTCTAAATTCGTAAGCATTTATGAACTATTTACAATCACAGCGATTTACTTGTGTGTATATAGTACGATCTTCTTAAAAACTTGGATAAATTAATTAAGAAGATTTAAAAAGATCGGTAAATAAATTATAAATGATTTTTTCCCTCTAAAATATTTTAAAATCTTATGTTTATACTGAAATAATCTATGAAATAAATCTTCCGAAAGCTAACAATGACCTTGGATAAGTTGTCAGTTTTCTTACTTGACTTTTCTTGGGGCGGAGTTTTATAGATCCAGACTTCTGTCCGCTAGAGGCAGCATATTTTCAATTAATAAAATTCATTTTGACTATTCAAATTTTACAGTACTACTAATATAAGTCACAGTTTTGTATGTATGTACAACTGTCACATTAAACTTTGCCTGCATTGTCGAATGTAACCCTTTATGTTATTATTATTCATGTTATTTTTTATAAGCTGTCAATTAAAACATCCTCATTACTCTAGAAATGTAAAAATGGTACTGAAATTCTGAAATATAATAATGTACTTGCAAGGGCACATTAAACAATCTCATTTTTTGCTGCAACAATCTATGTTTATGACCAATAAACGTGACCTAGTGCAAATGTCATTGTTGACTATAATATTACACCGAATTTTGAACAAGTATCAGTTTATTAGTTATAGCTATAAAATAGGTTCTAGTGAAAAAAATAAATAAATAAATATTGAAATGTTCATTCAAGTACTACATTTTACTTAATCTTTTGCCGATTTCTTTTTACATTTTAAAACTAATGTAATATGCTACCCTAAAATATACATTGGAACGAAATAAAATATAATAGTTGTTCGAAGTGTAAGTGTAGAATATATTTCTGTACAAAATGAGGGTTAAGTTATAATGTTTAAAAAACTATTTATTTTACTTAATAATCATGGAAATAATATTGTTATAAATATACCGTGCGATCATAATTTCTTGTCAGTTACATAACAGTAAACAATGAGTTTAAAAATATCAAAACTGTTTTCTAATCCACAGCCGAAGATCCCACATTAACAAAAAAAAAAACATTCAGATTACTTCGTTTTCCCGAACTCACCCAAGAAACAACGAAAATATGTGTTCCTAACTTAATACCTGTTGTCCACTCATTGGCGTGTAGAGAAAAATAGTGTTCATTTAATAATCAATTCGTATAAGGTAATAAAAATAGAATGTACGCACATGTATACATGTCCTTGGAAATAAGTTTTAGAACTAAATGTTTCTGTCAACTATTGCATAACGGACAAGATTTCTTGATCGCTCTTTGTTATATATTTCATTATTATTAATTTAAATGTATGGCGCTTCGCGCTAACCATGTGTACCGGTGTGCATTGAAGTTGCGCACTAACTTGCGAACACACTTCTAGTGTGTTCAAACATGAATTTGTATATTCACTTGTATTATAACTGTCCAATGAAGAGGTCAATAAAGTTATATGTGTTATGTGGTGCGTACGAATTTTATTACAAATAACCCACATACACAACAGAATTGGCGACAAGGTAAAGACTTTTTACGTATTTACGAAGATTTTTGGAAGCAGCACGTGGACATTCTTCAAGGACATCCCAAGGGCAAGTCTTATTTCAAATTATTTTTAAATAATATCTTCTACTACCATACAAACGGTTTTCAACATAGAGCCGTATGAAACCAGAACATCGTGGACACGATGGTTACGCGCCTGGAAGGTGCATTTCAAGTTTTTGATGTGCCAGACAATAAGAAAATTTATTACTTATTGCATTATATGGGCGCTGACGCGTACGATGTATTAAGCGATAAATTAGCACCTATTAAACCAGATACGAAATCTTACAAAGACTTAGTGGACATGATGACGCTGCACTTTTGCCCAGAGCCACTAGAAATAGCTGAAAATTACCGTTTCCACCTGAAAAGACAGGGAGAAGGCGAATCAATCAAGGATTTCATCACAAATCTGCAAAAACTAGCAATAAATTGTAAATTTGGGGCCTATCAGACGACAGTCTAAGGAATCAGCTCGTTTTCGGATTAAGGAGTGAGAAAATACAAAGCCGCCTGCTAGAAACGAAGAAGTTAAACCAGCCGCGAACAGAAATACATATACTTCAAAAAAATGTTTAAATTGTTTCAGATGTGGCGCTTTCGATCATCTGGCGAACGCATGCAGCAAAATCAACACAGTTTGCAGTTTTTGCAAGATAAAGGGTCATATGCAGGCAGTATGCAAAAAGAAATTATCTCAAAATAAAAATGCTCAGGTGAACTATTTAGATTTACTTGAAATAAATACAATTTAAAAAAAAAAAAAAAAATTAATATAACTTTGCATAATAATTTATCAGATAAATTTTTGATTAATGTATTGATTAACAATGTTCCTGTAAAAATAAAATTGAATACTGGGGCTGCTGTATCAATTATGAGTTTGCACGATGTACATAATATTTTTAAAGATTTTTCTATTCAACCAACCAATGTTCAATTAGTTACTTATTGCCAAAATAAATTAAATGTCTCAGGTTTTATTACAGTAACTGTAAAGTATAACAATTTTCAAAAAGAAAACTTTTTATTGTGAATCAAGCGAAAAACCCTTTGATTGGAATAGATTGGATAAGACAATTACAAATTCAAATACCCAAAGGGGAATATATTAATTTTATCAATTTAGGTACAAAATTACAAAATTTATTTTCAAAATAACCTGAAATTTTTGAAAAGAAATTAGGAAAAATTACAGAAATTCAAGCTGAACTTAAAATTGAAAACAACGTAACGGTATTTTTTAAAGCACGTCCAATGCCGTTTGCACTAATCGATAAAGTGGGAAAAGAATTGAATGACATGGTTAGTGATGGTATCCTAGAAAAGGTTGAAACTTCGCTTTGGGCCTCGCCGATAGTACCAGTGCATAAAACTGGCGGTCAAATTCTAATTTACGGTGATTTTAAAGTTTAAATAAAGTTTAAAAAAAAGTCAATAAATCCATACTTGTTAATTGATGAGCATCCATTGCCAACTATCGATGAGTTATTAGCTTCGATGGCGGGGGGTGATAAATTTTCAAAGATAGATTTAAGTAAGGCTTATCTACAATTAGAGGTCCGTCCGTCCGACAGGCATTTACTGACTCTCTATACATGTAAAGGGTTGTATCAACGTACTCGTTTAATGTTTGGATCTGCTCCAGATATTTAGCAAAGGGATATAGAAAAAAATTTACACGAGATACAAGGGGTATCAATTTTTCTAAACGATATTAAAATCACAGCACCTGATGATCAAACTCATTATCAAAGGTTAGAACAGGATTTGGAAAGATTACAAAAATATATTTTAAAAATTAATTTAGAAAAATGTGCTTTTTGAAAAAATTAAATAGAATATTGCGGATACGTTATTGATAAAAATGGGGTTCGTAAATCCAAATCTAAAACAGAGGCTATTGAAAATATGCCATGCCCTGAAAATAAAAAAGAACTGAAATCTTTTGTATCCATTAAACGAATTAACTAAAGATAATTTAAATGAAATATGATGATTTCAATGGAATAAACAATGGGAGGAAAGTTTTAGTTAGTTAGTTAAAATTTTTGGCGCACAGCAACAAAGGCTATTTGCGCCTAACGCAGCGCATTTAAATGACTACACTACATATTAAAAACAATAAATTAAACAATCAATAAAAGGTAAAATCAATAAAATTACGCATACTCAATAAAAGAAATCTTGCACAGACAAACACAAATAAATAAGATAAAAAGTCTGATCGAAAATTTGGGACTCAGGGTGATGGTAAGAGGCTGTAAAGGGGCCAATTACCCTCGGATATCACAGTTTAGAAATAGAACACATTAAAATAAGGTGCAAGACTAAAACAGTAAGTTCGATTCTCTCAAGGTAGGCCAAGGTTGGCTTGAACAGTCCAAGCCTTGAGGAAATCCTCACCATGTATGGCGGCGTCCGTGAGGTCGCGATCGGTACTTGAGGCCAAAAAATCCAGAACAAAAATCATATTTCAGCCTTGAGGCCAGACTCTTACTATCGTGTGTGTGCTGTCGACAGTTGGCCTTGAGGATTTGTAAAGTGAGTGTCGAATTTATTTAGTCATTTCTAGAGAATTTTTATCGGAATTCATACTAATGTATGAAAATAAACCTTGCTTGTGGCAAGTAAGTTCTAAAGAATACCATAATAGAAATAAAAAGGAAGCTGCGTACGCGAAATAATTGAAAAAAATAAAAGAAGTGGACGCGAAAGCTACAAAAAATGATAAAATACCAGAAGCGCTCTCCGAAAAGAGAATAAAAAAATCAGTAGCATCTGCTGATTCTACGCACAAGCCTAAGTTGTGGTCCTCAAGGGCTTTTCCTTGAGGCCAATCATCTCCGTGTGTGGACGAGGGTTCGGTAGAGGAATTCCTCGAGAAATTCCTTGAGGAAATCCTCATCGTGTATGGCTACCTTCAGGATGATAATCAACCTGGCCATGTCGTCACCTAAAGCAACTGACAAGTCATAGCACAAGTCTAATCTCTCCCTGACATCCTCGAACTGTACACATTCAGTTAAAATGTGTAACACAGACAAATCTGTGTTACACGTCTCACAGATAGGAGACTCTTCACCTCGAAGGAGGTGTCCATGGGTCCACCAACAGTGGCTTATACGGAGGCGTGTGATGGCGGTTTCCTCCCTGCGGTTAACCCTGCAGGAAGATCCCCATGGTTTAATGTCTCCCTTAATCTGTCGCAACTTAACGTTCTGTGTGCGGCTCCACTCATGTTGCCACATGTCTAAAACCAGGTGTTTCAGATGACTCTTTGCGTCATCTGTTCTTTGCCTTTAATACCAACATGTCCCGGTATACAAAACAGTTCTACCCTCACATTCTGAGCGTTCAGGTTGTGGAGTAGCAACCGGATCTTTAGTACAAGAGGATGCACTGGATCTGGATCTTGGATACTGTTCAGAGCGCTCAGCGAGTCCGTCAAGATAACACTTGACCGACTTTGCTTTGACGAAACAAAACACAGGGCCTTGAAAATAGCGTACAGCTCAGCAGTGTACACACTCGTTATAGAGTGCAGACGGTACTGAAACTGTTGGCGTGGATTCAAAACAACGAACGCACACCCAACCCTGGTTCCGGATTTTGATCCGTCAGTAAAAATGACAGTATCCTCGAACCTAGGGACCAGTGTTCTTTATAACTCATGTTGGTATTCGATAGACAACGTAGTATCTTTCTCAAACCTAGTTAATATGAGGTTCACAAGTGGATGCAGCAGCGTCCATGGTGGAACAGCACACAAAACGAAACTTGCCATTTCGGACATATTAAAATCAATAAGATGAGGAAGTAATGGTATTCGGACTGGTCAGAAATTAAAATTAAAACAATATTTTAACTTCGCTAACGTTTCGATTTAATATTAAATCTTCATCAGAGCTAGAATGAAAATATAGCTATAATTTAAGATGATACAATTAGTTTTACAATATAAAGTATAAGAAATTAATTTTACAATATCAATTTATAAATATCTAACTACAACTAAATGTGAAAATTATAGTAATATTAAAAGATGAAAATAAATAAATAAATAGATAAATAAAATAATAATACAATAAATCATAAATTAAGATTTTTACATACCTAGGTTAAAAAGTCACAAAATAAAATAAATTGGTCTGATAAATAAAATAGATCGTCCACATAATGTGAGAAGTCATTGAAGTTAGAGAAAAAAATAATCCGTGAACTAATCAAGTTTGAATAGGAAAATTAATAAGTTAAAATCAAACAACTAGTGTAATCTATGAGAATAAAAGAAAAAATGGTTAGAACTGTTTAAAAATATTGCAATAGATAGCGCTCATGTTGTCGCAATCGGTTTTAAAATTAACTACCTTATTATTCCTTTGTATATTAATACTTTCACTAATAAGTCTTTTACTCAAGTTATTGACTGTTTCTAATATTCGAGTTTCTTCAAAATTAAATGTATGTCCTGTTTGGAATGTATGGGTGCTAAGAGCTGTATTTTCCTTCTTATTTTTAAATTTTTCTTGACAACTATTTTTGTGCTGATATAACCGCTGTTTAGATATTGTTTGGTTTGCCCTATGTAACCCAAATCACACTCCTTACAAGGGATGTAATATACTACTGAAGTTTTCTTTATGGAATTTAGGGTCGCTTAAATTTAATATTTTGTGTTTAAATGATTTGACTAGGGCAATTTTATTTTTATATGGGTGATCTGATAGAAAATTAAAATACGGCCGGAACTAGTGGGTTTGGAGTACCAATTAGTGGATAATGTACCATCTGTGTTACGTATTAATAAAATGTCAAGGAATGGAATGCTGTTATTATTTTCGGTTTCTATTGTAAATTGTAAATTGTTATCGAAGGAATTAAAAATGTCAAGAACAGTGTCTATCTGATCAGAGCTAATATAGTAGCATCAACATAATATTTAATAAAAGGTATATTAAAAGGTAATTTTTTAACAACAGTATCTATGAGTTCGTTTACCACTAAGTTGGCTAAGACTGGTGATGATGGGGCACCCATAGCAGTACCAAATAACTGTTGGTAATATTTATTGTTGTATACAAAATAGCCACTATCAAACAGAAAATTTATAATAGTGATAAACGAATCCACAGATAGGTCAGTGTAGGCTGAAATGGTGTTTCATTCTTTGTATATGATAGAAGTAACAAGTTTTTGAGGAATATTAGTGAAAAGTGATATTATATCTAAATATATTAGTATGTAGTCATTAGGAAGGGTGATATTTTTAATAAAATTGACAAAATCGAAGGAATTTTTTATGCTATATTGAAATGTAGTTGTTAATTTGTCTAATATGTTATTAATAAAAGTACTTAATTTATATGACGGTGCCATTATGCAAGACACGATAGGCCTTAGGGGATGATTTTTCTTGTGAAGTTTGATTTTACCATAAATTTTAGGAGGTAGAGCGTTATGGGTCTTAAGATAGTTCGCCTGATATTTAGTGATTTCTCCTCTATTGTGGATGATATCTATGATACTGTTGTTGAGGATTTGAAATTTATTAGTAGGGTCCTTATTAAGTAATTTGTACGTTTTTTTTATCAGATATAATATCAGTCATTTTTTGTTCATATTGAATATTGTTAATTATAACAGTGCAGTTACCTTTATCTGAGCTACATACAAGTAGGTGTTTATTGTTTTTAAGAAACGTTTTTGTGTTGTTGAAATCTTTTTGTATTCTAGGTTTACATCTGGAATTATTTATATGTTTATTAGTGTTAATATTGTTAATAAGGGTTATAAGGTTAGTAAGTGTTTGGTTAGAAGAAGCCGAACAAAGCGAGCTACCCATCTTCTAGTTTAATGACAAAACACTATCTTAGGTTAGGTTAGTAAGGGTTTGGTTAGAAGAAGCCGAGCGAAGCGAGCTACCCATTATCTAGTTTAATGACAAAACAAACTCACACTAACATAACAATGCCACCTGTTTAGAATCGCAGACACCTTTATTTTGGACGTTTGCCATTGCTTGATAGTACTAGGCTAGAATAGTACAATATAATGAGTATTAGTATCAAAAAGATATAATACTTCAAGAGTAATAATAAAATTCGGACGTTTCGGAAACTGCTCAACAATCTGTTTCCGTCTTCAGCGATCACGAGAAGTGATAAACATTTCAGTTTTCTTCGAGTTTTTATACCTAGTATTGTAGAGTGGGAGCAGGTTATAGGTGCGTTGCTATTGGTTGGGTGGTTGGGATCAGGTATGGGTAGGGACGCGACTACCTGCTGAGTATTAACGACCGGATTAAGGTTGTTTGTCACATTATTGTGTGGTAATGAGTTGTTTGTTACTGGATTAGTGACTTGAGGATTAACAGGATTGTTTTGAATAATGGAAAGCCAGAGTTGAGGAAATTCTATGCTGGCTTGGCTGACAGCATCTCCAGAGTTTTCGATCAAAGCAGACTCTTTCAATTTTCTCTTGAACTTGTTTTCCTCATACATTAAGGGTTTAGCATCTTTCCATTGGAAATGGTGTTCATTTTCCCAAGCATGTTCAGCCAGTTTGGAACTGTAAATTTCGCCCTGTTGAACTTTCTTCTTATGCTCGTTTACCCTAACATGTAGAGGTCTGCAAGTCTCGCCAATATATTGTTTCCCGCACTGGCAGGGAATAGAGTAGACACAGTTTTTGTTTAGGACAGATTTGGGTTTTGTACACGATAGGATAGATCTTAAAGTCGAACTCGATTTGAAGGCTACTTGGATATTATGCTTCTTTAGTATCTTACCAATTTTCTCAGATACTCCTTTATAATAGGGCATAGAGACATATCTCACTTCGTCAGTTCTAGGTGTGTCATTTTTCTTATGATTGATAGCATCAGTAATAATTTTATGACTGTAGCCATTATCCTGTAAGGTGGAACGGATGTTCTTCAATTCAACTTTAAGAAGCTTTTTAGAAGAACAAATTACTTTGGCTCTATTAACTAGACTCAGTGCAACAGCTCTCATAGTGCTATTATGGTGGAATGAGTTGAAATTAAGAATATAGATATAAGAAGAAAGTTCAACAGGGCGAAATTTACAGTTCCAAACTGGCTGAACATGCTTGGGAAAATGAACACCATTTCCAATGGAAAGATGCTAAACCCTTAATGTATGAGGAAAACAAGTTCAAGAGAAAATTGAAAGAGTCTGCTTTGATCGAAAACTCTGGAGATGCTGTCAGCCAAGCCAGCATAGAATTTCCTCAACTCTGGCTTTCCATTATTCAAAACAATCCTGTTAATCCTCAAGTCACTAATCCAGTAACAAACAACTCATTACCACACAATAATGTGACAAACAACCTTAATCCGGTCGTTAATACTCAGCAGGTAGTCGCGTCCCTACCCATACCTGATCCCAACCACCCAACCAATAGCAACGCACCTATAACCTGCTCCCACTCTTACAATACTAGGTATAAAAACTCGAAGAAAACTGAAATGTTTATCACTTCTCGTGATCGCTGAAGACGGAAACAGATTGTTGAGCAGTTTCCGAAACGTCCGAATTTTATTATTACTCTTGAAGTATTATATCTTTTTGATACTAATACTCATTATATTGTACTATTCTAGCCTAGTACTATCAAGCAATGGCAAACGTCCAAAATAAAGGTGTCTGCATTAATATTGGACCATTGCAAAATAATTTCAAAGATATTACTGTTTAGAATCACCGTACATTGAACAAATCATGTGTGGTATAGTAAATATGAATAGTAAAACTATGTACATAACACAAAACCCTTAAGACTTAACAGATGGGGAAATACCATTTTTATAATCCTTTAAGAATGGGTGTATTAAGTACATTTATGATTCCCGGGTTTTTCTGATCTAAGGAGCCCTATTCGATTTCAAAATAATCCAACAGGTATCTTTTACCTGGCGTATTTTCTGAATGGAAAATTTAAAAATTATTAATAGACCAAGTATGATAGTTATTTAATAAGTGTAGTCTGTCAACTTTTATTGACCACTGCTTTTTTGGCTTTCCGATCCCCTCGGCATTCCTCTCAAATATTTACAAAATATTTTTTTTTCGATGAATTGATCATTCAATGAATTGATCATTCGATGAATTGATTTTCGATGAATTGATTTTCGATGAATTGATTTTCGATGAATTTTTTTTTGATGAATTGATATTCGATGAATTGATTTTCGATGAATTGATTTTCGATGAACTTACCGTGAATCGTACATTGTGTTATTATGACAGTTGAGAGTTTTAATTTGAAAAGTTTATTTGTGAGGTTTCATTTCTTCCAAAATAATTTTTTTTAAATATTACATTCGAAAATAATAATTATACAACAAAATAACGTCAACGTAAAAAAACAAAAACAAAGATGCAAAACAGCTAAGAGCGAGAGGACATCAGTTGGCGCACGCGCTTTTTGCCAAACCCGGATAAATTTTGCCAACCCCGGAATTGAAACTTGTTCCATTTGCCTAGTTTTTAAAACCTAGGTTTTTTTTCATACTATCACACGCAAATGACTTCGATTCGAATGTAAAAACTTTAATTTCTCAAGTCAAGACGTTAATATTAACTCTAGTGTGATAAGGCCTTTATAGTCCTTAAGTGGACCTTTTGTATGGCTTTTTTTGTAAAGAATTTTTTGTATCTCTTAAAATAAAGAAGTTATTCGAGTTCCAAACAAACACCCTGTATATATAGATTAATCAAGAACAATATACCGTTACATACTCAAGTACAAAACATAATTAGTATAAACTATTTTAAAACTTGGGAAACAATTTTTAGATTTATAATACAATGTAAAGATATATTGTAAAATTTTATTGTTTTTATTTTGCTGTAAAATTAAATTGTAATATAATTTGTAAAATATATGGCCAATAGCCTTGTAACTAAGGTCAAATTTTCAATAATAATAATAAAAAAAAAATCTTAGCTAGTTTATTAGAAAATGGAACTCTCGGCCCTAAATAAAATAAAATGGAAAATATATCGCAAAAAGATGAAAAATTGTTAAAATTTATTACGTCGTTTTAAGAAATGTCTCAAATAAAAGTAGTTATCACTTGTATAACAACTTTTCTCATTTTTATTTCTTTTTGTTTTCGAAATATCACTTTTGTGGCATAGTCGTGAAATTGTGAAATACATAAAATTGACATCAGTAAACATCCATCTCAGCGGATGGATCTGTACCAATAATAATAATAATAATAATAATTTTATTAATGTTAACTAATACAAAATATTTTTACATACGTCACAAGTTAATAAAAGTAATAATGGGAAAAAAAATACTAAATACGAAATAAACATAGCATAAACAATAATACATTGAATTTAACATTAAAAATAAAGTTACAAAATTACATTACAAGTCATTAAAATTATTAGCGAGGCATTGGTCAAAGTTATAAAATGCTTTAGTTATTAAATATGTTTTTACGGTCTTTTTGAATTGCTGGTTGTTTAACTTCTTTATTGCCAAGGGGAGTATGTTGTAAAATAAGATACCAAAATACTGCCTTGATTTGGTCAATCTTACGTATTTTGGTCTGATTATATCATTTTTTCTTGTAAAATGAGCAGGTATTTGATTTTGCTGTTCATAATTAATCAGGTTGCAATGTACATACGTAGACGAGACATTGAAATATAAATATACAGGGCAAGGTAAGGATATTAAAATCAGTAAATTTGTGATTACAGTCTGACCTGTAGGGCCAAAAAGTTAGCTATTATTCTAATAACGCCTTTGCAAAGAAAATATTCTCTGTGAAAAGGGGGAGTGTCCCCAGGCAAGAATCGCGTAGGACATGTGACTATGAAAGAGTGCATGATATGCTGTAAGTAAAATATTACGGGACACTCTATGTCTGAGATTACGCAAACAAAAATTGCTTTACAAAGTTTATTGGCAAGATGATCTATATATACTTCCCATCTAAGATTAACACCAATATGGACACCTAAGAATTTAATTGATTCTGGATTTTCTATATGTGCCAATCGAAGTGAGATCACTTGCTGAGTTTTTTTAGCGTTTAAACTTAGGTTATTAGCAGTGAACCACTCACGACTGAGTTTTAAATTGGTGTTATTTAAAGATAATGTTTCTTCAAAGTCCTTCGAAGTTGAAATTATGGTGGTATCATCCGCGTACAATATTGTGTTTGTAGTTTTGAAGAAGGAAGGCAAATCATTAATATAGATTAGGAAGAGGAAAGGTCCAAGGATAGAACCTTGAGGGACGCCATATTTAATTGTGACTTAACACCCTTTAAGTAAACAAACTGTTTCCTGTCTTTTAAATATGATGCAAGAAGTGAACAGCTATTGTGACTAATATTATAACAGGCCAGTTTTTGAATTAATAAAGCTGGACAAAGACAATCAAACGCCTTTGCCAGATCTAAAAATGTGGATATACTGTGTGCTCTTTCCTCAAAAGATCTAGTAAGGATATTGATGAGCTCAAGTATCGCCGAACAGGTGGACATTCCTGCTCTGAAGCCGAACTGCTTAGGATTGAGAAGGTTGTGATGCTGAAAGTGGGTTTGTAATTAGGACAATAACAATTTTTCAAAAATTTTGGAAAATGTAGGAAGTAACGAAATAGGCCTAAAATTTTACATATCGTTTTTGTCGCCTTTTTTATAAACGGGAATAACTTAAGCTAACTTAAGACAGTTTGGAAAGGTATTGGACTTAATGCACGAGTTTAAAAGTTTGGTTAAAGGGACAATTAACAAATCTTTTACTGATTTTATTATTTCTACATTAAAATCATACGGATCTCTAGTATTACTTGGTTTCAGGGTGGTGATAGCATCTCTAACCTGGTTAAATGAGACGTCAGTAAAAGAAAATTGGGGAATGTATTTGTCAGATAGCAGATTGGTAGATTGGTGGTAGATTTTGAACAATACTATCTGCAATTTTGGAAAAAAATAAGTTCAATTCGTCTGGTCTTTTCGAACAATCATTATCTTTAGTGGGAGGTTGGTTACTTTTAATAATATCCCACATTGCTTTAGGCGCATTATTAGAATTAGCTATATAAGAGTTATTAGCTTTTATCTTAGAAGATTTCAGAACTTTTCTGTAATAATTCATGAAACGATTTTTTAAGATTTTATTGGGAAGTGTAGGATTAAGTGAATAGTTCTGTTGTAGTAACTGGCAAATATTTCTAATTTTTTTAAGATCATCGTTAAACCAGATTATATTGAGTTTAGCGGAACTAGTATTACTTACTGATTTTTTTGGAAAACTGTTGACAAATTCGGTCTGAATAATAGAAATAGTTGATCAAACTGACATATTTACGTCCGAAGATTAAATATGAAACTTTATAAAAATCCGTTCAACTAATTTGCTCTACATGTGCCCATAGATCAACATTACGCTAAAAACAGTCAATTCGTGTTTATCTGTAAAAATCGGAATTTGTATGATTGCAATACCTCTTTCTCTACATGTGATACCTACATCTTTAATCCGGCACTGTTTACGCCGGTTCGAACCCCTAATAATAATAAAACAAACTTACAGAATTCATGTCGTAAGCAAAATCTCCCACATGCAAGATGGCATCATACATGCCCCTCTGTGTTTCTTCTTGTAACCGAGCCAGTGACTGCGCATTTTCATTGCCCATGTCACCGTAAATTGCAACATAGGGACTCCAGTATTTTTCTTCAGGAGGTGTCTTGAACCAGAATAATGGAGACCAACCATAGTCACTTCCACAATGATACTCTAAAATTAAAATTATTTGCATTAAAAAAAAAATCTAAAAATCCTCGGTTAACAAAAGTATTATCCTAAGATAATGGCAGAGCGGTCGATACGTAAATAAGTTAAGACATAATTATGCATTGAACTTGTATTAATTAGAGTGCCAATATGTCATTTTGACATATTTTGTCATTTATTAGAGTGAGGACACTCCTGACAGAAATGGAAAGAGAAGAAGAGATAGTGCTATGTCTCACTAACAGAGCAAAACTTAGGTATGCGACGGAGATATATATATTTTCTCTATTTCTTATATCAAATTTTAGGTACACAGGTTATAATGTTGTAAAGTGGCGTAGCTCAGTGCTTCTTAAACTACCAAATATGGCGGACCGGCAAGTTTTATTTCGAATGTATCACGAATCTGTAGCTCCAGCTTAGGCCATTAGCACTAGGCCATAGATGTAAGGTTTACAGTGTGTGTTACATGTATTATTTTGTATTAACTAATAACTACATATATAATAAATAAAAATCTTTATTGCCATGTCTTATTACATAAAAATATTTGATAGATATTACATGTATTAGAATATACATATTCCTAAACTATTTGTACATTTTTTTTTTAATTATAATTTTAATTTGTGAACTTTTACATTATATTTACAACTAGATTATTAGTGTGGTAAAACAGGCAGGGGAAAAAGACACACATTATTTGTTGATAACATACGACCGACGTACAAGTTTATGATAAATAATAGTATTACATTTTATAAATGTACTTATACAAGTGATTTCAATATTTACAATAGTACGTGTTTGTTACGTTTATGCTTGTATTTTTTATATTTTTAACTATCGAGATTGTAATTTACTAGCTGTTTTATTAATTCGTTATTATTTGTAATACATTTCTCAAATGTATTTTTTGTTAGTTTATGAATAAAATCTTTAATATACTCAATATTTAGTTCTTTATGCATTTTACTTATCAAGATAGGTACCAATAATACGAAGAAATCGGTTTTGTACAACTTGTAACTTGTTTATATTGAAATCACTTGTATTGCTCTATAGAGGGGCGGCGTATGTTAAAATTGGCCTTATACATGCTTTGTATAATAATATTTTATTCTTAATACTTAGTTTACAATTTTTATAAAATATACGGTAGATTTGAAACATTGCTTGAGACGCCTTGTTGCATACATTTCTAATATGCTCAGAAAAATTTAATCTTTGATCGAATGTAACTCCAAGATATTTTACAGAATCGGACCATTCAATTTCTTCATTTTTGGTTTTAACATTTTGAGTTGTGGTACATTTGGTCGTTTTTTGGTTATTAATATTGTTTCAGTTTTGTCCGTGTTTAATTTTGTTTTCCATTTAGCGAAATGGCTGTTGAATTTAAATGCCGACTGTGTAAGCCTGTTAACAATTGTGTCAATTCTCCAAGATGGCATGTAAACTGCAGTGTCATCCGCATAGAGGGCTAGTTCCGTATTTGCTATTTTTGGTACGTCTGTAAGAAAAATTGTGTACAAGCCCTTGCTTGTACACAATTTTTGAGTATAGAACCCTCGGGGACACCCGCTATAATGTTTTTTATATTTGACTGTTGATTATTAATTTTAACTAAGAATTTCCTATTTTTACCGACCGCCACCATATATAAGGGAGGTATTGTGATCATACCGATTTTGACATTTCGAGATTTCGATGGATCTCCACGAACTGAGGTCCCTACATAACGTTTTGACTATTTTTAGCATGATGTCTGTCGGTCTGTCTGTCCGTCCGTCTGTCTGTCTGTCTGTGTACACGTGCAGAGCAAATTAGGCTAAAAGGATTTTTATGAAACTGCGTATTTAAGCTTTTGACATCAATGGCACGAGTTGATCAACTTTTGGTAAAAATCGGTTGACTAGAAATGGGAGTTTACTCGTGTCGATTTTAAGATTTTTGCGAATATTTAGAAACAGAAAAATATTTCGAAAAAATTTATTGAACAAAAGTTGCTATAAATGCAATAACTAATAACTTTTATTTGAGACGTTTTTTGATAAAACGAAAAATTTCGACAAATTTTTTTCAATTTTTCATACTTATAGGGAACGTTTCCATGGTCATGATAAACAAAATATCTGTTAGAAAATATTAGGCCAAGTTGTTTCTACTCTGCTGCTAGAATGTATTTTATACAAGTACTTTATGATGGCGGTCGGTCCTGTGGTGGCCACAGCTGATTTTTTATTTAATTACTTCGACAACTTTACTGATGCCTTTCAGTAAACTAATTGGTCTGTAACTAATTGGAATATCTGGTGATTTACCCGGTTTAGCTATGGGTATCAACGTTGCTATTTTTAATGTGTCAGGAAAATGAGTAAATTTTAGAACCATGTTGATTAGGTGGTAAATTTTTGAGAACTGAATTTGGGATTCCGTCAATTCCAGGGGCTTTTTTGTTTTTTAATGATTTTAATATATGGAAAACTTCATCCGACGTACTATATTCAATTTGGTTGCAATTGTAATGTGAATTTTTTATGAAATCATTTACTAGTTTATTAACGCGCCCGGACTGCACATGCTGTCTGTAAGACGGTGAATTTTTTCAAAATGATTAGCTAATAATTCAGCTTTAACTTTATCATTATAAGCGAATGTGTTATGTTGAGAATTTTGAAGTGGTGGGATGGGATTTTTATTTTTCTTAAAATATTTTGTTACTTTCCATAAGTTTCCCTTTTGCGGACAAAGTTTAGTTAGCATTTTATTCCAACAGTCATTTCGCCAATTGTTAATTTTTATGTTGACCAGATATTCCAAGTGTTTGTAAACTTTATAATTGAAGTAATTACGTGTTTTTTGGAATTTTCTACGGGCTTTATTTTTACTTGCCCGACCGTAATATATAAGGGGCAAGTATTGTAATCGCGAAAATTTTCGATGTCGAGATTTTGACGGATGACCACGTTTCATGGTCCAGGGAATCCAAAAAACCTATTTTCGAAGTGCCGTGTGTGTGTGTGTGTGTGTGTGTGTGTGTGTGTGTGTGTGTGTGTGTGTGTGTGTGTGTGTGTGTGTGTGCGTGCGCGTGCGTGCGTGCGTGCGTGCGTGCGTGCGTGCGTGCGTGCGTGCGTGTGTGTGTGTGTGTGTGTGTGTGTGTGTGTGTGTGTGTGTGTGTGTGTGTACACGATAACTCAAAAACGGTTTAACTTAAAGAGTTCGTTCTGGTACTAAAAAATTCTCCTATTAAATGGGAAGAACCCTATTTTTTTTTATGAAAATCGGTTGACTAGAAATGGGAGTTTACTCGTGTCGATTTTAAGATTTTTGCGAATATTTAGCAACAGAAAAATATTTCGAAAAAATTTATTGAACAAAAGTTACTATAAATGCAATAACTAATAACTTTTATTTGAGACGTTTTTTGATAAAACGAAAAATTTCGAAAATTTTTTGTAAAATTATTTAAAATTTTTCCAAGTCTCAATTTTTTCATACTTATATGTAACGTTTCCATGGTCATGATAATTAATTCGTAACTTGTAAAGCAAGCCTTGGACAAAAATTTGTATAAAACATAATTAATTTTTTTTTTTTTTTAATTTACATTTTTTTTTAAATATATTTTTTATGGGAGGGCAAGTCTAGCGGAGGTTTCCCTTCGCCACTGGTTTAATTTAATAATGTTTTTTATACTTACGGGTAATTCGTTTGATAACATAATTTTTGTTTCTAGAGTTACTGAATTATTAATCGTTGTGTTTAAATTATGAAAAAAGTTATGAAATTGAGCATTTAGTTGGGTTTTATTTAATACTAGCTGAGTACCCGTGCTTCGCTACGGTACAATGACGATCTCATTAGTGTCATTAGTGTAAAATACTCAGTTGTTAATCAGTGTTTAATCATGTGTATGGGTAATCTTTGTAAGCAAAAACCTAGTCGATTTCTCAGTTGTCAATTGTTTTATTGAGGAATCCTCTTTTTCACTACATAGAGGTCACAAACTGAGTAAAAAAAACTTTCGAACTTTTAAATATTTTAAAAAGACATATATGCCAAAAAGAAATATTATAACTCAACAAACGAAGGGAACACAAAGGGTTCTAAACCCTGAATGCAGATCCACCCTTTTAGGGGTTGGTTAGGGTAAAATTTTAAAATAAGTTTAAGTTTAACTAAGTATGGGTAACTTTTGTAAGCAAAAACCAAGTTAATATTTCAATAGTCCTGAGACATATTTACCCCCTTAGCCTTATTCAGCCCATTTCACCCCCTTAGGGATCGAATTTTGAAACGTTCCGTATAAGTGGGTGCTTACGTCGTGGAGGGAATATTTTTCCCGAATTTCATGTCTCTATGTCAAGGGACGTTCTACCGAATAAAAAATACTAATTAACCCCGTTAGGGATGAAATTTTGTCAAAACGCTTACTAAATATTTTAAATAGAAAGCTATGTAGGTATCTATTTAATATAAACCTATGTAAGTTTTCTATAATTCACCCCGAATATAACGTTGCTAACTCCACTAATGTGTCTAAAGCATGTTGGCAAGTAATTAATAATAATAGAAAAGTATCTAAAACCCGTCAGAATAGAAATAATACTCTAACACCGGACAATTTAAACACTTATTTCACCACCTTTGCCAGTGAATTAATAAACAAACTACCCGCTTCGAACACAAATCCATCTTCCTTAATGTCGTCAATGTCTCTTCCTCCTAACGGAACGTTTCTTTCAAGACTGTTACGTACAATGTTGTTAGAGAAATAATCACTTCATTAAAAAGTAGTAACACAAAGGATGCCTATGGCCTAACTACCAACCTATTAAAGGAAATGAAAAATGTCATCATAATACCTCTCACTAAGGCAATCAATCATTGCATATCAACTAATTATTTTCCAGATAGTTTAAAACTAGCATCAGTTATTCCCCTTTTCAAAAAGGGAGACGAAAAGGATCCTAATAACTACCGTCCAATCTCTATTCTACCTACCCTGTCTAAAGTTCTAGAAAAAGCTCTATTTTTACAAATAGCTTCTTACTTTGAAGATAAAAATCTGTTTAATCCTTCACAATTTGGCTTTAGATCAAACAAATCAACAGTAGACGCAATTTTACATTTTCTGAACGAAGTTTCTGTTGCTTTAGAAAATGGTGAATTCTGTATGGCATCATTTTATGATTTAACTAAAGCTTTTGATTGCGTATGTCCCACTATATTACTTGAAAAACTCTCATTATATGGTTTCACACCTGAAAGTTGCTCCCTTTTAGAATCATATCTTTTAAATAGAATTCAATATGTTAAATTTAATAATAAATTATCTGAAAATTTGTCTCTTTTGTATGGAGTTCCACAGGGATCAATTCTAGGACCTCTCTTGTTTATTATATACATCAATGACCTGCCTGCATCAATTTCCACAATTTCCAAATCTATTTTATATGCAGATGACTCTAATTTTGTTTTGAGGTCATCAGACTATGATCAGCTATTAAATGATACTGGTCACTGTTTCGAGGAAGCTAAGCTCTGGTTTATATCTAATAAACTCTCTATGAATGACGACAAAACTTAAAATATGCTCATCAGCTGTAGAAAGCACATTTATGAAAATGAAGCATGCGTAAAATTTCTTGGTATTTACGTAGATCCGAAACTAACTTGGGAGCAACACATTAATCATTTATGTAGTACTTTGTGTAAATCAATTTACTTGCTAAGACAACTGGCTAATTCGGTTTCAAATCCTATTCTCCTGATGGCATATTTTGGGTTGTTTCAGTCACACATGTCTTATGGGATATTAGCCTGGGGACATGCGTCATTGTCATATAGAGTTTTTAGGCTACAGCGCCGAGCATTGAGAATAATTGCACGCATTTCCTATAGGGCTGATTGCCGTTCAAATTTCGTTAATTTTAATATTATGACCTTGCCTTCTTTGTACATTTTTCAAAGTCTACTCTATGTACACAAAAAAATTTCAGATCTATCTACGTATGAAGAAAATCATAGTTACCAATACAAGAAATAAAAGTAACATCTACCCAAAATTTTTACGTCTTGATAGATCTAAAAATAGTGAAAATTATTATGGCATTAAGTTTTACAATACATTACCGAGCAAGCTCAAAACTCAAAATTTTACAAACTTTAAAAAAGTAATAAAAGATATTTTAACAAAAAACCCGATGTATGCCATAAGTGAGTTCCTAGAATATTTTATCCAATTGACTATATTTCTTATATATCTGCATATTTGATGTTATAATACTTTATATTTATGTTTATATCTATGTCCTCATTTTGTAAATTTTATATATTTGTAATTTTGACTGACTAAAAACAGTCTTTGATATTGTAATTTAGTCAATAAATATATTATTATTATTATTATAGATTCATCCCTTTAGGGCAAAATCCTGAATATATGTTGCAACATTTGTATGGGTAACCTTTGTAAGCAAAAACCAAGTCGATATCTAATTGGTTCTAAGAGATATTGCGGAATTCCTGGAATCATATTTCACCCCCTTTTTACCCCCTTAGAGGTCGACTTTTGAAAAATCTCTTCTTAGTGGAATATATTTTGCGAATTCGTATCTTATAGAATTTGTATCTATGTCCAAAAAACGTTCTATCGAATAAAAAATACCTATTTACCCCATTAAGGGTGAAATTTAAAAAAAAACTGTCAAAATTGTTTCGAGGTATTTTAAAAAGACATCTATGTGCCAAAAAGGAATGTTATGACTCAACAAACACAGGAAATACGACGGGATGTATAATTCACCCCAAAAGTAGATTCCCCCTTTAATGGTTGATTAGGATAAAATAATGAAATAAGTCTCTCGCATTTGTATGGGTAATGTTTATAAGCCAAAATCAAATCGCTCATAACTTATTGGTCTTAAGAAATATTAAAGAATCCTTGAAATCACATTTCACGCTTTAGGGATGCAATTTTAAAAAATTGTCAAAACCATTTCGAGATTGTTTAAAAAGACAACCATCAGCCAAAAATAAATGTTATGACTCAACAAATACAGGAATACGACGGGATGTATAGCTAGGTCCGAATGTAGATTCACCCTTTTAGGGGTTGATTAGGACAAAATCCTGAAATAGATTTTTTAGCCTTTTTATTGGTAATCTTTATAAGCAAAAACCAAATCGATACTTTATTGGTCCTCAGAGATATTAGAGTATCATTGAAATCACATTTCACCCCTTTTAACCCTTTCGGGGAAATTAAAAGAACTGCCAAAAATATTTCGAGATATTTAAAAAAGACATCTATGTGCCAAAAAGGCATGTTATAAGTCAACAAACACAGAAAATACGACTGCATGTATAATTCACCCCGAAAAATCCTGAAATAGGTTTTTCGGCATTTGTATGAGTAATATTTGTCAGAAAAAACCAAGTCGATATTTTATTGGTCCTAAGAGTTATTAAGAAATCCTTGAATTCACATTTCACCCCTTTTCACCCTTAAGGGATGCAATTTTAAAACACTGTAATTATTATTTGGAGATATTTTAAAAAGACACTTATGTGCCAAAGAGAAATTTTCTAACCCAACAAACTCAGGAAATACGACGCCATGTTTAATTCACCCCGATTGTATATTCACCCCTTTACGGGTTGATTAGGACAAAAATCTGAAATAAGTTTTACGGAATTTGTATGAGTAGGTAATCTTTTAAGCAAAAATTGGTCCTAACAGATATTAAGGAATCCTTAAATTCACATTTCACCCCTTTTCACCCTTTAGGGACGTAATTTTAAAAAACTGTCAATACTATTTCGAGATATTTTAAAAAGACACTTTTTTGCCAAAAAGAAATTGTATAACTCAACAAACACAGGAAAGACGACGGGGTGTATAATTCACCCCGTTTGTAGATTAACCCCTTTAGGGGTTGATTAGGACAAAATCCTGAAATAATTTTTTCGGCATTTGTATGGGTAATCTTCGTAAGCAAAAAGCAAGTCGATATCTTACTGGTCCTAAGAGATATTAAGAAATCCATGAATTCCCATTTCTCCCCTTTAATGGCTGCAATTTTAAAACACTGTCAATATTATTTCGAGATATTTTAAAAAGTCACGTATATGCCAAAAAGATATTTTATAACTCAACAATCTCAGTAAATACGACGGCATGTATAATTCACCCCAATTGTATACTCACCCCTTTAGGGGTTGATTAGGATAAAAACCTGAAATATGTTTTTCGGTATTTGTATGAATAATCTTTGTAAGCAAAAACCAAGTCGGTATCTTATTGGTCCTAAGAGATATTGAGGAATCCTTGAATTAACATTTCACCCCTTTTCACCCTTTAGGGACGTAATTTTAAAAAACTGTCAATACCATTTCGAGATATTTTAAAAAGACACTTATGTGCCAAAAATAAATTTTATAACCCAACAAACACAGGAAATACACCGGGATGTATAATTCACCCCGATTGTAGATTCACCCCTTTAAGGGTTGCTTAAGACAAAATCCAAAAATTGGTTTTTCGGCATTTGCAAGGGTAGTTTTTGTAAGCAAAAACCAACTCGATATCTTATTAGTCCTAAAAAATATTAAACAATCCTTGAAATCAAATTTCATCCCTTTTCACCCTTTAGGGGTTAAATTTAAAAAAGTTGTCAAAACCATTTCGAGATATTTTAAAAAGACGCCTATGTGCCAAAAAGAAACCTTATAATTCAATAAACACAGGGAATACGACGGGATGTATAATTCACCCCAATCGTAGATCCACCCTTTAGGGGTTGATTAGGACAAAATCCTAAAATATATTTTTCGGTATTTGTATTAGTCTGGTGCCTACGTCGAAAGATACTGCACTTGATGATAATGGAATGCCATTTGGCACACGCGTTCCTTATAAAAATTAAATCATTTTGACCCGTAGCACCTATTTGTGCAAATTCAAGATGGCGGCGAAACTAGCGCGCCAATTACGATAACGATAACTGATTCTTATGATACAACAAAATAGCTAAATACATATTGGTACCATGGACCTTAAGCTACAATTTGCCGCGTAGTACGCGAATAACCGTCACTTAGTTTATAAGATACCGTCCATAATTCATTCTCAGACGCAAAAAAGTGATTTCGGAAATGGCTAACGAATTTCGTATGATATGGCTCATTTTCTATTAATTTAATGCCGTAGATTACGAATCTGTTATCAAAACTGCGAAAATTTAAAATTTTTATAGATTTTTTTCCCAAATTCGAGACATGATGATATTCTCTGTCACTGCAAATCTGCGTATATTAATATTTTGTTTCAATTCTTCCTAAATCTGTAGGGAATATCCTTGGTTACAAGAATATGTGCGGAATTTTTCTCTGCGGGGCGCCAAAATTAAGGTAGCGGCCGAAATATGTAAAATCTCAACTTCGTATTATTTTGACTCTTTATATCGTTTTCAACCAAAAAAATGGCATAAGACTTGTTATTATCCCCATTGTAGCCAAGGATATTCCCTACAGATTTAGGAAGAATTGAAACAAAATATTAATATACGCAGATTTGCAGTGATAGAGAATATCATCATGTCTCGAATTTGGGAAAAAAATCTATAAAAAATTTTGATTTTCGCAATTTTGATAACAGATTCGTAATCTACGGTATTAAATTAATAGAAAACGAGCCATATCATACGAAATTCGTTAGCCATTTCGAAAATCACTTTTTTGCGTCTGAGAATGAATTATGGACGGTATCTTGTAAACTAAGTAACGGAAATTCGCGTACGACGCGGCAAATTGTAGATAAAGGTCCATTGTACAAATATGTATTTAGCTATTTTGCTGTATCATAAGAATTAGTTATCGTTATCGTAATTGGCGCGCTAGTTTCGCCGCCATCTTGAATTTGCCAAGATTCACAAATAGGTGCTGCGGGTCAAAATGATTTAATTTTTATAGGGAACACGTGTGCCAAATGGCATTCCATTATCATTAAGTGCAGTATCAACCAAATATGGTGCGTAGGCACTAGACTATATGGGTAATCTTTGTAAGCAAAAAGCAAGTTGATGTCTTATTGGTCCTAAGAGATAATAAGGAATCCTTGAAATCACAATTCATCCCTTTTCACCCTTCAGGGGTGAAATTTAAAAAAACTGTCAATACCATTTCGAGATATTTTAAAAAGACACCTATGTGCCAAAAAATAATGTTGCAATTAAACGAACACAGGAAATACAACGGGATGTATAATCCACCCCGATTGTAGGTTCACCCCTTTAGGGGTTGATTAGGACAAAATCCTGAAATGAGTTTTTCGGTATTTGTATGGGTAATCTTTGTAAGCAAAAACTAAGTCCATATCCTATCGACCCGAAGAGATATTAAAGAATCCCTAAAATCAAATTTCACCCCTTTTCGCCCCTTAGGGGTTGAATTTCGAAAAATCTCTTCTTAGTGAGTGCTTACGTCATGGAGGGAATATACTCTCCAAATTTCAAGTTTCTAGGCCCAGAGGTTCGGGCTGGGCGGTGATGAGTGAGTCAGTCAGTCAGTCAGGACACTGCTTTTTATATATATAGATAGATAGATAGATTAGTCTAGTGCCTACGCACCATATTTTACGTCGATACTGCACTTGATGATAATGGAATGCCATTTGGTACACGTGTTCTTTATAAAAATTAGATCATTTTGATCCGCAGTACCTATTTGTGAATCGAGGCAGATTCAAGATGGCGGCGAAAATAGCACGCCAATTACGATAACGATAACTAATTTTTATAATAGAGCAAAATAGCTAAATACATATTTGTACAATGGACCTATAGCTACAATTTGCCGCGTCGTACGCGAATAACCATCACTTAGTTTATAAGATACCGTCCATAATTTATTCTCACACGCAAAAAAGTGATTTCCGAGATGGCTTACGAATTTCGTATGATATGGCTCGTTTTCTATTAATTTAATGTCGTAGATTACGAATCTGTTAACAAAATGGCGAAAATTTAAAATTTTGATAGAGTTTTTTCCCAAATTTGAGACCTGATGAAATACTCGATCACTGCAAATCTGCGTATATTAACATTTTGTGTCAGTTCTTACTTAATCTGTAGGGAATATCCTTGGCTACAAGAATATATGCGGAATTTTTCTCTTAGGGGCGCCGAAATTAAGATAGCGGCCGAAATATGTAAAGTCTCAACTTCGCAACAAGAAAGTATTTTTTTCGGGTAAAATACAACCTTATATGTAGCAAATCTTTAAATTAACTCGATTTTCGAAATCTACGACTTCAATATATCCGTAATTGATATACAACTCAACAAATTTGACTTAAATAGCAAAATTCGATTTTCGAGCTTTATTTCGAAAGCGGCTTCATTTGAGACCAGGTGCTGCGACGAATCTAAGCAAATTGATACATTCCGTATATGCATTGAGTATCTTACTTAAATGTCATAATTTACAGCCGTTCCGGCCAGATATGTCAAATTTTTTATTTCATTTCGGGCAAAATCCGAATAATAACAAGTCTAATGCCTTTTTTTATTTAATTTTTGTAATTTACAGGTTCTATTTGGTCGAAAACGATATAAAGAGTGTCAAAATAATACGAAGTTGAGACTTTACACATTTCGGCCGCTACCTTAATTTCGGCGCCCCGCAGAGTATAATTCCGCACATGTTCTTGTAGCCAAGGATATGCCCTACAGATTTAGAAAGAATTGAAACAAAATGTTAATAAACACAGATTTGCAGTGATAGAATAGATATCATCATGTCTCGAATTTGTGAAAAAAATCTATCAAAATTTAAAATTTTCGCCATTCTGATAACAGATTCGTAATCTACGGCATTAAATTAATAGAAATACGAAAATCGTTAGCTATTTCGGAAATCACTTTTTTGCGTCTGAGAATGAATTATGGACGGTATCTTGTAAACTAAGTAATGAATATTCGCATACGACGCGGCAAATTGTAGCCAAAGGTCCATTGTACAAATATATATTTAGCTATTTTGCTCTATTATAAAAATTAGTTATCGGTATCGTAATTGGCGCGCTAGTTTCGCCGCCATCTTGAATTTGCCAAGATTCACAAATAGGTGCTGCGGGTCAAAATGATTTAATATTGATAAGGAACACGTGTGCCAAATGGCATTCCATTATCATCAAGTGCAGTATCTTTCGATGTAGGCACTAGACTATAGATAGATAGATAGATAGATTTAATGTCATTATTTTTGCAGAACTATATTATTTTGCAGGTTGATTTTGAAAATTTTACGTTAATAATCGTTATTATGGCAAGTAACATAGCAAAGTGTATATGCCATATCTAAATGATTTGAAGGAACAATATGTTGTTTTTAATTTTTCATTATTGTTTTTCATTTTCATCTGTCAAAAAACGAAAAAATTTGCAATTAATAATTTAGCTGTAATGGTTACAGTTTGGAGCAAAACAATACACCAATATGGATTCTAAAACAAAATATTAATGATTACTTAGTGTTAATTAAATAAACATTAAAGATATTTCGATTTTCATATTATTTAAAAACGTTACCTATAAATAGGGGGACCAAATTTCAGTGAAGGGAAACCGGGACACAGGGAAAAAAAAGGTCTTTGTTTCCTCCCAGATACAAGTGAAGAGCAAAAAAAAACGGTCCTCACCTCCCCAAATTTAAAGTGAAGAGCAAAAAAAAATAGGTCCTCCCCTCCCAAATTCAAAGTGAAGAGCAAAAAAAAAAAGGTCCTCACCTCCCCCAAATTCAAAGTGAAGAACAAAAAGAGTCCTCACCTCAAAAACCGGGACAATCGGGCGTCCCGAGAACATTTTTCGGGACACCGGGACAATTGACCTAAAACCGGGACAATCCCGGAAAAACGGGACGGATGGTCACCCTACCTATAAATATAACTTCGAATCCTTATTTATATATTTATAAAATCATTATTCTATAATATAAAGTATCTGGACTGTATATATTAGTATATATCTATCAAAAATACATATTTTTTGCTCCAAAATTTAAAATATTCATAAAATTTTGGTAACAAAAATAATGTCACATGTATTTTAAACTTCCAAAGGATTCAGGTCTCAGATGGTAGCACATGTATGTGACAACACACTATGGTCTATTGCCTTGGAGCACAGCGCCGCCACTGGTAATGTCCCTATTCAATAATATTTGGCATCTTAAAATTCTCATTCTAACGGGGCGTTTCGGGGTCAAAACTTCCTTCTATTGACTTAACAATTTCGAAAGTTATGGACCCACACACACAAACTGAAATCTATTATATATATAAGAAATCCATTACGTTATTAGCCATGAATTAAAAAAATAATTAAAAACTTGTAGATTTTTAGTTTAACCCCTTTGCGTTAAAGGGTATGGTACAGTATTTTTTTTTGTATTTCGTTATTTACTTAACATCACAATATATATAAAAGAGTAGTTTGGAATACAGAAATGATAATTTTCCATTCTACGTAAAATTAAAATATTTCACTTAACAATTACGTAACAGCAAAAATTCACATAACAAAAATCCCATGAAGTACGGGCTCGCCAGATAGTACAGTATATCAGTCAGCTGTCCACTATTTCCCATATCTCACTTTTTTATATACATGCAATATGAACTAATAATTTCTTTCCCTGCCCACCAAGTAAACCAGGCCTGGTGACCTCAACTGGTGGTCTGTAAACCATGCCTTAAGAAACACTGATCTAAGCAATTGCGTCTATATGCCCTTTCAATGGTCATTAAAAAAAAATAAAATATGGTCTACAAAGCATTGCTCCTGTTATGAAGAGCATTATTTGCAAGTATTTTATGCCATTTGAATAACTTGAAAGATTCAAAAATATAAACAAACAGTAACCGGTACGTACCTATGTTGTTCAGTGGAATTACCGATTGGTTGCCCTAGCATGCTAGACATAGAACGCACTATAAAATAGGAACAGACACCCCAACTGTACTTTACGAAGTTACCAACCCAACAGTTTCACATGGAATTACTGCACATCAAAAGTGTAACCAGTCACTTTAGCTAATTACTGCTGTACTTAATTTAAAATTTTGAGAAATAAGTAAGAAAAAAGTGAGATCCTTTAAAAAACCGAAGATTTGGAATTAAAGTCAGAATTCGCAATAAAATCCTGAGTCTCCAGATCAAAACTGGAGTCTCTGAACGAAAATCAGAGAGTTGGAAGCCCTACAGAGCGCAGCAAAGATTTGTATGGTCCTCTTAACTAAAACAGTTAATTTGAATAAACTGTAAATATTAGTTTACAGTAGTTTGCTTGTTGTTAATTTTTGTAAATTTAATAAAATATAAGTTTAATCAAAAAGCTTACCATATTTACTATTCGATGTAAGTCCTTTCAGTAAAACTCGATGAATATACTGTGTATGTTTATTCTCTCCGCCATCCACAAACTTCTCAGATGTTCCTGTCGCTGTCAATATCAATCCATTGATTCCATATTCAACATGTGAACTCTGTGTGTCATTTCTTGTTGACCAAGTAACCACAATTTCGTATTCATTTTCTCCATAAGAAATATGTACTTGTTCAGGTTGATAGGAAACATGACAAGTTACTGTTTGAAATAATAATATTATTGCAAATGACAATAAATACATATCGTCGCTTATAATTATGAATAAGTACTGCACAATTTCTTCGTTTTGCGTTTTAATCAGTGTATTTGTTTGAAGAATGAAAGATAATTTTGCGTTTTTAAAAAGCTCTTATTAAATATGTGAATAATGTCTATTTTAGTATGAAATGTCAGTCGTCATGTAAAATTGTAATAAAAACAAAAAATAAATTAGATATTTTATTGAAATTTATAACATTTTGTATATCCAAAGGCCTAATTAAAAACATTATTAATTTTTATGATTGATATGCCATGAAAATATTGATGTAATTCAAAAAATATATCAAACACCGGATACACAACAAGAAGCGCTATATTCAAAAAATCTTTTAAATAATAGAAGTATTTAAAAAATGAGTATTTTAAAAATCACATAATCATTTTATGATCTATTAAATATATTGATTAACTTTTAATATTCAAGGTCACTTCTGCTGGTGATGAAATTGTAAAATAAATCTGTGTATTTAGTGTATTTTAAATTTTAAAGTAATGTTCGTTCTGTTATGTATAATTGTGTGGTGTGTTAGGGTTTACTGTGCTGGTGAGGACATAAGCTCTAAGATTTAAATATTTTATATTTTTAAATAAATAATTTTAGTTTACGTACATAAATAAAATAATGTTAAGTGTAGTGGGCTTATTTTATATATTATAAATATAATTATGAAGGAAAAACATGTATAAACGCTTCCTGTCTAAACGTCGATGACTAATATAACCTAAAAGTATGTTTTCCTTATTTGTTTACATAAATATAATCGCATAAATACAAATTTTACGCCTTTTATTAATTTTAAATGTAGTGTTAAGAGTTTAAAGTAATCAAAATGACTGAAAACAACCGGTATGATATATTGAACAATCCTGGATTTTTTGAATTATATGAAGACATTCAAAAAGTATTGACTGTACTACCTAATGTACCTTTAAAAACAATAATATCAGGTTTATCGAATCTCCCTGAAAAAAACAGAGTTTTATCATATTTAAAAATTTATTTTTATGAAAACAAAATAAATGATGAAGGTCGTAATTCTATGAAATATGAAATTAAACTTTTGGAAGATTTACTGCCTGATTATTCCAAAGATTCAATCATAATGAACTTAATGAAAGTACAAAATAAACAATATAGAGTACAGTATGTATTAAGAAAATATTTTGATGAAAAGTATAAACATAAACGCCCACTTGACGATCCAAGTGATGTAGATACAACGCCAGACAAAAAAATTAAAATTACTGATTTATCAGAAGATAAAACTTATATCATAGACTTGGATGATAGTCAGGAATCTGTTAAATATGTGGAAAAGAAAAATACTATGCCGCAGACAGTGATACAAGTTTTAAAAGAACTTTTTCCTAATGCATCGCAGGAATACCTGTTGGGAATTTGTTCTGAATATGGTTATAAATTAAAAGACGTGTTGTCGCATGATGAATTGAATATGTTTATTAACCAAGTTATAGTTGCTAATAGCACTGAACATTCCTGTCAGACATGTGAACCTCAGCCCAGTACCAGTTCTTATGGGTTAGAACTAGTTGCTGCAAAAGAAGATTTGCGTGATCGTGAAAGCTCTACAACAATTGAATATGATTTCGATTGGGATTCTGGATTAAATTTAGGTAAGGGTTTTTTAATTATTTTTTTATAATCGTAGCTGGAATGATTTAAGAATATTCCTCTAAATTTTATAAATGTGTGTTTTGTTCTTTTGAAGAAAATAATCATCACAGAACACAATATATTAAGAACGGACACTGGTAGCAAAAAAAATTAGTATGTTCCCTCTAGGAATGTACCAATGAACCAGTGTTGCCATCTCCGTATAATGAAATAATCGTACGCTGTAGCGAAAATTATCGTATTTTCATAAAAATTATCGTACACCCGCGAGACAGGATAGTAAAGTAATAAAATTTTGAAAATTTCATTTTTATTCACTTACAGTCTGTTCCAAACGGTTAAGCGGAACTAAATGGGAATTTCGTTCTTTTAGGTTGTCATGAAAAGGGACCTTGCTTGGTTTATTTCATTTTTCACATTGAAATGTCAAAATTTAAAATTCCAACAATGAAACCATGGAAACGAATGACATATGTCATTTTTTTTAACGTATTTTAATGACAAAAAAATAAATAAATGGGAAATTTGTATTAAGAATGACACAAAAAATCATAATATAAAGAAAATGACATTTTAAAATGATATTAACCTTAACCAAAAAATGTTTATTGTAAGTATGATTTACAAAGCTTAAACAAAACGGCCGAAAAGCATGATTTAAACGATGAAAGTAACTAGATTGTCAAATCTAGTTCCGCCCAACCGTTTGGAACAGACTTTATCAATACATTTTTATTATAATTTATTATTGAGAGGAAATACGTACACTAATAATCTACAGGCGATTCTCAACGTTTAGGAGGAACTAAATGGAAATTTCGTTCTTTTAGGTTGTCACGAAAATGGACATTTCTTGGGTTATTTCATGTTTCACGTTCGTATGTGAAAATTTTAAATTCCAACAGTGAAACTATGGAAACGAATGACATTTATTAAAAATTTGCATACATTTTTACCAGTGATGGGCGTTTACGTGTAAACATTAGTTGTTTACGTATACATGTAAACAGTGCGTAAACAATGTCAACAACATGTAAACAGCGTCAACATGTCAACACATGTAAAATTTTTAAATAGTGAGGTTAAGGCGTTCATTTGTCGTGTTTGTCCTATGAAATATGACTGTTATTAGATGTATAAATCAAAAATAAGGCTGATTAATATGTACCTTGATTATTTATTTTTTTGTTATTAATTTATTATTTTGTGTAAAACATATTTATTCATTTAAAATAAAGATTGACATTTTTCTTGCAATTTATGTGTTTTTCTTTAATTACATTATTTGTCTTTAATTTTAATTAAAACAAATTATCGTTGTAAAAGTAAAAACAAAAGGTAAGAACAATTTAATTAATAAATTGTATCAATGATTAATTATTTTAATTATATGCAGACTTTTTTAAAATATACGTAACACTAATAACAACGTTCATTTTAATACCTTATTAAGTAATTAAATACATTTTTTTATTAAAAAAGTAAGATTACATGAATGACAGAAGCTAATACGCATGCGCAGTAAGTGTTTACATGTTTACCTGTTTACATCGAAAAAAATATTTTTGTTTACACCATTTGTTTACACGTAAACATTGGTGTAAATTTACGTGATGTAGTCTACGCGCCCATCACTGATTTTTACATATTTAGAAGACAAAAAAATAAATAAAAAATGGGAAATTTTTTTTAAGAATGACAAAAATTAAAATGTAATGAAAATGACATTTTATAAGAACAATCAATTTAATCTAGAATTTGCAATGTAAGTATGATTTACCAAGTTTTAAAAAATTACCAAAAATCAGAATTAATAGATAAAAATTACTAGATTTCAAAGCCCAGTACCGCCTAAACGTTTGAAATAGCCTGTACTATATACTTCAAAATTATAATTAAATGAGGATAGGTACAATATTATTCAATAAGTAACATCAATAATCAAAAGTTGTGATTTTATATATAATATATTTATTCTACATTAAATGCTTCATTAAAAATCATCATTTTAATTTTTCATCACGTTTTTAAATTTATACATATTGCTATTTGGTTTCTCAAACATATCTTTTCCCGGTTTGAAATTTTGACAAGAACCATGTTTCTTCACATGCTGACTGGATAAAACAACGCCGTTAACTGTGTAAAATAATTAAAATAATTTTGCTAAATACTCTTTCACATTGCGCATTTGAATATGGAAGACATAAGACATTTAATGCAAACAATGCAAGGATTTGAAGGCTAGATAATTTCATTGGAATAGTTGAGATACTTGATCCAAAACTCATCTGAACTTTCTTGTCCAGGTAATTCAATTTTTGAATGAGGCATTGCTCTTCATTCTTCATTAATGTAGTAGGTAGAGTCGATTCAAATAGTGTTGAGTATATCAATAAAACTGTGCAGAAACCATTTTTCGTCTGGACGGGTCTAATTTACTTATAATAGGGGTGTTAGGTTTGTTACTCATAGCCGTAGAAGTCTTGTATGAGGTAGGAGCTTTCAACATGTTTATATACAATATCTATATTATTAAAATACATCTAGAATTCAAAGCCGTATTTTTTAATACGAATTATTTGTTAGTGACAGACGACGTAAGTAGAAAAATACACAACAGTAGGATAAGTTGAGGTTATGAAATTAATTTACGTTTTGATTTTAAAAACAGTGTTTTACAAAATGCAGAAGCAAGTAGTGGGACGTAAAGGACAAGTGCTTCATAGTCAGAGCCGCGAAATTATTAATAATGTTATGCAGTTCATGAAGGAGGAAGTTAATCTAAAAAACTTCAAAATTCCTGTAACAAATTTCCGGGAGCGAGTGATTTCTGCAACTGGCATCTCTAAGAGTACATATGACCGATATAAATTTAATAATAAAATTAATTTTACTGCAATATATATTTTTTCCCCGTCTGGTCGGCATATTTATTTTTTTATTCATAATTAATTTGCCTTCTGTCATTGATGACTGACATATTTATAATAAACAGCATTTTTATATTTTTTCATTTATATTTTAATAAATAGCTTTTAAATCGTCCCTTAACTAATTCAATAAAAAATATTTAATTGTCCCATTTGGTTTGAAAATATTTTATTTGTCTCCCCCCCTGGCGTTATCTTGTTTGCGCAATTTTGTAACGGTCGTGTATCCTTTTCTATTTGAATCCACTCTACGCAAGCAGTCATCTTGGAAATCCCCGTTAAATGAAATGCAAAACATGTACGTGGTAAGATGCAACCTACGTACCTTACTTAGTAAGGTACAAACTCTTTCCTATGAACCTTATCAGTTGCGCTGCTTTTTGGAACTACATTCCGTAGACGCAGAACAGGGCAAGTTAAGCATTTACAAATATCTTTAATTCCAGATAAAATATTATCGTACCAATTATCGTACAGTAGTCAAAATTATCGTATTTTACGTACGATAATGAAAACTGTATCGTACATCGTACAGAGAGTCAAATTATCGTATGTGTACGATAATTATCGTATGGTTGGCAACACTGCAATGAACTAAACAACAACAACCGCCAAATTTAAATTTTACTATCTGATTTACGTTCATAATTACAAGCTGTTCACTTTTGTAAGAACACACTAGATCTGGTTATTTTGGTTACTTTTATGGTGTGTTATTATCTGTCTCATTTTGTAATACGGAACTAACAGTAACAGTTCATTTTTTATGTTGTATATTGACAATACATTTATAATATTGTCATAGTATTGGTTCACACGGATACGCCAAAGTCTGTTTACACCACAACAGTCACCAAAATCTGTTTACACCACAACAGTCACCAAAGTAACCATATCTAGTTTCGTATTACAAATTGAGACAGATTATACTGACTTTAAATGTCAATTAAAAATATTCCTTACGCTGTAAAACCGACTTTAGATTGATAAGGTTATGATCATTATAATTAAGATATCATTTTTCATTATGACATATGTCAAATGATCAACATTTTAAAAAAGTGAAATTTTTTAATACCAACATGACATACAGCTTCAAAGGTGCAAACTAAAGTCACTATATTATACAAAGTAGCGCAACGGCGGTCATGCTGGGGCTAAAAATGTCGCCAACACAAATGATGTTCAGTGATTCCAACAATACAAAAATAAGGAACTAGTACTACCAATAATTTTATTTTAAACATTGTAATCACGATTTTTTTAATCAAAGATGCTCTATAACAAAATTGTGCTACAATTTCAATTATTTTTTTAATTTTTTTTAAAATAAAGTGGATATAATATATAAATTTAAATGAAACTTAACCTTAAATATTCAAACTGCTGACAAAGGAGGTTATTAAATTAGAGCGAGAAAGAGAGATGTGACAGCGCAGACGCAAACTTAAGAACGTAAAAATTGCTGCTTTAGTTTGCTTAATAGGGGAACCAGTGTTGCCAATCAAACCCTGGGGTCTGTCGGCTTCTTCAAAGGCTTGCGCTACTTTGTATAATATAGTGACTTTAGTACAAACTATTGAAAACAAAATTCCCTCATAGTTTGTTCTTACAAAAGTGAACAGCTTATACTATTATTATTGTATTATCTGTCTCATTTTGTAATACGGAACTAACAGTGAAAGTTCATTTTTAGGGTTTTGTAGGTATGACCAAAAAACCCTTATACCGTCATTTTGTCGTCTGTCTGTCTGTCTGTCTGTCTGTCTGTTCGGTAAAAATTGTAGCCAAACGGCTAAACCTAGAGAGTTGAAATTTGGCATGCTTATACAACTCTTTGACCCGCACATAGGAAAAATACTAAAACATCTAAAAAACATATCCCTCGAAAAATATAAACAAATATGTGCTCTTCGAAAAAAAAAAATATTTTTTTTAAATTCTGAGTAGGGTATCAAATGAAAGCCCTTAGTACGTGGATTAACGATCAAAATTTTATTTTTGCAAAATAAATTATTTTGATGCGATTTTAGCCAAAATTGTGCAAAAAAATTTTTGTCCCACACCCTGTAGCCCAGATGGTTTAAACTAAAAATCTGAAAAAATTCTAAGTAATGTACATTGGTGTGAACCGGAATAGTACAACAGGAATTTTTGATCAGATTATGTTTTCGGAAAATAACGCATTTTTTTGTGTTTTTAACTAAAATATGTTAACTATTTAATACGTTGTGTAACATACCACATCAGTAGCTCTCGTGGCGTGGTTGGATTTGTCGTACGCTTAATAATATAAGAAACTTGCAAACTAGGGTTCGAATCCCGTTGATTTTTTTTTTTTGCATTTTTATTTTGTTTAAATTATTTTGTTAAAATTCTAGTTATATTTGGTAAATGTTGCATTTCATTTTTAAAAGCGTAAATTTAATAACTAGTGGAAAGTGTTGAAATTATAATTTAATTCTATGTATGACGAAATCAAAGGGCGGGACTTATGATGTAAGCAACCAATGGAAACCATAGGTGCAATTTTCAAAATCATAATGAACTTTGCTATATAAAAAAATACTGCATATATTTAGAAACTTAAATAATGGTATTAGGCATTCGAATTAAAATTCATAAAAAAATATTTTGACATAAAATTTGTTTTGGCATCCCAAATAATCATCGTTCAGTTACTAAATACCTGCAAAACCCAGAAATGTGTGAAAATTCACACTTCACATCAATTTTTTATGTTGTATATTGACAATACATTTATAATATTGTCATAGTATTGGTTCACACGGCTACGCCAAAGTCTGGTTACACCACAACAGTCACCAAAGTAACCAGATCTAGTTTCGTATAATCTGTCTCAATTTGTAATACGAAACTAACTGGTAACTGTTGTGGTGTAAACAGACTTTGGCGTATCCGTGTGAACAAATACTATGATAATATTATAAATGTATTGTCAATATACAACATAAAAAATGAACTTTTTCTGTTAGTTTCGTATTACAAAATGAGACAGATAATATTACAAATTGAGACGGATTATATTAAATATATTTTATTATTTATATTATCAAAAGTTTTACAATTAACAAAGAAATACATATATATTTAAGGGACTATTACCGGTTAGAAAGGCAAAAAATGACCTATAATTAAATTTTTTTTTTCTCGTTTCCTTTATTATAGAACGTTGTGCAACTTTTTTTATTTTATTAATATTATATTCAAGATTATAATTTTTTTTTTTTTTTTTTTTCAATACATAGATAATAATATAGATGGCGCCAAAGTTCAGTAACAAAAAATTATGATGCTCCATGGCCCGGGGTTAATCTCGAAATTGACTTCTGAAACAAAAAATTCAAAAATAATTTTAAAGATGAAGGTGTCTTACATCGTAATTTACCACCTATTATAAAAAAAAGGGTGTAAAAACAAAATGGCGGATAGGTGAAATTTTTTTTTCTAAAAATCTTGTTTTTTTCCTCTTTTACCCTTATCATTTTTTTTTCTTTCAAATTTTTTTACAATTTTCTGGTAAATTACGGTAGAGGACATCAAAATGAACAAAATTCACTAAATTTTAAAAATATCCGTTGTGTAGTTATGGAGAATAAGTCCGGGCCGATTGAAAAAACACCATTTCGAGAAAATCACTTTTAAAGTTTTTTTTAATATTTGTATTGTAATATTTAAAAAAAAAATTAAGTTTCAGCCCTTACAATTGGTTAATCAGCAATCCCTGATCCATATAAAAGTACTCCCGAATCAATCATTTGTTGCTGTTCCTCTTGCTGAGCAGTTTGCTTTGCCAAGCGAGCTTCCTTCGACGCCGCGGTACTATTACCTCCAATATTTTCATATGCATCCCATTACCTCCAATATTTTCAAGAGGGACGTTCTACCTTCATTAAATATTGCTAATGAAATATTAGCAGCCAACTCAGTAACTTCTCTTCCCACAAACGTATGTTTGGGAACGATAGCCCAAAGTGTTTTATATATATATTTTAATGTTTTATTATATGTTTAATTATATATATATATATATATATATATATATATATATATATATATATATATATATATATATATATATATGTAAGTCTTGAAAATAGCAAGTCTTACTATATATAGATTGGGAAATGTAATATGTTTTTATTTCCAGTTTATTGTTTTTACAAAAATATCAATAATCATAATTCATATATTTTTTTAGTAACCAAGTAACTTCAAACTTCATTGAAGCTACTTGATAACTGCTACAGGTACTCCCCCTCCTAAATTATTGTATGAACTCAATATGAGAAGAAAATGTAACACGCTTAAATTTTGCTCGTGTTGAGACAAACGCTGAGGTTATCATGTAATTTTCGTCTACATACGCCGGTTTTAAACGATCAATCGAAACAGTGTCGATTGTATCAGATAATTGCACCTTAAAATATTTTTTATGACGTTCTATAACCTTAAATGGATAACAATATAACAGTACATAGTTTGAGGAAGGATTATTAAGAAATGTAAAGGACGGCGAGCGTCGTTGTTGGCGGCGGCGTCCAACATACGACCCTGTGTTTTAAGCCCCGCGGTAGTTTAAAAATCTTTTTTTTTATCATCATTTTCAGCTGTCATCACTTCTGCCTCTTCCTTTTATGGTTTTGTAGGTATGACCACCAAAAAACTCTTATAACATCATTCATGTGTTCTGTCTGTCTGTACGGTAGAAATGGTAGCCAAACGGAATAACATATAAAGTTGAAATTTGGTATGCTTATACAACTCTTTAACCCATATACAGCTGTCCCATATAAGTGTAAGTCTTGAAAATAGCAAGTCTTACTATATATAGATTGGGAAATGTAATATGTTTTTATTTCCAGTTTATTGTTTTTACAAAAATATCAATGATCATAATTCATATATTTTTTTAGTAACCAAGTAACTTCAAACTTCATTGAAGCTACTTGATAACTGCTACATATATATGTATTTGAACAGAATAACGGTGTTGAGAAGCACACCTGCCGAAACTCGTCAAACCAGCTGTCGCGCACCGAAAAAGCGCATGCACTAAAATTGCAACCAATTTCTTATTTTTTTGAATTTCGTTATAAAAATTTAGGATATGATTTCTGAAGGTATAAGGTATCAAAAAATGTAAAAAAAAACGATTTTTTGAAAATTATAACCGGTAATAGTCCCTTAATAATCCATATACATTAATATAACATATAAATAAGGAATTTAAATAAATAAATCTAAATTAAAGGTGTAAACTATTTATTTTTGAAACACAAAATTATACACAACATTATAATTACTAATTACAAAAACTGTATTAATAAAATTGGAGGCTATACCTGTTTTTTTAATTTTTCGGCCTCATATTTGGTTTCTACACATTTCAGTTCATTATAAGACAATATCCGTAAAAAATCAATTTTTGTCCGTCTTCCCGAGATGTACAATGTTTGTATCAAATACAGTATAAGATGACCAAAATTGGAAATAAAACTCTATTATTTGAACCACGTATTTGAAAATTAACAAGCTTAAATGCGTATTACTTCAACACCAACTGTCATGTGTTTGACAGCTAATGGCGGCTGATCTACAGCTAGAACACGAAGTTTCTGATCGTTTGAAGTCGGGTGTATTCGGAATTTATTTTGCAATCTTCTGCCATCTATCAATGTACCAGAAAACTAAAACTCGAACCAAGGTCATTACATGCCAGTGTCACCCTTCCTATTTCTAGGAGTATGTTTAAAATTTATTGCATTATAAATATTATCCTATGCATTATACTCATGATTAGCGCCGGCACTTGATTTTTTACCGCCCTAGTGAAAAAGTAAAAAAAAAAAAGGAATTGTTATACATAATTGCATTCAACTTTTTGCCGCAGCTTCATGTATTCGATTACCTGTACAGAGTTCGATATTTGTCAACGACATTGGTATCTTTGTCGCCGGTCAAAAGACTAGTACAATCGAACGTCAGCTTCAGCTGACCATCAATCGTCTCGATACATGGGCAACCGAAAATGGCTTCAAATTCTCGACCAGCAAAACTGTGTGTGTCCATTTTTGTAGGAAAAGGGGTGTTCATCCCAACCCTACACTCACGCTAAATGGAGCACAGTTACCATTTGCCGATACTGCCAGATTTCTGTGTCTCGTTTTTGACAGTCGTCTAACTTGGCGGGCACATTTTTTGTCCGTCAAGAACAAATGCCAAAAGTCGCTCAATTTGTTGCGGGTCCTCAGTCACAAGACATGGGGTGCAGACCGCACTGTCATGTTACGTTTATATCGTTCTCTAGTGCGCTCTAAGCTGGACTATGGATGTCTATCTTATGGGTCAGCTAAACACCAAGAGATTCGAATTCTTGACACTGTACATCACACTGGGGTTAGATTGGCCACAGGTGCATTTCGCACCAACCCAATACTAAGCCTGCTGTGTGAAGCAGGCGAGCCGTCACTGTACAATCGTCGTAAAATTCTATCTCTGCGATATATGGCTGCACTTAGTGCCAAGCCAGATCATCCCGCGTATGGCCCTATTCTACAAAATAGGCATACAGAGATTTATGACAGAAAACCAAGAGCCAATAGGCCTTTTGGTCTGAGGACGACATTTTGGGCGATATTGATTTTAATATGCCTGAAATGGCAAGTTTCGTTTTGTGTGCTGTTCCACCATGGACGCTACCGCGTCCACTTGTGAACCTCACATTAACTAGGTTTGATAAAGATACTACGTTGCCTATGGAATACCAACATGAGTTACAAAGAACACTGGTCCCTAGGTTCGAGGATACTGTCATTTTTACTGACAGATCAAAATCCGGAACCAGGGTTGGGTGTGCGTTCGTTGGTTTGAATCCACGCCAACAGTTTCAGTACCGTCTGCACTCCATAACGAGTGTGTACAGTGCTGAGCTGTACGCTATTTTCAAGGCCCTGTGTTTTGTTTCGTCAGAGCAAAGTCGGTCAAGTGTTATCTTGACGGACTCGCTGAGCGCTCTGAATAGTATCCAAGATCCAGATCCAGTGCATCCTCTTGTACTAAAGATCCGGTTGGTACTCTACAATCTGAATGCTCAGAATGTGAGGGTAGAGCTGTTTTGGATACCGGGACATGTTGGTATTAAAGGCAACGAAGCGGCAGATTCAGCTGCATAAGCTGCCTTTCACAGACCTATGATTGATGTGAGTTTCGTTTTTCCAGATGACGCAAAGAGTCATCTGAAACATCTGGTTTTAGACATGTGGCAACATGAGTGGAGCCGCACACAGAACGTTAAGTTACGACAGATTAAGGGAGACGTTAAACCATGGGGTTCTTCCTGCAGGATTAACCGCAGGGAGGAAACCGCCATCACACGCCTCCGTATAGGTCACTGTTGGTGGACCCATGGACACCTCCTTCGAGGAGAAGAGTCCCCTATCTGTGAGACGTGTAACACAGATTTGTCTGTGTTACACTTTTTAACTGAGTGTATACAGTTCGAGGATGTCAGGGAGAGGTTAGGCCTGTGCTATGACCTGTCAGTTGCCTTAGGTGACGACAGAGTACTCATGGACAGGCTGATACTCTTCCTGAGAGAATCGAACTTATTGTTTTATGTGTGAAGTCTTGCACCTTATTTTAATGTGTTTCTAGTTATTGACTGTGATATTCGACGGTAATTGGCGCCTTTACAGCCTCTTACCATCACCCTGAGTCTGTTCAAATTTTCGAACAGACTTTTTATATTATTTATTTGTGTTTGTCATTGCAAGATTTCTTTTATTGAGTATGCGTATTTTTAATGATTTTATCTATTTATTTATTGTCTAATATATGGTTTTTAATGTATAGTCTAGTCATTTAAATGGGCTGCGTTAGGCGCAAATAGCCTTTGTTGCTGTGCGCCAAAAAATTTAACTAACTAACTAACTAACTCAACATTTTGCCGCCTTTCCATATTTTGCGTTAAAAACGAGTAACGCCGACGCTGCTCATGATGAGTGACTCATGTTTAGTGCACACAAGGTGACGTTTATTATTTGTCTTTGAGTCCAAAAAAATATCAGGACTAGTAATTATAATTAGGTCAAGGAAGATTTTAGGTTTTAATATTTTAATTACAACCTAATTGTACTTCATAATGAAATATGCTCATCATGCAATTATTAGAGTGCGGTTAACTTGGGTGATAATTAGAGCTCGGACAAAATAAGTTTTTCTAGGGAATTAGTTTGTTTTTAATTTTTCAGTTTTATGAGCCTGCAAAAATATATGCATTTTTTATTGACTTTTCTAGTGTTAGATATAATTATCCGCAATTCAAATAAATCGAACTGATACTACCTATAGTGGCCCATTGGTATTACAACTTATAATTAATTTGAAGTGTTGTACCTACGTATCAATCAACGTATCACCTTACATAACTGGATAACCGTAGCTCATTAAAATTTTATAATAGATAAAATATAAGATATATTCAATTGACGTGCATATGGTTTTTTTTCTTCAATTTTTGAATATTTTTGTCAACTGAATTTACTTGAGTGAAAATGTTTTTTAATATTATTTGGACAAATGTTTTTTTTTGTGATGAAATTGTCTTTCAGATTTCCTCATTGCCAGCTACGATTATTTATATATTTGTCTTTTAATCTAATCTAATCGAGATGATGAGTATGATTTGAGAACTAATCAAGAGGGGAGGTGGACGGGAAAAAGGGGGTTTGCCAGTGAGGCCCGTCCTGGCAGACCTTTGGTAGCACTATTTGAAGCGGGGCCATGGTTTAACTAAAGTCACTAGATTATACCATTGACGTCATATAATATAGACGCAGCACGCTCTATACCTTAACATTGTTTGTTATGAAACCAAGACCCTGTGGAGACGAAAGGGGATTTGCCCCCAGGAGTCTAACAAGTTGCCTAACTTATATTTATTTTGTTAAATTACCGCTAGGAGCAATCGTCATCATAGATGTTCTTTGATCGCCATTTTATGTTTACTATTGTTTTGTTGTTCGTTACTAACTCCAACAAGTATTAAAAATATATTTCAAATACTAAAAAGTAATATATTTATTACTTCATCAATAAATTATAATCTTACATGTATATCTATAGATGTATATCTTTATAATTTTTCAGATAATTTTTAATTTATCATTGAATAAATTATATATCTGCCCACATCAAATTTAGAACTTAACAGAATTGTCCACTAACATTAAAAAAATTAAGGTCTACTAGATTTTAAATGTATGTATGTAATTTAAAAACCTATATATTTGGCTAATTGCCTAAGTATCAAAGACCATAAACGTGAAATAAAAAAAAAAACTACTATACTATTTTTTTCAAAATTATCTTAAAAATATACTAATAAATTAAGCTTAATATAATATTATTTATGAAATTTATTTTATTAAAATTTGTAGTTTACTGTTTTAAAAAACATATTTTTACTTTCAATTCTTATCAGCAAAACATGGATGTTAGCAATGAGGTTTTACGACGTATGGTTTATATGACGTCATTGGATATATGCAACACGCACAATTCCTCGGTCCCCGACTAAGAGGGTGTTGGCTTCAAAACACGCCGTCCTCGTTCTGTCTCTATATTATTACTACCTCATTGGATTATACAAAGTAGCGCAACGGCGGCCATACTGGGGCTAAAAATGCCGCCAACTCAAATGATTTTCAGTGATTCCAACAGTAAAAAGATAAGAAACTAGTACTACCAAAATTTTTATTTTGAACATTGTAATCACGATTTTTTTAATCAAAGATGCACTATAACAAAATTGTGGTACAATTTCAATTATCTTTTTGATTTTTATTAAATATAATTGATATATAATCGTCTCATTTTGTAATACGAAACTAAATTTGGTTACTTTGGTGACTATTGTGGTGTAAATAGACTTTTATGGAAACATGTGAACTTGTAAATCTGGCTTTTAAATTTGTGGTTAAGTTTTATTATATCGAGGTTATATTCAACCAAAAACTACATATGTCAGATAACAAATTGACATGTCAAAATTCCAATTAACATGTCAAAATTGTGATTGACATGTCAAATATTTGAAAGGTGCCACTTCAGAATTACCACCCTAAGATGATATTTTAAATATACAACATAAAAAATGAAGTTTTCCTTTTAGTTTCGTATTACAAAATGAGACAGATAATAACATATAAATTTAAATGAAACTTAACCTTAAATATTCAAACTGCTGATAAAGAAGGTTATTAAATAAGAGCGAGAAAGAGAGTAGTGACAGTGCAGACGCAAACTTAAGAACGTAAAAATTGCTGTTTTAGTTTGCTTAATAGGGGAACCAGTGTCGCCAATCAAACCCTGGGGTACTGTCGGCTTCTTCAAAGGCTTGCGCTACATTGTATAATCCAATGACTTTAGGTTTAACAATCGAATTTGTATGTTACTTAATGAATATGATTTTCTAGTTCGACATTTCTTAATTTAGCTAATTTAACAAATTTACATATATAATAATCAAATATGGTTTATTAATAATAGTCCTCCATAGTTTAATATTTGTAGACTCTAAATATATGTCTACAGCTTCATAATTTTTTTATGAAGACTGAGGGCCGAGAGTTCCAGTTGCTAATAAACTGTCCAATAAGTTTATTAGCAACATATTTTTTTTTTCCGAGAGTTCCACCCCGAAATAGTTATGAGGTTGCTAATAAATAGGCTTATTTGACTAATAACTTATAGGCAACATGAAGTGCTTAATAAAGTGACATATAACCAAAAACAATTTCGCAAAATGTGTTAATATTTCAATTTTAATTGAAAAACAGTATAATTTTAAAAGTATATACGAATGTGTAGTTTTTTAACATTTCTATAATGGTGATTTTAGTGTTTTATATAAATTTTAGTTGTATTTTGACGAAATCGACGATCTGTTTGGATGAATTTATAAATTATGGACAACTGTTTTTAGAATATTTTGGGCATTTATTGTGAATGTGATATATAAAGAACATTATATAAATATATATTTTTAAATAAACATTGTCTTTTATTTTTATATATGTATTTATTTCAATTACGATTACAACACATTACAAACAATACTTTAAGCATTACTATTTATATAATAATGATAGAAAATTAGAAGACAGACGCAATTATTGACAGAATAATAAAGATATGTGGCTGAAAATTGCTGATAAGTTTAATTCATATTGTTTAAGGAATGTAAAATAAACTAAAATATTTTTTTCTTCTTATTTTCAGTCACTTTTGTATTATAAAATGATATTTTTATAAACTTCTCTTCTATCTATATTGTCTTCTTTTTCTGTGATAAAATTTGTTGAACGCCGTACGTGGAACGCCGGACAGGCAAAGTCTACTCTTGCTCGGGAGTGACTGTAGCTTCAGGCAACCTGTAAAAAGGCGGCAAACTTAATCTAACTTGGTTATAATCTGTATTTGATCTAGCGGAAATTTTTATTTTACATCTATCTGTCATATATCGATCATGCATCGAGTAATATGAACAGAAGGAAAGTACTTTTCCTGCAATGCTGGTATAATAACTAACATAAATAAATTCAGAAATTTTATAAAATCTGTCAAAACTTGAATTTTTATTATCTTTATATATAAAAGACAATATTTGTGGCTATGTCCGGAAATTCTAACCCACTTCCAGATATGCTACCGAGTTGAAATTTTGCATACAGGTAGGGAATGCTTTCATCATAACTAGAAAATTCGAAAATTTCAAAAAAGTCCCATCAGAAACGAGAAATTAATAATTTTGTTTTTAATTATATTGGACCATCGAAGTATGTATGATGCGCTCAGCGAGATCGCGGGAATTTCGTTTCAATGGTTGTTTGGACAACTATAGTAAGTTCAACATCGTTCAATGTCGTTCGGCGCGATTCATCATTACTCTGCTCTAGCTGATAAGATTTATATATTGTTATTTAGTAAAATTTTTGATCAGTGTATGCAGAGCGAGACTAAAGTGGAGCACCTGTTTTTTATTTTAGGGCATTTTTATGAACTTTGTTATTTTTTTTTTTTTTTGTTTTTCTATTCTTTTATTTAAATCTTTTATATATATAAAACAGAAAATCTGTGTGTACCGAGTTGGAATTTGGTATATAGGTAGGAAATGCAGTCAATATAAGGAGGCAAATCGAAAATCAGAAGAAAAAAAATGGTATCACTTAAGACGTAGACTTAACAGAAAAATTGCTTATACAGTGAAACCTCTATCTATCGTTTTTGAAGGGACCTATTGAAATAAACTATGCATGCGGGAAAACAATGAATGCGGGAATATAGGAAAAAAATACATTAATACATATTTAAATGTTTAATATGTACGTACATATATATTCTAAATAAAATTTTAAATAAAAAATATCGTAACAAAATAAAAAAGGAAGCTGCATGCCGACAAAAAAAATTATACTTTGTATTGTATATAATCTTTCATCGTCATTTGCTTTTTGGCTTTTTATATTGCCGTAAGAAATCAATATTCTTTCGGTGTTACAAATTAAATTTTTTTCGGCATCAGTTATCGAATGCGCATAACAAAAGTTTTCAATTTGAAAAAACACGAAATTTGCTGCGTAATTTAAACGATGAATGCGGTAAAATGATACAGAGAGAAATGATCGATGCGATCTATTTTTGCGTGTTTTGTATGAAATTAATTCGGAACCGCAAGAAATAACGATATAGGTATACGGGAAAATTATTATTCGAGGAACGATAGATAGAGGTTTCACTGTAATAAGAAAACAAATATTTTTTTTTAATGATTTTTATTTTATTGGATTGATTTACGGGAGTTACGAAGGGACAACCTAAAACTAAACTTTTGAAATATCTCATTTACTTTTGACTTAACAGCAAAAACGCACATGAGAAAAGCTGTTTAAAATAAAAATACAAATACATGTTATCCTATAAATTTTTCAATTGGTTAAGAAGCAGGGGAAGGGAGATGGGGGAGGTGCTCAAACTAAAATACTGGAAATATCTCGCTTATTATTTACTTTACATCAACAATTTATAAAGATAATTTATAAAGACTTTGATTGAAGAACGATTATTTTCTGTTTAGTGTAGCTTCTGAATATTTAGGGGGACAGAAGGAGCGCTACTTATAAACTTGAAATATCTCTTAATATTGACTTAACATTAAACATGTGTATAACAGAAGTTGTTACAATATCAATAATATAAATAAATAAATAAACAAATCTTTTCTGTTTAATCTTCTTCTGTATATAGGTATATCATTTATAAAATTTTCTTATATATGTATATAAATACATGACCTGACTGACTCATCAACGTTCAGCCCAAATCACTAGACCTAGAAACACGAAATTCGAGAAGTATATTTCCTCCATGTCGTAAGCGATCACTAAGAAGAGAATTTTCGAAATACGACCCCTAAGGGGCTGTTAAGTGATTTCAGGGATTCCTCAATATCTCTTAGGCCCAATGAGATATTGACTTAGTTTTTGCTTACAAAGGTTACACATACAAATGTTAAGAACTAAATTCAGGATTTTGTTCTAATCAACCCTTAAAGGGATAAATTTATTATGTATTCGGAGTGAATTATAGAACCCTTCGTATTTCCTATGTATGTTGAGTTATAACATTGTGTTTTGGCATATAGATGTCTTTTTAAAATCTTAGAAACTTCTTGACAGTTTTCTTTTAAATTTTCACGCCTAAAAGGGTAAATTGGTATTTTTTATTCAATAGAACGCCCCCTGGACATAGAAACATGAAATTCGTGGAGGAAGGAATGTTCCTTCCATGATGTGAGCACCTATTAAGAAAGATTTTTTTTAAATTCGACCCCTAATGTGGTGAAATGTTTCTTTCACGGATTCCTCAATATCTCAGACCTATAATGAGATATCGACTTGGTTTTTGGTTACAAAGATTACCCATACACATGTACAAAAACGAGGTTCAGTATTTGGCTCTGATCAACCCATACAAGGCAAATCTAGATTCAAGGATATTCATAAAACCCTTCAAGTGACCTGTTTCATTTCTTTTTGGCACACAGGCGTCTGTTTAAAATCGGTATATGTATTAAAACTCAAAAACTGATAAACCGATTTTAGTGCTATTTGCAACAGCGTATTCCAAATTTGTCTGGAAAGATTTTAAGCTATATATCATCGCGGTAAGACACCAGCTTTCCGATCAATTAAGAAATATTTAAACTATAAAAGATACACATATTCAAAATATACCTATATTAACGAATTTTGGGTTTAATATTGCAACAAAAATGTTCCCGAGGATATATATTACAATTTTCTTTATTTTCATTTTAGACGACAATTGTAACGTTAAATTCGCTATTGAACATTATTGTAACCCCCTAAAGCAATACGAAGAAAACTTACTTCGGTGGCAAGAATATTTACTAACGAAAAAAAGTGCTCTGATCTATATAGGTACGATTTATAAATCAGGAATAATCACGAAGTAATTATAATAAATATCATAAAAATTATAATAAATAATTTCGTAAGGTGCAACATAAAATGCTTTACGTGACTGGCGCTGCCTTTGGCAATGATTCTCACATGGGCATTTTCCTAGGTTAGCACATCGGGATACTTATACGTGTTGATATTAAATGTCTGTACTACCAATGTTTACAAAGAAATTCGTACTTAAATTATTTGTATAGGAAGCACATATTAATACAATTGTAGATTAAAACAAATAAATATATTTGAATATAAAACGATTCGTAGCAACCAGTCTTGAACCGATTTCGAAATGGGCCAGATCTAAGCGGGCTACGACTACTTTATTTCGGTAGCGAAGCAGCGGGTACACTGCTAGTTTATTTTTATAAAATTTATTTCAGCATTTAAGCTGTTCATATTATCTTACTTATTTACTATTACTTTAGCACAAATTTGTTTTAAAAAGTGAGGTTATCAACTTTGTCTGGAAATGTCATTCGCCTGCCTGGAAAACCGTTCGTTTGTATTCCTGTTTCGAGCAGTTCGGAAGAAGTTTTTAGTTGCACTGTGACGTCAGCTGCTCTTGTCGTGGACAAGTTTGGTGCAACACAAACGAACAAACCTTCAGTTGTTTGGGGACCCTGGGCGGTAAAATTAAAATGGGCCCTCTATAATTTTAAATAGAATGGAAATATTTGTATATAGGCCTCGGTGGGCCCCTTCGAGGACCCCGGGCGGCCGCCCAGTCCACCCACCGCTTAGTCCGCCTCTGGTAGTAGTAGTCTAGTTGGGTCAGCAGGTATATTACATAAACGAAAATTGTATGTATGTATGTATGTATGTATGTATGTGTGCGTAAATATATGTATATATATATATACCGGGTGAATTATTTAAGGAGCAACATACATGTTTCACATATAATATTAATGAAGTGAGTTATTTCAAAAGCAACATAGCCATAAAACAAATGCTTATCGTATCCATAGAAAAGACAAAATATTATTTTTTTAAATATTTTTTGGACTTAGCTACTAAGGACATTATTATTTTTGTTTGTATGTAAATATAAACAAACTAATAAAAATTCATTTGTTGTTTCTAATTTACTATTTTTTAGCCGTCTAGGAACTTTACCATGTCAAATAACTATTGTATCTAATCACCATTGCATAATCTGTTGTCATGGATATGAGCTTGCTTTCATAATTTGCTATGTTGCAAATGAAATAACTCACTTCATTAACCCGTTTTTGCCCGAATTAATAAAAAATTTAAAAAAAAAACTTTTTATCCATGGTTTTTAATTGATATAGTGTTAAAACGAATAAAAAATATATAGTTTTTATTTTAGACATCCCTATAAATTTTTTAGAGCGTGTTCCAATTTTGGAACACTGGGAACGAATGGGTGCTATACATTTTAAATGTGAAATATGTACATAATTATTAGAAAACCAATAATAATTAATTTATTACCTTATAGTTACATGAAATATTTTTAAATTAACATTTATTCTGACATTTTTACATTATACATATAATTACCTTACATGAAAATCTTTGAAACATGTTTCGTGTAAATTAACATTACATTTTTCACATATTTTAGTTGAGTTTTTTTTACATAAAGCACATCTATTTTGTTTTTGTGCTGGAACCATCCAGTGATCAATGCGATCATATCGTACTACGTCGTGAACACGGGCGTCTATTTGTTTTGATGATTTTGAACGACCGCCTCCCAATACTAGTTGACCGTATTTCTTGAGGTAAATTTGAACTATTTCCCTTCTAAATTTTAAGTAGTCTACCTTTTCACAATTTCTTTGCTTTCGATATATTTGCCAAGCATTATGTATACTACAATCAATGCAAAATGCAAATACAGACCACCACCATTTTTTAGAGCGAATAGAAATTCGATAATTCGATACATTTTCATCCATGCGGTCAACTCCACCCATGAACTTATTATACATCGCAATAACATTGGGTTGAGTAACAGGCAATTTTTTCATTTCTTTAGAAATCCATCGATTTGCAGTACCATTTGGATAAGTTGAGTCAATTGAGCTTACTGTTAAGACTAGCCTATTATCGTTCCACGCTGTTATTGTACAATTTGATGATGTATCAGTGGTAAATGTATAGAATCCTCGTTCTTTTTTCTCCAAATACTTCTTGTTTATATAAGGACATTTTTCTATTCGGTTTGCCATAATAGTTCCTGTATAACCTATTCCTTTTTCTGTCAGCCTGTTTACTAATTTAAGAGACGAGAAATATCTATCTCCGTATATTTTAAATGGAACGTTTTCCGGTAGTTTTGAAATGAGGTCCATCACTACAGTCCTCCCAATCCTAAATCTAAATTCTTCCTGTCGTCCTGTTTTCCCTGATATGGTTCAAATTGTACCAGATAGCCAAGTGGTTCGCACATGCACCAAAACTTATACCCATAGCGGATTGGCTTCCCTTTTAAAAACTGCTTTGCGCCATGTTTGCCAAAGTAGGGTACCATACTTTCATCTATGCTCATATGTTCCACAAGTGCGGCATTAGATATAAATCTTTCATTTAGTTTATCCAACAATGGTCGCATTTTAGCAAACTTATCTTTTTACCGACCGTCAACATATATAAGGGAGGTATTGTGATCATACCGATTTTGACATTTCGAGATTTCGATGGATCTCCATGAATTGAGGTCCCTACATAACGTTTTGACTATTTTTAGCATATCTGTCTGTCTGTCTGTCTGTCTGTCTGTCTGTCTGTCTGTCTGTCTGTCTGTCTGTCTGTCTGTCTGTCTGTCTGTCTGTTCGGCTGAAAGGATTTTTATGAAACTTCATATTTAAGCTTGCCATCAATGGCACGAGTTGATCAACTTTTGGTAAAAATCGGTTGACTAAAAATGGGAGTTTACTCGTGTCGATTTTAAGATTTTTGTGAATATTTCACAACAGAAAAATATTTAGAAAAAAATTATTGAACAAAAGTTGTTATAAAAGCAATAGCTAATAACTTTTATTTGAGACGTTTTTTGATAAAACGAAAAATTTTGAATAATTTCTGTAAAATTTTTCGAAATTTTTTCTGTCTCAATTTTTTCATACTGATATATAACGTTTCCATGGTCATGATAAATAATATCTCTGTTTAAAAAATATTAGGCCAAGTTATTTCTACTCTGCTGCTAGAATGTATTTTATATAAGTACTTTACGATGGCGGTCGGTCCTGTGATGGCCACAGCTGATTATTTGTTGAGGGAGTTGTTATCTGAGCAATGAGCATATTTTTTCAATTCCTAAAATCTATTTCTCCTCATTGCATTTGCTACAAAAATGTTATACGTTTCGCTATCTGTTTCCCACAACATGCGCCATCTTGGAATATCGACATATCTCGATAACAATAAAATTGCAATAAAGCAACGAATTTCTTGAACACTGGTACTAAAATTATGATCAGACTTTACATTTCGGGCATATAATTCAAACATGTCTTTGAGAAAGTTGCAAATATCGTTGTCAAAAAATAATTCGAAACACTGAACCGAACTCATTTGTAAATCTTGACTTTGTTTTGGCGGAGTAAATAGTGGAAATGTAGGTAGCAAATCAGATTTGTCAGACCAGGACCGTACAAGGGGTGTCTTTCTCAGTAAAGCACTTAACGGTATATCATCATCACTATCAAAGTCATCATCATCATCATCATCATCGCCTATTAAAAAAGTTTGTCCCTCATGACTGATTTTAGCTACTGCTTGAGCCTGTAATTGTAATCCAATCAGCTGATTCAAATCATTCGTGCCATCTTCATCGTCACTGTCAGCGGCACTTTTATTGCCGTCGTCAGGAGGTGTAATAAATACATCTGCCTTCTAAAAATCTTCACTCTCAATCAAATCGGCAAGCTGCTGCGTGGTTAAATATCTGAAATTATATTTAAAACACATGATCCCGTCCATGCCCGATGTTCCAATATTGGAACAACAATATTATATAGCATATAATTATTTTATAAACAAATATTATGAAAATTTATATCAAATATATTATGTAGAAAGTGTCAAAGAAGAGTTTTATGCAAAATATTTATTTTTATAATTAAATTGTTTATAAAAAATATACTCACTTTTTGGCAGCCATCAAGTGTCTTCAAATAACCCAAATTTGTTGAAATATATTTTCGGACACAAGTTAAATAAATCAATTAGCAGTACTCTATTCGACAGTCTGGACCTTACTGAACATTGCTTGCGAGTAAATATGTGTTTATTACTAATACACCAATAAACAGGAATGAACATGTCAATTGTTCCAATATTAGAACACCGGGAAAAAACGGGTTAACATGATATAGCCGACCGGCGTAGAGCACTGGTAACACATCTGCTCTGCGTTGCTAAGGTCTCGGGTTCGAATCTCGTTCAGGCATGGACATTTTCAAAGAATAAAAATTGTCTTGGCTAATTTCCAAAGCAGCAAAGGCCATAAAAAATTAACATGATATGTGAAACATGTATGTTGCTCCTTAAATAATTCACCCGGTATATATATATATATATATATATTTAAAGTATTTTTTTTTAAACACTGGTTGTTTCACAAAATCCCACCGCTGCTCTGTCGCACCCCTTCTCTACAGGAGGACTTTTTCAATAAAACACTACACTGTCTTTTAATGAATTTAATGATAATAACCAAATACAACAGGATTCTCTATCCTAGTATTATAATTAAATATTGTTTTTGTTCCGTTGTGCTACTCTGCACCTTTTCACACGACACCCACTACCATTGTTACTGTCTCTCTACGCAGGCGCGCACTTACACTCACTCAACACACACAATCTACAGGGCCTGACTCGGGAAAAGTGCCGACAGCTGGGCCGCGCTATCATCGGAGTCGTCCTCGGCTCATGATTCGGCTTCGGTTACCGGATCCTCTTCTAGCAGGTTACACCACGGCTTCATGTTGTCTGCGGCGTAGACCGACTCGAATGTTCGTTGTGTCCGTTTTGCGCCGGGCACATCTACCAGCACATATCTGTCGTTTGGAAGCACCTTACTCACAGCATAAGGGCCCTTGTAAGCGGGAGTGAGCTTTCTGGGCTGACCCGTAGCAGCTGCTTCCCTTCTTATTAGTACCAGGTCTCCTTCTTGGTATGTTCCCGGCCTTCTGTGACGTCTGTCGAACCTTTTCTTTTTTTCCTGTTCTACGACGAGATTCTCCATCGCTTCTACTCTATTTCTTTCTACATCGATGTTATCTTCTTCCTCGTTCTCTACTTCCTTAATTATCTCATTGTTTGTTAGTGTACGAGGCGTATAGCTAAATACAAGCTCGTGTGGTGTTTTCTGGGTAGTACGGCTTTTCATGCTATTGAGCGCGAACTGTATAGCGCTTAACCGTTCATCCCAATCTCTCCCGTCATCACTCGTGTATGTCGTTCTGATCGCATTTGTAATGGTCTGATTAAAGCGTTCTGCTTGACCATTTGCCCGTGGGGTTGAACTGGCATTCTTAACATGAGTAACTAAATACTCTCGACACATGTCTTCAAATTTTCTTGACGTGAAAGCCGTTCCCCTGTTTGTTATAACGCGGTTCGGGCACCCATATATGCTGAAAATCTCTTTAAATACTTTGCAGGTAGGCTCAGTCTTTGTATTTTTCACCGCTCGCAGGATGACATACTTCGAAAAATTGTCCACTTCTAATAGGTGAGCATTTCCACGTGCACTAGGTGGAAAAGGCCCTAAATGGTCTGCATTTATAGTATGGAAAGGCACGGGTATTCGTGGAATACTGTGCATCTCAGCTTATTTCTTTCCGGCAGGCACTCATTCCACTCGTCCAAAATCTTTTCTGGATATTTTCTAGCGTCCTGTCGATGCCTGGATGCCCCATCTCGTCATGGTACATCTGGATAATTTTCCAAACTGCTCCATTTGGTAAGACCATTCTTTTCCCTCCTGGTAGTCTTCTATATAATCTGTGATTCTCCAGCAAATAGTCTAACTGTAGTTGCTTCATTCTGTCGTCATTTGGCTCGTTCGTTAGCTCCTCTATAGTTTTGTGTAAGGTTTTGTCTTGGTTTTGCAGTGTTGCGACCCAATCGCTTGTGTCAATTTTTACCATACAAACTTTCATGTCGGCCGTATCGAGTTCCTTCGCTGGCTCGACTGGGTTGCGACTGAGGGCGTCTGCGTGTCGCATGCGCTCTCCTGGTCTATGATGAACCTCGAAATCAAAATCTTGGATTCGAAGCCACCATCTACCAATTCTAGGGTTCAAATCTCTTTTGCTCATTGTGGTTTTCAACGAATTGCAGTCCGTTATGACTTTAATTCTTTTTCTGAAAATATAGATACGATACCTCTCTAGAGTTTCAACTACTGCCATAGTCTCTAGTTCAAAACTATGGTATTTTGACTCGGTATCCGTCGTCTGTCTACTGAAATAGCTGACCGGTTGCCAACCATTCTTCTCATCTGTTCTCTGTAATAAGACGCCCGCAATACCAAGTTTGCATGCGTCAGTATGGATCTCAAATTCCCCTGACGGGTCATACAGAGCTAGCACTGTGCGCCTCTGTAACTCATCCTTCAGCTTTTTGAAACTTTCCTCTTGCTCGCCTTGCCAGACAAATTCAGTGCCAAACAAAAGCCGTGTTAAGGGTTTACACAGCTTGGCAAAACTCGGTATGAATCGTCGGAAAAAGCTTGCAAGTCCAACAAATTGCCTAACTTCATGGACATTTCCTGGTCTCCTGTATTCCTGTATTGCACTTATCTTTTTCCTTCCAGGGCGGATACCTTCGCCGCTGATCTCGTACCCGACGAATTCTATCTGTTTTTCAATGAAACAACACTTGGTGATGTTCAAAGTCAATCCTATCTAACTTAGGACCTCTAACGAACTTTTCCATTCCCTCAGCGATTGTTTTACAAGGTATAAGAACATCGTCCATGTAAACGTCCAGATCACCCGGTCTCATCATTCCTTCCACTTTCCTCATCATACGATTGAAGGCAGCTGGGGCATTTACAAGCCCAAAAGGCATTTTAAAAAATTCATAGTGCCCGTCTGTGGTTATAAAGCCCTTGTATGGAATGGATCCTTCAGCTACTCTCAGCTGATAATAGCCACTTGCCATGTCGAGTGTTATGAAATATTCGTATCCTGCTAGTCTGTCTAATGTCTCGTCCATGGCTACCATGGGAAATTTATCTTTTTTTGTCTTCTGATTTAAACGACGATAGTCGATGCACAGCCGCTTCTTACCATTTGGTTTATTGACCAGTAATGCAGGGCTGGCATATTCAGACTTCGATGGCTTGATTATGTTGGCCTCCAACAATTCATTTATAATCTCCTTCATGTGCTCTCTTTCACTATATGGGATTCTGTACGGTTTGTAGGACACTGGTTTTTCGTCTTGTAGCTCAATTTGGAATTCTTCCGTTTTTGCAGTTACAATCTCATCTAACTTTTTCGCGAAACAATTGCGATACTTATTTACTAAATTTAGCAATTTTTCTTGTTCCACTTTGGGAAATCCTTCTCCCGTTCTAATTTCTGTTTTTTCAATACTTTCTTTTATTTTCATCATTCTTTTGGGCGTCTCTTCACCCTCGTGTTTCTCTTCTTTTATTTCTAGTCGACCATTTCTCATAGTGACTAAAATTTCTTCCTGCGCCTCATCTGGGACGATGAACGTTTCCACCTCCATTTGGATGCCCTTTAAAACCAGCAGGATCGTCTTCTTTCCCATCGTCGTGCTTTGGCCTGCACCAAACCCTCTTAGCACTGTTTTGGTAGGCAGATATTTTAATTGCATTCGTCTTGCCTCGCTCTCCTTCAGAGTCACACAATCCCTTCCCAGGTCAACGAACGCATCTATCTCGTGTCCTTCGACCTCTACAGTCTTTCTGTAGTTGTCTAGCCTACTCTCGTCGTGTCTCAATTCATTTACTCTTTTCGTTTCGTGTGTTCTAGCCGCTTAAATTTCACTTCTCTCAATTTCTCTTCTTCGGACAAGCTGTTGCTATGTGTCCGTCGCTTTTGCAGAGAAAACACGTTTTCTTGTTGTTGTACGGCTTGGGACACTTGCTCGCAAAGTGCCTAGTGTCGCCACAGTTATAGCATGTCGCTGGTTTTTGCATGGCCTTTGGAGTTGTCTGGGTTAATGGGTCTCTATTTGCAACCCATTTTTCCCGTTGCTCTTTCTTTTCTCCGTTCATGTTTCCCAAATACCATCTGACTCTCCGCAAAAAATCCTCTACGTCGCTGTAATCACGAGAGGCTAATGAGTTTACCATCTCTTTATCATTCAACCCATTTAAAACGTATCTTATCAAGGAGTCTCCATCTATGTCTCCCTTTTGAGCTAAAGATTTCATTGCGAAAACATACTCTTCATAAGATTCGTCCCTCATTTTCTTTCGCTTTTTCAGAGCCAAATGCCCCGCAGGGGAAGTTCATAATGACCATAACACCTGGCCATTTGTCGATTTTTCGGGCCTGATGATCCCGCGTACCCTCAATCGCGCAAGGGAAGTTCATAATGGTCGCATCACCTGACCATATAGAGCTTTTGGTCCTGATGATCCCACGTACCCTGAATCACATATCATTTGGGAGGAGACAGTTCAGAGAAGCCGATTGTAGGAATAGGCATATCTGTTGTCTCTTTTATCTCCCACTTAAATTCCTACCCACGTGTTTGCCGTGCGTGGAGACCCGTAACGCCGGAGAAGAGGATCCTGGTCGGTTGAGGGAGACTGCTGCCCGCGGACAGTACGATCCCAACACGCCTTCTTTGGCCTCGGATTCGGTAAAACGGGAGGCTGAGTCTGGTCAGCTCAGTCAATCGGCTGGTGTCACGGTTCATAAATAGAGTGGCTCCACTACTGGATCGTGGATGCCGGGGTAATGCCGTGCCACTAGACAAGTATTCGGGGGTCTGTGGGAGCGGCTGCAGCTCGCAAGGTTCCAGAGTTGGCTACTACTGGTTCTCGAGCGGGTCGAGCAGCCCGTGACTACTTCCCCCGATGCTATATCATTCTGACATGCCTGGCGCAATGAGCCGGTTTGCGGCCAACGTCCCCTGTTTGAGGCTCGCTGGTGGGTGGGCATGGCAGGGTGATGAAACTTAGTATACGGGTATGGCGACTACCCGGAGGGATAAAAATTTCTTAAATTCCGCCAATAGTGAGAGTAAACTCCGTAAAAAATCAAACAAGAGACCTCGTCGGGATGCTCAGTCATCCGACGAGGGATGTGTTAGGCCAGCTGCCAAGAAGGCAGAAGGTAAAAGGCAAGTTGAGTATTGTGCGCCAGTACCACGATTTCTTGTCGTGAAGGTACAAGAAGAGGGTAAGTCTTTTAAGGAGATGTCCCCCTTCTTTGTAGCCCGAACGTTGAGAAATACGTGCTCTACTGGTATAAAGTCGGTGCGTAAGTTGTCGGACGGTACATTGCTAGTAGAAGCAGAACCAGAAGCGTCATCAGCACTTCAGAAATGTGTTAAGTTTGGTGAGTTTTCTAAAGGCGTCGTAACGGATCGTGACCTGGCATATAAGGAAGAATTCGTGCAGGAAATGGCATCGCAAGGTGTCATTGAATGCAGGAAGCTCAACCCCCGAAACGGCAAGCCTTCGATCTCCATGGTGGTGTCCTTCGCTGGTACTAGGTGTCCAACATTGGTCAGGGTGTGGTATAACGTTTGTAACTATCCCAATCCGATGCGATGCTATAAGTGCCAGCGTTACGGTCACACCTCAGTTCGTTGTGGCAAACAGTCCATCTGTGCCAATTGCGGACAGGACCAACATGAAGTTGAACCCTGTCCAAACGCGGCACACTGCGTGAACTGTAAAGGTGCTCATGCATTTATATCGCCACTGCCCAACGTACTTGGAGGAGAAGGCAATACAGGTTATTAGAACGCAGGACAAGATACCGTATTTCGACGCCAAGAGGAAATACAAAGAGAGTGCGCCGGTTACTTTTGCGAAATCTTTCGCACAAGTAGCCGCAAAGCGAACTGCAAGTGTCCAAACACAGACAGAGTTAGTGTCTCGTCCGACAACTGCAGCAACAGTAACAGAAACTAGAGAAAAGGTGGTATTGGTCCCAGAGACCAAAATTCAAACCCCACAACCTGGGGGATCGGGTCTGAATAAATCCCCCTCCCCTAAAGGAGAACGCACTCAACCTCAGTTCTCCCAACCACCTAAGGAAAAGACCCCACAGTCTTCTCCACAAACGAGAAGCGATCAGAGAATGGTCGCTTCTACAAAGCCCTCATCAGTCACTCCTGAAAAGGAGACTGATAAAGGATTCGTCGGTTCTCACTGGATACCTGTGAGAACCAAACAATCAAAAAAGAAGTCCAGTGTGTCCATAAAAACACCTGGACTACCAAATGAAAGTGAAGCCGAGAAAATGGCTGTAGACCCGCAACCTAAGGGTAAACGAAAGATCATTAGGTTGCGGCGTAACTCCCCTAAACAGAAATGACCGGCCCACTAATGCAGTGGAACTGTAATAGTGTATTTCAGCGCTACGAAGAACTGCTGCTCTTAATGTCGGATTTTGCGCCTTGGTGTGATTGTCTACAGGAAACAAATTTCAAGGAAACCGACACATTCTCTCCTCGAGGATACTCCGTGTTTCGCACGGATTTCCTTACGGGGGTAAGAGCATGTGACGGCGTGGCAGTTCTCGTTAGAGACACCTTGTACCACGATCCTGTAGACATTGACACTGAGTTGCAGGTCGTAGCAGTTCGTGTTGCACTTCCCCTCCAGGTGACGATTTGTTCCATCTATCTCCCCCTGGCGTTCGAACTGACATCCGAGATGTCGTGAATGTCATCGATCAACTGCCACCACCTTACATACTATTAGGCGATTTTAACGCCTATAATGTGTGTTGGGGATCGGTGCGGAATGATCGACGGGGACGCCACCTGGAGAATATGTTCAATGATTTGAATTTGAGCTTTTTAAACGACGGCAGACCCACGCACTTTTGTGCAGCAACGGGTACTTTCAGTGCTATAGATCTTAGCGTCGTTTCAGGAGCTATAGCTCCTTTGTTCAAATGGGATGTGCATCACGACCTATGCGGTAGTGATCACTTTCCAATCCTCTTGAGGCCTCTGTTTAACACTGTTACCGAATCCCGCTGGCCACAGTGGGTTCTTCGGAAAGCAGATTGGACCAAGTTCGGAGAATCATTCTCTCATGAGGATATTCCGAACTTGACCGTTGACGAGGAGGTGAATCATTTCACGGATTCCATCACGAGCGCGGCAAAAAGCAGCATACTGCTGTCATCCACTCGAGTGCAGCCCCGTCGAGTGCCCGTTCCCTGGTGCAACGAGGAATGCGACTTGGCGCTACGTGAAAGGAGACACCTCTTCAATACATTCCGTCGCTGTCCAACAGAGGAAAACGTGATAGCCTGTCAGCGAGCGAAAGCTCGTGCTAAGAGGATTGTGAAAGAAAGCAAGCGCGAATCATGGCGCAAATATGTGTCCACCATTACAGTTGCCACTCCAGTGGCCAAAGTTTGGGAGAAGGTCCGGAAAATTTCCGGCCGAAATACAACTACAGCCATTGCTGGTCTGTCAGTAAATGGTAACGTGGTTACCTCAGCGGTCGAAATTGCTAACACTTTGGCATCTAATTTTGCGTTCAATTCTAGCTCTGAACACTATCCACCCGAGTTTCTAACTCGTAAAGCAGGCCTTGAATCTATACCTCTAAATTTCTTTTCTAGAAATGATGAGGTGTACAACCTGCTTTTCTCTCGTAAAGAGCTAGTTAGCGCGATGTCAAAGTGTAAGGATAACTCTGCTGGTCCAGATGCGATACATTATCGTATGATCCGAAATCTTCCGGAATCATCTAAGTCTAGGCTTTTGAATGTCTATAACAGGATATGGACTGAGGGCAAGTGCCCGACCAAGTGGAAGGAATCTCATATAATTCCTATCCTCAAAGTCGGGAAAGATAATCACTTGCCCTCTAGCTATAGACCTATATCACTGACCAGTTGTCTCTGCAAACTCTTGGAGCGAATGATCAGCTTGAGACAGCTATCAGGAATGCTTTCGTTGAAAACAAACACCTGGTAGCTGTGATTTTCGATATTGAGAAAGCCTATGACACTGCATGGATATATGGTATTTTCCGTACTCTGCATTCCTGGGGTCTCCGGGGACGCTTGATGTTCTTTATAAAAGACTTCATGTCGAACCGGCGCTTCAGGGTGCGGATCGGGAATACCCTGTCACAAATGTTCGCACTGGACAATGGGGTCCCACAGGGCTCCATACTGAGCGTTACGTTATTTTTGATTGCCATTAACGGTGCAGCTTGATGATTCGATTACCTGTACAGAGTTTGATATTTGTCGACGACATTGGTATCTTTGTCGCCGGACAAAAGACTAGTACAATCGAACGTCAGCTTCAGCTGACCATCAATCGTCTCGATACATGGGCAACCGAAAATTGCTTCAAATTCTCGACCAGCAAAACTGTGTGTGTCCATTTTTGTAGGAAAAGGGGGTGTCCAACTCAATCCTACACTCACGCTAAATGGAGCACAGTTACCATTTACCGATACAGCCAGATTTCTGGGTCTCGTTTTTGACAGTCGTCTAACTTGGCGGGTACATTTTTTGTCCGTCTAGAAAAAATGCCAAAAGTCGCTCAATTTGTTGCGGGTCCTCAGTCACAAGACATGGGGAGCAGACCGCAATGTCATGTTGCGTTTATATCGTTCTCTAGTGCGCTCTAAGCTGGACTATGGTTGTCTAGCTAATGGGTCAGCCAAACACCAAGAGATACGAATTCTTGACACTGTAGATCACACTGGGGTTAGATTGGCCACTGGTGCATTTCGCACCAGCCCAATACCAAGCCTGCTGTGTGAAGCAGGTGAACCGTCACTGTACAATCGTCGTAAAATTCTATCCCCGCGGTATATGGCTGCACTCAGTGACAAGCCAGATCACCCCGCGTATGAGCCTATCCTACAAAATAGGCATACAGAGACTTATGACAGAAAACCAAGAGCGAATAGACCTTTGGTCTGAGGACTTTCGACATTTTGGGCGATATTGATTTTAATATGCCTGAAATGGCTAGTTTCGTTTTGTGTGCTGTTCCACCCTGGACGCTGCCGCATCCGCTTGTGAATCTCACATTAACTAGGTTTGATAAAGATACTACGTTGCCTATCGAATACCAACATGAGTTACAAAGAATACTGGTCCCTAGGTTCGAGGATACTGTCTTATTTACTGACGGATCAAAATCCGGAACCAGGGTTGGGTGTGCGTTCGTTATTTTGAATCCACGCCAACAGTTTCAGTACCGTCTGCACTCCATAACGAGTGTTTACACTGCTGAGCTGTACGCTATTTTCAAGGCCCTGTGTTTTGTTTCGTCAGAGCAAAGTCAGTCAAGTGTTATCTTGACGGACTCGCTGAGCGCTCTGAACAGTATCCAAGACCCAGATCCAGTGCATCCTCTTGTACTAAAGATCCGGGCTACACTACAATCTGAATGCTCAGAATGTGAGGGTAGAGCTGTTTTGGATACCGGGACATGTTGGTATTAAATGCAACGAAGCGGCAGATGCAGCTGCAAAAGCCGCCTCTCACAGATCTATGATTGATGTGAGTTTCATTTTTCCAGATGACGCAAAGAGTCATCTGAAACACCTGGTTTTAAACATGTGGCAACATGAGTGGAGCCGCACACAGAACGTTAAGTTGCAACAGATTAAGGGAGACGTTAAACCATGGGGTTCTTCCTGCAGGATTAACCGCAGGGAGGAAACCGCCATCACACGCCTTCGTTCAGATCACTGTTGGTGGACCCATGGACACCTCCTTCGAGGTGAAGAGTCCCCTATCTATGAGACGTGTAACACAGATTTGTTTGTGTTACACATTTTAACTGAATGTGTACAGTTCGAGAATGTCAGGGAGAGGTTAGGCCTGTGCTATGACCTGTCAGTTGCCTTAGGTGACGACAGAGTACTCATGGACAGGTTGATACTCTTCCTGAGAGAATCGAACTTACTGTTTTATGTGTGAAGTCTTGCACCTTATTTTAATGTGTTTCTAGTTATTGACTGTGATATTCGATGGTAATTGGCCCCTTTACAGCCTCTTACCATCACCCTGAGTCTTCAAATTTTCGAACAGACTTTTTATATTATTTATTTGTGTTTGTCATTGCAAGATTTCTTTTATTGAGTATGCGTATTTTTAATGATTTTATCTATTTATTGATTGTTTAATTTATTGTTTGTAATATGTAGTGTTGTCATTTAAATGAGCTGCGTTGGGCGTAAATAGCTTTTGTTGCTGTGCGCCAAAAATTTTAACTAACTAACTCAGAGCCAAATGGATGTCAGCCTGACTCACACGGCACGGAAAACTGCGAAGTAATCTCGCTTTGAAGTTTTCCCACGTGGATATCTCTTCCAAGTCGCATTCTGCCCATAATTTTGCTGCACCCCTTAATTTTGGCACGGCTTGCGCCAAAAGCACCGCCTCATTCCAGCCATATGCCTTGGCCACTCCTTCAACACGCCGAATCCAACGTTCTGTCGTGAATCCAATCAATTTTGCAGGGTCAAATTCTGGTAATAGGTTTTTGGAAAAATCCTTCGGGAAACCCCCAACGAAAGTTTGATCACGCATGGAATCATTTAGGAACGTTCTCTCCCATAGCAGCAACTGTCGTTCTCTTTCGAGTAACTCGCGCTCTCTTCGTATCATCTCGTGTTCCCACTCCATGTTCCCATAGCCTACATTCGAGTCGTGCGAAGGCTGTAGAAAACCGTGTGCCTGCTCGTCCACGCCAGCCGGTGTTTAGCTTACACCGAGCCACTCTTCACCTTCCGCAATTGCATTAAGTTCATTTCCTAACCTTCTATCACTTCTTTCAGTAATTTTTACTAGCGTTTATTAAATGTTCAAAATTTAAATTTTCTGAATACGTCTCTGTCACTTTAGTTCAGTTCAAAGACGCTCAACAGCGCCACACCAAGTTCACAACGTACTCGCTCGTTCCCGCCAATTTCCAGATAATCAACGAATTCCGACCTTATTGTCTATATCCCTACTATGCGCTTATGGCGCCATGTAAGTCTGTTATTGTATTTTAACTTATTAAAATGCACTCTTGTCATCAGTTCACTCAAAATTAGAATTCTTACGACTTACCAGCGCTCAGGAACAATGATTTACCGTAAAAACTAGATATCTATTTCTCTCTGTTGTCAACAAGTCACAATAAACTCGTCCTTATGTCCCGTGTACTGAAGGGTCAGTTTCACCCACGGTAAAGTTTACGCGGGAATGTTTTATATTTTCACTTTTTTTCACAAAACCGTGGTCACAAGTCACTGCACAGTTTGCCAAAGTACATTTACAGTTACTCCATTGTAAATTAAATGTTATCAACACTTCACATGCGTCGTTACACGTATTTTTTTTTAAACACTGGTTGTTTCACAAAATCCCACCGCTGCTCTGTCGCACCCGTTCTCTACAGGAGGACTTTTTCAATAAAACAGTACACTGTATTTTAATGAATTTAATGATATAGTCGGATTGCTGATAAGTGACTGTTCGTTGCTACAAGTATCGCTATTCAATACTATATGCTTTCTCTGTCTATATCATTATAATTATTTGCATACCCATAGTAACGTATAGTGACGCAAGTTGACAACTAACCTTCCAAACTATTTGAATAAAAAACAAAACATTATAAGAAATGGCAATATTCGTAGATATCTTTATTAATTAGAGCGCGAAAATAAATTTACAGCAGTACTCAAACAAACAAAATTATTAATTTTAAGGTTATAATTATAAATAAGGAAAAATGTATACTCATACGTAAATTTTGGATTATAATTTGTTGTTTATTCCAGCAGATTTAAAATTAAAGTTTGTGAATTTAATAATTGACCGCAAGCCGTATTTTAATTAATATTTATTACCAGACACTGACAGTTAACACAAATAACAAAAAACATTTTTAAAATCGCTGAAAAATGGTAACTAGATTATTATATGAATGCAGTTCTTGATACATACATGTAACAGTCACCTATCAGCAATCCGACTATAATAACCAAATACAACAGGATTCTCTATCCTAGTATTATAATTAAATATTTTTTTTGTTCCGTTGTGCTACTCTGCACCTTTTCACACGACACCCACTACCATTGTTACTGTCTCTCTACGCAGGCGCGCACTTTCACTCACTCAACACACACAATCTACAGGGCCTGACTCGGGAAAATTGCCGACATATATATCGAAAATAAAACATAAATAAGTTAAAGACTCGTATTTTTACTAATTACTTTTGTTAAATGAGAATGTTTACCTCGGTTATTTCGACAACCACTTCCCAAATACACTCTTTTGCAAGTAAAAACAAATTTTCCATGTTAAATGCCTATGGCACATACAGTGACGGATCGGGGCCTTAGGCAAGGTTCTCATTGCGGGCCTTACTAGTTAAAAAAATGATAAGATAATAAAAAAAAGGATAATAAAACAGTCTTGCGGGCCCCAAAAAATACGGGCCCTAGGTCGTTGCCTAGTTTGCCTAGACCAAAGTCCGCCCCTGGGCCCACATTTCTTGTTACACCTGGTATATGTATGAGCGAGAAAGTAATCTATCAATACGATTAATTTTGAGTGGGACATCGTTATGCGTGTCTTTGAACAGACTTCTTCTAAAAATTCAGGAATAAGGGTGTATAGCTTCTATGGACACTTTGAACCTTTTCGTTTCTTCCAGTATGATGTAGATGGGTGTTATTTTATCTATGTAATTAAGTTTTTTCGTAGTTTTGATTGTTAATTTCTAAATAACGAAATAAAACAGCACTCCTAACATGCAACTAACACTCGAAATTTAATTATTTTAATATATTTTTCCTATTTTAGAATTGTCTGAAAATCCTGTTATCCAGAATTCCTTTCCTGAACAAGCACATCCTGTGATTAAACAAGATTTGGATCAAGATAGTTCAGCGACCGAAGAATATGATCATGAGTTTTTTGATGATGAATTAGGTACCAGTACTTTTTTTTTTATAATTACAGATTAATTATTATAATTATAATTATCAATATATTATCAATAATATTATGCAATAATTAAACTATTATTGCAAATAGGCGGTGCGCCATAAGTCAGATTACTGAAAATGCAAGTAAAATTAATTAATTTGACATACACACATAATAATGTACTTTATCTGTTGTGTAATAATTGCTCGAAGTGACCGCCATCGTTTTTGTTGAACTTGAGACATGTATCTGCTACAGACTGACAAGTTCTAGCACACAGCTCAATCCTAAATATTTCGTGAAACCTAAGTTCTGTAACTTGTGTTCTTTCAAATGGTCCAAATTATTGACGTCGGCAGCGGTAAGCTGACATATGCCGCACCCTGTATATTAGTCCCTGTATCCCAAATTCTGATATACCTATAGCTCTTATTCTTATTTTTTTATGTTAATTTTATTTGACTTGATTTTAAATGTAATCAAACTTGATTTGCTCTTTAAGTAAACTGAATTTAAACTTTTTTTTATTTATTTATTGTTTTACTCTTTAATTTATCTATAATATATGCAGGGCCGTATTTACTTACATCCAGGCCCGAGGCGCAAACGGTTTCTGGGGCAAAAATGGTTGAATAAAAAAGGCATTTATTTAGTTAAGTTTATAAATTGCAATGTTAAGCAAACAACAAGTGTGGCATTTCATTTGTAGGCAACATTCATAGCAACATGAAACAGAACTAAACAGAAACGAAACTTTTCTTAATTTCAAACAAATGTTCTTATATACAGTTTTGCTGTTAACTAAATAATAACTGGGATCTTTCATGTTTGTAAGTAGCGCTCGCCATAGCTCCCCAAATATATCTTATTGTAAACTGCAGTGAAGAAACGTTTCTTCATTCTTAAAAACTTATATTCAGTTTTTCTGTTAAGTAAAAGATAAACGAGTTAGTTAAAATTTTTGGCGCACAGCAACAAAGGCTATTTGCGCCTAACGCAGCCCATCTAAATGACTACACTACATATTAAAAACAATAAATTAGATAATAAATAAATAAATAAAATCATTAAAAATACGCATACTCAATAAAAGAAATCTTGCACGGACAAATACAAATAAATAATATAAAAAGTCTGTTTGAAAAAATGAACAGACGCAGGGTGATGGTAAGAGGCTGTAAAGGGGCCAATTACCAAAGAATATCACAGGTTAATAATAAAACACATTAAAATAAGGTGCTAAGACTTCACAAATAAAACAGTAAGTTCGATTATCTCAAGAAGAGTATCAGCTTGTCTATAAGTACCCCGCAGGGGAAGTTTATAATTGCCATAACACCTGGCCATTTGTCGAGCTTTCGGGCCTAGTGATCCCGCGTACCCTCAATCACGTAAGGGAAGTTCATAATGGTCGCATCACTTGACCATATAGAGCTTTTGGGCCTGATGATCCCACGTACCTTGAATCGCATATCATTTGGGAGCAGACAGTTCAGAGAAGCCGATTATAGGAATAGGCTTATCTGTTGTCTCTTTTATCTCCCACTTAAATTCCTACCCACGTGTTTGCCGTGCGTGGAGACCAGTAACGCCGGAGAAGAGGATCCTGGTCGGTTAAGGGAGACTGCTGCCCGCAGACAGTACGATCCCAACACGCCTTCTTTGTCCTCGGATTCGGTAAAACGGGAGGCTGAGTCTGGTCAGCTCAGTCAATCGGCTGGTGTCACGGTTCATGAATAGAGTGGCTCCACTACTGGATCGTGGATGCCGGGGTAATGCCGTGCCACTAGACAAGTATTCGGGAGTCTGTGGAAGCGGATGCAGCTCGCAAGGTTCCAGAGTTGGCTACTACTGGTTCTCGAGCGGGTCGAGCAGCCCGTGACTACTTCCCCCGATGCTATATCATCCTGACATGTCTGGCGCAATGAGCCGGTTTGCGGCCAACGTCCCCGGTGTGGGGCTCCCTGGTGGGTGGGCATGGCAGGGTGATGAAACTTAATATACGGGTATGGCGACTACCCGGAGGGATACAAATTCTTTAAATTCCGCCAAAAGTGAGAGTAAACTCCGTAAAAAATCAAACAAGAGACCTCGTCGTGATGCTCAGTCATCCGATGAGGGATGTGTAAGGCCTTCTGCCAAGAAGGTTGAGTACTGTGCGCCCGTTCCAAGATTTCTCGTGAAGGTTGAAGAGGAAGGTGGATCTTTTAAGGAGATGTCACCTTTCTTAGTCGCCCAAACGATGAGAACGATATGTCCTAATGGAATAAAGACAGTACGTAAGATGTCGGACGGTACGCTCTTAATTGAGGCAGAGACAGAGGCTTCGATGACGCTAAGGAAATGCGAGGTGTTTGGTGCACATCGTATTTCAGTGCAACCTCACAAAGCCCTTAATACCACAAAAGGCGTCGTTACAGACCGTGACCTGGCTTACGTTACGGAGGAGGAGTTCGTGCAGGAAATGGCACCGCAAGGTGTCACTGAATGCAGGAAACTCAAACCTCGTAATGGTAAGCCGTCAATATCAATGGTAGTATCCTTCGCTGGTACTAGGTGTCCAGCATCGGTAAGGGTGGGGTACAACGTCTGTAACGTTCGGCCCTACTATCCCAACCCGATGCGATGCTATAAGTGCCAGCGATACGGTCATATTTCTAGTCGTTGTGGCAGGTAGTCCATATGTGCACACTGCGGACAGGACCAGCATGACGTTGAGTCCTGCCCAAACGCGGCGTTCTGTGTGAATTGTAAAGGTGCGCACGCATCAACTTCACGCCACTGCCCAACGTACTTGGAAGAGAAAGCAGTTCAGGTCATCAAGACGCTTGACAGAATACCATATTTCGACGCTAAGAAGAAGTATAAGGAGAGTGTGCCAGCTATATTCGTGAGATCCTTCGCGCAAGTAGCAGCAAAGAAAATGACAATTGTTCAGACTCAGACGGAGACAGTGTCCTGTCCGACCCTTACGACATCATCGATCGTTGCGTCTAGTGAAGTTGCGGCAAGCAATGAAAAGGTGTTGGAATCGGTCCCAGAGACCAAAATTCAGACCCCACAACCTGAGGGATCGGGTCTGAATAAACCCCCCCAATCCAAAGGAGAACGGACACCATCTCAGTTCTTCCCACCACCTAAGGAGAAGTCTCCACAAACTTCTCCAAAAACAAGAAGCGACCAGAGTGTAGTCGCTTCTGCCAAACCCTCATCAGCCACTCCAGTATCGGAGACTGATAAGGGAAATGTTGGCTCTCAATGGATACCAGTGAGAGCCAAACCATCCAAAAGAGAGTCCAGTGTGTCCACAAAAGCACCTGGACAAACAAGTGAAACCGTTGCCGAGAAAATGACTGTTGACCCGCAACCTAAGGGTAAACCAAAGATCATTAGGTTGCGGGGTAACTCCCCTAAACAAAAATGAATGGTCCACTACTGCAGTGGAACTGTAACGGTGTATACCAGCGCTACGAAGAACTGCGACTTTTATTGTCGGATTTTGCGCCTTCGTGTGTTTGTCTACAGGAAACAAATTTCAAGGAAACCGACACATTCTCTCCTCGGGGATACTCCGTGTTTCGCACGGATTTCCTCACTGGGTTAAGAGCATGTGACGGCGTGGCAATTCTCGTTAGAGACACATTGTACCACGATCCTGTAGACATTGACACTGAGTTGCAGGTCGTAGCAGTTCGTGTTGCACTTCCCCTCAAGTTGACGATTTGTTCTATCTACCTTCCCCCTGGTGTTCCCGAACTGACATCCGAGATGTCGTGAACATCATCGATCAACTCCCACCTCCCTTCATACTACTAGGCGATTTTAACGCCTACAATGTATGTTGGGGATCGGTGCGGAACGATCGACGGGGACGTCATCTGGAGAATATGTTGAACGATTTGAGTTTGAGCTTTTTGAACGACGGCAGACCCACGCACTTTTGTGCAGCAACGGGTACATTCAGTGCCATAGATCTTAGCGTCGTTTCAGGAGCCATCGCCCCGTTGTTCAAATGGGACGTGCATCACGACTTGTGCGGTAGTGATCACTTTCCAATCCTCTTAAGGCCTCTGTTCAATACTGTTACCGAATCCCGCTGGCCACAGTGGGTTCTTCGGAAAGCAGATTGGACCAAGTTCGCAGAATCATTCTCTCACGAGGATATTCCGAACTTGAGCGTAGACGAAGAGGTGAATCATTTCACGGATTCCATCACGAGCGCGGCTGAAAGCAGCATACCGCTGTCATCCACTCAGCCCCGTCGAGTTCCCGTTCCCTGGTGGAGCGAGGAATGCGACTTGGCGCTACGTGAAAGGAGACACCTCTTCAATACATTCCGTCGTTGTCCAACAGAGGCAAACATGATAGCCTTCCAACGAGCGAAAGCTCGTGCTAAGAGGATTGTGAAAGAAAGCAACCGCGAATCATGGCGCAAATACGTAGGCACCGTTACAGTTGCCACTCCAGTGGCCAAAGTTTGGGAGAAGGTCCGGAAAATCTCCGGTCTAAATACAGCTACAGCCATTGCTGGTCTATCGGTAAATGGTAACGTAGTTACCTCAGCGGTCGAAATTGCTAACACTTTGGCATCTAATTTTGCGTTCAATTCTAGCTCTGAACATTATCCACCCGAGTTTCTTACTAGTAAAGCAGGCCTCGAATCTATACCTCTAAGCTTTTTTTCTAGGGATGACGAGGTATACAACCTGCTTTTCTCTCGTGAAGAGCTTGATAGCGCGATGTGAAAGTGTAAGGATAGCTCTCTTGGTCCAGATGCGATACATTATCGTATGATCCGAAATCTTCCGGAATCATCTAAGTCTAGGCTTTTGAATGTCTATAATAGGATATGGACTGAGGGTAAGTGCCCGACCAAGTGGAAGGAATCTCATATAATTCCTATCCCCAAAGTCGGGAAAGATGAACACTTGCCCTCTAGCTATAGATCAATATCACTGACCAGTTGTCTCTGCAAGCTCATGAAGCGAATGATCAGCAAGCGTCTGATTTGGTTTTTAGAATCAAACGACTTGCTGGCCCACACACAGTGCGGCTTTCGCCGTCACCGCTCAACAGCAGATCATCTGGTCAGACTTGAGACAGCTATCAGGAATGCTTTCGTTGAAAACAAACACCTGGTAGCTGTGTTTTTCGATATTGAGAAAGCCTATGACACTGCATGGATTTATGGTATTCTCCGTACTCTGCATTCCTGGGGTCTCCGGGGACGCTTGATGTTCTTTATAAAAGACTTCATGTCGAACCGGCGCTTCAGGGTGCGGATCGGAAATACCCTGTCAGAAATGTTCCCACTGGACAATGGGGTCCCACAGGGCTTCATACTGAGCGTTACGCTATTTTTGATTGCCATTAACGGTGCAGCTTCATGTAAACGATTGCCTGTACATAGTTCGATATTTGTCGACGACATTGGTATCTTTGTTGCCGGACAAAAGACTAGTACAATCGAACGTCAGCTTCAGCTGACCATCAACCGTCTCGATACATGGGCAACCGAAAATGGCTTCAAATTCTCGACCAGCAAAACTATGTGTGTCCATTTTTGTAGGAAAAGGGGTGTCCATCCCAACCCTACACTCACGCTAAATGGAGCACAGTTACCATTTACCGATACTGCCAGATTTCTGGGTCTCGTTTTTGACAGTCGTCTAACTTGGCGGGCACATTTTTTGTCCGTCAAGAAAAAATGCCAAAAGTCGCTCAATTTGTTGCGGGTCCTCAGTCACAAGACATGGGGTGCAGACCGCACTGTCATGTTGCGTTTATATCGTTCTTTAGTGCGCTTTAAGCTGGACTATGGATGTCTAGCTTATAGGTCAGCTAAACACCAAGAGATACGAATTCTTGACACTGTACATCACACTGGGGTTAGATTGGCCACTGGTGCATTTCGCACCAGCCCAATACTAAGCCTGCTGTGTGAAGCAGGCGAACCGTCACTGTACAATCGTCGTAAAATTCTATCTCTGCGATATATGGCTGCACTTAGTGCCAAGCCAGATCATCCCGCGTATGACCCTATTCTACAAAATAGGCATACAGAAATTTATGACAGAAAACCAAGAGCCAATAGGCCTTTTGGTCTGAGGACTTTCGACATTTTGGGCGATATTGATTTTAATATGCCTGAAATGGCAAGTTTCGTTTTGTGTGCTGTTCCACCATGGACGCTACCTCGTCCACTTGTGAACCTCACATTAACTAGGTTTGATAAAGATACTACGTTGCCTATGGAATACCAACATGAGTTACAAAGAACACTGGTCCCTAGGTTCGAGGATACTGTCATTTTTACTGACGGATCAAAATCCGGAACCAGGATTGGGTGTGCGTTCGTTGTTTTGAATCCACGCCAACAGTTTCAGTACCGTCTGCACTCCATAACGAGTGTGTACACTGCTGAGCTGTACGCTATTTTCAAGGCCCTGTGTTTTGTTTCGTCAGAGCAAAGTCAGTCAAGTGTTATCTTGACGGACTCGGTGAGCGCTCTGAACAGTATCCAAGATCCAGATCCAGTGCATCCTCTTGTACTAAAGATCCGGTTGCTACTCTACAATCTGAATGCTCAGAATGTGAGGGTAGAGCTGTTTTGGATACCGGGACATGTTGGTATTAAATGCAACGAAGCGGCAGATGCAGCTGCAAAAGCCGCCTCTCACAGACCTATGATTGATGTGAGTTTCGTTTTTCCAGATGACGCAAAGAGTCATCTGAAACATCTGGTTTTAGACATGTGGCAACATGAGTGGAGCCGCACACAGAACGTTAAGTTACGAGAGATTAAGGGAGACGTTAAACCATGGGGTTCTTCCTGCAGGATTAACCGCAGGGAGGAAACACCATCACACGCCTCCGTATAGGTCACTGTTGGTGGACCCATGGGCACCTCCTTCGAGGTGAAGAGTTCCCTATCTGTGAGACGTGTAACACAGATTTTACTGTGTTACACTTTTTAACTGAGTGTATACAGTTCGAGGATGTCAGGGAGAGGTTAGGCCTGTGCTATGACCTGTCAGTTGCTTTAGGTGACGACAGGGTACTCATGGACAGGCTGATACTCTTCCTGAGAGAATCGAACTTATTGTTTTATGTGTGAAGTCTTGCACCTTATTTTTATGTGTTTCTAGTTATTGACTGTGATATTCGATAGTAATTGGCCCCTTTACAGCCTCTTACCATCACCCTGAGTCTGTTCAAATTTTCGAACAGACTTTTTATATTATTTCTTTGTGTTTGTCAGTGCAAGATTTCTTTTATTGAGTATGCGTATTTTTAATGATTTTGTCTATTTATTTATTGTCTAATATATTGTTTTTAATATATGGTCTAGTCATTTAAATGGGCTGCGTTATGCGCAAATAGTCTTTGTTGCTGTGCGCCAAAAATTTTAACTAACTAACTAACTAACTTATTATTACCAAAGATAGGGAAAAACATGTTTTTAATTGGTATCATGAGCGTGCGTATCATTGAATTTATAATGGATTTTCTAAATTAAAACTACAGGCACGACTATGAGTTATAGATTATATTAATGCTTTTAATTGGTTATTCAGAAACCAATTAAAAACATTTTTACCCAGTCTTTGATTATTACATACATATAAATTATTACATACATATAATATATTACATACATATAAATTATTGCATACATATTAATACTTATAAACTCCATTTGCCGTAACTCTGAAATGACGTCACAGTTGAAAAACTCACCTTGTTGCCGTAAAGTGTCAAAAAAAGTTAGGTTATATCGAACAACTTGTAAAAATATATTGAAAACCAATATTTCCTATGGAGGAAAAGAATTAATGTAAATTATGATGCACAGCAGTTCTTTCTACCCGATTTGTCGCGAAATTTATGGTTTATATTATATTAGTGTGTAATGTAGTATTTAAAAAAAAAAAAAAAAAATCCGTGTATAAGAATCATCAGAAGTATTTGTTTTTAGAAATGTGTCGTGTTGTGTTAATACAATTTACTTTAATTTTTCGCCTGGTGTCACATTGAAACAGCGGGTTCGGGAAGCAAACGCGGAGTGTTCCGAGTCACCCTGTTTAACTCTAGACCGCTCAAATAAACGCGTTTAGACCTTTTCTCGAACGCTCCGAGCTTGCTTTCTGAACTCACTAAATGATATCGGAAAGCAATGATAAAGAGTAAAATTTTTTATTATTCGAATAGAAACTTTAATTTCAGATGTTAGATACAATTTTGTTTCGAATAATGAATATTCAAATATTATTTCCAGTCAAACAGTTTATTGCCGCTAGCTGCAAGTGTAAATTTCATGAGTATGCTAAAATTACTTTTCGATGATAATAACCGTTCTACGTAACAGACCTGTAGGTTAAAATTACAAAAAAAAAGAACGTAACAAATGTAAATAGAACATATTTTATTAATCATATATAATATTTGTTTATCGACCAAGATACAAAATTAAATATTGTTTTTGTTCACTTACATTACAAATTATAAAACCTTTTAAAATATACAAACACAATATACAGATAAAAGTACGTTATAGAAATATCACCCATCATATTTGAAATCTATTACTCTTTTATAAGTTTTAAAAAACCCTTAAAGTTTGGTCTGAATCGCTCTGTAAGAAATGGTAGTTTACTAAGGTACCATTGCAATTTTTAAAAATTAACTCAACCAATATCTCGAAAACTGTTGCTACAATCAAGCTAAAATTTGATATTGATTGAACGATTTGGGGAAGTTCCATTAGGCCACGTCTTGGATCGTCCTTTTTATATTTAAAACCTATATTTCTTAAAATCTTCCAAAGGGAAGTCTTTCCACCATCATACAGTCTCCTTTCATGTAATTTTATATTAATAGTGTCGACAGTAACATGCTCTCCTAAAATAAAATTAATTTATTAAGAGTCCTCACGTAGAGATGTTATGTCCTTACTATTACGGTACATCTCATAAATTACATTACGTATCCCAACTGTTGTAAAATTGTCTAATTCTACAACAGATTTAGTACGTGTTCGTTTCTTTTTCGGGCTACTGACAGTTTCATTTCTAGCTTGTTGTACTGCCATTTTATTTATTTTAGAAATACTGACATCTAAAGTAGCTGCAACTCTCTAAAAAGTTAATTAACAATTATTTGTAGAAATATATTCAAGTGAAAAGACCATAGATATAAACTAAATTTTATATTTACTCACATCTCTGACGCTTTTCACATCCATTAAAGGTCCACCATTGTCTCGGCACTCTTTCAAAATAATTAATAAGAGACAAAACCATCCTTTGAGCACGGCTACTAAGAGCTTTGGGCATTTTTACATTTAAATTACAAATAAATTTAAAAAGAATAAAATATAACCTCACTGTTAATTTTAAGTACCTAAACGTCAACCTGACATCAAAATAACGATTAAACCATCCAATTTAAAACCGACATCACTGTAAAAAATTACCAACATGAAATAAATAAATGTACTAACTGAGTTATGGATTGATGTTGATTAAAACATATCATAACGTTGGTACTTAAATTAACCAAGTGTGACGTCATCTCACATTTATTGTGAATGGAGTTTATAAATATTTACACTATAGCTCCATTTTATTACATTATTATATATAATATACCGGGTGAATTATTTAAGAAGCAACATACATGTTTCACATATAATGTTAATGAAGTGAGTTATTTCAAAAGCGGCATAGCCATAAAACAAATGCTTATCGTATCCATAGAAAAGACAAAATATTATGTTTTAAATATTTTTTGGACTTAGCTACTAAGGACATTATTATTTTGTTTGTATGTAAATATAAACAAACTAATAAAAATTTATTTATTGTTTCTAATTTACTATTTTTTAGCCGTCTAGGAACTTTATCATGTCAAATAACTATTATATCTAATCACCATTGCATATCTGTTGCCATAGATATGAGCTTACTTTCATAATTTGGTATGTTGCAAATGAAATAACTCACTTCATTAACATTATATGTGAAGCATGTATGTTGCTCCTTAAATAATTCACCCGGTATGTGAATTTATGTCTCAGAAAAAAAAGTCTTAACTATCTGAGAATTCATCATCTGAACTACTGTCGGCATTTACATTTATTATCAATGGTGTAACATCATTATTATCAAATAGCACTTCTCTGTCCCACCATTCTTTAATAATTTTATTCGTATGTTGTACGGTACTGTTCCACGTATCTGATGTAACTTGCTGCAGTGCTTCGGTCCACATATTCAAACTTTGTTCGTGCCCGAAACCATCACGGCCAATATTCTAATTGTAGTACTGCTTGGTTATCCCCCAGATATGTTTGATGGGGTTAAATATGCAGTGATACGGTGGTAATCGTAGAACCTTATGCGAATATTGTGCAGCCAAAATGTATACTTTATACACTCTTTCCGGTTTCATTACTTCTATTAAATGTAATAATTCACACTTAAGCATCGTATCATCGAAAGTTATATTATTTCTTAAACACCAGTTTTGTAATTTATTTTTGTTCCAGCCTGAAATGGGAATTTCTTCAGAAAGCGAACTATGGTATGATACATTATCCATAATAATAACTGATGGAATTTCTAACTTTTGTAATAATTGCTCTTCAAACCATTTCATAAAATTTTCATCATTCATATTGTCGTGGTAATCAGCACTCTTTTTCTTAGTTGCAAAATTTAAACTAGCTCCTTCTATAAAACCATTAGCAGTACCAGCATGTACAATCATGTACCGACAGCCATCACTACCAATTCTTTTTACTGCCTGACTTGAACCATCTTGCCAAGACATTCCTTGGGAACCTCTTTGAAAAATCCATGTTTCATCCAAATATACAAATTGGTCAGGCAATTCGCTATTTAAATTACTCATATATGTTTTTAAAAACTACTCTCAATGAGGCAATGTGGGGCAATTCATATAATTTAGGTTTCTCGTTATCTTTCATCCACTTGAAACCAATATTCTTCAAGATTATCTTCAAGCTTGTTACACCTTAATTTAAAAAAATAATAAAAAATACTAATAATATTAAATAATAAAAATATATACCAGGGCTTCGAACCGGAACTGAACCGAAAACCGAAAAAAACGTTATTTTTTGTAAAAACCGGCACTAAACCGAAAAAAAAAATATCTGTTTATTTCGGTTCAGATAATGTTTATGTGAGTGAATATAAAATAAATTTTATTTAAGATTATTTTTTATACGCATGAGCAGAAAGAATCGTCATTTTCTTAACTGATAAGTTAAAAAAATGCGCTTCTATTATTTCGGGGGGGGGGGCAGAACTGATATATATTTTTTTAATTGAACCGGAACTTAAACCAAAACGAAAAAAATAACGGTTCGAAGTCCTGATATATACTAATAATATGAGGAATACCCAGAAAGTAAATATTTGGAAACGAAACTTACTTTATAAATATCTCTCGTAAAATAGAATATTAAAAATAAATTATATATATAAAGTTACCTCCATTAAAAATAAAACGTGTTTTCAAAATATGTAACAGAGACTAACGCGTTGCATGCAGTTTATCTCTATACATTTCATATATAACATTTCTTATTGCTGTTTCGGTAAAAGAATCCACATCGGTCACTGGCTTTGATCTTGCTCGTAATTTTTTGGGACTCCGTGGTACCTCACCATTTCGCATTTTGCCAGATATTTGATGAATCACTCGTACGCTTATTTTTAATGCATCTGAGACTCTCTGCAATTTATATTAAAACAATTAAAAGTTGAACAGTATAATACATTAAAATATACATTACCTCTTTTACTAAATTAATTGGCAACCAGGGCCCACCGTTTTCTTTCTCTTTTTCAAAGTATGAAATTAAATTCGAAATAATTAATTTCGACTGTCGAGATAGCGGTTTGGGCATATTTAATAATTATCTAACGAAGGACTTGTATCCAAATGAAATGAAAATATAAGAATAGAAACAGGTATTCTAATAGGCAAAATAGTTCTAAAAAGGACTGATGTGATCCAAAAATATGGTCAAATAAAGAAAATAGAAATAAGTTGAATATAACCTATAACCTAACCTTTGGGGAAAAATAACTTTTCTGTTGGTGAAAGTGATACGGTGCGATTTTGTTTAATTTATTCTTATACGTCAAATTTTGAGCCATACCTGTAAATCATTTAATGACTTTTGTAAAAGGTTAGATGCTTCCACTGGGTTGACATGAATAAAGTGGGTTTTACACGATTTAATTTATTGATCAATTAATTGAAGAAGTTGACCTTCACTTTATTGATCTGTGTAAAGTGTTCAAATTACAACAATAAATTGAACAATTAATTGATGAAAAAGAAAAGATAATTTAGAAAATAGAACAAGATGTATTTGTCATAATTTTTTTAGGAAATTCTAGGTATATTTTTATCTGTATAGTTATTGCCAAATGTTTAGTTATAGCATAACCAAGAAATATATAGTTTGTGTTTCGGTTTCAAATGGGACAGAACCGCAAACATTCTCATTTACCATCATCTAGTTTATTTATGTTGTTTTTATTCACAGCTTGTAATTTTGGCACTTAATTAACTTTAGTCTGTGAACTAGAGTTTTTGTCACTGTTCACGAAGTATTTAATTACACCGGAATCGCGCTTTTTGTCGATATCCGTTGAACAGATCCTACCGACTGCGCCAGTTATATGTTCAAACCAAAGATTCGTGTTTTTAAAAATGATTTATTTTAATTTCAGGTACAATTTAAACTATGATTTTTTTTAAGTAAGATATTTTATTTTTACATTAATCTAATGTCTAATATGTGTAAAAACGGAAATGTAACTGATAAAAAGACATGGTTTATATATCAGTGGAATGTGATATCTGCGTTTGGTTTTGCTCAGCATTTTGTTATCCTTTCCTGTGGGAACGTGTATGTAACTGGCGATTTTACATGGCTGTCAAAATAATTTGTCGTTACTAAGGAAAACATACATAATAATAATTTCAATGTTGCAGGATAAAAGAAATTCACCACTAATATGAGGGATATCCAGAAAGTAAATATTTGGAAACAAAACTTAGTTTAAGAATATCTCTCGTAATAAGCATATTAAAAATAAATTATATATATAAAGTTACCTCCACTAAAAATAGAACGTGTTTTCAAAATATGTAACAGAGACGAACACGTTGTGTGCAGTTTATCTCTATACATTTCGTATGTAACATTTTTTATTGCTGTTTCTGTAAAAGAATCCACATCGGTCACTGGCTTTGATCTTGCTCGTAATTTTTTGGGATTCCGTGGTACCTCAACATTTCACATTTTGCCAGATATTTCATGAACCACTTGTATGCTTATTGTTACTGCATCGGAGACTCTCTGTAATTTATATTAAAACAATTAAAAGTTGAACAGTATAATACAGTAAAATATACATTACCTTACTAAATTAATTGGCAACAAGGGCACACCGTTTTCTTTCTCGTTTTCAAATTATGAAATTAAATTTGAAATAATTAATTTGGACTGTCGAGATAGCAGTTTTGGCAAGATGTATCGAAGAACTTGTTTCAAAGGACTTGTATCGAAATGAAATCAAAATATAAGAATAAGACAGAATAGAAACAAATAACCTATTCTAATAGGCAAAATAGTCCTAAAAATGACTGATGTGATCCAAAAATATGATCAAAGAAAAGAAGATAGAAATAAGTTGAATATAACCTAAAAAGCGATGCACTGACACACAATATCAAATAAGAAAATTTATAAGAAAATATATAACTTAACACAATACTGCTAAATAAACAACAAACTAAATATAAAAGGTTTTTAGAAATTACTATAAGTTAGATATGTGATCACAAGTATCAAAACAAATAAGAATGTATTATAAAATGTCAAATGTAACTATAGTTAATTTTAGCGATACCAATACAAATGTCAAATGCCATATATTAAATAAAAACTTTTAAAATTTGTAAATCTTCAAAATGACCATCAAACACAAACTAAATATGACTTGAAAATGTATTTTTTAGTAAAATAAAAGAATGAAGAGCAATATTAGTCTACAATTCACATGCAAAAATAAAAAAAAAACGATTTAGTTATATTTTCGCCACTAGGTTGTCATTGAAGTTATGACGCAAAATGACGAACTGCGCTGTTTAAACGACTGGGCTTTATATAACGCTTAACTGATTTAAAAAAAAGGAAATTTTTTGACGGGATTACGATCAAAATTTTCGCCAAAAATTTTTGTTTTTTAATACTCCCTTTGTCCCAATTGTCATATATGCAAAAAAAAAAAAAAAAAAAATGAAATACAAACAAAATCTCAACCAAACCAAAAAGTATTTATTAAACGTAACTGAACCTTAAAGCCTGGAACAGAATGCACAGCGCGCTACGCCGTCAGCGCGCCGTCATTTGCGACGGCGTTGCTGAGAACGCCGTTGAATATTCGCCTGCCCACAATGCAATCATTTTTAACGCCGTCAAGTGTCACTTGACAACCTATATCTGTGTTTATACGTGCGCTTTCTTTTATTAATAGTATAATGGATGATGAAGACTTGTGTGTGATGTTATTTATGTTGTATGCAAGTTATTTATACAGACAAACACTTTACCATTCAGTAAAAACTGAAGTTAGGTATTCTGCGTCGACGTTCAACGGCGTCAAAAGTTGGAAGTTGACGAACATTCAGTATCAACGGCGTTCGAACGCCGTAGGACGTTGTCCATTCTGTGCACTTGCGTAGTACAGCCTTGCTTTTAACTTTGCGCTGACAGTTTGCGCCGTTCAACGGCGTCAACGCGCCGTCAAACTCGTTGCATTCTGTTTCCCACTTAAGTTTATACAGTAATTAAACTTTTATGAATAGAGCAAGAGGCGTAATTAGGCACCCCGCAATCGCGAGTAGGGCATCGGATTTCTAAATGCCGATTGGTTTTCTTCGTCAGGTACAGTAATGTATCAGGGGAGGAGTAAAGAAAATTTTACGGGGTGTCAACAAATGAAGTTACGCCACTGATATTAAGATAGTTTGTGGGGTCGAAATTGCTTCAGGGTTGCTTATTTTGAAGACGATTACATTTTCCATACATATTTGCAATATTAAAAAAATATCATTTTTGTTATCATTGGTTTGTCAAGAGCCGTTTTGACAACCCCAATTAGTTCATAAACTTTTGATGATAATAAATAATAACTTATGTTGTAATGATTGAAAACGTTGAAAAAGCCCATATCAAGTGCATTTAAATCGGAACTATGCATAACCGTTGATGATAGTTTTAGGACACATACCTTCTGGACTAATACTCCCGGACAGGACCCCACCCCCGTTAAAAATATCATGGACATTTACCCCCCCCCCCTCCCGTGTAAAAATACCACTGGATATTTACCCCCCGTGTAAAAAACCCTGACAATTAACTCCCCCCATACAAAAACACCCCCCGAACATTAGCCTAATATATATCATTTAACATAAAACGGGCTGTGCTTACATGCTGTGGACTATTAATCAATGAGAAAACTTTACATCATATTTCTTATTTAAAATTTGAGGAGGGGATTTTTTGCATGGTGGGGTTAGTTGTCAGTGAGGTAATTGTTCTGGGGGTTTATGTCCGGGGGTATTGGTTCAGGGGGTATGTGTCCTGATACAAATTCCAACCATTAATCAGACATTTTTGCGGAATGTATCTTACTAATAGCACGTGTTTCACAGATTGTGCATCTTAGATTAAGTGTGGTCGCTTGGAAGGTAGTCGTTTAGCCCTTTTTTGCGATAACTATTAAAGAAATCTAGAGAAATTGTAGTGTTGATATTTTTTGTATATAAATTATATAAATTGCATTTAATTTTTTATATAATGCATTTACTTTGAACCCAAATACGAATGTGACGATTTAGTAAAATATGAAAACAATTGTAAATTTGATATATTTTAAATGTGTTTTAGTTTTTATGTGGAGATGGTCGTGTCCGTAATGAATAGAAGTGGAAAGGTTGTACGGGTATCGGACATAAATAAAAACAACTATCTACAGCTGACCAGTTTCGGAATAGTTTATCCCTTCATCAGAGCTGCTACATAAAGGAAAATCAGAATACAGTATAAGTGTACATCGTATATGAATAAATGAATATAATATAAGTATAACATTGTAAACCATACCTGAGATAATAGTATTAAGTGTAATGGTGAGATAGATAAAAACGGGTCATGATATAAAAAACAATGTGTTGAAATATAAATAAATAAATAATGCAAAACGAAGTCAGAGATTAAAATAAACGATACAACAAATTAAAAAAAAATTTAAATAATAAATAGGTAAAATATATGAGCACAGGTGTGTCGTGATATTATAAGATTGATAATGATGACTAGCTGAAAAAATCACAGATTTGTAAGAATCATGTAGAATCTTGATATAGGGGGTAAGCATGGGGTCGATGACCTGAAACCGCGGATATTTTAGAAGGAATAATGTGTAAAAATAGGTGCCATCTATTGAGAGAGGGTGTGGTTAGGTGAAAAGAGGAAGGGGTATGTGGCGTCACCTGGAAACACCTGGACGCCATTTCCGTTAGCGTCTGTATACTGACATGGTTAGCTCTACCGGGACTACAACACATCCCACTCCCCAGTACAAACCCTTTCCAACAGATGACGCCACATACCCCTTCCTCTTTTCACCTAACCACACCCTCTCTCAATAGATGGCACCTATTTTTACACATTATTCCTTCTAAAATATCCGCGGTTTCAGGTCATCGACCCCATGCTTACCCCCTATATCAAGATTCTACATGATTCTTACAAATCTGTGATTTTTTCAGCTAGTCATCATTATCAATCTTATAATATCACGACACACCTGTGCTCATATATTTTACCTATTTATTATTTAAATTTTTTTTTAATTTGTTGTATCGTTTATTTTAATCTCTGACTTCGTTTTACATTATTTATTTATTTATTTATATTTCAACACATTGTTTTTTATATCATGACCCGTTTTTATTTATCTCACCATTACACTTAATACTATTATCTCAGGTATGGTTTACAATGTTATACTTATATTATATTCATTTATTCATATACGATGTACACTTATACTGTATTCTGATTTTCCTTTATGTAGCAGCTCTGATGAAGGAATAAACTATTCCGAAACTGGTCAGCTGTAGATAGTTGTTTTTATTTATGTCCGATACCCGTACAACCTTTCCACTTTAGTTTTTATATGATAATAACTATGGAAATAAAAAATAAACAGTTTTTTTTTTTCTTTTAAAGCTATTCCGGCGTAAACCAAAATTATCAATAATCAGAAAAATAAAAAACGTGCGTAACTAACAATTATTTTGGGACGTAAGGTTTAGATATCTGTGAAACCCTATAAATGTGTAAAAAAAAAATTACGCCACGTCATTTTATTTATATCATTATTTTTTTTTTTCAGATTTCATGGCTATAAAGTCGCCTGTTAGAGATTCTTCAGTGGAAGATATTGATAGAACAAGTACTGTTTTAGAATCAAATCAAGAACAAAACAAAGGAGGTTTCACTGATTTAGAAACACAAGCAAAAGCAGATAATAGAAGGATACATTCCCTGGAAGAGGAAGAAAAGTTATATACTGATTTAACTAAACCATCGAAAGAAAATCCAGATGAAGAAGAACAGCTATGGAATAAATTTTTTGGTGACAATCCGCCTCTTGAAAATTATGTAAAGTTAGCTATATTAGATGAAAACGGAACAGAACTTGTTGAAGAAAAGCGACCTTTTAGTCGAGGTGAATTAGATGAATCTGTAGAAAAAGAAGATGGATGTAATCTAAATCAAGATGTGAAAAAGAATGAAAACATAAGTATTTGTTCTTTAACTTCTGCCTTTCTGGAACAACTTGATAATGACAAAAAAGTTGCACCAATTAAATTAAAAGACTTAAACCAAAGATTTAAAAACAAAAGCTATTCACCTGTTGAAGGTATTGAACAGGAAATAATGGAACCAGTCAGTTTATTTTCAAATGTTCAGTCTGAAACAGTCGATTATGCAGGGTACGAAGATGTACAAGTAACAGAAATAGTGAAGCAAGAAAAGTCTAACGAAGTTATTGATTTGTCTTTAGATGATTCCGAAGAATCAGAAAGTGATTATGAAGAATTATCTAATGGGAGCGGATTCTGTTTATCTAAGATAACTGGTCCACAAAATAAGGATATTACTAATTTAGCCAGAGAAAATCAGAACTTTTCAGATGATTCAAATGACGTTCCAGCATATTTCGATCGCGTTTTTAGTATTCTAAATAAAGTCGATGAGAATAAAAATAAGGCACAACCTGTTCCCGACACTGTGTCTAAAGAAACTAGTCCAATAAATTTAAGTCCTAAAGTTAGAGCAAATAAAGCGTCATCTTCTGAGGTTTCAGGGATATTAGATAACGTTCCTGTTCCTGATAGTACAACAAATAATAAAGCAGGTCCTTCTATTATTAAACCTGCACGTTTAAAATTGCCTACATCAACGGATGTAGCTGGCCCATCAAAAGTTAAAGTAAATAATAATAATGCCGTCTTGAAGTCACAGTATTATCGACAACTAATGGAAATGTTTCCGGATATTAGTCCTGATTATTTGAGGAATATTTGTGCCAATGTTGTAGATAATAAAACTATGGAAGATACTATCTCACTTTTACTCTCAAGTAAGTAATATACTTCTTACTTTTTAACATTTTTATTGTTTCCTAGGTATAGACCAAAAAGAGGTGTGCGTATGAGAGGGTGGGGACTCGCGTATTATATTTTAATGTTAATTATAAATGCTACTAGACTATACCGGTCAAAATTATTTGCTTGATGAGTATTATTTAAAGCATTTTATGGATGTAAATAATAATTACATAAATGTTAAAAAAATTGTTACAATTATTACATTTTCAACTCATCTAGGTGTTGTAACGTTTCGCGGAAGGAAGAGGACCCTATTACGTTGTGTTTTAAAGACGATTCGCTTATTTGGAGCAAGAGGCTATGTCAAATAAAATAAAATGATGAAAGATTTTCCTTTAAATCAAACAATTTATTTAATAGTCTTATGTCTCAGATAACGTGTACATATTTTGTCAACAATTGTATTTTGTTTACATTTACTCTGGAAGTAAATATATACTATTCGCTGATTGGTTTTACCTATATTCCTCTTTGATCATATATTTAATATACAGGGTGTTTGTTTGAAACGGGGCACACCGAAAATCTCCTTTATTTGTAAAGATACAAAAAATCTTCAGAACAAAAGTTAAACTAGACAAAAAGGCCCATCTAAAGGTTACTATAAGAATTCTGAGGCCCTTCCGGTTTCACCGGAAATGATGTCAACTTTTGATCTAGCATAGGTAATCTAGCATAGGTAATTTTATATTTTTTCCTAAAAGTACATTAAATTAGCTTTACAATGACACCAAAAAGTCATATTTTTATGTTAACTATTTCAAAATGGCGACCATTTATTTACAAAATAATAATCAACATAAGTTTTACAAAGTTGAACGTAGCAAGCTTTGAAAACAATAAAAAAAACCGGGGTGCCACGATACTCTCACCGGAGTGCCACCAATTTGAATTTTTTTTTTTCAACGTTAAATTGCTCCGAACTTCCTGTTTGTTATAGGCTAATGATGATAATAATAATAATAATTTTTGCTGACGTTTTGTGGATGTACCGCGGGCGCGCCCGATGTGCGTCACTTCGATAACCACGTGACGGGCAAAAAACGAGTCGCGAAGCGACGAGTTTTATAATCGACAAGTGCGGCAAAATATCTTATTATATTAAAACGAGTCGCGAAGCGACGAGTTTTGTCAACGTAGGAGGAGAAGCCCGGCGTAGCCGGGCTGAGTCCCCTAGTTCATGTACCTATTGCATGAAACGTCACAACATCAATTATCTATTATTTGTCAAATTGTAAGGAATTTGTACAGCTGTTATATATGCCGCTCCTATAATATATTAGCCCTGTAATAGAACAGTCACTCAGCTGTATATTTGTATTTCATATAGGTTAAATCTTTTTCAATGACCAGTTGAACCATTGAGATTCGAGCGCCTTCATTTACATTTATTGGGGGCAAAAAATATTATTGTACTGGCTTTTGTCATCTTTAATAGCGTATAATTTCTGAGTGAAACGTTTGTTTTGAAAAAAACACTATTTTCACATCTGATCACATTGATTTTATTTACTTTATTGACTAATCTGCTCGCGGAGCACAGTTTGGGAAACTCTGCCTTAGGTCATACGTCTCGGACGCAGACCGGGTAATCCGCTATTTGCTAATATAATTTTGAACATTGTTGCAGCTGACTATGATAAGAGGGAAAGAGTTCCTAGTCCAACAGTAGCGTTGGATCATGATGAGCAGATGCACATGTTACAAGAACTGTTTCCAGATGCTGACCCTACTTTCCTCGAATTTCACTGCACCAGGCTCATTAATGATCCTGATGAATTCAGAGTGTTTGTTACCACAACTTTAGAGCAGAAGGATTATCCTACTAAAGAGGAATACATGAGGTGATTTCAGTTTTAAAATTAGAATTATAATAGAATTTGAAGTAAATGATAAAAGCTATATCGTCGGCTGAAAATAATAAGGTTGTATGTCGAAGTGTATTACATTTGAGAAAACAAGCTTCAAAAATTTTGATATGGAAAAAACCAATATAAGGTTACAATACAAGGAAGAAATTTTTTTAATAACTATATATTGCTATGTTATTGTCATTAACGCATTATTTTGAAAAAAAAAAAAAAATTTGAATAATACCATTTTAACAATTTGAAAAATAAACATACAACTTTGTGATTAAGAAAAACACGAAACTTAGTACCTTAACGTTACATACAGCTTTGTAGTTCAAAGTAATATCGGGGGGAAATTCAGTTTATAGGTAAAATTTCAGTTTTTAGGTTTCTGAAAATTGTTAAAAAGGTACCAGAAAAGGTAAAAGAAATGTTAGTCACGTATTAAATTTTTATTTGATTAAAAACACAAATTAAACAATATGCTTGCAAAATAGTAACAAATTAAACATTAATCTTACAAAAAATTAAGATAATTTGAACTGAAACTGAAACATTCGAAATAATAAAAATTAAACGAAATAAATTGTATTTTTATTATTTTCTTGAGATTTACTTTCTTGGCAATATTGTTTCATAATAAGATTTATCCATAATAGGCATCCAATCCAGCATAGATTTTAAAGCGATTATCTTGTTTTCTGGTAACGGATTTTTATTTGTAGAAACCTTAATGTCTCTAAATATATTTAACAAGTCTTCAAGACCTTGTTTTATTCTTTTTAATATTTTTTGTACCCCAGGTGCCCGAAAAAGGTGTTTTATATTTAACATAAAAGATGTTGTATGTCAAACATACAAACATAAATTATGAATTAAAAAATAATAATTAAAATACAAGGGTGTATGTTTTAACATACAACTATGTTTTGTAAGTTTTTTATTTTTTAAGACATACAACTATGGTTTTCTGCTTTTTTCTCCGACACCGGTAATGCTATCTTATGGAAATTATTGGAACAAGTAGGTTACGTGACATACAACTCTATAGTATTGAAAAGTGCATTTGACAAAAAATGTCACATACAACCTTATTATTTTCAGCCGACGAAATGTGTTATCAGGACCATCGAGAGGGGTACTAAGCCGGGATAAATTCCCATTTACAAATCAATATCCAGTTTTATTATTTGTGATTTTGTTGCATAATTTCTTTTATATCTTTGTACGTCATAATAATACGTAGAAATACTTGCAATAACAATTTTTATAAGTCCGAGTCCCAAATCCGATTGGACTGCACAGTTTATTTATTTATTTTTGCCTTTTTGTGGTGTTTATATGTTTAGGTGCACGCGGACAGTGGACACATCACGTAGACATATTTTGCACGCTGCATTATTTAATTTTCGTTTTTGCGGGACCCGAGTTCGAAATTATTGTTTTTCCGGTACCCGGATCCACTTTCGACTGCCCTGCCTATTATTTAATTTACCGAGTATCACACAACGATAAATTTATATCAGAGATATTCTTATTAAACCAAAGTTTCCCAACTTGTGGAAACAATTTGTGATTTTAGTTGATTTGAATATTAATAACATTTAAAACAGGCTTCTGTTCAACATAATATATATTTTTAGTATTAATGAAACATTTTCATATAAAATGTTAAGTTTGTTTTTCCGTAAATAATCTTGCTTAGGCACGGTATTTCCAACCATAGATAAAATTGACTATCTATGGGATAAGTTGTTATCAAGAGAACGAACGATTTTTTGCGTGTTTCCAATTATTTATCTATAGAGTAACGAAGATATCTATAAGATAAGTTATTCACACCGTGTAGGTTCTGATAAATGTTATCCATTGGATAAAAATAACAGATTTTGACAAATAGGTGTCAAAAAACATTTTATTGATAAATATATGTACATAATATAAGCATATGTACGTAAAATATATAATATAACAGGTATTATGTACATATTAGACATACCAACACTTTATATACATATTACATACACCTGTTTCCATCATGTGTACTATTTTATTGTGTACTTACCTATATCAAAATAAATCCAAAATAATTTACTAATCTACTTTAATTTATACTGAAATAAAAAATATATTGTCGATTATTTTTAGATAATTTACATTTATTTTTAAAGAATGAAATCATGGATTCTGATTTAGAAGATTTGCTAGCAGACGATAATGAAGAAATTGTAGAGTATTTAGAACGCCCATACATAGTTCGTGTTAGACCAAATCATATGAACCATTGGGATGAGAAAGAATTTATTAACCGATTTCGCTTAGCATGCATTTAATATCCTGCTCCACCAAATAACACAAATTAAAAAAAAATAAATAAATAAATAAACGTTCGTACTTAATTTTCAGTGTTTTTGCATTTTTATTCCGTCTGCAGGATGCATAAGCCTAATACAATTTTTTTCCCCAGGCCCCTTGTTTATCTTTTAGATTTACAGCGTGAGTAGCTTTATTTTCTGTAACATTTTTACATTTTAAGAGCATATTTACAAGTTGCCTTGTTTCGCAAATATTGAAATTTGGGCGTTTATCGCACATTTTTCTGTACAAAATTTTGACAGTTGTATCTATCTCTATTTTATTCGTGCGATTCGCGTATATGACTCTCTTTGTTTAACATAACGCTATTAATACCAACATAAAAAAAAAAAAAAACATCGTAAAACATTATCAATCAGAATAGCTAGCTATCTACGGGATAACTAGAGTTGGAAATACAGAAAGCAATTTATCCTAGTGAATATAAAGAGGATAATATTATCCCATTGATAATTATTCTTATAGATAACAGTAAGGCGAAAATACCGGGCCTTAGTCGTAAAATATTTACATTACTTTGCAATAGAAAAGTAATTTTAACATACATAGTCTTATTTAATTATGTGTTTTCTTTACAGAAAACTGAAATTAACAGCTCAAGAGAAGAAATACACCACCGAGTTCAGCGTAAAAAATTTTCTGGACGTAATTCCTGATCCAGAGGCTTACTTTTCTAAACCAAATAGACCTCCCTTGTTTGACATAAATCACAAGAAATCGTTTCATTATCAAAATTACACAGCCACCTTCTTCCGGAATGTCTATAACATGATCTCAGTTAAGGATATATCTAAGGAAATATATGCTAATAAAACTCTAGTTGATGTAGCTAAAGTATTAGACACATATCCCAGGACTATGAAAAGTAAAAGGAAAGTCGTACCGCTGCCTAGCTGTGATAATATTCCACTACTTCAGGAGGTGAGGTTTATTTAATATATCCAGGTCCCACTTTACCATACATTTGTCGTAATAAATCATTAATGGCGGTTAGTTTTATGAACTAATAAAATCCACGGGCGATAAAATTCAATTGTTCTAATAAACGAACGTTCATTTAAGGGGTTGTGGATATTGCCGTGGTATATAATTTAATAAGAAATATAACTAACTGTTTGTAGAGATGTAGTATGATTGTATTTATTTTTTTTAATTTCACGTTTATGATGTAGTATGATTATGACAACTTGAAATATATTCTGCACACACAATAATATCTTGACAGCTACTATACTAGCGTCGGCGAATCAACACAGTTACGTAACACGACGTAACAAAAAAAATGCATTGTTCCCGACAATACAGTCGTTTGTCGTATGACGTAACTGCGTTGACTCGCCGACGCTAGTATATTATTGTAGGAATATTATATTTGCACTTGCGACTTTTAGGTTACGTTAATTGTTTATTTATGACATTAAATTATTAACTGTAAATAACAACAAATTATATATATTATTAATTGGCAGTCTTCATGTGGTCACACGTCTGTAACAGAAAATTGTTCGTTATAGGTAAATACCGATCACACAAGTCTTTTTTTAAAATACGTCTTTCGTCTTTACTTGCCTGGTTCAGACTAACTACAAACATCCAGGGCCGGACCCCATACTCGGCCATTCTGCAGGTCTTCCGCCTCGGATGGCTCGTCTTCAAGAGAACACCATAGCTTCATGTATTCGGCGCAAGTGGGCGTAGCTCGTAGGCCCTCATGAATTCCTTCCTTCACCACATCGTAGGTGTCGTTTGGCTTGACTTTAGATATCGAGTACGGTCCCAAGTGTTTGGGTTTGAGCTTCAGACTTGGACCAAACTGAGTTCTTTTTATAGCAATGAGGTCACCGACCTTATACTTAGTAGGTCGTTTTCTTCTGTGTATATAAGTTTTTCGATTTTCTTCGTTTGGTTCTAATAAAATATCTATTCGCTTAACATTGTCAAACTTTTTTCTTTTTTTCTGCCTTTTTATCAATTTCCACAGCTTCTTCATACGTTAAACCTTCATCCTTAACAGACATCAAAGACTGATCGGCGATATTATCTAATAACTCATCTCCGACTGATTCACACGGTTCGAAAATATCACCAGGTGTATCTGGTATCTCCGTTTCTATTACAAATGTGATCATCAAACATTCATCCAACTCTACCAACACAGTATCAGGTTTCAATAGATTAGAATTAGTCATGTTGACGTTAAATATTACACTCTTATCGTTTACAGGATTCGGAACACCTGCTGAACACCTACTTTGTTGTAATATATCGTCACTTAAAACAGCTTCACTATCGTAATTATCAGTAGCAACAATTGCAGTTTGTACAGATTTTACAATAACCTCAAAATTTTCTTCGCTATCATTATCAACTTTAACGTTACACAACCCTTGTGTACCTTCTAACCAAAGTGCTTCCAAATAATTTTCTTCTGCATAAGATTGTGTTACAGGCTCTGGTTTGCCCATTATTATTAAGTTTATATCGTTCACGTTTAAGTTTTTAGTGTAATGTTCAACATTATCTTCTCTTTTGTTTTCTGTCTGTTCGGTTTCTGTTGTTGTACTAAATACACAAGTTCTTGTAAACGGTCCAATTGATCTTCTATCAAGGGTAGAGGGTACCTGTCCTTGATAATCATTTTTTTGTAATCGTTGCAAATTCGTGGAAAACCGTCCTTGTTTATAACAATTTCGACTGAACTTGAAAAATCAGAAACACATGGTTCAACGATTTCTTCCTCAATCCATTTTTGTACTTTTTGTCAACAACTATATTCATGGATACATCCGTAGATTTAATTTTAAGCGGCTTATATTTTGAAAGTAATCTCTCAGTTTCTGTTTTAGACTTGTTATTCGCTTCCGTACTAATACTGATGTCTTCATGTCAATCATCTTCAATATCAATTTTCATAATATCAATAATAGTATCTTCGAATTTCTTTACAAAAAGTCCATCTTGATTAATGACGACTTCGGCTTGCTTTAAAAGTTCGTGACCAATTATTGCTTCTATTAATAGGATGTTTTCTGGACCTACGTATACTTTGGTTACAAAATTTTCATGATCTACACTAATATTTGCTTCAAAGGATCCTAGTGGGCGAATTAAACCACCACCAAATCCCGATAAATTTATATTAGTGCTTGTCAATCTTGGACATCCAGCTTGTTTATAAATATCTGTATTAATAACATTAACAAAACTACCAGTATCAATCAAAGCACTGACTGGTACCTTATTTATTTCAATTTTGTTTGTATTTGTTGATGACCCATACTTTGTTTCATTTTCTCGTAACTTTTTAATTTAACTTAAAACTCGGTTATATCTTTTGCTCCATAAAGTATGATTTTATTTGTATGTTCATCATAGATCCCGTCAATTACATATTGAATTAATGAGTCGGTATCAATATCACCTCTGCTTGCTAATTCTCGCATGCTTAAAAAATACTCTTGGACTAAGTCACCCTTTTTCATCTTTTCATTAGCCAACAGCTTATGCAATTTTGCATGAAAATTCTTCCAATATTTTTTTCTTCAAGATTAATCAAGATTTTATTCCCTTTTCTCCTTGAATAAACAATTTTGCTAGGCCTCGTAATGATTTTTTAGCAAAGATAAATTTGTGCAAGTCACTCCACTCCATTAATTCCGATGTTTCTTCGAAATCTTCTAACCATCTCTCAATTGTATAATCTTCATTTCCAGAAAATGTTCTAATAGAATCCTCAATGTCCCTAAAACTTATTGGAAATTTTGCAGAATATGATCTTCTTACCTCTTTTGTTCGCCGATCTTTATCGTTCCCATCGTCATGAGATACCTTTTCATTGTCTGATTGTACGTCTTCACTTTCTTCATCTTCTTTCTCATCTTCATCTTCCTCGTCATCAAGACTCTTTAATGTAGACAGATCACACTAACCATCAAAAATTCGTTTAGTCACCTCTACAACTGTGCCATTATAATTTAAATTTAAAATGTCACATATAAGAGCAAAGTCGCCAATAGTAAAACTCTCTTCAATACTGGCTAATTTACTATAATATTCTTGAGACTTAATATTTAACTTAAATCCTGAAAATTCTCGTAGTCTTCGCCGGTTACCACGGTCGCCATCCGTTCCAAATACTAATTTGTGCACGGTACGAATAGATTTAACTGATGCAGTGTTTATCTTCTTTGATACATAATTATTTTGTGCTAATGTAGCCATTTTCGTAAAAATAAATATTCCTGAATCAGTCTCTGTGCAATTATGTCTATCTCTCCCGCACTTACTGCGTTTTATGTGTTGAACGCAACTTTCAAAATTTTGATGAAACTAACAAAGCACTAATGCTTAAGGTTACTAGTACTTTATTTTTACACTTTTAGGCACACTTTTATTAATTCTCATATTATACCAAATTCCGACATGACAGCTGTCAATGAATTTTGAACATCTGTAATTAATGTTCTCTTTGTGATTTAATTGTTGTAACGTTCAGACCTAGTGTGAGCTAACCGGCATTTTTTCACAAATTAGTTAAAACTTTATTCATAAATTATATAAAATAATCTACATTTATAATAAGTGTCAATCAAAAATTTTGTGAGTGATGTTCAATGACGAGGGGGTCCCGGGAGGGACCCCACGGCCACTGGACCCAGGGCAAATTGAAAGGTATTTAAAAAGTATCACCAGTAACAATACTAACACCATTGTTGATAATACTAATATAAACTCACCACAATCATTCTCGTTATCGGGAATAATTACGGGGGCAACTAATGTTTTATTAGATGAACAAATGTCATGTGAAAATAACATACAAACGCAAGATTTTACACCAGTAACTCATGGTAAGCGTTGCGCTGACAAGTATATGGATATTGGAAATTCTCCAAAACAGAATAAATCCGAAAATATTTCTCAAACTTATTCACAAATTAATACCGTTAAAAATGCACAAATAAATACGGTAAATAATTTGCAAAACATGTCTCAAACTAATTCATATATTGGGAAAAGTAAAAATAATAGATATAAACAAAGTCACGAAGGCCCTTATATTGTAATAGTAGAATCGAAAGAGAATAGAATCATAAGTCCAATGTTACTAGGAAAACATTTATTCGAAAGTAATTTAAATTTAAAAAAAGACATAATTGATATTTCGGAAATTGGAAGACTTAAATTAAAAATTAAATGTAATGCTTATAAAATTGCAAATGAACTAGTAGAAAACGAAAAAATAAAATCACTAAATCTAGAAGCATACATCCCAAACTTTATTTTATTTAAACAGGGTGTTATACGTAATGTGGACTTAAGTTTAACAAAAGAGGAAATTTTGACAGAAATCGAATCAAGTCAGAAGGTTACTGATTTTAGACGTATATCTAAGAAGATTATTAAGGACGGAGAACCGGAATACCTAAACTTAAGAACATGCATTTTGACATTTGAAGGTCAAACAATACCCCAATATGTTAATATTTATAATACAAGATGCGAAGTATTACCATACGTTGCTCCCGTAATGCAATGTCTGAAATGTTTACGTTTCGGACATATAGCAAAACAGTGTCGTAGTCGCCTGCCTAAATGTGAATTTTGTGGAGCTGAAGATCACGACAAGAATAATTGTAATAAAAAAGATTTACCATCGTGCGCTAATTGTGGGGAAGCTCATAAAGCAACAAGCAGAATATGCAAAGAATACGAAAAACGAAAAAAATTAAAAGAAATTCAAGCTAGAGGAAACCACACTTCTCCTTCAATACTTTATAGTCGAGCAACAATTGCTGATAATGTTCAGTCGCAATACAATGTCCAATTCCCTCCTCTCCACCGAATACGTAGAAATAATACCAATGTACACCTAAACAAAAATCATTCAACTTCTTACAACAATTTATCGATTCCACCTGAGTTACTTTATAACACCAACAATTTGGGACCAACTACACCAATAAGAAACAATCCACACGCAACGTGTACAAGTAAAAATATTAATATGTCTGAAGAAGAATTTACAACCGTGATATTAAATTTATTTAATACAATTGGGACAAGTCCCGAAGAATCACTCAACAATCCACAAGAATTATTACTAACATTAATAACAGATTCTTTAAACAAATTAAAAGCAAAAGATCTTATTACTCATCATGGATCCAATTAAAATATTACAGTGGAATGCTAGATCGGCTATTGCAAATAAGGGAAGTTTAGAACATTTCCTTGAAAACAACAATATTAAAATAGCGTTATTAAGCGAAACTTGGTTTAAACCGAACTATTTTGTTAAATTTAAATCTTTTAATATTATTCGAGCAGACAGGCACGACGGAAAGGGTGGGGCAGCCATATTAATAAAATCAAACTTAAAATTTTCAATTATAAATTTATCTCCCTATCAGAATGAATACTTTCAAATTTGTGCGATTACAGTCCATATTAATAACAGCCCAATAGACATATTTTCCTTGTATATTGTACCAGGTTATAAATTATCTGAGAATACTTGGACTCATATAATGGGAAAAGTTCAAAATCCAGTACTCATGGGAGGCGACTTTAATGCACACAATCAATTATGGGGTTGTGCATGTAATGACAATGCGGGCGATGAAATATTAAAATTGATAGATAAATATTATCTAACAGTCATCAATGACGGCTCACCAACTTTAGTCACGAGCCCATTCCAAAGAGATTCGGCGGTGGATCTCACTATTACATCCCACACTTTAGCAACAATACATTGGCAAGTCGAACATGAAACTCTAGGATCTAATCATTACGTTATACTCATGTCAATATTAGCAAGAAACACAGAAGACACTCGCTATCGTCCCAGTTCTAGGTGGAAAACCAAAAGGGCAGATTGGACCAAATACACTCAATACATTGATTCTGCATACTTAAACTTAAATTGGAATATTACTAATCCTATAGAAAAATACGAAAGATTTCAAAACATAGTCAATGAAGCGGCTTCCGTTTCTATCCCAGAGAAGAAGGAATTTATCATAAAATGCAATAATCCGGTACCTTGGTGGACAATAGAATGCTCTAGACAAGAGGCACGTAGAAGAAGAGCACTTAAGAAATACAGAAAACAAACTTGTGTAGAAAACTATATTGAATATAAAAAAATTTGTGCCCAAGCAAAAAAAATAATTAGAAATGCTAAAAGAATAGGCTTCAAAACATATTGCGAAAAAATCAATAACCAAACTAACACCTCAGAAGTATGGAATATGATTAAAAAATTTAAAAATAGCTTTAATAGTCAACCTCATAGTCATGTTGTTAATGAAGAATGGATCTCAGAATTTTCAAACATTCTAGCTCCAGCTACTACAAAATCTTCAAAACACTTCATACAACCAGAATTCAATAATGAACATCCACTTTCCAAACCTTACACAATAGATGAACTAAACAACAATCTTAAAAAAATCTCTACTGATACAAGCCCAGGCCCTGACAACATCACATATAGTATGCTGAAACATTTACCGGATGTTGCGAAAAAAATTCTAGTTCAGATTTTTAACGAATTTTGGAAAACTGGTACAATCATACCAGACTGGAAAAAATATACTGTTATTCCTATATTAAAACCAGGAAAAGATCCTAATTTAGCAACGTCGTATAGGCCAATAACACTTTCATCTTGCGTTCAAAAAACTTTTGAACGAATTTTAAAATCAAGAATGGAATGGTGGTTTGAACACAATAAACTACTCGTTAACTCACACTTTGGTTTTCGGAAAAATAGAAGCACGATAGACAGTTTAACAACATTAGTTACTGATATTTACCATGCCTTCTCTTTTACGAAATTTACATCTGTCTGTTTTCTAGATATAAGCCGCGCGTATGACAATGTAATTATTGATATTCTTCTAAAAAAATTAATCCAATATAACATACCGAGAGATTTTATTTTTCAAATAAAATTATTAATAGAAGAGAGACATATTAACATAAAATATAAAGGAACAGTTAAAGAGTGCAGGATATTATACGACGGATTACAACAAGGAGCGATTCTAAGTCCACTCCTTTTTTTAATCTATACTAACGAGATATCACAAATTATGCCATCAAATATTTCAACTTTACAATATGCGGATGATATAGCAATATATACATCTAATACAGATTTTTATGTAGCCAAAACAAATTTATCACACGCTTTTAATAAATTACACAGCCATATCAAATCTCTAGGACTAGATATATCAGAAAACAAAACTAAAATTATGATATTTACAAGGAAAAGAAAATTATCACAGTCACAACTAATTAATAGATGGAATTTAGGTAACATGAATATAGAAGTGGTAGCATCATTAAAATTTTTAGGATTATATCTCGACTCTAAACTTCAGTGGTACGTACATATAACTAAACTTGAAGCAACCTGTGAAAAAATATTAAATATGCTTCGATGTCTGGCAGGATGTTGGTGGGGCGCTAATCCAGCTACTCTACTTACTATATATCGAGCACTCGTACGATCTCGGATGGATTATGGCTGTTTTCTGTATGACTTATCGCCAAAAAAATATTTATCTCGATTAGATATTATCCAAAACAAAGCGTTACGACTAGCAATTGGAGCAATGAAATCATCACCAACAAATGCTCTACACGTAGAATGTGCCGAAATGCCTCTGAATTTAAGAAGACGTATACTTTGTTCAAAATTTTTAATAAAAAAAGCTTCTACAGAACAACAAATTGTTTCAAATATTTTCCAATTGGGTGTAACTATATTAACAAATAAATATTGGTCCAAAAAACAAGAACCGACAGTAACCGAAGTATATTGGTCCTTAAACGAAGATCTAAAGAAAATTACTAAAACCGATACCGCACCCTTATTTTACTTTCCTTATGAAGTAACAATAAATAATATTGAAACGCAAATTCCAAATTACGACGCCAACTTGTCCATCTGTAAGATACAATTTTTAAGCATACTTGAAAAAAGTTATGAAGATCATTTAATTATATACACTGATGGTTCAAAAAATACCCAATCACAAGCTACGGGTGCGGCAGTATATTGTCCTAAATATAATGAAACAACCAAAATACGTCCACCCAATTACTTCTCTTCATTTTCAGCAGAGGTGTTAGCATTAAAAGAAGCGATAAAATATTTTACTTCGAAAAATGATCTACAGGCACTTATTGTTACAGATTGTCAATCACTTATTTTATCCCTAATTAATAAAAAACAAGAAAACTACCAAATACTGGAAATATTATACGCTATAGACACGGTATACAGAGCGGGCAAATCTATTAAATTCTTATGGACTAAAAGTCATATAGGAATAGCAGGAAATGAACGTGTTGATCAACTTGCGAAGGAAGCATCCAATGAAATTATTAACAATTTAATAGAAATACCTATGCCTGATTTAATTTCAGTTAACAGATTAAAAATATTTCACAAATGGCAGGATGAGTACAACACAAGCCTACTTACAAAAGGGAAAAGATATGGGGATATTCAAAAAATTATTACAAAAAAACCTTGGTTCCAACAATATAAAACTAAAAGGATGAATATTACTCAAATATGTAGGATGAGAATTGGACATTGCAGCACTCCGGAACATCTGAACAAAATTGGAGTTATTCAAAATCCTCTTTGCACCTGTGATTATGAAACAATCGCGTCTTTACAACATATATTGTTTGATTGTTATTTGTATGAAGAGGCCAGAAGTAAAATGATAGAATCATTTAAGAAAAATGGACTACAAAACTTAAATTTTAATACATTACTAGACAGAAACAACATTAGGAATTTCAAACACATAACAAAATTTTTGAAAGACATCAACTTCAGAATGTAGTAGACAATATATTATATAGACAGTTATCAAGACAATTATAACTAGGCAATGAAATTAAAAAATACATCTGAAGAAATCTAAACTTTTATTGTGAAGAAAAAATTTATAAAATTATTATATATTTATTATTGTATTTTTATTGTATATATTGTATATTTATATTTATAGCTGGCTAATATGGTTGTAGAAACTAATGGCCAATAAAACAATATAATAATAAAAAAAAAAAAAATAAAATTAATTCTCATCCCGGTTGAGCCCCCAAAAATGTAGGAATATTATATTTGCACTTGCAACTTTTAGGTTACGTTAATTGTTTATTTATGTTAATTGTTTATATTATTAATTACCAGTCTTCATGTGGTCACACGTCTGTAACAGAAAATTGTTCTTTAAAAGTAAATAACGATCACACACGTCTTTTTATGAAATACGTCTTTCGTAAAGACGAAAGACGTAATCAGGCAAGTAAAGACTTGCCTGATTCAGACTAACTACAAACATCCAGGGCCGGACCCCACACTCTAAACATTATTTGGTTACTAAGGTAACAACAAAAGCAGAGTGGGAACCAAGAAAATTTAATTTTACGAAACGCAAACGCGAAACGCAATCTTTCAACCTGATAATTTGCGAGAAAAGCTTGGCAAGTTACAGATCATCTGGATGCAAGCCCTTGCTTCCTGAACCGTCTTTGGACAATACGTGATGAAATTACCAAATTCCGATCTTCTTCGAGACGACTGCGGTCGTTTCGAGCGTTTGTGGCTCGTGAATGATTTGAACCAGGTTTTTTATGTAGAGGCCAGTTCGCTGACGACGTTTTACAGCGTAATTTATAGTGTTCTTATTAACAAACACCAGTGTTGTTCCAATACTACGGCCATCTAATGGCGCAGCTCGTACAACGTCTTTGGGCCATATTTTAATTTTATTGCACAAAAAAACACTGTTAAGAGTTTAGATATCCGTAAAATGGGTAACTAATGCCGAAATTTTATTTTAACAATGAGTTATTTGTATTTAAACTTACGTACTTAGTATGCGATGTTATGTAGTCTTCATTCAAACAAGCATTATTTGTTGTTACAGCCTGTTTTATTAAAAATTAAAAATATTTGTTTATGCAGACTTGTGATATAAACATTGTATTACCTCCCAATACTTATATTTTTTGTCAGCCTTTAAAATACAACGTTAAGGCAGTCCCTTTTTTTTCGGCGAGTGTGTATATATATATATATATATATATATATATATATATATATGTATATCATAATCGATTTATCTATTATATTCTACCAATTGAATCGAAATTTAATTATAACATTTCGATTAATCAAATGATCAATTTATTGATTAATTATTTTTTATTGCCATCTCTAGATCAACCCATGACTTCCTGCGTTTCGGGTTGTCGAAATAGACTTCTTGCTGTTGAGCCAATTCTTTGAGTGTTTGAGCAGGGTTTTCTTCCAATAGAGCTTCCAATTGTTCATCTTCGAACTTTTCAATTAACCTAGCCCTTGTTTGCTGTGAACGCCACAATCACCACTTTTGAATAGTCGAAACTAATCTCTACATACTGTTTCCAATTGAGCACGTTCCACCAGTTTTCACAAGCAGTCAATGAGCTTCAATTAGTTAGTAAGTTATTTTATTTATTAATTTTTTTTTTTGGCGCACAGAAACAAAGGCTATTTGCGCCTAACGCAGCGATGAGTTTCAGCTGTACGTTTTTTCAAATCAAAGTAGTGTACAAGTACGCATTGTAAAAACAGCTTATTGCGTTCCATTTTAATTCTATTATAGAAAAGCACTTGTGTAAACAAAATATGGTGCCTAATGACTGAATTTTAGTAGGACATGTTCACACTTCAAAATGACATAAGACACATCAGTCACTGCCCACAGCATACGCACCTAGAGCCATGTACAGGTGAACAGCGGCGTTCACTGCAACCTCCTAATAGTATAATTAGCAACTTGGAATATGTTCTCCATACACAATAATACCTACAGCTACTGTAATTATTATAAACATTATTTGGTTACTAAAAAAAAAGTACATTTAATTTTTCTTCAATAGAGTTTATTATTAATTATAATATTAAACAAAAATACAATTAATATTATTCGTATTTATAGTATAGGCTATTCCAAACGTTTAAGCCGAACTAAATGGAATCTTAAGTTTCTTAAGTTGTCACTAACTCACTTTTTAACGATTAATGTGGACTTTTGCTAAACAAAATGATAAAAAGCTTCATTCGATCATGATCAAAAGTTACTAGATTTGAGCTAGTTCCGCTCAAACCAGAGAAACCGACTATGCATTAAAATATTGGGTTATTTGTTTTTGTATTTTGTAGGTAGTTAATTGCTTTTGCAGCCTCCGACCTAAAGATATGAGGTACAAACCATCAATAAAACACTATTATATATCTGTAATTTATTTTTATAAAATTAATGATACACACAAGTAAATAAATACGTAGCATTCAGCAGATTCACCGGTGAGTTATCGGTTAGTAAATTTTTTCCTGTATACATAGTTTGATTTACCGGTAAGTTACCGTACTTACTCACTGGTCGCCATTTTACTAACCGGATTTCATTTACAGTTAGCTGCTTACCAGAGGATATTTTGACAAATATCTGTAGTAACAAAGAATCCAGCACAATGCAAGTAAAAAATTATGGAATTGAGTGTTAAGTCAGTTTATTTAGTTATTGAGGACACGCATATAAAGCAGATGATATTAAAAGTGCTTGTGACTTTAAAATTTTTAAAATTTTTAAAAATTACTGTAAAAGCTTACATTGAAAATTTACTGTCATTACAATCTGTCATTGTTTAGATATTGTGGTTTTCATATACACCGTTCGACAGCGCTGCCAAAAATGTGCATTCAGTCAAATTCACCGGTAAGTTTGTATCGGTAAGTCACCGATGAGTTTGCTGAATGCGGCCATACATAACTTATATATGCCGTTCCCGTCCATATGCGAACCGAGTACGATTTACACAGGACAAATACAGTATAGCGGGAAATTTAAGATAAGTTACAACTAGGACATGGGCGTAGTAACAGGTTTAGCAAGTGATTTTTTTTTTTTTTTTTTTTATTTAAAAAAGGAATTGGTTAATGAGATATTGAAATAAACAAGGCAGATACAGTCTGTTTCAAACGCTTAGGCGGAACTAAATGGGAATTTCGTTCTTTTAGGTTGTCACGACAAGGGACCTTGCTTGGGTTATTTCATTTTTTACGTTGGAATGTCAAAATTTAAAATTACAACAATGAAACCATGGAAACGAATGACCTATGTCAAAATTAAATTATTTATTTTATATATTTTAATGACAGAAAAATAAATAAATGGGAAATTTGTATTAAGAATGACACAAAAAATCAAAATATAAAGAAAATGATATTAACATTAACCAAAAAATATTTATTGTAAGTATGATTTACAAAGCTTAAACAAAACAGCCGAAAAGCACGATTTAAGCGATGAAAGTAACTAAATTGCAAAATCTAGTTCCGCCTAAGCGTTTGAAACAGACTGTAATACACTTATCTTATTTATACGACATAAATTCAGTAAAATGAGAAATTTGGAAAAGTAAAAAAAATATATTAATTCTTAAAAATAATGTATTATATAAGCTGTTGTTACTTTTGTAAGAACAAACTAATAGGAAATTTTGTTTTCAATAGTTTGCACATTTGAAACTGTATGTCATGTTGGTATTAAAAAATGTCACTTTTTTAAAATGTCGATCCATTGGACATATGCGTAATGGAAAATGATATTATCTGTCTCATTTTGTCATACGGAACTAACAGGAAAAGTTCATTTTTTATGTTGTATATTGACAATACATTTATAATATTATCATAGTATTGGTTCACACGGATACGCCAAAGTCTGTTTACACCACAACAGTCACCAAAGTAACCAGATCTAGTTTCGTATTACAAACTGAGGGCCGAGAGTTCCAGTTGCTAATAAACTGTCCAATAAGTTTATTAGCAACATAATTTTTTTTCCGAGAGTTCCACCCCTAAATAGTTATTAGGTTGCTAATAAACAGGCTTATTTGTCTAATAACTTATAGGCAACATGAAGTGCTTAATAAAGTGACATATAACCAAAAACAAGTTCGCAAAATGTGTTAATATTTCAATTTTAATTAAAAACCGTATAATTTTAAAAGAATATACGAATGTGTAGTTTTTAAACATTTATATAATGGTGATTTTAGTGTTTTATATACATTTAAGTTGTATTTTGGCGAAATCGACGATCTGTTTGGGTGAATTTACAAATTATGGACAACCGTTTTTAGAATATTTTGGGCATTTATTGTAAATGTGATATATAAAGAACAATATATAAATATATATTTTTAAATAAACATTGTCTTTTATTTTTACATATGTATTTATTTCAATTACGATTACAACACATTACAAACAATACTTTAAGCATTACTATTTATATAAAAATGATAGAGAATAAGAAGACAGACGCAATTATTGGCAGAATAATAAAGATGTGTGGCTGAAAATTGCTGATAACTTTAATTCATATTGTTTAAGGAATGTAAAATAAAGCAAAATATGGCTGTCTTCTTATTTTCAGTCACTTTTGTATTATAAAATGCTATTTTTATTAACTTCTCTTCTATCTATATTGTCCTCTTTTTCTGTGATAAAATTTGTTGAACACCGTTTTATTGTCATTTTAACAGTAACACAAAAAATATACGTAATGTCATTGAATGTCAAGTCAAACTATTTATTGTCAAAATATTTAATGTCAAAATATTCAGTGTCAAAATTTCATCTCACTTTAGCTCTACAAATTTACGTATAGCTCTATCCCTCTTGCACCGTGTTACTATCTTCATAAGAAATACCAATGCAAAAACAAAAAATTATGTTGCTATAATAATAAACTATTAGAAGGATTTTGTAACTTGGAAATCACCAATAAATTTATTAGCTTCATAAATATATTATGTGTCAAATAACTATTAGGGAGTTTATTAGGAACTGGAACTCTCGGCCCTTAGACAGATTATATCTTAATTATAATGATCATAACCTATAAACCTAAAGTCGGTTTTACAGCGTAAGGTAGGGTGACCAGACGTACTCTTTTTTAGAGTAATATCCTTTATACTCTTATATTTTATATATAAAAAAAAAACTGAACATACTCTTTTTTGCTCGTCAATTGTGTTTTTTTTTTGCTCATCACTTTTATTTTGGGAGTGAGGACCTTTTTTCCCATCACTTGTATTTTTGTATCTCACAGTGGGATGGCACCCACAGGATGGTCAAGTCTTTTCCTGTGCTGAGGATTTCATGGATGTTATTTTGAATTTTCTGGATCAGGTTGTTTTTGGTATATATTTGTTGTATGGATTCAATGGCACTTAATGAGTCTGTTATGATTATAAATTTATTATTTGTATTATTCAAGATATTTCTGGTGGCCTGTAGTATGCTGTAGGTTTCCGCAGTGAAGACACTTGTTGCTGATGGTAGATGGTAACTCCAGTGTTAGTTCCTACCTTTGATCCGTCCGTATAAATTGGGATATATTCTTGAAAATTTTCCATAATTTCCAGAAATTCCTGTTTATATTCTGTCGGATTGGTATCTTCCTTCACTCGTTGGCTTAGCTCAATGTTGTACTTCGGAGTTTTCAGCGACCATGGAGGAATACTGTTGCGACTTAATTTCTGTACATTGGCAAGTGTAGGAAGTTTTGCTGCAGCGATGAGAAGTTTCGGAATATATTATTGTAGGTGGGGATTTTAGGGTTAGTGGAAAGGTTGGTGACATAGGACATGGCCGTTCGTCGGTATTGCAGTGAGATTTGACCTGATTCACAAAGAACGCTTTTTGTCGGACTTGTTCTAAACGCGCCTGTAGCTAGTCTAATTGCTTGATTCTATATGCGTTCCAGAGTCTTCAGGTGGGTTTTTTTGGCGCTTCTATATGCAATGCTACCGTAGTCAAGTTTGGACTGAATGAGGCTTTGGTATATTTGTAGCAGGGTTTCGCGTTGTGCGCCCCATGTCTGATGATTTAATGATTTTAAAATGTTGATACGCCTCGTACACTCCGATTTTAATTTTTTGATGTGGTTCTTGCATGTGAGTTTCCTATCAAATATCATTCCCAGAAATTGTATTTCGTTAACATACCTTATCCGAGTATTATTAATCTTCAGTGCTGGGTTGTATGGGTTCTGTTTTTGAGAGAAGTTTATAGCTCTTGTTTTTATAGCTGAGAACTGGAATCCCGTTTCTCTACTCCATATTTCCAATTTTTTTATTGTATTTTGTGAATGTTTTTTTATATTAGCGATGTTTTTGTCTTTGCAGAAGATAACTAAATCATCCGCGAATAGACAAGCTTTTGTTGGAAATCGTATATGATCTGCGATATGGTTTATTGCCAATAGGAATAGGGATACACTCAGTATTTCTCTTTGTGGTATACCGTTTTGTTGGTTTTTGTTTCTTCAGATAAGCACGCGTTACATGATACTTTAAATTTCCTGTCTGTGATAAAGTTATGGGTGTAGCGCATGATGTTCTCTTCTAGTTTTGATTCTTTCATGGATTTAAGGATGTTCAGCTTCGAGGTCACTTTGATGCTTTCTGAAGATCGAAAAAGACAGATATCATATTCTGTTTGGTTTTAAACGATTTTTTTATTTCTAATTGTAGATTAATAATATGGTCTATGGTTGAGCGGCCTTCTCTAAACCCACACTGTATATTATTTAGAATATTTTTTTTTTTTTCATATACCACAACAGTCTCTTGTTTATTATCTTTTGCATGATTTTACTGAGGATGTTAGTCATTGAGATGGGTCGATAGTTGTTCGGCTGGGTTTTATCCTTGTTGGGCTTTAATACTGGGATCGTAATTACTGTTTTCCATTGTTCTGGGTATTTATTTTGGGTCCACATGATGTTGTATAATTTTAATAAAAATATTATGCTTGCTGATGGTAAGTTTTTTATTATTTCTGCAGTTATACCATCTGGTCCGGGGCTTTTGTTACTTTTCATGTCTTTTATTGCCTGTTTAAGTTCTTGTAGTGAGAATGGTTTGTTTATTTCTAAGTTATTATTATCTTCTATTTTAAAATTTACTTTTTCTGCTTCTGTTTTGATTGATTTAAAATTTGTACTGTAGTTTTCATCACTGGAGTTGAATTCAAAATTATCGGCGAATGTTTCAGCTATTTCTTGGGGTGACTGGATTATTTTCCCATTGGTCATTAATAATGAGGTGTTTCGAATATTGCCCTTTCCCTTTATTTTTCTTATTTTAGTCCATAGTTGTTGAGGTGGAGTACTGGAGTTTGTAGACGATACAAAATCTTGCCAAGATTTCTTTTTACTAATATTATTATTAATATGGTTCTTCTAGTGCAGTCTTTGGTTCTCTTTAAGTTAAAAAATTTTTCTAATGTAGCACTTCTTTTGTATTTATTTAGGGCTTTTTTCTGATTTTTCACTGCTTTTGCACAAGTTTGTTTCCACCATGGGTTAATATATTTGAGATTAGGTGAATTTTTCCTCCCTATAGTTTTATTTGCGGATTCAGTAATATGTAATACATATTCGTCGACTAAATTATTTATGTTATCTGTATCGTTTATTTCGGTTCTTGACAGTTTACAATATTCAGATAATTTTGCCCAGTCCAACTAATCAAGTTCATGATAGGTATGCTTCTCTCTGGGAATGAAAATTTTATAGGATAATGTCCCCCACCTTGTGTGTGCGGTAGCGCCGTCCATGTTAAGTTTGGTATTAGTGATGAGTCGCAAATAGAGAGGTCTATTGCAGAAAAAGTGCCAGTTCTTAGGCATAGTTGCGTATATGAATTGTCATTTAACAAAACAGTGTTGTCGTCTAACAGTGATTCTATCAGTTTTAGCATTTTTATATGATTTTTGTTTCCGGGATGGTGGTCTATTTTCCCGGAGTACGTCTAGCACACACTGAATCCGAGACACTTCGCGACGAGCTTGACTCATTTTATATGATATTTGCTCTATACGCCTAGCCAGAAGGATTTGACCTTTTCGCACAAAAAAACGGACGCGGCAGCATATACAGCGCAGTCGATGTTCCAGAGACTACTGGCGGGGACAGATGGTTTTCAAGGATGTCGTTCATTCGAGCTAAATCTACGGCCCGAATGGCACGTTTGTGGTGAATGAATCAAGTTTCGGCAGTAGCAACAGCCGCAAGAAACCCAGGTCTCAGATCGTTGGGTGTTGAAGGTGGGGTGCGCGGAAGAAAACACCTTCTTCGCGGAGGACTACGGACATAACCATTTCCAGCCTTGGAGTGGCCTCTGGGCGAGATTTGCACCAGAGCTTGTTAAGTCGCCTCAAGTAGCCTCTGCGTCCTGGTGAAGAAGCTTAACAATAACAAGTGAGAAGCTGACGGCGTGAGTCCGGCGTCCACACGAGACGACGCCGGTTGTGCTGGTTTGGTGTAGTCTGCAGTCTCTTACCACGTTTCATTTCTAGTGATGAAGCAATTTTTTATCTAAGTGATAAAGTTAACCGTCACAATATATACGTATGGTGACGTAACAAATCTACACCAAACTGTAGTGCATGAGCGAGTTTCACCAGAGTTAAAAGTGTTTTGTGCCGTTTCTCATAGAAAGGTTTAGGACCCGTTCTTTTTTGATGGACACAGTTTTTTTGTGCCACCATTATCGAATAATCTGGATGACCTGAAAAACAGGTACATGGTACCGGTGATTTTAGCGGAATCAGACACTCTGAGAACGACATTTTACCATATGTTCTGTTAATTTTTAAACTCTTGTAAAAATGTGGTGCCATATAATGTGATGAATAATAAAGGTGACTTTGATTATCATCTACAGATTTGAAATTTACATATGCGAAGTAACGCTTCAAAGACCTGAATAAATATTAATCAGATAGAGTCAATGTTTGGTGAGTATGGTGAATGTGGTAAATTTCCCATTAGAGCTGCATTATTTATTAGATTTAAAGTGCAAATTGTACGACGCTGATGCTTATTCACATCCGATGATTGGTGTGGAAGCTTTACCTACATACCTTACTGATTTTATGTAGGGGTATATGTACAATGGACCATGATGACTGAAATCTGTCTGATAATTCGTGTATGCTGATCCTCGGATCAGACTCCACCATCGATTTTAGAGCGTCATTATCAAATTCGTCTGACTCACCACTTCGACTGTCATTAAAGAACTGTTACTTATTTTTTTTTTTTTTAATGCTGTAAATCGGTTGAAAATGTATGAACCAAAAATCTTGTTACTTAAACGTGTATTTCTTATCAAAATATTTACAACACTAAACTGTTTTCCATCGGTGGCATGATTCTTTCTCTTTTATTTATAAGATTATTACTAGAGTTAGGACATAGCTAGGCCTAAGGTTACACTGTCGCTTGCGAGCGGCACGTTTTTTTTTTTCAATAACACTATAAATTTTGTCTAATCTCTTGCATTCCATTTTTTTTTTTGCCTTTTTTTTTGCTTGTACAGCCATATTAGCCAGCTAACATAAATTTACAATTAGTATACAAAACTTAAGATTATTACAAAAAAAGGTAAAACTTAAATTTCTATTTCGGAATCATTGATATAAATCATTATATATTTGTAGGTATTTGGGTTCCTTAAAATATCCTTTATGTCTACAGGTTCTTTCTTTAGTTGTTTGGTAATTTGTTGGATGAACCTATTGTTTGTGTGTAAGGTACACTGAAAAAAAGTGTGGTTTAGGTTTCCTACGGTTCTATTATCACAGGTGTAAAGTGGCGACTGAGTAATACCAATCTTGTGTAGGTGTTCTGGGTATTAGGCGTGTCCTGTTCTTAATCTACAGAGGGTAACAATAGAGTTGCGCTGTATGGCTACATGTTGAAACCATGGTTTCTTTGGTAGTGTTCTTTCTATGGCGGCATAAAATCTTTCTTTATGATTAGATACTGTTTTCCATTTATTTTCCCATTCTGTGTTTATGTTCTTCTGTATAAAATTGTATAAGTCTCTTCTTTTTGGCTAGTTTGTCCGCTTCGGCATTGCCCACAGCTATGCCCTGATGAGCTTTGATCCACATGAATTTTATGTTTATTTTGTCGTCCTGTGCTGTTTGTAATAGCTGTCCTATCTTTTGGATTTCGTAGTCTCTAGGGTGCGATTAGACTATTAGGAGTTTTTTTGATCCGTTATTCTGTATTGTATAGATTATTGCTTCTTTGATAGCGTATAGTTCGGCAGAGTATGAAGAGAAGATCGGCGGTAATGGGAATAATTTGTTTGTTTTGCTGGTTGTTACATAGTGACCGTATATATAGTTTTCAACTTGAAAATATGAATAAAAATAGATGATCAAAAAGAAAATGTTAGGATGAATATGAACAAAAAAAAACCTAATAAAAAAATTAGGTGAAGTGTGAATTTTCACACATTTCAGGGTTTCGCAGGTATTTAGTAAGTGAATGATTATTTGGAATGCCAAAACAAATTTTATGTTAAAATATTTTTTTATTAATTTTAATTCGAATACCTACGGCTTCCATTGGTTGTTTAAGTCATAAACTCCGCCCCTCTGATTTCGTATACATTCAAACATAGAATTAAATTATAATTTCAACACTTCCCACTGGTTATTAAATTTACGCTTTTAAAAATTAAATGCAACATTTGCCAAAATATAACTAGAATTTTGACAAAATAACTTAAACAAAATAAAAATGCAAAAAAAAAACAGAAAAAATAAAAATAGACGGGATTCGAACAGTAGTTTCTTACAGTAGTTTCAACTCACGTAGCGACAACGTTACCACTGTACTACGCAGGTTCACTCGTTTACTATGTTAAATAGCGGATTAAATTTTTTACATATTTTAGTTAAAAACACAAAAAATGCGTTATTTTCCGAAAACATAATCTGATCAAAAATTCCTGTTGTACTATTCCGGTTCACACCAATGTACATTACTTAGAATTTTTTCAGATTTTTAGTTTAAACCATCTGGGCTACAGGTGTGGGACAAATTTTTTTTTGCACAATTTTGGCAAAAATCGCCTCAAAATAATTTATTTTGCAAAAATAAAATTTTGATTGTTAATCCTCGTACCAAGGGCTTTCATTTGATACCCTACACAGAATTGTAAAAAAATATATTTTTTTTTCGATGAGCATATATTTGTTTATATTTTTAGGGGGATATGTCTTTTAGATGTTTTAGTATTTTTCCTATGTGTGGGTCAAAAAGTTGTATAAGCATGCCAAATTTCAATTCTTTAGGTTTAGCCGTTTGGCTACAATTTTTACCGAACAGACAGACAGACGACAAAATGACGGTATAAGGGTTTTTTGGTCATACCTACAAAACCCTAAAAAGGTAATTAATTGTATGAACTTATATGAATTTGTCTTGGCTTAAGAATATTTTTAAATCTTGAAAAAGTTATTTCCAGTTCACAAGTAACGACGGGGGCTCTGAATAATGTCTATTTTGATTACAATATGGTTTTAAAAATCGGGGCAATCGGAAAAAATTTGTGTTAATATACGAAGGTCTGGATTTCTCTGAAGAACTGCGTCAATTTTATTATTTAAACTAGCTGAACACGCGTGCTTCGCTACGGTATATTGATGGTCTCATGGAGCACAGGAGATACGAAGGGTTTCTCCCGAATTTCATATCTCTCTGTCAAGGGACGCTCTATCGAATAAAAAATACAAATTTACCCCGTAAGGGATGAAATTTAAAAAAACTGTCAAACGCTTTCTAAATAGAAACCTAAACCGAGAACTTAAACTAAATAGAGGAATTTAGAAAAATCTCTTCTTATTGGTCTCTTACGTCATTGAGGGAATGTAAGCTCCGAATTTCATGTCTTAGATAGAATATCCATTTATTATATAATATCATATTATTATAGAATATCCATATTAAGGAATCCTTGAAATCACACCTTTTAGGGGTGAAATTAAAAAAAACTGACAAAACCATTTTGAAATATTTTAAAAAGAAACATGTGCCAAAAACTAATGTTGCAACTAAACGAACACAGGAAAAACGACGGGATGTATAATTCACCCCGATTGTAGATTTACCCCTTTAGGCATTGATCACGACAAAATCCTGAAATAAATTTTTCGGCATTTGCATGGGTAGTGTAAGCAAAAACCAAGTCGGTATCTTATTAGTCTTAAGAGACATAAATAATCCTTAATATCACAATTCACTCCTGTTCACCCTTTTGGGGTGAAATTTAAAAAAACTGTCAAAACCATTTCAAAATATTTTAAAAAGACACCTATGTGCCAAAAAGGAATGTGCAACTAAACATACACAGAAAATACGACGGGATGTATAGTTCAGCCGAATTGTAGAATCACCCCTTTAAGGGCTGATGGGGATAAAATCCTGAAATAGGTTTTCGACATTTGCATGGGTAGCCTTTGTAAGCAAAAACCAAGTCAATATCTTATTGGCCCTAAGAGATTTAAGGAATCCTTGAAATCACGATTCACCCCTTTTCACCGTTTAGGGGTGAAATTTTAAAAAACTATCAAAAACTTTTCGAGATATTTTAAAAAGACACCTATGTGCTAAAAAGTAATGTTGCAACTAAACGAACACAGGAAATACGGCGGAATTATAACTCACCCCGATTGTAGATCCACCCCTTTAGGGGTTGATTAAGACAAAGTCCTGAAATAAGTTTTTCGGTAATTGTATGGATAGGTAATTTTTGCAAGCAAACAGTAAGTCGATATCTTATTGGTCCTAAGAGATATTGAGGAATCCTTGAAATCACAATTCACCCCTTTTCAACCCTTAGGGGTGAAATTTTAAAAAACTCTCAAACCCATTTCGAGAATTTTAAAAAGACACATGTGCCAAAAAGTTGTGTTGCAACTAAACGAAGACAGGAAATACGACGGGATGTATAATTCACCCCGATTGTTGATCCACCCCTTTAGGGGTTGATTAGGACAAAATGTTGAAATAAGTTTTTCGGTATTTTTATGTGTAATCTTTGTGCGCAAAAAGCAAGTCGATATCTTATTGGTCCTCATAGTCTGGTGCCTACGCACCATATTTTACGTTGATACTGCACTTGATGATAATGGAATGCCATTTGGCACACGTGTTCTTTATTAAAATTAAATCATTTTGACCCGCAGCACCTATTTGTGAATCGAGGCAGTTTCAAGATGGCGGCGAAAATAGCGCGCCAATTACGATAACGATAACTAATTTTTATGATAAAGCAAAATAGCTAAATACATTTTTTACATTGGACCTTTAGCCACAATTTGCCGCACCGTACGCGAATATTCGTCACTTAGTTTACAAGATACCGTCCATAATTAATTCCCAGACGCAAAAAAGTTATTTCCGAAATTGCTAACGAATTTCGTATAATATGGCACGTGTTCTATTAATTTAATGCCGTAGATTACGAATCTGTTATCAAAATGGCGAAAATTTTAAATTTTGATAGATTTTTTTCCCAAATTTGGGACATGATGATATACTCAATCACTGCAAATCTGTGTATATTAATATTTTGTTTCACTTCTTCCTAAATCTGTAGGGCATATCCTTGGCTACAAGAATATGTGTGGAATTTTTCTCTGAGGGGCGCCGAAATTAAGGTAGCGGCCGAAATGTGTAAAGTCTCAACTTTTAAATAAACAAAAAATTTTAAATAAACTTAAATTTAAAAAATAATAAGTAATTAATAATTACTGGGGAACGGACGTAATTATCTCCTGAAATTAATTTATTATAAGAGCCTCTTAAAAATTAGGCCCTTAAAAATTTTAAATAAACCTAAATTAAAATTAATAACGGCAATAATCAGTACAATTGATAGCATGAATGGACATTCTCTACTCACTAGAATTTTATCTTTACATAGGCCTACGACTTTGATTTGTAAACAAATATAAATTATTTTGTAGGGTAGCACTGAAAGTCAATATTATTAGCAAATATTATATATGGGAACTAACAACACATTAAAATATTGTCCTGATAACTAGTAATAACTGGTAAAATTATCAGAGATGATTTTAACCATTTTCGAAAGAATAGTTTTCGGCCACCATCAGAATCGTATTAAGTGTGTAGTAATTTATATTATTTTATCAGAACTGCTATATACTACTCTTTTGGGATGGGGAGGTACTTAACTCTCGTGTAATGAATCGCACTGTTACGTTAAGAATACATGTAATTATTTTTTTCGGGCAAAATACAATCTTATATGCAGCAAATATTTAAATTAACTCCATTTTCGAAATCTACGACTTAATATACCCGAAATTGATACACAACTCAACAAATTTGATGTAAATAGCTAAATTCGATTTTCGAGTGTTATTTCGAAAGCGGCTTCGTTTGAGACCATGTGCTGCGAACAAACCTAATCAAATTGATACAGTCTGTATATACATGGAGTATCTTACTTAAATGTCATAATTTACAGCCGTTCCGGCCGGATATGTCGAAATTCTTATTTCATTTCGGGCAAAACCCGAATAATAATAAGTCATATGCCATTTTTTATTTCATTTTTGTAATATACAGGTCCGATTTGGTTGAAAACGTCATAAAGAGTGTCCAAATAATACGAAGTTGAGACTTTACACATTTCGGCCGCTGCCTTAATTTTGGCGCCCCTCAGAGAAAAAGTCCGCACATATTCTTGTAGCCAAGGATATGCCCTACAGATTTGGGAAGAATTGAAAAAAAATATTAATATACGCAGATTTGTAGTGATAGAGTATATCATCATGTCTCAAATTTGGGAAAAAAATCTATCAAAATTAATAATTTTCGCCATTTTGATAACAGATTCGTAATCTACGGCATTAAATTAATAGAAAGCGAGCCATATCATACGAAATTCGTTAGCCATTTCGGAAATCACTTTTTTGCGCCTGAGAATGAATTATGGACGGTATCTTGTAAACTAAGTAACGAATGTTCTTGTACGAGGCGGCAAATTGTAGCTAAAGGTCCAATGTACAAATATGTATTTAGCTATTTGGCTCTATCATAAAAATTAGTTAACGTTATCGTAATTGGCGCGCTAGTTTCGCCGCCATCTTGAATCTGCCTCGATTCACAAATAGGTGCTGCTGGTCAAAATGATTTAATTTTTATATATAACACGTGTGCCAAATGGCATTCCATTATCACCAAGTGCAGTATCTTTCGACGTAGGCACTAGGACTATAAGAGATATTAAGGAATCCTTGAAATCACAATTCACCCTTTTTCACCCTTTAGGGGTGAAATTTCAAAAAACTGTCAATACCATTTCGAGATATTTTAAAAAGACACCTATGTGCCAAAAATTAATGTTGCAACTAAACGAACACAGGAAATACAACGGGATGTATAATCCACCCCGATTCTAGGTTCACCCCTTTAGGGGTTGATTAGGGCAAAATCCCGAAATAAGTTTTTTGGCATTTATATGGGTAATACTTGTAAGCAAAAACTAAGTCGATATCCCATCGGCCCTAAGAGATATTATAGTCTAGTGCCTACGCACCACATTTTACGTTGATACTGCACTTAATGATAATGGAATGCCATTTGGCACACGTGTTCCTTATAAAAATTAAATCATTTTGACCCGCAGCACCTATTTGTGAATCGAGGCAAATTCAAGATGGCGGCGAAACTAGCGCGCCAATTACGATAACGATAACTGATTCTTATGATACAGCAAAATAGCTAAATACATATTTGTACAATGGACCTTTAGCTACAATTTGCCGCATCGTACGCGAATTTCGGTCACTTAGTTTACAAGATACCGTCCATAATTCATTCTCAGACGCAAAAAAGTGATTTCGGAAATGGCTAACGAATTTCGTATGATATGGCTCGTTTTTTCTATTAATTTAATGCCGTAGATTACGAATCTGTTTTCAAAATTGCGAAAATTTATAATTTTTAGAGATTTTTTTCCCAAATTCGAGACATGATGATATTCTCTGTCACTGCAAATCTGCGTATATTAATATTTTGTTTCAATTCTTCCTAAATCTGTAGGGCATATCCTTGGCTACAAGCATATGTGCGGAATTTTTCTCTGCGGGGCGCCAAAATTAAGGTAGCGGCCGAAATGTGTAAAGTCTCAACTTCGTATTATTTTGACACTCTTTATATCGTTTTCGACCAAATCGGACCTGTAAATTACAAAAATTAAATAAAAAATGCCATATGACTTGTTATTATTCCGATTTTGCCCGAAATTAAATTTAAAAAATTACATATCCGGCCGGAACGGCTGTAAATTATGACATTTAAGTAAGATACTCCATGCATATACGGAATGCATCAATTTGCTTAGGTTTGTTCGCAGCACCTGGTCCCAAATGAAGCCGATTTCGAAATAACGCTCGAAAATCGAATTTTGCTATTTACATCAAATTTGTTGAGCTGTATATCAATTTCGGGTATATTGAAGTCGCAGATTTCGAAAATGAAGTAAATTTAAAGATTTGCTACACAAAAGATTTTATTTTGCCCGAAAAAAATAATTACATGTATTCTTTACATAGCAATAAGATTCATTACACGGCAGTGAAGTGTCTGTCCATCCAAAAGAGTAGTAAATAGCAGTTCTGACAAAATAAAATAAATTACTACACACTTAATACGATTCTAATGGTGGCCGAAAACTATTCTTTCGAAAATGCTTAAAATATTCTCAGATATTTTTACCAGTTATCAGGACAACATTTTAATGTGTTGATATATCCTCTATATGTGCCAATAATACTGACTTCCTCTACTACTTAATTCTATACAGAATGAAGATATTCGATGAATTCTTATTCAACACTAGTCTGAATCGAAGTCGAAACTTGGTATGAAACATTATTTTGCATAATTAATTGAAGAAACATTTTAAATAAACTTTAATTTAAGAAATAATAAGTAATATTTAATTATTATGGAACGGACGTAATTAGCCCTGAACTTGACTTGGCGTTTTCATAGGCGTAGTTTTTAAAAATATAATTTTGAAATATTTTACCCCTTTAAAAATTTTAAATAAACCTTAATTAAAATTAATAACGGCAATAATCAGTACAATTGATGGTATGAATGGACATACTCTATCTCACTAGAATTTTATCTTTACATAGGCCCACCCAATTAGTGAGGCTTTCGACTTTGATTTGTAAACAAATATAAATTATTTTGTAAGGTAGGACTGGAAGTCAGTATTATTAGCAAACATAAAGGAACTATCAACACATTAAAATGTTGTCCTAATAACTGGCAAAAATATTAGAGAATATTTTAACCATTTTCGAAAGAATAGTTTTCGGTCACCATTAGAATCGTATTAAGTGTGTAGTTATCTATATTATTTTGTCAGAAATGCTATATACTACTCTTTTGGATAGAGAGACACTTCATTGTCGTGTAATGAATCTCACTGCTATGTAAATAATACATGTAATTTATTATTTTTTTTCGGGCAAAATACAATCTTATGTGTAGCAAATCTTTAAATTAACTCAATTTTAGAAATCTACGACTTCAATATACCCGAAATATACAACATCAAATTTGATGTAAATAGCAAAATTCGATTTTCGAGCGTTATATTGAAAGCGGCTTCATTTGAGACCAGGTGCTGCGAACAAACCTTAGCAAATTGATGCATTCCGTATATGCATGGAGTGTCTTAGTTACTTAAATTTTCGAAGTGCCGTGTGTGTGTGTGTGTGTGTGTGTGTGTGTGTGTGTGTGTGTGTGTGTGTGTACTCGATAACTCAAGAACGGTTCAAATTAAGAGAGTTCGTTCTGGTACTAAAATTCTCCTATTAAATGGGAAGAACCCTATTGTTTTTTATGAAGATCGGTTGACTAGAAATGGGAGTTTACTCGTGTCGATTTTAAGATTTTTGCGAATATTTAGCAACAGAAAAATATTTCGAAAAAATTTATTGAACAAAAGTTACTATAAATGCAATTACTAATAACTTTTATTTGGGACGTTTTTTGATAAAACGAAAAACTTCGAAATTTTTTTGTAAAATTATTTAAAATTTTTCCAGGTCTCAATTTTTTCATACTTATATGGAACGTTTCCATGGTCATGATAATTAATTCGTAACTAGTAAACCAAGCCTTGGACAAAAATTTGTATAGAACATAATTTGATGTATTTTTGAAGATTTATCTAAATATTTTAATTGTTTTTTTTTTAATTTTATTTTTTTTTATATTTTTTTTATGGGAGGGCAAGTCTAGCGTAGGTTTCCTTTCGCCACTGGTTTATTTAATTTTTGTAATTTACAGGTCCGATTTGGTCGAAAACGACATAAAGAGTGTCGAAATAATACGAAGTTGAGACTTTACACATTTCGGCCGCTACCTTAATTTTGGCGCCCCGCAGAGAAAAATTCCGCACATATTCTTGTAGCCAAGGATATGCCCTACAGATTTCGGAAGAATTGAAACAAAATTTTAATATACGCAGATTTGCAGTGATAGAGAATATCAACATGTCTCGAATTTGGGAAAAAAATCTATCAAAATTTTAAATTTTCGCCATTTTGATAACAGATTCGTAATCTACTGCATTGAATTAATAGAAAACGAGCCATATCATACGAAATTCGTAAGCCATCTCGGAAATCACTTTTTTGCGTCTGAGAATAAATTATGGACGGTATCTTGTAAACTAAGTGACTGATATTCGCGTACGACGTGGCAAATTGTAGCTATAGGTCCATTGTACAAATATGTATTTAGCTATTTTGCTGTATCATAAGAATCAGTTATCGTGATCGTAATTGGCGCGCTAGTTTCGCCGCCATCTTGAATTTGCCTCGATTCACAAATAGGTGCTGCCGGTCAAAATGATTTAATTTTTATAAAGAACACGTGTGCCAAATGGCATTCCATTATTATCAAGTGCAGTATCTTTCCACGTAGGCACCAGACTAATTAAGGACTTCATGAAATCACATTTCACCCCTTAAGAGTGGAATTTCGAAAAATCTCTTCTTAGTGGGTGCTTACTTCATGGAGGGAATATACTTTTCGAATTTCAAGTTTCTAGGCCCAGGGGTTCGGGCTGGGCCGGGATGAGGGAATGAATGAGTCAGTCAGGACACTGCCTTTTATATATATAGATAAAGGTCGAAGTCACCAGACACTTGTTTTAAATTTTATATGACTAAGTTAAAATTATACAAACTATCCACTAAAGGTACGTTGTTTTCTTCTAGTAGAGTTATTGTTGAAGGGATACAATTAAATGTATTGTGTATAAAATATAACTTTTCAAATAAATCTGGAACTTGCGCTACTTGTTGACATGTGCGAATGCTCTGTGCATCATTGCCATTTAAATTTGTTAAAAAGTATTAGAGGATAGCGAAATTATTGGCATAGAACTGTAACCATAAAAGTTCTATTTGGCGTTGGGCGCCATAGTTGTAACGATTTTTGACGTTGGGCGCCATTTTTGTAACCAAATTTGTGTGCAACGATAAACTAATCTTTAAAAAAAATAGCACGTAATAAATTCATTCAAAAATCAAAGATTCAAACAAAATTCACGTTGGGCAAAAATAACTAAACTGATCAAGTAGATGTTAGTTGATCTGGCAAGTAAAGCGTTATCCAAAATACGAGGTTACAGCAAAAACGCATTTACTAGACCGGTTTGCGACTAGCTCGATAAAGTTAGAGATTTCTATTCTCAAGGACTGGGAGATGAAATTTTAACAGTCTATATTTATTTATAAGGGCGCCATAAGTTTAGATTGACGTCACTAAACCGGAGATAAACTTAAATCTTTTTCTAGTAGAAGTAGGTCTTACCAATTATCCCCAAACCAAGCTTAATACATTGTGACTCAATAGGACTAACAAGCAATACTCGACCAATATGATATAAAGTAATCTTTATTAAAGAGTATCGTACATCATTAATTTTCATAAAAAAAAAATAAAGACAATGTGAGATTTAATAAATAAAATTGAATTTAACAGAGTAGGCTCTCCTGAGGGGAAAGTCCAACCACACAAATACTGAATCAATTCACAAATAATATACTAAATATTAATCAATATTGTCAAACAATTCGAGACCACGTCTCGATCTATCTAAATAATAATTCTAACCTGGACATATTCTATTGCCAGACAAACCAAAATTGTCAAATGATAAGACGGAGTCTTAACCTAAACTACATCAGATCAATTCTGAATTTAAATTCTAATCGAAATATCGAGCGACCCAAAGACCCAAAAAAAAAACAAACAAGTAAAATGGTACAATCCCTAACCAATAGGCTGTTTTAACTGTGATGCCGGAACGTAAAGCATACAAGTACTATTATCGATGACAAAAAAAAAAAAAAAAAAAACAAGAAAAACAAGACGTTTACGAAACGAAATGAAAACAAATATTCGAAACGTCAAATCAAACTGAGCACGTAACCCAATGTACGGCTCGCAAAATAACAAACTATCCTTTCGGATGTATCCCCGACATAAAAGTGGTCGTTTGGGGAGGGAACGGATGCGATATCCCGTAACTGGACGATACGCAGTAACGCCAGACTACCTCCTTCCCCAAATGAACAATAATATATCCCCACTACTCTAAACCACGGACAACAAAAGTCAAATAAACCGACATCGTACTAAACACGAACCACGGACAACAAATGTCAAATAAACCGAAATCGTACTAAACACGAACCGAAATTTAAACTCAAATTTCACTGACAAAAAGGGCTCTACGTCACAACGGCTCTACGACAGTATTTGGAGAGAACAACCTTAATTACACTTATCTACACTTAAATTAGAACCTGAGAGCTCTCTTACATAAATCTATTTAGAAAGTTGAGAACATTTGACGTGGCAACGAACGTAACATAAACAATTACCCCGGTTACCAAAATAAACACAAATACACGCCAAAAACGTGTGTCACAAGTTCTATAACCACGTACAAATGATCTTATTACTTTCAATAACCACTTATCTGCATACAAGTCGTCTTTTAGACCACGATTTTACACAAGATATAAATACGGTTGAGTCCTCCAAATGCTTCAGTGAAATATTCCCTGATGTATATGCAACGCGAAGTAACTTCCTCTCCGTCGGCTCCAAAATAACTCTAAAGGGCTCAAAAACGTGCTACCGACCTCCAACGGCGTCACATAACATCACAACGGCTCCAGGTGTGAAAAGATGCCTCAAAGGAATAATATTTCGTCTCCCAGACGAACAACGGCTCCATAAATGCTTTTCACGTACTCGGCAGGGTACAATAACAGTTTCAAACGATTCTAACGGTCCCAAAAACGCTATAAATCAACGAAAACACTTGATATCGCCATGTGCTCGGTGTATTAACCATGAGCTATAACTTGAAAAATGAAAAACTTACGCGTTTAGATGTAATACGCCTTCAATATGACAAAATACTTATGTCAGTAGATGTATGAACTATTACTCGATCACATTATGCCTTTTAGTTGAATTAAATCTGGCCAGTTGAAGGGATGATACGAGATAAAGTCAAGCGTCTCCTGCTTCGATCGATGACACTAGCACAAGTGCCATTTTGTTTCGCTACGATTTACTAAGCAATCTAATTTATCGATCAAAGGATCGGTTAGTTTACGCTCCCCCGATAGATGGCAACGCTGGTATCAAAACCAATTACCACGCGTACTAAATTTCCATTCAAAAATATATAAATATTGTGTTACGAATAATTTACGTAACAGAACGTACATGCTTTTAGCCATGTACCCCACCGGGTAAGTACAGGCTCGGGCGGTAAACTTAGAAATGGACAACACTCTTTAAACAATGTTATACGAGAAGGAGCTTTCAATATTTTTTTTTTTATATTACTTATAAAAATATTCATATCTGAAAAATTACTTCTGACAAATTCAGCTATTCTATGTAACGTATGTGCATGTAATATGTAGCATATTGGAGCAATGGCGTTTTAATATTTGATATGTTTTGAGCATCTAAGGTGCAGAATCAGAAAGAAAAAAAAGAACCATATTAAGATTAATATTTATAACCGATTTTAAATAATTTAAAACTATATCAGCCATTAGACCGCCGTTAACAGTTTCACTTATATGTGTTGCAATAAGGTAAGGCTCATACGGACGAGAAGGATGTAGAATCCCCACAACACAGTCCTTTAATGTTCGTTGTTTCGTCTGCACTTACAGAATTATACAATATAATTATTGTTAACGGCGTTTTTAATTGCATCTGTAGTCTTTGTATACTGATTAAGAAATATGATATTTTCATAAAATTGATTCATCAGGGATTACTTTTTTCGTATATTTGTTTAAAAATGTTTTTAACTTGACATTATTTAATTTACTTAGTGGTATATTTGCTGCCAGAAATGCTTCACACAGCTCTGCATTAAAGTTATCTTGTAATCCCGCGACGTTAGTTCTATGTATCTTCCCACTGACGTTTTGAGTTTAATGATTTATTTTTGTGCATATTATATATTTTTTATAAAGTATACAAAACAGTTGTTTCTCGTTAATAACTTAAAAATGATCAGTAAAACCATATTCTGTTAAAATCTGTTGTAAATAATTTAATTCAGCCATTTTAATATCTCAAAATAATCTTTATATATAAAAGACAATATTTGTGGCTATGTCCGGAAATTCTAACCCACTTCCAGATATGCTACCGAGTTGAAATTTTGCATACAGGTAGGGAATGCTTTCATCATAACTAGAAAAATCGAAAATTTCAAAAAAGTCCCATCAGAAACGAGAAATTAATAATTTTGTTTTTAATTATATTGGACCATCGAAGTATGTATGATGCGCTCAGCGAGATCGCGGGAATTTCGTTTCAATGGTTGTTTGGACAACTATAGTAAGTTCGTGAAACATCGTTCAATGTCGTTCGGCGCGATTCATCATTACTCTGCTCTAGCTGATAAGATTTATATATTGTTATTTAGTAAAATTTTTGATTAGTGTATGCAGAGCGAGACTAAAGTGGAGCACCTGTTTTCTGGTTTTTTATTTTAGGGCATTTTTATGAACTTTGTTATTTTTATTTATTTATTTTTTTTCTATTCTTTTATTTAAATCTTTTATATATATAAAACAGAAAATCTGTGTGTACCGAGTTGGAATTTGGTATATAGGTAGGAAATGCAGTCAATATAAGGAGGCAAATCGAAAATCAGAAGAAAAAAAATGGTATCACTTAAGACGTAGACTTAACAGAAAAATTGCTTATACAGTGAAACCTCTGTCTATCGTTTTTGAAGGGACCTATTGAAATAAACTATGGATGCGGGAAAACAATGAATGCGGGAATATAGGAAAAAAACATATTAATACATATTTAAATGTTTAATATGTACGTACATATATATTCTAAATAAAATTTTAAATAAAAAATATCGTAACAAAATAAAAAAGGAAGCTGCATGCCGACAAAAAAAAATTATACTTTGTATTGTATATAATCTTTCATCGTCATTTGCTTTTTGGCTTTTTATATTGCCGTAAGAAATCAATATTCTTTCGGTGTTACAAATTAAATTTTTTTCGGCATCAGTTATCGAATGCGCATAAAAACAGTCTTCAATTTGAAAAAACACGAAATTTGCTGCGTAATTTAAACGATGAATGCGGTAAAATGATACAGAGAGAAATGATCGATGCGATCTATTTTTGCGTGTTTTGTATGAAATTAATTCGGAACCGCAAGAAATAACGATATATACGGGAAAATTATTATTCGAGGAACGATAGATAGAGGTTTCACTGTAATAAGAAAACAAATATTTTTTTTTAATGATTTTTATTTTATTGGATTGATTTACGGGAGTTACGAAGGGACAACCTAAAACTAAACTTTTGAAATATCTCATTTACTTTTGACTTACCAGCAAAAACGCACATGAGAAAAGTTGTTTAAAATAAAAAAAAAAAAACAAATATAATATGTTGTCCTATAAATTATTCAATTGGTTGAGAAGCTGGGAGGAGGGGGGTGGGTGCTGAAACTAAAATACTGGAAATATCTAGCTTATTATTTACTTTACATCAACAATTTATAAAGACAATTTTTTTGATTGAAGAACGATAGTTTTCTGTTTAGTGTAGCTTTTGAATATTTAGGGGGACAGAGGGAGCGCTACTTATAAACTTGAAATATCTCTCTTATTATTGACTTAACATTAAACATGTGCATAACAAAAGTTGTTATAATATCAATAATATAAATAAATAAATAAACAAATCTTTCTTTAATATATCAGACCTATAATGAGATATCGACTTGGTTTTTGTTTCCAAAGGTTACCCATACACATGTACAGAAACGTATTTTGCTCTGATCAACCCATAAACGGCAAATCTTGATTCAAGGTTAGTTATAAAACGCTTCGTATGGCCTGTGTTTTATTTCTTTTTGGCACATAGACGTCTATTTAGAATCTGTACATGTATTAAAACTCAAAAACGGCTTAACCGATTTTAGTGCTATTTGCAACAGTGTCTTGCAAATTTGTCTGGAAATATTTTAAGCTATATATCATCGCTGTATGACACCAGGCTTCCGATCAATTAAGAAATATATAGAAAAAAGTCGGAAAATTTTTCCGTATTATAAAAAAATATAAAAGATACACATATTCAAAATATATATTAACGGATTTTAGGGTTTAGTATTGCTACAAAAATGTTCCCGACAATATATATCACATTTTTTTTTATTTTCATTTTTGACGACAATTATAACGTTAAATTCGCTGTTGAACTTTATTGTAACCCCTTAAAGCAGTGATTCTCAACCTTTTTTAGGTGAAGGCACCCCTATGCAAAATGTGAGATCTTCGCGGCACTCTACTATTAAATATGTCACTATTTAGTCAATTTAAAGTATAATCAATCAAAAGTATAATTGTGATTTTGGAAAAAAAAACAATAATATTACAATTACATAATATGTATTAAAGATCATTCGAAAATTTATAAACGATAAATATTTCTTCGATTCCGAGAATAGCGGCGAATTTATTTTGAAAAGCTCGCGGCACCCTTTTCATGTGCTTGCGGCACCCTAGTTGAGAACCACTGCCCTAAAGCAACACGAAGAAAAAACTTCCTTGGGTGGCAAGAATATTTACTAACGAAAAAAAGTGCTCCGACCTATATAGGTACGATTTATAAATCAGGAATAATCACGGAGTAATTATAGTAAATATCATAAAAATTATAATAAATAATTTCGTAAGGTGCAACATAAAATGTTTCACGTGATCGGCGCTGCCTTTGGCAATGATTCTCACATGGGCATTTTCCTAGGTTAGCACATCGGGATACTTATACGTGTTGATATTAAATGTCTGTACTACCAATGTTTACAAAGAAATTCGTACTTAAATTATTTGTATAAGAAGCACATATTAATACAATTGTAGATTAAAACAAATAAATATATTTGAATATAAAACGATTCGTAGCAACCAGTCTTGAACCGATTTCGAAATGGGCCAGATCTAAGCGGGCTACGACTACTTTATTTCGGTAGCGAAGCAGCGGGTACACTGCTAGTAAATATATAAATAGCAATAATAAGAAAAATGTCTACAAATTTTTCTTTCAGAAAGAAATATATTTTAAAAATGATATAATTTTATTATTGTAAAAAAGAGAATATTTAGGTTAAAACATTCAAGTTCTTTTTTGAAAGCCTATTTAACATAAGAGATTGGTATAAAAGGGTAATGCCAGTACTCATATGTTGTCTGATAATATTTTTTACATATGTGAGGAAAATTGGAAATAAACAGGAAGGACCCTCCTTCTAACATCTATTATACGAATATAATAAATATTTTTAATACACTTGCCCATTACCCTATATTCTATATAAATATTACAATAACAGACAGATACTTGTACAAGGTGTCTCAAAAGAAATTTTATATTTAGTGGATCGATTAAAAAAAAAGTAAGCAGTATATAGAAAAAATGTTTATTAATTATTAAAATACACTTTTTGGGGATTTATTTCTTAAAAATAATATCGTCTAAATGTAGACCCTCGCGTTCTCGGCACTCATTTAATCGAACAGTAAAATTACTTATGACGTCTCGGCAGGTGGACTCAGGGATGGCTGCCATTTCGCGACGAATATTTTCTTTCAAATGCGCCAGTGAAGTCGGTTTATTGGCGTAAACTTTAAATTTAAGATAACCCCATAGGAAAAAGTCCATAGGGGTTAAATCTGGACTGCGTGGAGGCCAATTTATGTCACCTCTCCGGGAGATAAATTTGCCTGAGAAAATTTCACGAACACGTGGCAGAGACATACTGGACGTGTGTGAAGCTACTCCGTCCTGTTGGAACCATGTTCTTTGGTTATTATAGCCAGGAAAGTTTTGCAGTTCAGGTACCAAGAAGTTGTCTAACATCTCCACATAACGTTCTGAATTCACTGTAACTGCACGCCCCCTTTCGTCTTCAAAAAAGTAAGGGCCGATAATTCCTCGCGCCGACATCGCAGCCCATACGGTCACTTTAGGCGAATGTAGGGGTTTCTGATGTTTGCGTTTCGGATTCGTTGCACTCCAGTAGCGGCAGTTCTGCTTATTTACGTGGCCATTAAGATGAAAATGAGCTTCATCCGAAAACAAAATGTTGGTAAACGTTGAAAATCGCTCAATCACCTGATTTACGAAATTAAGCCTCTGACTGGCATCTTGGGGCTTTAATTCTTGCACCAATTGAATTTTGTAGGGGTGCAGCTTTAGGTCTTTGTGCATAATGCGATGTAATGAAGATCTATACACATTTAAAGCACTTGCGCGCTTCCGAATTGAAAGGTTCGGGTCGTCACGAACAGACTGATTAACATTCTCCACGTTTTCTACCGTTCTTGATGACCTAGGTCGCCCGGATTTTGATTTATCCAGCGTTGTACCAGTCTCTTCAAACTTTTTAACCCAATGTCGAATAAGAGGAATGCTTGCCGCATCATTTAAGTGGCGAAAACCTCGAATACTGCAGAATTTTCTACGCGCTACAGTCGCCGAATCACCGTTTTTGTAAAACTCTCGCACGCATAACACGCGGTCTGCTCCCGAGAAATGCTCCATAGCGATTGAATTCCCAAGAGCCAGGCTACCGATTGACATAACCCCCGCGCCCCTCGGATACGTTGCGTTCACGCAGTAAGCTAAATAAATATAAAATTTCTTTTGAGACACCTTGTATATGACAAGATTTTTAAATTAATCAGACAAGTATAAACAAATATAAAAATTCTGTGTAAATGTACAAACAATGTAAATCTAGTTAACAGTATTGACCAGTGGCTGTATCTTAACAAGTTCCAACAGAAAAAAAAATGTCTACTGAACAAAATACAAACAGTGAATTTTATCATGAGTGGTTAACAGACTTTGACTGCTATGAATTACAAGAAAACTGTATTTTTTTTTTTTTTTTTTGTCGGATATGCAATAAATATTATAATTATTATTATCATTGTTATTATTTATTATTATTATTATTATTATTTTATTCTTTTTTATTAGTTATGTGCAAAATATATATTTGCGTCGAAAAAATTCTTACTGCAACAACATATAAAGACAGTAAGTCATCTTGATGCTATAAAAAATGGTTCAAGTCAACAAGAATTTCATGAATAGTGCAAAGCACTTATAGCGGCAAATATACCGTTCTGTAAATTAAACAACAAAAAATTTAAACACTTTTTGGAAAAATATACAAGGAAACATGTAGTTGATGAGTCTATATTTGAAGATATATATGAAAAATATATTTGCCAAAAATTTATACAGAAACGGTTGAAAATGTCAAACAAAATATTAATGACAATTTTATTTGGATAAGTGCTAACAAAACAACAGATATAATGGGCCGATGTGTTACAAATATTCTAGTAGGCAACTTATATGCAACTGCACAGAAACCACATTTAATTGCCACTAAAATAAGCCAACAAATAAATGTAGACAAGATGAAAGAATTCATTATGACAGCATTGGATAGTTTAACCATTAAAAGAGATAAAGTTCTTTTATTTGTGTCGGACGCAGCTCCATACGTGATAAAGGCGGGCAAAGAAATTCCCAAACTTATTACACGACACTTGCGTGGTTCATGCCATACACCGAATTTGCGAATTCATTAGAGATAATTTTTTTTGATATAAATTTGTTAATTAGTTCATTTAAAAAAAATTTGACGAAAGCTTCAGTAAGAGTATCCTTATATAAAGAATTATGTCCAAATCTACCCTTACCACCAAATCCTGTTGTGACACGTTGGGGAACTTGGCTTGAAGCGGCGTTATTTTATTTTAACAATTGTGAAGTTTTAAAAAAAAATATTTTCTATTTAACTCCGGATGTTCAAAGCATTATAATATCAAAAAATATTATACAAAAACCAAATATTTATGAAGAGTTAATTAAAGTTCATAAAGACTAATTTTGAATTTCTTCCTTCAACCATAGTAAATTTAGAAAAACAAAACCGGACAGTGGTCAGAATCTTTAAATATTATTTATTGGACAGTAAACAAACTGAAATCTGGTACCGGTGAGTTTGGTTTGCACTTGTCTGTTAAAATTACAAGTATTACTACAATTTTCTATCAGTTTATTATCAAATCAGGATATATTTAATAAATATAAAGAAATATATACTTTTTATAATTATGCACTTTCTTCAAGGAATTATTCTTTTTTCAGGGAAGTATTACATCGAAAAGAACTATTTTTTCTGATGAAAATTTAGAGAAATTTAAAATTAGTGATTTCTTTAAATAATTAAAAACTTATTACTTTTATAAATATTATTATTAATTATTTTTATAATTATTGAGAACAGAAAAAAAAACCTCACTACACCACACACCAAGTCGAAAAATTTCTTACTATTATTATTATTGATATTGAAATTGGATTTATTTTGCTTGTGTATACTATTTTAAATAATGTAGTCGCTTCTTGGGATATTAGGTCAATAAAAAAAATTAGTTATTCATATATTCGAATAGACCGGTTCTATACTATTTATTAATAATAAATAATATCGTTTATAAACTTTTTCATTTTTCAATTTTTTACTATTTGGAAATAAAGACAAAAAACAAAAGAAAAAAAACACTTGTACCGCAATGAATTCTTATCTTAATAACGACACCTCATATTTTGGGATTATATCCGAGATGATTCCAGTCACTCCTTTGCATTGGTTAGTTTTTGATAAGATATTCAATTTTTATACGCTACACTATTTGTCAGCAGAGCACATTACAAATATATATAATTACATTTTATTTCTACAGATAACACATGTGCCGCTTTTTATAAAAAAAAAACATCTACTAAAAGTACCGTTGCATATATTTGCCGGTCTATATTTATTAATTGAGAAATCATAATTTATTTTTACAATTATACATCTAATAATTGGATTACACATTAATTTGATCATTTTAAATATAATAATTAAGGAACGGACTCTTCGGTCTAAACAGGCTTACAATTCGAAACCAGCGGCAATATTATTTTTTTCAGAATTACATTAATTTATCAAAAATTTTATCGTAAATTTTTACGTGCCGCTTTTATGCAATGAAGGCTTGTTATTAAACGTTCATTTTACTACTATAATCCGATGTTAAATACTCATTAATTGTCTAGAATAAATATGTGTGCGTGTTCATAAGTGTTTCTGAGGCAAGCGTATATTTAGCTATTTTTAAATGAATATAAGTTAAAAAAAAAAAAAAAAAATTAGACAAAAGAAAATCCAACCCCTTTACTTAAGGTATTTTTATCTACCCGCCAACATATAATAAGGGAGGTATTGTGATCATACCGATTTTGACATTTCGAGATTTCGATGAATCTCCACGAATTGAGGTCCCTACATAATGTTTTGACTATTTTTAGCATGATGTCTGTCGGTCTGTCTGTCCGTCCGTCCGTCTGTCTGTCTGTCTGTCCGTCTGTCTGTGTACACGTGCAGAGCAGATTCGGCTAAAGGATTTTTATGAAACTTCATATTTAAGCTTTTGACATCAATGGCACGAGTTGATAAACTTTTGGTAAAAATCGGTTAACTAGAAATGGGAGTTTACTCGTGTCAGTTTTAAGATTTTTGCGAATATTTCACAACAGAGAAATATTTCGAAAAACATTATTTAAGAAGAGTTGCTATAAAAGCAATAACGAACAACTTTTCTTTGAGAATTTTTTTTTGGGTATGTATGCAGGTACGTTTCCATGGTTGTCGTAAATTATAAATACACATGAAATTATCAACGTAATATAATACGTTATTGTCTTTTACAATAATAACTACTCTGGTGCTAGAATGTATTTTATACAAGTACTTTGTGATGTGGGGGTCGGTCCTGTGGTGGCCACAGTTGATTTTTTATTCAATAAACTAATTAACTAATTTTCAATAAAAAAAAAGAAAATCCTAAGAAATGTTTTCTTAATTAAAAAGTAGAGAAAAAATATGTGAACTGACTCGTAGAATTTAATATAAAATATGCATATTTAAAATGTTTTATATGATTTTATGATGAATAGAGTTTTATTGAAGTTAAAAATATTGCATGAATAACTTAATCTTCGGAATTGCTATGTAACTTTGTTGCATCACATGTAACATTACATATTTTTTCTAAATTATCAAAGGTAAAATTGATCCTGTTGACCGTTGATATATTTTTGAATACTGGAAACGTCCTTTCTACCTTTAATCTTGTTAAAGGAGCATTTAATTATGAAATAAAATAAAATAATAAACTATAAAATCAAAATGATCCTTATAAACTATAATTTAATAACTTCTTAAATTATATACCTAGTCTAACCTAATTAACTGTAATACATATAGCAAAATATTTAAACAAAAACCAAAAAAACAATGTACTAAAATATAATTATATGCAATAAAATAATACTTCACAAATCAATCAAGAAAAAACAAAAAATAAACTAATAAATAAACCAAAATAACAAAATAATAATAATAAATAACAAAAATTATAATAATTTTACAAAAAAGTAGCTGTAATAATAACACTAGATTCCAAGACCGACAATAATAAACTGACAATGCCCTGCATTACGTATTTACGTCATATATAAATAAACAATTAATAAATAAATTAGATAATTAAATTCTGTTTTAAATTTATTTCATTAAAAACAAGTTATTATTTTCATAAATTTTTGGAAAACTTTTAAATTTGAATGTTTTATTTCATTAAATTCATTATTTTATACGACGCCAATGCCAAGGTAATTATAATTAATCCCCGTCCGAACTATCTGGTGCCTAATAATAATGTTAAATTAAGATATAAACCTAACTTAATTATAATTGGTTTTATGTTAATATTAGTTAGTTAGTTAAAATTTTTGGCGCACAGCAACAAAGGCTATTTGCGCCTTTATGTTAATGTTTAATATGTAATATGTTACATGTTTTTCTATAATGGGCATTGTTGAATGTAATATCATTGTGAGATATTATCGTTATTAAGAAATGTTATTAAAGAAAAACATTTATTTTAATGCAAACGCCAAATACATTCAAACCTGTAATATTTTGAACTGTTATTTAAACGTATTCTGAACTGTGAACAGAGCTGAACAATAATTCTTATAGGTATTTAGATTTAGAGCATATACTTTCAAATATTTCTTGAATTTATCTACTAATATTCACTTTATACCCAATACAGTCTATATATAGTATGCTAATATCAGAGAGGGCGCTTTATAAGTAAAAAAAGAAGTTAAAAATTATTACTGAATTATTCGTTCAAAATAAAGTTTAAAATAGCACGCCTAAGGCAAAAGTACCGTTGCATATATTTGCGGGTCTCTAATGATAAATAATAACAACTAAACAATTTAATTCAATAAAAATGTTCCGGCGTTATTGTAAATCGGCGTAAATGGAGTGCTACTTGTAATAAATTAATAATCTGCTTACAATATACTGTAACAAAACAGGTATTGTGGTGGTTGAAGTTGAACTAATGTAAGAGTAGCTCTTTGAAAATAATTCTTTACTTATGGGTACTCCTAAGGTCGTATAAATGTTTTGTTAGTTAATTACTTTTTTGTTGAGGTACCAAATAATTTAACTCGTATTAAATTACTATTTTTTCAGCTTGCCTTCATACAGCATAAACAAGAAATCTTGCACTATATCAAAGAGAAGAATGAAGAGAAAAAGAGGGTCAGGGAAATAGTAAAACAAGGTGGAGAAATGAAAAGTTGCGAATGTTGCTTTGATGATGAGGTATGGATGTATAATAATATACTTTCTGTTCTAAAAAATATATACTTGATTAAAAAAAGTACGTTTACTGCACGCGTTGTGTAATACTTAGTAAATATAGACAGGACATTGCTACCTAATATGATGCAGTTTTCGTTGAGTTTGTTTCGCTAAGTTATTTAATTCAAATTTTATAGCGATTTTTGTAAATAGATTATCTTTACCCCCGAGATTTTAAATTGGACCTGATCAAAAATAAATAAAATTAAACGATCGTCCCGCTCTGTAGTTCCTGGATTATCTTCTGATAAACTCGTCCGTTACATATCGTTTAAAATAGTGTACAGTGAACGACACTCATTCACTGTATTTCGAACCAAATTTAAGGTAGCGGCAATACAACGAACATTTCTTCAAATGTTTATATTAAATGTGGCACAAGAACATTTTTACTGACAGTACAATTGTTATAAGCGGACCTTACACTATCAATAATAATGTCAGAAATGTCACACTGACCACGGAGTTTTCATTTCTATGGTCGACGGTCTAGCAACGGAGAACTTGCCTTCTATGCCGCTATGTACACCTTTCTAGGCGTTGGAAACCTATTATTATTATTTATATTATTACAATTGTTTTCCAAAACAAACAAAAATACCCACAATAAAATCAAATAATTTTTTGAACAAAATAAGCAAGTTACGGATATCTTGATTTAAGACACTGCGGGTTATTTTTCTAATAAACCATTGGCAATAACAAAATAATTCGAAATTATTGCTGTATATAAATCTAATTATATATTGCAATTCAAAATTATATCATAATTTATTGTAATGAAGCGCCAAAAACATTAATATTGAAAAAAAAAATGTATTTTTTTTGTCATGCTATGTAGTTTATGTAAACTTATACTTAAGTTAATTTTTTAATATGATACAATTATTTTATTTAATCTATATTTTTGTCGCAGGTAATGCCCGATGAAGTAATACATTGTGATAACGGCCACAAATTTTGCAAGGAGTGTGTCAGGAGAGGCGCAGAAGTGGAGATCGGCCAGGGCAAGCTGGACTTCCCATGTTTACAAACCTGTGATGCTAAGTTTAGTTTACAGATCTTGCAAGTAAGTATTGAATACACAGTGTACACGGTGTATATACGTTGATTGAAATTTCATTACCCAGTGTACGACTTTGTTGTTATTGAATATAGTTTATAGCATTAAACTTGAATGTACAGTATGCTCAGTAAACGGCGTGTTTGAAAGTTGCTGTGTTAAATAACAACATGACAACTTCTACAAACGCTGTTTACTGGGCATATTGAAATACGTCACCCTAACCTGAAGTGAGGTAACCGTGTACCGTCTACGGACCGTGACAACAGATTACACACAATTTATTAATCAGTGATCCGAAATGCAGAAATTATGAGCATGATTTTAATGTTTTATAGGTATGATTAAAAAAAAAAAAAAAACTTAAAGCGTTACTCATCTTTACAGTAGAAATTGTTGCCAACTGTTTAATTTTAAGTAGGGAATCAAAGGAAGGCCTTTAATACATAGATAATCCAGCAAATATTTTAGTTTTGAAATATTAAATATTTTTATAGATTCTTTATGGAAATTGTTATCAGATTATTATTTCACAAAAAATCGACTTTTTTTGTGCGGTTGAAGAAAATAATTATTTAAAAAAAAAAATATTATGTGAAATCAAAAGAAAGCTGTTAAGACGTAGATAAGGAAATGAGAAGTTTTTTAAAGGGTCTTTATTTAATTTTTTTTTTTCAAATATGTGCTATCGAAATTATCTACAAATCTGAAAACTTTTGGGTAATGAACAGTGATGTGAAGGAATAATACATCTGGAATTTTTGATCAGATTATATTTTCGGAAGATATCGCATTTTTGTTTTTGCACAAAATTGATTAGCTTTTTTAATTCATTAATAATTTATGGCTAATAATGTGTGGGTATGTAGTACAAATTATTTACGCAGTTTTCGTAAAAAAACTTGTGTTTTTATTCATTTCTTAAAAAGACAATTGAATTATATGTTTTATTTTATTTGACAGTTGTGATCAGATAAATTAATTTATCTGATCACAGTAGTGTGTGATGTTTAGATAGAGAATCGCTACGGTTGCCACATACTCGGGACACCAGTTGTGGGTATATAGTACAAATAATTTACGCAGTTTTTGTAAAAAAACTTGTGTTTTTATTCATTTCTTAAAAAGACAATTGAATTATATGTTTTATTTTATTTGACAGTTGTGATCAGATAAATTAATTTATCTGATCACAGCAGTCTGTGATGTTTAGATGGAGAATCGCTACGGTTGCCACAAATGTAATGATTTTTTTGTATTTGTGGCTAAGGTAGTGTACATCTTCTCTTGAAATTTAAAATATAATACATTTTTTTTAACAGCTGAGTATAGACTTTGTACACGAGTAAGACTGCGTTATAAAAAATATAATTATCAACCGTAAATAAATGTACTGGTGACAAATACGTACCTGACTACAAGCCTGGCCGTGTGAGATGGCTAGTAGTAGTAGCAAGACAGTTACAGTATTTCCAAAATTAAATGGCCACCCTCCCTTATTGATTCCAATAATGACTGATAGTATAACCATTATACCTGCTGCGTTTATGGTTCTGTTAATAACAGATGCCAGGACCGTAATAATTATTTTAAATAAACGGGTTTTCTTGCATGCTATTTATTATGAACTCTATATACTCACATGACATTCCTTCACATTTTTATCAGGCTTAGGATTGGCTATATTTGAATTATAAATATAAGCATGTTTAAAAATCGTTTTGTTTTAACCCCGCAGGGGAAGTTCATAATGGCTATAACACCTGGCCATTTGCCGAGCTTTCGGGCCTGATGATCCCGCGTACCCCCAATCATGCAAGGGAAGTTCATAATGGTCGCATCACCTGACCATATAGAGCTTTTGGGCCTGATGATCCCACGTACCCTGAATCACATATCATTTGGGAGGAGACAGTTCAAAGAAGCCGATTGTAGGAATAGGCTTATCTGTTGTCTCTTTTATTTTCCACTTAAATTCCTACCCACGTGTTTGCCGTGCGTGGAGACCCGTAACGCCGGAGAAGAGGATCCTGGTCGGTTGAGGGAGACTGCTGCCCGCGGACAGTACGATCCCAACACGCCTTCTTTGGCCTCGGATTCGGTAAAACGGGAGGCTGAGTCTGGTCAGCTCAGTCAATCGGCTGGTGTCACGGTTCATGAATAGAGTGGCTCCACTACTGGATCGTGGATGCCGGGGTAATGCCGTGCCACTAGACAAGTATTCGGGGGTCTGTGGGAGCGGCTGCAGCTCGCAAGGTTCCAGAGTTGGCTACTACTGGTTCTCGAGCGGGTCGAGCAGCCCGTGACTACTTCCCCCGATGCTATATCATCCTGACATGCCTTTTTTTTTTTTTTTTTTAAAAGAGGAGAAATCTTCGCAAAGACACTTGCATGCCCGTGCGTGCAGGTAGTGCAGGATTTCTACCTGCTAAAACTCTCCTTCTTCGCCACGCTTGAGGCATCCGGAACCATCCGTTAGGATATCAGCGTCAGATGCCCCCTGGTAGTCTATTCAGGTTCCCCACTATTCGACTCCTGCTGTCTGCTCCTTTCTTCTGTCTCTTTCCTTTCCATGATGGCTTTAATCATCTTGTGGATGGCTTCCCACTTCCTCCTGGATTGCATCATTTCTGCAACCAGGGCGTCAGGTGTTAATGCCGCTGGGCATAGGGCCCCCACCTGCACCCTCGCCGCGTCCCAACGCATGCACTGAAAGATGGTGTGCTCCACAGAGTCCACCATTCCGCAGTACACGCACGTATCCACCAGGTCCTTACCGATTCTCTTCGTATACATACGAAAAGAACCGTGACCTGTCAACGCTTGGGTCAGCCAGTAGTCTAGCTTACGGTGAGGGCATTCAAGCCAGGTCCTTACGTCTGGTATCAGACGTTTCGTCCACTGGCCTTTGGTGGTGTTCCTATTCCATTCGTCCTGCCATTGAGTAATGCTCTGCTCTCTGGCATTCCGTCTGGTAGTCTCGCCGCGACTGGCACTCTCGGTCACCACCCTCCTTTCCTCGACCAGGAGGAAAATCGGAACGGTTCCCGTGATCACCTGCAGGGCAACGCTCGACACGGTCCGGTAGGCTGACGCGCACCTGAGCAGTGCCTTCCGCTGTGCACTTATAAGGATATCCCTATATTTTGCATATTTGCACACCTCGTGCCAAATAGAGGCTCCGTATAGGAGTATCGAGTGCACCACTCCGCAAAGCACCGCCCTTTTTCCACTCGAGGGGCCTCCAACGTTCGGCATCAGTCTGCCGAGCATGGATGTCCTCAGCTCGGCTTTCCTGACGGAAGCGAGCACGTGTTTCGTGAAGGACATCCTCTCGTCAAACGTGACACCGAGGTATTTAAGCGTTTTGGAGGTAGGGATTACGGTGTTCCCCAGCGAGAAGCTGATACCGTTCCTATCCCTCTTCCCCTTCAGGATGATAGCCTCCGTTTTGCCCGGCGCAAGCTCTAGCTTGTGGGATGTCATCCAGTCGTTAACCAGCTCGAGGCACCAATTGACCGTCATTTTTAGCGATCGCTGGTCCTCCGCCTCCACCAGCATGGCCAGGTCGTCCGCAAAGCCGATCAGGGTGGCGTCCTCGTGCGTGTGCAGCGCCAAGACCTCGTCGTACAGGATGTTCCACAGGGTGGGTCCTAGAACCGAGCCCTGGGGAACTCCTGCGTCGGTCCTCAAAGACACGCCTTTGTCTACCTGAATAGATCTGTCCTCCAGATCCTGACATGCCTGGCGCAATGAGCCGGTTTGCGGCCAACGTCCCCTGTGTGGGGCTCCCTGGTGGGTGGGCATGGCAGGGTGATGAAACTTAGCATACGGGTATGGCGACTACCCGGAGGGATAATTTTTCTTTAAATTCCGCCAAAGTTGAGAGTAAACTCCGTAAAAAATCAAACAAGAGACCTCGTCGTGATGCTCAGTCAGGCCAGCTGCCAAAAAGGTAGAAGGTAAAAGGATTGTTGAGTTTTGTGCGACAGTACCACGATTTCTCGTCGTAAAGGTACAAGAAGAGGGTAAGTCTTTCAAGGAGATGTCCCCCTTCTTTGTTGCCCGAACGTTGATAAATACGTGCTCTACTGGTATAAAGTCGGTGCGTAAGTTGTCGGACGGTACACTGCTTATCGAAGCAGAAACAGAGGCGTCGTCAACTTTACATGTGTTAAGTTTGATGAGTTTGGCATTTCAGTTCAGCCGCACAAGGCACTGAATAGTTCTAAAGGCGTCGTGACGGATCGTCACCTTGCAGGAGGAAGAGTTCGTGCAGGAAATGGCATCGCAAGGTGTCATTGAATGCAGGAAGCTCAAACCCCGGAACGGCAAGCCTTCGATCTCCATGGTGGTGTCCTTCGCTGGTACCAGGTGTCCATCATCGGTAAGGGTGGGGTATAACGTTTGTAACGTTCGTCCCTACTACCCCAATCCGATGCGGTGCTATAAGTGCCAGCGTTACGGTCACACCTCAGTTCGTTGTGGCAAACAGTCCATCTGTGCCAACTGCGGACAGGACCAACATGAAGTTGATACCTGTCCAAACGCGGCACACTGCGTGAACTGTAAAGGTGCTCATGCATCTACATCACGCCATTGCCCAACGTACTTGGAGGAGAAGGCAATACAGGTCATCAAAACGCAAGACAAGATACCGTATTTCGACGCCAAGAGGAAATATAAAGAGAGTACGCCGGTTACCTTTGCGAAATCTTTCGCTCAAGTAGCTGCAAAGCGAACTGCAAGTGTCCAAACCCAGACAGAGATAGTGCCTCGTCCGACAACTGCAGCACCAGTGACAGTGTCAGCAAATACTAGTAGAGAAAAGGTGGTAGTGGTCCCAGAGACCAAAATTCAGACCCCACAACCTGGGGGATCGGGTCTGAATAAATCCCCCTACCCTAAAGGAGAACGCACTCAACCTCAGTTCTCTCAACCACCTAACGAGAAAACCCCACAGTCTTCTCCACAAACGAGAAGTGACCAGAGAATGGTATCTCACTGGATACCAGTGAGAGCCAAACAATCAAAAGAGGAGTCCAGTGTGTCCATCAAAACACCTGGACTACCAAATGAAAGTGTAGCCGAGAAAATGGCTGTAGACCCGCAACCTAAGGGTAAACCAAAAATCATTAGGTTGCGGGGTAACTCCCCTAAACAGAAATGAATGGTCCACTAATCCAGTGGAACTGTAATGGTGTATACCAGCGCTACGAAGAACTGCGACTTTTATTGTCAGATTTTGCGCCTTCGTGTGTTTGTCTGTAGGAAACAAACTTCAACGAAACCGACACATTCTCTCCTCGGGGATACTCCGTGTTTCGCACGGATTTCCTTACGGGGTTAAGAGCATGTGACGGCGTGGCACTTCTCGTTAGAGACACATTGTACCACGATCCTGTAGACATTGACACTGAGTTGCAGGTCGTAGCAGTTCGTGTTGCACTTCCCCTCCCGGTGACGATTTGTTCTATCTACCTTCCCCCTGGTGTTCGAACTGACATCCGAGATGTCGTGAACATCATCGATCAACTCCCACCACCCTTCATACTACTAGGCGATTTTAACGCCTACAATGTGTGTTGGGGATCGGTGCGAAACGATCGACGGGGACGTCACCTGGAAAATATGTTGAACGAATTGAATTTGAGCTTTCTGAACGACGGCAGACCCACGCATTTTTGTGCAGCAACGGATACATTTGGTGCTATAGATCTTAGCGTTGTTTCAGGAGCCATCGCTCCGTTGTTAAAATGGGATGTGCATCACGACCCTTACCAATCCTCTTAAAGCCTCTGTTTAATACTGTTACCGAATCCCGCTGGCCACAGTGGGTTTTTCGGAAAGCAGATTGGACCAAGTTTGCGGAATCATTCTCGCATGAGGATATTCCGAGCTTGACCGTAGACGAAGAGGTGAATCATTTCACGGACTCCATCACAAGCGCGACTAAAAACAGCATACCGCTGTCATCCACTCAGCCCCGTAGAGTTCCCGTTCCCTGGTGGAACGAGGAATGCGACTTAGCGCTATGTGAATGGAGACACCTCTTCAATACATTCCGTCATTGTCCAACAGAGGAAAACATGATAGCTTTCCAACGAGCGAAAGCTCGTGCTAAGAGGATTGTGAAAGAAAGCCAGCGCGAATCATGGCGCAAATACGTGTCCACTGTTACAGTTGCCACTCCAGTAGCCAAAGTTTGGGAGAAGGTCCGGAAAATATCCGGTCTAAATACAGTTACAGCCATTGCTGGTCTATCGGTAAATGGTAACGTAGTGTCCTCAGCGGTCGAAATTGCTAACACTTTGGCATCTAATTTTGCGTTCAATTCTAGCTCTGAACATTATTCACCCGAGTTTTTAACTCGTAAAGCAGGGCTCGAATCTATACCTCTAAATTTCTTTTCTAGGAATGACGAGGTATACAACCTGCTTTTATCTTGTGAAGAGCTAGATAGCGCGATGTCAAAGTGTAAGGATAGCTCTCCTGGTCCAGATGCGATACATTATCGTATGATCCGAAATCTTCCGGAATCATCTAAGTCTAGGCTTTTGAATGTCTATTATAGGATATGGACTGAGGGCAAGTGCCCGACCAAGTGGAAGGAATCTCATATAATTCCTATCCCTAAAGTCGGGAAAGATAAACACTTGCCCTCTAGCTATAGACCTATATCACTGACCAGTTGTCTCTGCAAACTCTTGGAGCGAATGATCAGCAAGCGTCTGATTTGGTTTTTAGAATCAAACGACTTGCTGGCCAACACACAGTGCGGCTTTCGCCGTCACCGCTCAACAGCAGATCATCTGGCCAGACTAGAGACAGCTATCAGGAATGCTTTCGTTGAAAAAAACACCTAGTAGCTGTGTTTTTCGATATTGAGAAAGCCTATGACACTGCATGGATTTATGGTATTCTTCGTACTCTGCATTCCTGGGGTCTCCGGGGACGCTTGATGTTCTTTATAAAAGACTTCATGTTGAACCGGCGCTTCAGGGTGCGGATCGGAAATACCCTGTCACAAATGTTCGCACTGGACAATGGGGTCCCACAGGGCTCCATACTGAGCGTTACGTTATTTTTGATTGCCATCAACGGTGCAGCGTCATGTATTCGATTGCCTGTACAGAGTTCGATATTTGTCGACAACATTGGTATCTTTGTCGCCGGACAAAAAACTAGTACAATCGATCGTCAGCTTCAGCTGACCATCAATCGTCTCGATACATGGGCAACCGGAAATGGCTTCAAATTCTCGACCAGCAGAACTGTGTGTGACCATTTTCGTAGGAAAAGGGGTGTCCATCCCAACCCTACATTCACCCTAAATGGAGCACAGTTACCATTTGCCGATACTGCCAGATTTCTGGGTCTCGTGTTCGACAGTCGACTAACTTGGCGGGCACTTTTTGTCCGTCAAGAAAAAATGTCAAAAGTCGCTCAATTTGTTGCGGGTCCTCAGTCACAAGACATGGGGTGCAGACCGCACTATCATGTTGCGTTTATATCGTTCTCTAGTGCGCTCTAAGTTGGACTATGGATGTCTAGCTTATGGGTCAGCTAAACACCAAGAGATAAGAATTCTTGACACTGTACATCACACTGGGGTTAGATTGGCCACAGGTGCATTTCGCACCAGCCCAATACCAAGCCTGCTGTGTGAAACAGGTGAACCGTCACTGTACAATCGTCGTAAAATTCTATCCCTTCGGTATATGGCTGCACTCAGTGGCAAGCCAGATCAACTCGCGTATGACTGTATTCTACAAAATAGGCATACAGAGATTTATGACAGTAAACCAAGAGCCAATAGGCCTTTTGGTTTGAAGATTTTCGACATTTTGAATGACATTGATTTTAATATGCCCGAAATGGCAAGTTTCGTTTTGTGTGCTGTTCCACCATGGACGCTACCGCGTCCACTTGTGAACCTCACATTAACTAGGTTCGATAAAGAGACTACGTTGCATATCGAATACCAACATGAGTTACAGAGAACACTGGTCCCTAGGTTCGAGGATACTGTCATTTTTACTGACATTTTTACTGGGTGTGCGTTCGTTGTTTTGAATCCACGCCAACAGTTTCAGTACCGTCTGCACTCTATAACGAAGTGTGTACACTGCTGAGCTGTACGCTATTTTCAAGGCCCTGTGTTTTGTTTCGTCAGTAAAGTCGGTCAAGTGTTATCTTGACGGACTCGCTTAGCGCTCTGAACAGTATCCAAGATCCAGATCCAGTGCATCCTCTTGTACTAAAGATCCAGTTGCTAATCCACAATCTGAATGCTCAGAATGTGAGCGTAGAGCTGTTTTGGATACCGGGACATGTTGGTATTAAAGGCAACGAAGCGGCAGATTCAGCTGCAAAAGCCGCCTCCCACAGACCTATGATTAATGTGAGTTTCATTTTTTCAGATGATGCAAAGAGTCATCTGAAACATCTGGTTTTAGACATGTGGCAACATGAGTGGAGCCGCACACAGAACGTGAAGTTGCGACAGATTAAGGGAGACGTTAAACCATGGGGTTCTTCCTGCAGGATTAACTGCAGGGAGGAAACCGCCATCACACGCCTCCGTATAGGCCACTGTTCGTGGACCCATGGACACCTCCTTCGAGGTGAAGAGTCCCCTATCTGTGAGACGTGTAACACAGATTTGTCTGTGTTACACATTTTAACTGAATGTGTACAGTTCGAGGATATCAGGGAGAGGTTAGGCCTGTGCTATGACCTGTCAGTTGCTTTAGGTGACAACAGGGTACTCATGGACAGCCTGATACTCTTCCTGAGAGAATCGAACTTATTGTTTTATGTGTGAAGTCTTGTACCTTATTTTATGTGTTTCTAGTTATTGACTGTGATATTCGATGGTAATTGGCCCCTTTACAGCCTCTTACCATCACCCTGAGTCTGTTCAAATTTTTCGAACAGACTTTTTATATTATTTATTTGTGTTTGTCAGTGCAAGATTTCTTTCATTTTGTATGCGTATTTTTAATGATTTTATTTATTGATTTATTTTCTAATTTATTGTGTTTATTATATAGTCTAGTCATTTAGATGGGCTGCGTTAGGCGCAAATAGCCTTTGTAGCTGTGCTCCAAAAATTTTAACTAACTAACTGTCTTTTTAAAATATTTCGAAATAGTTTTGACAGTTTTTTACAATTTCAGCCCCAAAGGGTGATAAGGGGTGACGTGTGATTTCAATGATACCTTAATGTTTCTTAGGACCAATAAGATATCGAGTTGCTTTTTGCTTACAAATATTACCCATACAAATACCGAAAAACCAATTTCAGTATTTTGTCCTAATCAACCCCTAAAGGGGTGAATCTACAATCTGGGTGAATTATACATCCCGGCGTATTTCCTGTGTTTGTTGAGTTATAAAATTTATTTTTGGCACATAAGTGTCTTTTTAAAGTATTTCGAAATGGTTTTGACAGTTTTATACAATTTCAGCCCCAAAGGGTGATAAGGGGTGACGTGTGATTTCAAGGATACCTTAATGTTTCTTAGGACCAATAAGATTTAGACTTGCTTTTTGCTTACAAAGATTACCCATACAAATACCGAAAAATTAATTTCAGTATTTTGTCCTAATCAACCCCTAAAGGGGTGAATCTACAATCGGGGTGAATTATACATCCCGTTGTATTTCCTGTGTTTGTTGAGTTATAAAATTTATTTTTGGCACATAAGTGTCTTTTTAAAATATCTCGAAATGGTTTTGTCAGTTTTTTAAAATTACGTCCCTAAAATATCTTAGGACCAATAAGATACCGACTTGGTTTTTGCTTACAAAGATTATTCATACAAATACCGAGAAATATATTTCAGGTTTTTATCCTAATCAACCCCTAAAGGGGTGAGTATACAATTGGAGTGAATTATACATGCCGTCGTATTTCCTGAGATTGTTGAGTTATAAAATTTCTTTTTGGTACATAAGTGACTTTTTAAAATATCTCGAAATAATATTGACAGTGTTTTAAAATTACATCCCTAAAGGGTGGTGATAAGGGGTGAAATGTCAATGATTCCTTAATATCTCTTAGGACCAATAAGATATCGACTTGGTTTTTGCTTACAAAGATTACTCATACAAATGCCGAAAAACTTATTTCAGGATTTTGTCCTAATCAACCTCTAAAGGGGTGAATCTACAATCGGGTTGAATTATACATCCTGTCGTATTTCCTGTGTTTGTTGAGTTATAAAATTTTTTTTTGGCACAAAGGTGTCTTTTTAAAATATCTCGAAATAGTATATATATATATATATTTTTTTAAATTACGTCCCTAAAGGGTGAAAAGGGGTGAAATGTTAATTCAAGGATTCCTTTATATCTCTTAGGACCAATTTTTGCTTACAAGGATTACTCATACAAATGCCGTAAAACTTATTTCAGATTTTTGTCCTAATCAACCCGTAAAGGGGTGAATTTACAATCGGGGTGAATTAAACATGTCGTCGTATTTCCTGAGTTTGTTGAGTTAGAAAATCCCTTTTTGGCACATAAGTGTCTTTTTAAAATATCTCCAAATAATATTGACAGTGTTTTAAAATTGCATCCCTTGAGGGTGAAAAGCGGTGAAGTGTGAATTCAAGGATTTTGTAAAATCTCTTAGGACCAATAAAATATCGACTTGTTTTTTTCTTACAAAGATTACTCATACAAATGCCGAAAAACCTATTTCAGGATTTTTCGGGGTGAATTATACATGCAGTCGTATTTTCTGTGTTTGTTGACTTATAACATACCTTTTTGGCACGTAGGTGCTTTTTTTTAAATATTTCGAAATATTTTTGACAGTTCTTTCAATTTCCCCCTAAAGAGTTAAAAGTGGTGAAATGTGATTTCAATGATACTCTAATATCTCTGAGGACCAATAAAATATCGATTTTGTTTTTGCTTATAAAGATTACCAATAAAAAGGCCAAAAAATCTATTTCAGGATTTTGTCCTAATCAACCCCTAAAAGGGTGAATCTACATTCGGACTTACTTATGCATCCCGTCGTATTCCTGTATTTTTTGACTCATAACATTTATTTTTGGCTGATGGTTGCCTTTTTAAAAAATCTCGAAATGGTTTTGACAATTTTTTATAATTGCATCCCTAAAGTGTGAAATGTGATTTCAAGGATTTTTTAATATTTCTTAAGACTAAGGTTAAAGATTACCCATACAAATACGAGAAACTTATTTCAGTATTTTATCTTAATCAACCCATAAAGGGGTGAATCTACTTTCGGAGTGAATTATACATCCCGTCGTATTTCCTGTGTTTGTTGAGTGATAACATTCCTTTTTGGCACATAGATATCTTTTTAAAATACCTCGAAACAATTTTGACAGTTTTTTAAAATTTCACCTTTAAAGGTGTAAATGGGTATTTTTTATTCGATAGAACGTTTCTTGGACATAGCTACATGAAATTCGCAAAATATATTCCACTAAGAAGAGATTTTTCAAAAGTCGACCTCTAAGGGGGTAAAAAGGGGGTGAAATATGATTTTAGGAATTCCGCAATATCTCTTAGAACCAATGAGATATCGACTTGGTTTTTGCTTACAAAATATTTAGTAAGCATTTTGACAGTTTTTTAAAATTTCATCCCTAACTGGGTTAATTGGTATTTTTTATTCGATATAACGTCCATAGACATTTTGACATAGAGACATGAAATTCGGGAAATATATTCCTTCCATGACGTAAGCACGCACTTATACGGAACTTTTCAAAATTTGATCCCTAAGGGGGTGGTGAAAAGGGCTGAAATGTGATTTCACGGATTCCTCAATATCTCTCCGTACTATTGAGATTTTGACTTGGTTTTTGCTTACAAAAGTTACCCATACTTAGTTAAACTTATTTTAAAATTTTACCCTAACCAACCCCCTAAAAGGATGGATCTGCTTTTAGGGTTCCTTTGTATTTCTTTCGTTTGTTGAGTTATAACATTCCTTTTTGGCATATGTCTTTTTAAAATATTTAAAAAGTTCGAAAGTTTTTTTTTTACTCAGTTTAACGTAAGAACCCACTAAGAGAGGATTTTTTGAAGTTCGACCTCTATGTGGTGAAAAAGAGTACAATGTTTTTTTCACGGATTCCTCAATGTCTCTTAGGACAAATGAGATATCGACTTGGTTTTTCTTACAAAGGTTACCCATACACATGTTTACAAACAAACTGAGTATTTTACACTAATGACACTAATGAGATCGTCAATGTACCGTAGCGAAGCACGGGTGCTCAGCTAGTCTAAATATATATCCCAAGTTTTTTTACACCGTTCAGCTAAAAATCACAAAACCCCAAAGTTTTGACATTGGTTGTTCTTACTCCAAGGTACAGATATATAGAGACCATTATTTTGTAAATAAATGGTCGCCATTTTGAAATGGTTAAAATTAAAGTATGATATTTTGATATCCTTGTAAAGCTGATTTAATGTACTTTCAAGAAAAAAATAAATAAAATAAAGTACCGATTCCGTATGCTAGATAAAAAGTTAAAACAATTTCCGTTGAAACCGGAAGTGATGCATAATTCTTATTATAGTCCTTAATTTTTTAAATTTTGTATCTCTTAAAATAAAGGAGTTGTTCGAGGTGTGGCGTTTCAAACAAACACTCTGTATATAAAGTGTAAGTTTCTTGACGATTGGTCATATAAATAAAACAAAATATTCTCTTGGTTGTCGTTAGTTTTATTGCCTGGAAAATAAAAAAATATTTCGTGTAGAGATGTTTACAACTCATCAGTTTAAAAATCAAATTTACAATTTGTTAAAATCTATTGAACAATGGTAATAACATTTAAGAGTAATAATTTAACGGAGTTATTATTAAAAAAAAAAAACCAAACGAGGCAAGGTAGCCAAAATCAGAAAATAGAGACAACTTACCGTAAATTCTTAAAATTAAATTTGCTGTTGAATATGTCATAAAGTCCATTTACCGTAACTATGAAATGACGTCACAGTTGAAAAACTCACCTTGTTCGTAAACTGTCAAAAAAAGTTAGGTTATATCGAACAACCAGGTTGACACCTAAAGTCAACCTGACAAATAACAATTGAACAATCCAATTTCAAACTGGCAACATTGAAAAAATGCACCAAAATTAAATAAATAAATGTACTAACTGAGTTATGGATTGATGTTGATTAAAACATATCACAACGTTGGTACTTAAAATATCCAAGTGTGACGTTATCTCATATTTATTGTGAATGCAGTTTATTTAAAAAAAACACATCATTCCACTATGATGGTTTTCATAGGTATGTTTAATAATCTAAGATACCTCACCAGCTGATCGGGTGCGTTTACCTACGAAGATAAGAACTGTCAAGGCAGATCCATGTACGGTGATTATACAACAATGTTTAATATTTTATAGTAAAAGTTTGTAGGTATTATTTAGCTCAATTGTGTCCGTTTTTTTATTAACACATTGTTTTTTGACGGTTTCTATGTGTAGCATCTCAAAAATGAGTATTTTGTCTATGTTTTTTTCCTTATCTAATATACAAACTCCTTCATAATTAAATGTATTATTAGCATGAATGGCTAACGCTATGCTGTTTGGTTTAAGTCTTACGTGTGAGCGATGCTGCGTTAGTCTTTTTCTCAAATCTTGGCTGGTGATGCCAATATAAGAGAGTTCATAATCTTTGCAGGGGATTTGATACACAACATTAGCATTTTCTAGCAAAGGAATTTTGGTTTTCATGTTTGAAAAGTTACGCTTGTTATTGTTCGTTGTTGCGAATGCTAATTTAACGTTGTGTTGATCAAATATTCTTTTATAGCTTGTGAAACTCTTATTGTGGTACGGTAAACTGGAGTACTTAATTCTGCTATTTTCCGAATTTGTTTCTACTACTTTTTTCCCATTGTATGCTGCCCAGGTTCTGTTTTTTATGTATTTTTTAATCAGTTTTGTTGGATAGTTATTTTTCTGAACACATCTGTGACTAATTTTAAATGTTGTGGTCTAAACTCAGGATGGGACAGGTTTATAGCTCTATCAATTACATTGTTTGGAGTATTAATTATCAGGTTGTAAGGGTGGTTCGAGAAATAATTTAGGTATCGATAGCTGTGCGTTGGTTTTTGATACTAATTTGTTTTGATGCTGTTATCCGTGGTTGACCTAATTAGTAGCCTGTCTAAAAATGGAATTTGGTTTTTTTTTTTTTTCCTCCGCTTCATAAGTGAATCTCAGACGTGCATGGTATGAATTGAAGGTGTCTACTAACTCATTTATTCTCGCTTTGTTGTAGATCATAATAATAACATCAACATAACGATAATAAAAGAAAGGCTTTTCTTGTAGTTTGCTTAGACATGTTGTTTCTACCTCTTCCATTACCATGTTGGCTATTACACTGCTAATAGGGCTTCCTATTTCACAACCATGTGCCTGTGTGTAGATAACTCCTAACTCAAATTTAACTCACCAGACCCTTTCAAAAAAAAAAAAAAACAATATATATATATATATATATCTATATATTGTGAAAATATTGGCTCTGTTCCGGCAACTCTGGAATTTCACAATTATTGACCTCGGTCGTCCTCTATTTATTCCTACTCGGTAAGATCTTTCTATTCTGTTGATGGGCAAGTCCAGGGGTATGAAACTCATATACACGGCCTTGAAACGATTTTAAGTTATATTCCATCCACCGACAGCGCTAAAAGTGTTTTTCTTTAACCAAAATTTTGAGAACACTTCATTATCGGCAATTTGCGGCAATTGTTTTTGACGTTGTAACGATAGGTGACAGTAAATTGTGATTGTGACAGTGATGAATTTTATAAGAAATTTTAAATATTAGCACCACATTTTTTATTTTCAAATGGTGTAGTGTAATTAATAATATTTTAAATGGTAAATGCAAAAGAAATATAAATAGTGTAATAAAAGAAATGGCACAGACTAAATTTAATATGTACAATAAAAGTAAATATAAAAGTAAAAAATAAATACTTGTTTATTTATTTCATATGCTTGCTTGCAAATAAAATAATAAAACTTAATGCTTACTGAAGTATTAACTTTTAACAATTGTAATTTTAATTTTAGGAAATTAATTAGAAGAGTCGTAAATAAATTCAGTAAAATCATAATTTTCGGTTCAAGGCAATCTTTAATTTTCTACCAAAATTACATTTTATTTTTCAATTTTGGTAGAAAATTAATGATGAATCGCGCATTCATAGCAATTTAAAATATAAAACTATATTTGTGTGCACTGCGGGTTGCATACTATCTAATCCTAGTTCATATTACAACCACGAATGTCGCAACTATCGCTGTCCAAAGCCGTAACGTGGGAGTCCGCTATCTTCCTTGTTTTATAATTTGTGGGCAAGTCTATCTGCTTCTTCTCAATGAAGATATTAGATGCAATGACGTCCGTATCTTCACCTTGCGACTCCGGAATTCCGAAAATTCAAACATAGTTATGTCTGGCATATTGTTCAGACTGATTTAACCGGTCCCTGGTGACATTAATGTCTTTTTCATTTTTAATTAGCTTCTCTTCCAGTGTTTTTACTTTTAATGTCACCTCTTCAAATTTATTTCCAAATAAGTGGAACAAGGGATTTAGCAAGCTTCTAACACATGTTTTGAAGAAAAAGTCTCTAGGATAGCTTTTTCCACGTATTTTAAATTATTTTCACTGTTACTGTCACTGTCTGAGCTCGAATTTACTTTATTTTTATCGGATCTTGTTTTGCGACCACCCATTGTTTTTTATTACGGAATTACTACAGTAAACAATTTATATATATAATTCTTTATTGACCCTAGACCTTGCGGCGTTTAGGGTTTTAACCAGTACATTTAAAATCATAATAATAATAAAATAATAATTTAATACATTTTTATGACTTCTTTCTTCTTCTTCTTCTTCTTCTTCTTCTATATTCTTCCTCCGGTGTTCCTCTCTCTTTCTTCCTATTCTCTTTTCGGCTTCCGTCTCCGATCTCCTTCCTTCTGGACTCCAGTTGTTCTTCCCCCTCTTTCTTCGTTTCTCTTCCCTCTTTTCTTTCCTCCTCCTTTGCCTCTCTCTTCCTTCCTGTTCTTAGTTCTGTCTTACCTCTCCGCATTCCTTCCTTCTTTCCTCGAGTACTCTCACCCACCTTTCTCCCTTTCCTTCTCCACTCAACAGCTCCTTTATCTCTCCTTCCCATTTTGTCATCTTTCCACATCTTCTTGTTAGGTGTTCCAAGGATTCTTCCGCCTCCCTACACATTCTGCATAGCATATCGTCTGGTTTTGCCCAATACCTATTACTCCGTTCTTCATTTCCGCATCTTAATCTGGCAATCCTTCTAACTCTGCCCCCTGCCTTTCCTATTCTCCCTTTCAGATATTTAGGTATTTCTACCGTCCTTATCTCTCTATACCTTTTCACATTCCTTGAATTGTCTATTCTTACTGTTCTTTCCTGCTCCTGTACCTCCTTGTCTCTCCTCTTCAATTCTTCTATTATGTTTCTTCCTCCATTTTTATTTCGCTTGGCTTCCCTTATGTCCATCCCACATCTCCAATAGTACTCTTTCCTTGTTTCTCCCCATTCCGACAGTTTACCCTTTTGTTCTTCCTTCATTCGTTCTTCCCAGCATTCTCTTAATATTTTCCTTCTTTCGTCTCTTCTGATTTTCTCCTCATGCCGCCCTCACCCCGGCACCAACACTCAGCTTTTCCCTCTTCATTTCCTCTCTCACTATATACCCTGGTGTCGTTCTGTCTAATCCCATAATCCATCTCATGTATCCCTCTTGTACCCTTTCTACTATCTCCCATTCTTTCCATCCCCAGATCTCTGCTCCGTACATGAGAATACTCTTCACTATCCGGTCAAACAATTTCATCCTCCACCTGATATCGTCGTCAAATCTCCTCTCTCCTATGCTCCATAGCTTCTCCATAACTATTCTTGCTTTCTTCACCCTTTCTCTAACATGCTGCTCTGCTCTGTTGTTTCTCGTTAGAACATATCCGAGGTACTTCATACTTTTTACCTCTTCAATTTGTGTCCCTGACCATTCCCATCTTATTTTCTTTCTCTTTTCTCCCCCCTTTCCAAACACCATCACCTTCGTTTTATCTATATTTACTTCCAGTTTTTTTCTTCTAAAATACCTGTCCGCTCTTACCATCATCCTCTTTAGTCCCTGCTCATTCTCTGCCATCAGAGTCAGATCATCTGCGTACCCCAGTGTCCAATACTTCTTCCTTCCCACCACCACTCCTCCGTCTTGCCCCTTCCTCATTGTTTCTTCCAGGTCAGCTATGTATATATTAAATAATGTTGGGCTCAGCGGACAGCCCTGCCTCACTCCCTTATTTACCCAAAAGCTTTCGGACTTTTCTTCTCCCACCTTCACCTTGCACCTCGTCTCTTCGTATATTTTTTTAAGCCTTTTTATCATTTCTTCCATTACACCCCTTCTTTCCAATACTTCCCACAATTCTTGCCTGTCCAGTTTGTCAAAGGCGGCCTTAAGGTCGATAAATACCATATACACCTTCCCTCTTTTCCTCTTTATTCTCTTAGCCACTATGTGGTTTATCGTGTATATGTTATCTATCGCCCCCGTTCCCTTCCTAAAACCTGACTGCGTCTCCTCTAATATATCTTTATCTTCTATTTCCTCCACTAGCCTCTTATTTAGCACTGTCGCATACACTTTGTATGCCGTGCTCATCAGGGTTACTCCTCTGTAATTACCTGCGCTATTCCGCTTCCTTTTTTGTGGATGGGAATTATTATTCCTTCCCTCCAATCTTCTGGGTATCCTTCTCCCTTCCACACGCCTCGGATTACTTCTGCCATCTTCTCCGCCACTTTCTCTCCTCCGTATATCCATGCTTCGTTTTTTATTTTATCAGGTCCTGCCGCTTTTCTCTTCTTCAGGCTCTTAATTACGCTCCACACTTCCTCCTCTGCTGGTTCTTCTTCCTTCTCATCCTCTCTTCTCCCTTTCTCTGCCGCTTTATCCCCCTCCCTTGCTTCCCATACCCTTTTATCCTCCTCGGATTCTTCCCTTCTGCCTTCACTTCCCTCCAATAATTCCATAAAGTGTTTCCTCCAGCTCCCCATAGTTATCTTCTTGCTAATTCTTACCTGTTTCTCTCTGGCCTTATTTATATATTCCCACGCTTCTTTTTCATTCTTTATCTTTTCGACTTCATCCTGTTGCCTCTTCCTGTGCTTTTCCTTTTCCTCCTCGCAAGTTTTTTTTATATTGTTTCATTTTTCCCTTGTATTCCTCTTCCGTCCCCCCTCCTTTTATTTTTTCCTCCAGGCTTTTTGCGCTTCCTTTTTCGCCTTTCTACAATTCATTCGCCACCATGGCTTCTTCCCCATCTTTGGACTCCTCCATTTTCTCTTTTCCACCGCTCTCTCTATTCCCTATATCAGCTCTCTCCATCTTCTCTTCACCCCCGATCCTTTCCATTCCACCTTTTCAATTCTTGCCATATAATTACTTATTCCCTTCTCCGTCCAGTTTTGTGTATCCTTTACCTCCTCTTCATCCACTCTCTTTCTCCTCCTCCTTATCTCTACTATTATCGGTTGGTGGTCTGACTATTCTCTCCCTAACTTCCAACCTGCTTATCTTTTCCCACGCCCCTTCATTTACTACGGCGTGTCGATAGTTGATTTCTTCTCTCCCTTGTAATACGTCCAACGTCCCCTTCTTTGTTTCCATTTAGTACACTCCATCCATTCCAGCATAATCTCCCCTTCTTTATTTCTCTCTTTGTCCTTCGCGCCTCTCGTCTCTTCTTCTCTCTTCGTTTCCCACCCCCTCACTCCTCCCGTTTCTCCTATTCTCGCATTAAAATCCCACTATGATCAACTCCCCCTCTCTCTCTTCCATTAATTTCTCATCCATCTCGTTCAATTTTGTCTTACTTCCTCCTCTATTGTACAGTGTGACTATTCGCCACTTCTCTTTTCCTACCTTCACTCTTCTCTCTTCTACACCCTCAATCCACAACTCTTCCTCCTCCTCTATACTCATCTCCCTTCTTACTCCTGTGATCATCCCGCCTTTCGCTCTGCCTCTTTTCTTTTCTTTCTCCGCACCTTGGAATCTCCACTCCCACCCTTTCGGCATCTTTTCTTCCCAGCTGTCCCATTCCGATTCCACACCATCCACGTCTCCGTTAAACCTATTATCTCGAACTCCTTCAGAAACTCCCAAAACTCCTCATCATTCCCTTTAATCCCTGCTACATTCCAGAAGATTGACCTCACCCCTTCCCCTCCTCCTGTTTTCCCCTTCTCCTTCGCCTCGGCCCGCCTCTCTTCTACTTCCTCCCCCCATACCGAAAATCCCTCATCGATTCGAATTCTCCTTTAATTTCGTTCCATTTCAGCCATTTCCCCTGTTTCTGGATCTTCATGTATCCCATTTTCGCCTGATGTCCTTTTTCTCTTTCTTCCTTCACTAACTCCCTTATCTTCTTCTGAATTTCTCTTTCTTTCTTCGTAAGGTCGTCATCTATGTAGATGTTTCTTCCTTTTAGTCTACTCTTCCTTTCCATTACTTCCCTTTTCTCTTCCCATCTTTTCATGTGGACTATCCACATTCTTCCCTCCCCCCTTCCTACTTCCTGTATTCTCCCCAGTTCTACTTCCCTACCTGTCAACTCCCTTACGATTCTTTTTATTTCCCCTTCCTTGGGATTATTTCTGTTTAACTCCGCGCCTCTGACTACAAGATTGTTTTTCCTCTCCTCCCTCTCTTTCCTCTCCTGTGCCATTTCCAGCTCTTCCATTCTTCTTTCTATTTGTTTCGTCTCCTCGCTCGCCTGTTCCTCCTGCCTGTCCCTGTTCATCCTACTTTCCATGACCTCCACTCGCTCCTTCGTTTCTTGAACAATTTATATACTTAGGTCTTTTTTTTTCGTAAACTTTGCACTACTACCATGTATGAAAATGAGCGTAATATATTTGCTGCCGTCTAACCAAATATGCTTCTACTCCGGACAATAGGTCATGTTAGAATCATGTTACGTAATGCAGGTTGCGTAGCGTTCATGTGTTCCACCCGTTATTAGGTGCTTTCCAGGTAGGTGTGAAATACTCTGAACTACTCTCTAATGTTCTACTCTAATCTACTCTGAAATTTTTTTGCGCATGGAACACTTTTGTTGAGTATTTAGTGGAAAGAGGCGCTGCTGTCGTACGAATTAACAAATGTCAAAGAAAAATTATTTGAATTGCTGTTTACCCCCACTACAAAGGAACTCCAAGTTCTAAAATATAGGTGTACTTCAGGGGACGGGGGAAGGTAATTCTGGAGTAGTTAAGAGTGTGAAGTAATTTTACTTGGAAGAACTACTGAACTGTTGGGAATAATTCGGAGCTACTCTTTTTGATAGCCTGGAAAGCGTCTATTATACGTCATATTTATATACGTATTATTTTAGTTTTTAATGTATCAAATAGAATAAATCATTTATAGTAGTGAAATACTTATAAATCAAATAATACATTATTAATCGTGAGAAATACATTTTTGAAATTTGTAAATAAAATGATAATAAAACCATTTATCAATATATTTCTTAATGAAGACTTAGGTACGAAGCAAAATGCAGAAAAAATCGCTGACATTTTTTAATTTAAAGTTTATTTTGACAAATTTTTTGCGAATTATTTAAATGTTGTTAAAAAAAATTTAAATTAAAAAAAGTGATTATAAAAAAACTGTCGATTTTAATCTGATTATAGAAAAAAATATTGTGCTAGGCGTCCAGCCATCTGTTAGCTGCTTTAAATTTTTTTAATTTTTCGCCAAAAAATTAATTAATTTTTTTTATTTAGATCTTTCCACTTTCAGATAAACTTCTGGGTAACTATCTGATAGATAAAGTTATCTGATACTTTATCTGTTGAATAAATGTCATCCCTTCTTTCAATTCAAATTTATCTGTCAGATAGTTATATGACGGATAATGAGACTGACATATTGAATCCTCAGATTAACACTGAATATGTAACTGAAATAGGCATTGAAAAAGATTTTTTTTTTGTTCTCTATGGAAATAAATAAATAAATAGGTAACCTGATAGCTGTCAAGCCGTTTTTTTTTTTGTTATTGTCATTAATAAAATTGCCGACCGGCGTAGCGTAGTGATTACACATGTGCACAAGTTTTACAAAGTTGAACGTAGCAAGCTTTGAAAACAATAAAAAAAGAAACAAAATATCTCTAAAATAAACTATTTGACAAAATATCTCTAAAATGTGTGGACAATAATGGTGGTTTGATCGAACATTTGTATTTTTTTTTTTTTTTTTTGTAAAATAATTGTAAAAAGTAATAGTTTTTTTTTTCTAAATACTCAAATAGTTTATTTTAGAGATATTTTGTTTCTTTTTTCATTGTTTTCAAAGCTTGCTACGTTCAACTTTGTAAAACTTATGTTGATTATTATTTTGTAAATAAATGGTCGCCATTTTGAAATGGTTAACATAAAAATATGATTTTTTGGTGTCATTGTAAAGCTAATTTAATGTACTTTTAGGAAAAAAATATAAAATTATCGATTCCCTATGCTAGATCAAAAGTTGACATCATTTCCGGTGAAACCGGAAGTGCCTCAGAATTCTTATAGTAACCTTTAGATGGGTCTTTTTGTCTAGTTTCACTTTTGTTCTGAAGATTTTTTGTATCTTTACAAATAAAGGAGATTTTCGGGGTGCCCCGTTTCAAACAAACACCCTGTATATTAATTATAATTGTTCTACGTGTATTAAATTTTTTAATTTTATTATGATTGTTGTAAATACAAAATAAGATAAATTTGAAAATAAGAAATTAAATCACGGAGTATTCTTTCATTTTCATTTCTTGTCAGTTTCTTTAGGTACGTCACCGAAACGGTACTGATATTTTGTGGGTGGTTCTTCATATCCACTCTTGTAATATTAAAGTTGCGTAATACTGCAATTGCTACTATACCAATCATAATCTTATTGCTCAAATTCGAAGCGAATATTAGAATTGTTAAACATTGTATTTTAAGGCGTGGATTCCGACTAACGTTATTAACGGATATTTTGTATTAACAAAATATCCTTCTCGACACCTGTTCCTTTCTTCTGGGAAAAAAAGGCTGAAGTAGTTTTACTAACATTTAATCCAAGGCTGCAACCACTCGTGGATACCGGGCAATGTCGTAAAATACTCGTTGAAATTTGTATATTTAATTTTCCGTACAAGGTATACAAATGAAATCAGAACATAAGCTGGATACTGCACGAGATACTTTTTCATATTTTTTTCTCACCGCGGACTTGTGCATTGTTGTTAAGGCATTATTTCTACAACTAATAAAATTCAAACAAATTATATTTTTTCAAGTCCATTTTGCAATTTATTGTTCCGAGTAATCAATTAATTTTTAACTTTTTGACAGTGACAGCATTTATTTGTTACTTATTCGCATAGATAAAAAAAGAGAAATAGATACGAAACTGACGTTATATTTTTTTAAACCAAATTAGCGCTGGAGTTGTTCGGGTTATGGAACTAAAAGTGGTGGGGGAAGAAAGGAGTTAGGTTTCCCGGGTATTTCAAATGCTTTAGTGGATATAGTTGTAAACATAATTAAATGTTATTATTAAATGAAACAATTGTTATGATATATTTTGTCTATTTTTAATATTATTAACGACAACAATATTAAAAATGCACAAAATAAATCATAACAATTGTTTCATTTAATAATAATATTTAATTATGATTACTGGCCATGTGCTGAAAAGACTAACGGCCAATAAAACAATATAATAAAAATATATATATATATGTTTACAACTAAGAACAAGCAGTTAGGAATTATATAGAAACAGAAAAACAATAACTCACAGAAATATTTTTTTATTACGAAGTAGACTCACATATATACTTATTTACATTCCGCTGTCTTTTATATGTTGTAGCTATTTGACATAGTTTTTTTAGCTTTTGGTGTAAAATCTACCTGCCGACTTAGGCCAACAAGCCTCAAAAAAACTGTAATAATTATATAATCTTAATTTATTTTCTGTTTTTGTTAAATATCCCCGACCACATCTTATTGGCCTACTTTACTACAATTTAGCCAAAAAATCATATATAATTTACCTCAACAGTTCCCGCTGACTCCACACAATAAGACACCACCCTTTTACATAACATATTCCCAAGATGTACTTGACACTTTTTAATAATCAGCATTTTCTTTTCAGTTTATATTAACATGTTTTGTATATTATTTCTTAAGTCTTAATTAGAATCTGGAACTGTAATGATTTAATTTTGTTAATGACATAATAAAACTTTTTAAAAACTGATTCTGAACATTTGTACAGTTATTTGGCGCAGTCGGTAGGATCACTAAATGGTATTAGCGAATATAATATCGGTCTGTTTTAACAGTTTGCAAGTGATACGAACAATAAAAACGTGAACATTAACAAAGACATTTCGCCAAAAAACATAGAAAATCGAAGACTACTCGCAGCCAATTCCGATTCCAGCAAATTCCAATCGATGGACAGGTGGACACTACTATTCTTGTGAGTATTGATGTCATTCAGAGGTTATTTATCCAACACTTCGGATAGCGACCCGAATTACAGTCACGATAATTCTAATTCTGGCTCAGTAGAAAATTTAGTAAATATTTTTAACACAAGTTTAGACTTGAATAAAGAAATGGCATTATCAGTCCCCTTAAATACAACGGTTCATCCGACCCTTAGAAAAGAATATCTGGCTATGGTCCCAGAATTCCATGGACAACCGGAACTTTTATCGAGATTCATCGAAATCTCAGAAAAATTAGTCACTAAATTTTATAATAATAGCAACCCAGACGACTTTGAGAACGAATATCTCTTGTCTAGTCTCATTTCAAAAATAAAAGGCGAAACGGCAATAAAGGTGTCTCAAAAGAAATTTTATATTTAGTGGATCGATTAAAAAAAAGTAAGCCGTATATAGAAAAAATGTTTATTAATTATTAAAATACACTTTTTGGGGATTTATTTCTTAAAAATAATATCGTCTAAATGTAGACCCTCGCGTTCTCGGCACTCATTTAATCGAACAGTAAAATTACTTATGACGTCTCGGCAGGTGGACTCAGGGATGGCTGCCATTTCGTGACGGATATTTTCTTTCAAATGCGCCAGTGATGTCGGTTTATTGGCGTAAACTTTAGATTTAAGATAACCCCATAGGAAAAAGTCCATAGGGGTTAAATCTGGACTGCGTGGAGGCCAATTTATGTCACCTCTCCGGGAGATCAATTTGCCTGAGAAAATTTCACGAACACGTGGCAGAGACATATTGGACGTGTGTGAAGTTGCTCCGTCCTGTTGGAACCATGTTCTTTGGTTATAGCCAGGAAAGTTTTGCAGTTCAGGTACCAAGAAGTTGTCTAACATCTCCACATAACGCTCTGAATTTACTGTAACTGCACGCCCCCTTTCGTCTTCAAAAAAGACTGATTAACATTCTCTACGTTTTCTACCGTTCTTGATGACCTAGGTCGCCCGGATTTTGATTTATCCAGCGTTCTACCAGTCTCTTCAAACTTTTTAACCCAATGTCGAATGAGAGGAATGCTTGGCGCATCATTTAAGTGGCGAAAACCTCGAATACTGCAGAATTTTCTACGCGCTACAGTCGCCGAATCACCGTTTTTGTAAAACTCTCGCACGCATAACGCGCGGTTTGCTCCCGAGAAACGCTCCATAGCGACAGAATTCCCAAGAGCCAGGCTACCGATTGACAAAACCCCCGCGCCCCTCGGATACGTTGCGTTCACGCAGTAAGCTAAATAAATATAAAATTTCTTTTGAGACACCTTGTATATCCTCTAGCCATAGAACAAATCGGATAGAATTAAAAGCTGCCCTACTAAACGCGTATAGCGATAAAAGAGATGTCTATACGTTATGTATAGAAATATCCGAATTAAAACAAATGCAAAATGAGTCACATTTTGACCTTTACTTAAAAATTCAAATATTATTAAACTTATAAATATCTTATTTAACAAGTCATTATACTCCTAGTTGTAGACCAGCCCTTAGCGAATTACTAAGATATCTAGCTTTGCGAGTTTTATTACGTGGACTTAGAGAACCCATAGGCTCTCTTATGAGAACCAAAAATCCCACAGATCTTAATGAAGCCCTTAACATGCTTACAAACGATTATAATTTAGAAACTAGGCATAAAATCGACACAAACCCGTGTAATGTAAAACCACAAAAAACAATTCCACAAACTTACAACCCTTCAATGCGAACTAAATTTTCAACGCAATTCCAACAACCCTCGCAACGTTCTCAATCCCAACAACCCTTCCAACATTCTCAATACCAACAACAATCAAGATTTTCACCCGCATCCACTTCACAAACGTTCAACAATTATAAGAACACTAACCCACCTAACAAAAACGTCTTTAGACCAGGTACAAATCAAAATCTACCCAAACCAATTCCCATGTCAGTTTGCACAAAGAATACTTTCCAGAGACCACAACTTCAACAAAATTTCAACTTTAGACAAAACGAACCAAAATTCTTATCTGAAGAACTATTCAATATTGGTTACAATAATTTAGAAACAACAGATACATTCAGAACTCGAACCAGATGATTATTATGAACAATCTGTAGAACAAATTGATGATTCAAACGATCATAATTTTTTAGAGGAAATAGCCTCGGACTCCAGTTTGAATTACTAAATTTAAACAATAACAAAAGCCAATTACCGTACATTGTATTCCCTGACAATAATTTAAAAGTATTGTTAGACACAGGCAGCACTAAGTCATTCATTAATCCCGAAATTGCAAAAAAGTATTTTCAAAAATCAATAGTCAATGATTTCTTTCAAATATCATCGGCACACGGTAATTCAACAGGGTACTACAGTATGTCTATGCCAAGTCCCAAAATACTTAAAACAAACAGTTTGCCTTTAAAATTCCATTTGTTTAAATTTCACAAATACTTTGATTGCCTCTTAGGTTTAGATAATCTTAAATTACTAAACGCAAAAATTGATTTGGTTGATAATAAATTGATCACTCCTGAAACGTCCTTAAAAATCAATTTCCTTTGTTCTAAACCAACCGTAAATAATATCCAAATCCAAGCGAAATCTGAACAAGTAATAAAAATTAACGTAAAAAATATAAAAAACGGTGATGTTATGATTCCCTACTCAAAATTCAATAAATTAGAGATACCAAAATGTCTAACTAAAGTAAATAAACATCAAGCTATTTGTACTATTTTGAACCCAACAGAATCCGACATAACACTAAATTTGGATAATAACTTTCACGCCGAGAAATTCGAGAATAACGAGCAAAATTCAGTTGAACCAAACTTAAATTTCTTTAATACCGACAAGATAAAATTCGATGTTTTCAAAATTAGGACGGAACATATGAACCCCGAATAAGAGAACGAAATTTGTAAACTACTCAAAGCATACGCAGATATATTTCATTTAGATGATAAACCCGTTTCATTTACAAATAAAATAAAACACAGAATAAGAACTAGTGACGAGATTCCCGTTTACACAAAATCATATCGGTACCCGGAAATCCATCGAACCGAAGTACGAAACCAAATAAAAAAGATGTTGGACCAGAATATTATTAGGCCTTCCCACAGTCCGTAGTCGTCTCCGATATGGATTGTCCAAAAAACTAGACGCGTCAGGTCATCAGAAATGGAGAATCGTGGTTGATTATCGAAAGCTTAACGATAAAACAATTGGTGATAAGTATCCCTTGCCTAACATTAATGACCTTCTAGATAAGTTAGGGAGATGCCAATACTTCACGACACTTGATTTGGCATCAGGTTTCCATCAGATAGAGTTAGATAGCGACGATATAGAAAAGTCGGCGTTCAATACGGAAAATGGACATTACGAATTTCTTCGTATGCCATTTGGGCTTAAAATGCGCCCGCGACTTTCCAACGTGTCATGGACCAATTTTGTGAGGTCTTTTAAACGATAAATGTTTAGTCTACCTAGACGACATTATCATATTTAGTACAAGCCTCGAGGAACATGTTCAAAATTTGCGATCTGTCTTCGACCGTTTGAGACACGCGAACTTTAAGATACAACTTGACAAATCGGAGATTTTAAAGAAAGAAGTATCATATTTAGGCCATATCGTAACACCTGATGGCGTAAGACCCAATCCCGATAAGATAGTTGCAATCCAAAATTATCCAATCCCTAAAAACCCAAAACAGTTAAAAGGATTCATTGGTTTACTAGGTTCTTATAGGAAATTTATCAAGGACTTTGCCAAGATAACAAAACCGCTAACCAAATGCCTCAAAAGAGACTCTGTCATAAATATCAAAGACACAGAATACGCTAATTGTTTAAATATGTACAAAAATCTCCTGATTAACGAACCGCTACTGCAATACCCTGACCTCACTAAGACATTTAATATCACTAGTGACGCGAGCAACTTCGCGATAGAAGCAGTGCTCTCGTAAGGTAAAATACGTTCCGACCTTCCGATAGCGTATGCTAGTAGGACCTTAAATAGTTCATAGATAAACTACAGTACCATAGAAAAAGAACTTCTTGCTGTAATTTTTGCCGTGAAATATTTTAGACCTTATGTTTTCGGTAGAAAGTTTAACACATAACTGATCACAAACCACTCGAATGGTTATTCTCACTCAATGAACCTAATTAAAAATTAATGCATTGGTGTCTCAAGCTCGACGAGTACCAGTACACTGTTATTTATAAAAAATGTTTACTAAACTGCAATGCAGATTCGTTATCCCGTATCGAATACAAATTAACATGCACGAGACTATAAACCAAGACGAAGGAATATTTAAATTTATGAAAGACTTTAATAAACAATTTGACAAACCCGGGACATAAAAGATAATGCGGACAATGAATCCTTATTTGTAGAAATAAGTGAACCCGAACTAGAAACTATAACCATTGACGACGACTCAGACGATCAGACTATACATTCTAATGTAGATAACCCTATAGTAGGACTCCGATAATTGATTCCCCAGTTAACCACGGTATGAATCAAATCATAGTATCAGAAATAAACTATGACCCACCCTTCAATTATAAAACGAATTCTTTTCAAAATTTCAAAAAACCATTTCGAACACGATGTCATAAATTTTATAAAACAATACATAGTACCAAAAATTAAGTATCATTTTTATTTCGAAGATCCCCTTTACGAAAAGTTGAGTCTAGTCATTCAAAAATACTTCAAAAATACTCAACTTAATTTTGTAAAATGTACAGAAAAACTAGTAGATGTAGAAAACGAGGATGAAATTTTAAAAGTTATTCAAAATTATCATGACAGTAAGACAAACCACCGAGGTCTTGACGAGGCCGAAATAAAAATTAAATCACGATATTATTAGCCCAATCAACGTAAATCAATTCAAACCTTTATTAACAATTGTGAGTTATGTCAGATGACAAAATACGATAGAATACCCCTGAAACTAAAATTCAATATAACCCCCACAGCTACAAAACCAATTGAAATCGTACATGTAGATAGCATAACATTAGAAAACGTTAAATTCCTCACCATCATAGATTCATTTTCAAAATATGCCCAGGCATATAACTAAATTCAGCACAAGGGATAGAAGTACTAAATAATCTAGTTAAATTCTTTACCCACCATGGCATACCGCAACAAGTCATATCTGATAACGGACTCGAGTTCAAAAATTCAGTCGTAAAAGAATTGTTGCAGGTTCATAAAATCAAAATTCATTTCATTAGTAGCCAATATCCGGAATCGAACGGACAAATAGAAAGTTCCACTCAACCCTTATAGAACAGATTCGTTTATTAAATAACCAAGCTGAATATTCTAAAGACCCCATTGAAATTAAAGTAAACTACGCCCTTTTAGCGTATAACAACTCCGTGCATTATGTCACAAAGCTGACACCAGTAGAAATAATATCCGGACAACTAAACTCAGATTCACCATTTGACGTAGGACAACAATTAGTTAACAATTACGTGACAAATCATAAAAATAAAATTAGACTTCTTTACAACAAGATAAATGAAACCCTGTCAGTAAACAAAGAAAATAAAATAACTAAAATTAACGAAAATAGACAAGATCTCCCCAAAATACCTGAAAAAGTTTATGTTAAAAATAAACAAAAACAGCGGAAAACAAAAAATAAATACAAAGAGGAAAAAATTATAAGTGTAGATCCCAAATTAAAAACCGCGAAAACGAAACAACACACGGTAATACCGCGGACAACATTCACCTCTCTAACATAAAAAATCCTAGAAAACAATTTATAAATTCAATCATTTTCAAGCATCACACGAATAATTATTAATTAAGCAAATTATTTATTTCTCAAGCTTGCCTTTGACTTTAAACAAAATTACGAATCTTATTATTTAAAAACCAATACCCACTGAGCATGAAAAAGAATATGTGACCATAATTCAGAATATTAAAAATGTTTTAAAATCCGATATAAACATAATACCTCTGACTGGTATCTGTACCAAGAGTAAGGTGTACCAATGTCCCAGTCATCTGTTAACAAACTACAAGGCTGACTGCGAAGAAGGCATCATTCGTCAAGGAAATCCAAGACACTGCCAATACTCACGATTAAACATCGCCAATAATCAACTGGAATTCATCACTGAAATCAACCAATATTTGGATGTATTTCCGAAGATAAAAAAATTCACAATCAAATGCCATGATCAAGATGAAACAAAATCCTTGCGTGGGATATATCTAATAAAACAAGATAGCTGCAAATTACTACTTGATCAACAAGAGATAAGCTATAACGACAGAAGCTATGGTACACCACTCATAATGAGCCCGCTAAATTTGGTATTAAACAAATCAAAAATATCAAATTTTACCATAAAATTAAACACGCTCAAACTTGAAAAAATACAAGCAAATCCTGCTGTGGTGTATCGAGAAGATCAAAACATTGTCCAGTACCATGCCATTATTTGGACAATCACGCTGTACGTCATCCTATCCATTGGAAGTTTTTACCTTCTCATAAAATGGGTAAACAACAAGATATCGAAGAAGCCGCAAAATCAAGAAAATGAAAAGGAAAATTACCAAGAAAATCAAAAATCGAACAGCCTTCCGGAGGAAACCTCCTTCCAAGGGGGGAAGAGTTACCTCAACAGTTCCCGCTGACTCCACACAATAAGACACCACCCTTTTACATAACATATACCCAAGATGTACTTGACACTTTTTAATAATCAGCATTTTTTTTTCAGTTTATATTAACATGTTTTGTAAATTATTTCTTTAGTCTTAATTAGAATCTTGAACTGTAATGATTTAATTTTGTTAATGACATTTGGACAGTTATTTTATATATATATATATATATATATATATATATATATGAAAATACACACTGCCGCATCTCAGACCCTGGAGATGTGCGGCAGCGGCTAGTGCACTACGCCGTGCGTCTTCAAAGTGCGTAAGGAATCAAGCAAACATGCTTTTTGCACTCTGCAGACCAAAGAGCTGGAAACTGATCTGCAGGCAGGAATGATGTTAAGTTCCTGCTCGAAGGACGCCTTCGTTCTGCCTAGAACGCCCATAATGAGAACCACAAGCTTGATCTGTGTTCCGGGTACATTTGACGAAGCTCAGACAAAAGGTCGGAGTATTTCTCTCGCTTTATACATATATATATATATATATATATATATATGTGTGTGTCGGAGTATTTCTCTCGCTTTATACATATATATATATATATATATATATATATATATCAAAAAAAGTAATCCTTTCACCAAATTAGGCCCAATCGTGCTTTTAATATAACTATTAAAAATCCTGTTAAGATTTCGATTAAAAATTTCGTTCCGTATCTGCTAAATATTCAACAATCGGAAGCTTAACCCAGGATATTTTTTTTCCTTTTAAAAACCAATCAAAATATGTTGATCCTTGAGCATATAAAAGTTAAAAAATATTTTATAAATATAAAATACATAATTACAGCAATAATTTAATATTTACCTTTATTTTGCAAATTAACTGCACTACCTGGCACTCGTTCCGTAACAGGAACCTCTACACTACGTGACGTAGAAGGAATTGCCGAAACATCTTCATTGACTGCACTATGTGGTACTTGTTCCGTAACAGGAACCTCTACACTACGTGACGTAGAAGGAATTGCCGAAACATCTTCATTGACTGCACTATGTGGTACTTGTTCCGTAACAGGAACCTCTACACTACGTGACGTAGAAGGAATTGTCGAAACATCTTCATTGACTGCACTATGGGGTACTTGTTCCATAACAGGAACCTCTACACTATGTGACGTAGCAGGAATTACCGAAACAACTTCCAATGAGTTAATTTTCCGGATCTTTGACGGTACTGAATCTTAGATCAGCTGCAGTACTTAATGATAGATTAAAGCTAGAATCTCCAGATGCCATTTCTGAATCTGAAAGGTTAAACATTGATGTTATAAAACATGTGAAATAAGTATTCCAATAACAGAGCACCTGTTATCTTATGGTAGACAAATGGTATGGAGTTGGTACAGACAAAATTTAAAGTTCTCCTAATACTAAAACAGTCCGGGGTAAAATGTTTTTTACTCACACGAACTCTGTTATATAGCACTTCCATAGACAAACCATCCAATTGTGGATTTCCAATGTTCTTCAACCACATTTTATATAATTCCGGAGCCTCATGTGTCTTCGGGTTTGGCAAGCGATATCTGGTAGGTTCACTACTATCACATCCCAAAATAAAGCATTTAACACCCATTTTCCGTATTGAAAAATTTCAGAATAACAAAGCATAAAATATCACAATTAAAAAACGCTTACTGCTAATGACAGAAGACGATTTTAAAATGGCCGTAACAGGTAACAACATTTCATGCGCGTGGCTATAGCGACTGTAGCGCTATTCGTGTTCAGTTATGGAACGTCATATTGTTTTCGTTGTGTCCTTAGAGTTTCACCACCCTACTTATTCGCTGCTTGACTACCGAATAACTTATCTGCCAGATAGCATAGTTTATTCGTAGGAATAACTATCTGAAGGTGGAAAGACGCTGTATTGTTTTTATTCATCAGATAACGTTATCAGATACTTTATCTGAGTTATCAGATACTTTATCTGAAGGTGGAAAGACCGGGCCTTAGCATGGATATGTACATCATTTATGTATCTTTAAAAATATGTAAAAAATATGTAAGGTGTTCAATTTTTCATAGATATATTATAGAATATATCCCGTCAGCATTGGGCACTTAAATTTCAATCAACCTATATAATATTTATAAAATCGGTTAATATTTTCTTATCAGTTCAGAAAATTTTCTCTGTACTAATATCGTTTTTTTTTTTTTTTTTTTCAGTTGGTTCTAAAACCTCAAGTATTTTCTAAGATGGCTCAACGTAAACAATTAGAGGAAATAAGAGCGGCTGGAATTGAAGATCTGGTGGCGTGCCCTTTCTGTGATTTTGCAACGATTCCCGCTCCTGGTGACAAGTTGTTTAGGTGCCTGAATGAAGAGTGTATGAAGGAATCATGTCTGTCTTGCCGGGAAATATCGCACATTCCGCTCAGATGTGATGAAATTGAGAAGGAAAAAGATGTACAAATTAGAACTTATATTGAAGATAAAATGACTGAAGCTTTACTCAGGTTAGTAAGGTTTGATTAATTTTTTAATCTATAAATGCACCGGTACGTTGAAAATTGCGTGTTATGAGGTTAGGTTATTAAATAAGGAAACCGGTTATGGAACAAAATCGCACTGCCTGGAGCTAGGTGAATAAAATCGAACTAATACAAGCATAAACAAGCCCTGCAATTTTCAATCACATCGCGTTGTTAGTTGGCTGTAACGAGGCCAGTGAACAGATTTGAGGAACATAGACAGGAGGAGAGTTATTACCCAGTAGTAGCCCTCTCAGTAGTAAATTTTATTGAGGGGTTTGTTTCTTTTCAGCCTTCTTGTGTCGTTTCCGTTATCAAGGAGGTTGAATAGAGGAAGAACGAACACATCAGAGTGGCAGTTGATGCGAGTGACATGTCTGGCGGCATATCGTTTTTTTCTGTAACATGTGACATTGTCACCGTGGGTGGTTTGATAAAAACTCCCGGTTTAACAATACAATTTATTAGGTAATTATAAATTACAGTCTTATTTGATTATATTCATCCACGTGAGTTGGGAGAAGTCTACGGTCCACCCCATGTTGGCCGGCATTGGCTTGGAGTAATCTCTGAGGCGGGAGTTGCCCATCAGGGAGTGGAGGAGCTTTCTCCTACTCACATGGTGACTGTTGCTTGGCCACCGGGTGTATCTGTATACAGAATCGGTCTCGTGGTCGTCACCTTGTTTGAGTAGAACTTGTGGAGGAGTTGGCTAAGTTTCTCTGTCCCGCTTCCGTACTACATCCCTTTACTTATACCTCCGATTGACCTAGTTCCGATATTTATTTGTCATGGTAAATATTACATAATTACGAAAATTCAGCGTATGCATTACGCAATCAGGTTGTATATTCTAGACAAGTACATTTTTAATCAAACAGCTGAACTTCACAGTGTCTAGTGCCCGGTTTTACAATCAACTGTTAACAATTACTTTACTAGCTTCTGGCTAACAGTAACCAAGAGCTATCTTGCAATACTGTATTACCAACTTTTTATGAGCTACTGTTTGTTAACAGTCGGCTAGCGATAATATTGACATTATAAACATTGACTTTTAGTTATTTTGAAATATGTAGTTATGTTGCCAGTTGTGAACTGTCAACTGTCATTTCGGTCACTTCAGTGTGTAGTGACAATTTTGATAGTAAGATTTACTAGAAATAAAATTTATCGAAAAAATAAAATGGAAAAAGAAAAAAGCGCACCACTAATTTCACCCAAGAAAATTGCAAGTGGAACAAAAATACAGGGTTGGGCCGAAGCAAAGAATGCATTAGCGGAGACATAAAATAATTTATAAACTTTGCAACTCAGGAGTTTGAGTACCGCTGGCGGGAGTGAATTACGTAGTGTGATAAGCTAATTTAAATAGTGAATATCTAATTTAAATCGGAGATAAATAATTAAAGAACAGTTTTAACATAAAAGCTGTAGTGGAGTGAAACATTTTGTGATAAAAAGCAGTGCTGTGTAGTGACTTTTTATGTGATAATTAGAGAAGTTAAGTGCGTTACTGGTAAAAATTACGTAAGTCACATTAAACAGCTGAGCAGTATAGCATATAGCGCAAAGTCACAGAGCCAGTGAACATCAAAAGTTCCGAAACGCGACAATAGTGATACTGGATTTCAAGTCCTATTACGCGGGAATTTTTTGAGCAGAATCTGAGTGGGAAAATGGGAGTTCATATGAGCAGCCAATATAAAAGAGATAGAGCCGAAATAACGAGTCCACAGTCAGAAGAGGAAATATTTAAAAGAAGCAGATTAGTTCCCTGGACACCAGAAAAAAAATAAAATAGACTCAAATACGGGAAAAATGGAGAAAATAGAACGGATGTTTGAAGAATAGACAGGAATGATAAAGAAAAATACTGAAGAGAACGGAAATCTGAAAGAAATGTTAGCAAAACATATTAAAGAGAATGAAAGGATGAGGGAATAAATAAGGAAGAATGAGGAAGAGTGGCAAAAAGAGAAAGGAGTACTAATCACTAGGATCGAAAAACTAGAACAGAGGGCAGAAGCACAGGAAAAGGAAATGAGAAAAAATAACATAATAATTTCTGGTTTTAAAGTAAAAAAAGAGGTTGAAGATTTGTTCAATGATATTATACCGGGGGGGGGGGGGCTGATGTCCAAACAGTCAAACAAATAAATGGAAAAAATAATACAGAGATGTTTTTAGTGGAAATGAAGGACTGGAAGGAGAAACAAATGGTAATGAAGAATAAATGGAAGCTAAAAGGAAAAGGTATCTACCTGGAACATGATCTCACAAGCAATGAAAGAAGAATTCAAGCGGAAATTAGAAAAATTGGAAGAATGGAAAGAGAAGCAGGCAAAAAAGCAGTAGTAGGATACAAAAAATTATGGGTTGAAAATGAGGTGTATAGATGGAGCGAAGGAGAAAACAAAATCGTTAAAGTAGTAGATCCAAAAAACGGGTAACGGAGGTGAAGCAGACAAAGTGGAAACCTGAAAAGACGAATGTAGCCATGGAAACGGACAAGAAAACGGTTAGTGAAATAATTAGTAATAGAAAATTGAATGAATGGAAAAATTGCTGAATAAAATGGGAAAATTTAAAAAAATAGTATTGTAAGAAATATAGTAACTTTAGGAACATGGAATCTAAGAGGAATTAAAGACAAAGAAAATGAAATAGGGGAGGAAATAGAAAAATTAAATTTAGATTATATTGTGTTTACGGGAAAAAAAGGAAGCGGATTAAGAGAACTGGTAAATAGTTATTGGATGTACTGGTCAGGGATAGATTTGAAAGAAAATGCGCAGGCGGGAGTGGCAATTGGAATAAAAAGAGAAAATATGGGAAACATAAGAAAAGTGAATTTAATAAATGAAAGAATGTTAACATTAGAAGTGAAACTAGATGAAGATTATATCACACTGATGGTAGTTTACGCGCCTAACGAATATGTAAAGAAGGAAGAAAAAGATAAATTTTATGAGACGTGGCAAAAAGAGATAGATAGAATTGACTCTAAGTTAATTATAATGGGAGACGTGAATGAAAGGGTTGGCATGGAGATCTCAGGATTTGAATGGTGCTTAGGCAAAAAGGGAGAGAAAGAGAGAAATGACAATGGGCAGAGAATAATTGATTTGAGTATAGAAAATGAATTAGTGATTAATGAATTAGTGATTAGCAAACTCCCATTTCATGCACAAAGAAATCCATAAAATAACAATAGAAGTGAAGAGCAGAAATGAGAAATCTATAATAGACTACTTTCTGGTAGGTAGAGAAATACGTCCTCTGATTAAAGATGTGAAAGTCAAAAGAGGCCCAGAAGTAGGAAGCGATCATTTTGTGCTGAAGATAGACCTGATTGTAAAAACTAAGAAAAAAGAACAAAAGAGGAAGACAATAATAAACAAGAAGATAAAATGTCTAAAAGTTAAGGCTTTCAGAACATAGGGGAAAATATCAAAAAGCACTTAAATGGAAAATGGAGAACACGGTAAACTACCCTTTATTGGAAGAAGAATGGATAACTTTTAAAAATAATCTTCTGGATGCAGCAAAATTAAGTTGTGGTGAATGCACAATAAGTAATAAGAAGAGAAAGAAAACAGCATGGTGGTCGGAAAAGGTAAAAAAGGCAGTACAAGAAAAGAAGAAAATATGGAAAATATACTTAACATCCAGGAAGAGTGAAGAGTACGAAATGTACAAGAAGGAAAGAATTAATGTTAAAAATATAGTAAAAGAGGAAAAAGACAGAACATGGAAAAAATTTGTAGAAAAAATGGAAAGGAATTATAGAGAAAATCAAAAAATGTTTTATGGAGTTATTAGAAATATGAGAAAGAAGAAAGCACCAATTTCAAAATCCATAAAAGATAAACAAGGAAATTTGCTACAGAAAGAAAAAGATATTATGGAGAGGTGGAGAATTTATTTTGAGGAGTTATTAGAAGAAAATGAAGGACAGCTAAGAGAAGAAAACATAAGACAGGAGGAAAATATGGTAAAAATAACATCAGAAGAACTGGAAAAAGCCATTACCAAAGCTAAAGTAGGAAAAGCGTCCGGAAATGATAAGATAACATTGGACATGATAAAAGCAGCTCCAGAAGAAGCAAGAGTAAAGATGTTAAACATAATGAATAGGGTACTAAAGAACGGTGAGGCCCCGGACGACTGGAAAATAGGGATAATTACGTCGATACTGAAGAAAGGAGATCCGAGAGAGTGCAGTAATTATCGAGGAATCCCGCTCTTAAGTACAGTAGCTAAGATCTTCGCTAGAATTTTAGAAGAAAGATTAAGAAGTAAATAGAAGGTACTCTGGAAGACAATCATTCAGGCCTAACAGAGGATTGTTGGACCCGATATTCATGTTGCGCCAGATCAGCGAAAAGGCGCTTAGAGAAGACAGGGAGTTACATGTCTGCTTCGTAGACCTAGAGAAAGCATACGACAGGATAAAGCGAGATGATGTATGGAGTGTACTCAGATCTAGAGGAGTAGAGGATTATCTTGTAGCAGGAGTGCAAAGCCTATATGACGGAACTAAATGTTATGTACAAACCAACAACTGCCGGTCTAGTTTTTTTTAACCGAAAATCGGTCTAAGACAAGGATGTATATTTAGCCCACTTCTGTTTACAATAGTACTTGATACAGCTATTAAAAACGCAAGAAAAGAAATACAAAAGTATTCTGTAGGGTATTGGAAAATGAACAAGGTTACCATCTCAGATTTGCCTAATTGCCAACAATGAGGAAAGTCTACAAGGTAACCTTGATATTTATAATTACTGGCTAGGCATGATCAACATGAAAATAAGTTGCGAGAAAACCAAAAGTATGGTCATAAGTACAAGACCGGTGAAACAGCACATTAAATTAGAAGAAAAACCCATAGAACAGGACGAGCATTTCAAATATCTCGGATCCGTTTTTTCAGCAGACGGAAAAATAGACCGAGAAATAACGGAACGAGTTGGATCTGCTGGCAGGCTATTTAATAGCATTAACAACTGTTTCTTGGCAAAACGGGAAATACCGACTGAAGCAAAAGTCCAGATATTTAAGAAAGTGGCCATACCAGTGCTGACATATGGGTCAGAAGCTTGGACAACAACGGAGAAGCTAAGAAGCAGAATAAGAAATAGTGAAATGAGGTTCCTACAAAAGATCAAGGGAAAGACAAAATTGGACAGAATAAGGAACACAGAATATAGAGAAGAACTGAGAACCAAACCAGTAGAAGAAGTAATAGAAGAAGGACAACTTAGGTGGTACGGTCATATTCAAAGGATGGAAGATAGTAAAGACAAGAAGAAAGTTTACGAGGCCAAAGTAACTAAAGGAAGACGCCGAGGAAGACCGAGAAAGAAGTGGAGTGACGAAATCAAAAGTGCAATAGAGAGATGAGACATCACCTGGAATGGACCGAAAAGTAGTACGGCGAATAGGAGTGAATGGAAAAAGCTGTGGCGCCGTTCTCCCACGAAAGAAGAGAACAAGTACAAGTAGAAATCAAACTCTACATTCAAAGCCCGACGCCAGTGATGGTAAAAGGGCTCAACGATTAAGTAAGTAAGTAAGTAAGTAAGTATTCTTGGCATCTTGAAATTTTATGTGCACATATCTGAATGAAAATATGTTTGTTCTTTATTTATAACAATTGAATTATTTTTTACAATAAATTTCTGAAATACAGTGAAACCTATAATCTATCGTTCCTCGAATAATAGTTTTCCCGTATGTATCGTTATTTCTTGCGGTTCCGAATTAATTTCATACAAAACACGCAAAAATAGATCGCATCGATCATTTCTATGTGCATCATTTTACCGCATTCATCGTTTAAATTACGCAATAAATTCGTGTTTTTTCAAATTGAAAACTTTTTTTATGCACATTCGATAACTGGTGCCGAAAAAAATGTAATTTGTAACACCGAAAAAATATTGATTTCTTACGGCAATACCCCCGCAAGGGAAGTTCATAATGGTCGCATCACCTGACCATATAGAGCTTTTGGGCCTGATGATCCCACGTACCCTGAATGACATATATTTTGGGAGAAGACAGTTCAGAGAAACCGATTATGGGAATAGGCTTATCTGTTGTCTCTTTTATCTCCCACTTAAATTCCTACCCACGTGTTTGCCGTGCGTGGAGACCCGTAACGCCGGAGAAGAGGATCCTGGTCGATTGAGGGAGACTGCTGCTCGCGGACAGTGCGATCCCAACACGCCTTCTTTGGCCTCGGATTCGGTAAAACGGGAGGCTGAGTCTGGTCAGCTCAGTCAATCGGCTGGTGTCACGGTTCATGAATAGAGTGGCTCCACTACTGTATCGTGGATGCCGGCGTAATGCCGTGCCACTAGACAAGTATTCGGGTCTGTGGGAGCGGATACAGCTCGCAAGGTTCCAGAGTTGGCAACTCTTGGTTCTCGAGCGGGTCGACCAGCCCGTGACTACTTCCACCGATGCTATATCACCTGACATGTCTGGCGCAATGTGCCGGTTTGTGGCCAACATCCCCGGTGTGGGGCTCCCTGGTTGGTGGGCATGGCAGGGTGATGAAACTTTTTATACGGGTATGGCGACTACCCGGAAGGATACAAAGTTCCGCCAAAGAGTGAGAGTAAACTCCGTAAAAAATCAAACAAGAGACCTTGTCGTGATGCTCAGCCATCCGACGAGGGATGTGTGAGGCCAGCTGCCAAGAAGGTAGAAGGTAAGAGGAATATTGAGTTTTGCCCGAACGTTGAGAAATACTTGCTCTACTGGTATAAAATCGGTACGTAAGTTGTCGGTCGGTACACTGCTAATAGAAGCAGAGACTGAAGCGGCGTCAACGCTGCAAAAATTAGTGAAGTTTTCTGAGTTTGGCATTTCAGTACAGCCGCATAAGGCACTGAACTGTTCGAAAGGCGTCGTAACGGATCGTGACCTGGCGTATGTTACGGAGGAAGAGTTCGTGCAGGAAATGGCATCGCAAAGTGTCATTGAATGCAGGAAGCTCAACCATCGCAACGGCAAGCCTTCGATCTCCATGGTGGTGTCCTTCGCTGGTACCAGGTGTCCAACATCGGTAAGGGTGGGGTATAACGTTTGTAACGTTTGCCCCTACTACCCGAACCCGATGCGATGCTACAAATGTCACCGTTATGGACACACCTCAAGTCGTTGTGGTAAGCAGACCATCTGTGGCAATTCCGGACAAGATCAACATGAATTTGAAACCTGTTCAAACGCGGCACACTGCGTGAACTGCAAAGGGGCGCAAGACTTTTGCGAAATCTTTCGCAGTAGCTGCAAAGCGAACTGCGACAACTGCAGCAGCAGTAACAGTTGCGACGAATACTGTGACAGAAAAGGTGGTATTGGTACCAGAGACCAAAATTCAGACCCCACAACCTGGGGGATCGGGTCTGAATAAATCCGCCTCCCCTAAAGGAGAACGCACTCAACCTCAGTTCTCCCCACCACCTCACGAGAAGAAGGGCCCACAGTCTTCTTCACAAACGAGAAGCGACCAAAGAATGGTCGCTTCTACAAAGCCCTCATCAGTTACTCCTGAAAAGGAGACTGATAAGGGATCAGTTGGTTCTCACTGGATACCAGTGAGAGCCAAACAATCAAAAAAAGAGTCCAGTGTGTCCATTAAAGCACCTGGACTACCAAATGAAAGTGTAGCTGAGAAAATGGCTGTAGACCCGCAACAACCTAAGGGTAAACCAAAAATCATTAGGTTGCGGGGTAACTCCCCTAAACAAAAATGAGTGGTCCACTAATGCAGTGGAACTGTAAAGGTGTATATCAGCGCTATGAAGAGCTACGAAAATTAATGTACGAGTTTGCTCCATCCTGTGTCTGTCTACAGGAAACAAATTTCAAGGAAACCGACACATTCTCTCCTCGGGGATATTCCGTGTTTCGCACGGATTTCCTTACGGGATAAGAGCATGTGACGGCGTGGCAATTCTCGTTAGAGACACATTGTACCATGGTCCTGTAGACATTGACACTGAGTTGCAGGTCGTAGCAGTTCGTGTTGCACTTTCCGTCCAGGTGACGATTTGTTCTATCTTCCCCCCGGTGTTCGAAATTACATCCGAGATGTCGTGAACATCATCGATCAACTCCCACCACCCTTCATACTACTAGGCGATTTTAACGTCTACAATGTGTGTTGGGGATCGGTGCGGAACGATCGATGGGGACGTCACCTGGAGAATATGTTGAACGATTTGAGTTTGAGCTTTTTGAACGACGGCAGACCCATGCACTTCTGTGCAGCAACGAGTACATTAAGTGCCATAGATCTTAGCGTCGTTTCAGGAGCCATCGCTCCGTTGTTCAAGGGGAATGTGCATTACGATATTTGCGGTAGTGATCACTTTCCAATCCTCTTAAGGCCTCTGTTCAACACTGTTACCGATTCCCGCTGGCCACAGTGGGTTCTTCGGAAAGCAGATTGGACCAAGTTCGCGGAATCATTATGTCATGAGGATAATTCGAAATTGACCGTAAACGAGGAGGTGAATCATTTCACGTATTCCATCACGAGCGCGGCTAAAAGCAGCATACCGTTGTCATCCACTCAGCCCCGTTGAATTCCCGTTCCCTGGTGGAAGGAGGAATGCGACTTGGCGCTACGTGAAAGGAGACACCTCTTCAATACATTCCGTCGTTGTCCAACAGAGGAAAACATGATAGCCTTCCAACGAGCGAAAGCTCGTGCTAAGAGGATTGTGAAAGAAAGCAAGCGCGAATCATGGCGCAAATACGTATGCACCGTTACAGTTGCCACTCCAGTGGCCAAAGTTTGGGAAAGTCCGGAAAATATCCGGCTTAAATACAGCTACAACCATTGCTGGCTTATCAGTAAATGGTAACGTAGTTACCTCAGTGGTCGAAATTGCTCACTTTGGCGTCTCATTTCGCATTTAATTCTAGCTCTCAACACTACCCACCCGAGTTTTTAACTCGTAAAGCAGGTCTAGAATCTATACCTCTTAATTTCTTTTCCAGAGATGACGAGGTATACAACCTGCTTTTCTCTCGTAAAGAGCTAGATAGCGCGATGTCAAAGTGTAAGGATAGCTCTCCTGGTCCATATGCGATACATTATCGTATGATCCGAAATCTTCCGGAATCATCTAAGTCTAGGCTTTTGAATGTCTATAATAGGATATGGACTGAGTTCAAGTGCCCGACCAAGTGGAAGGAATCTCATATAATTCCTATCCCCAAAGTCGGGAAAGATAAACACTTGCCTTCTAGCTGTAGACCTATATCGCTGACCAGTTGTCTCTACAAACTCATGGAGTGAATGATCAGCAAGCGTCTGATTTGGTTTTTAGAATCAAACGACTTGCTGGCCAACACACAGTGCGGCTTTCGCCGTCACCGCTCAACAGCAGATCATCTGGTCAGACTAGAGACAGCTATCAGGAATGCTTTCGTTGAAAACAAACACCTGGTAGCTGTATTTTTCGATATTGAGAAAGCCTATGACACTGCATGGATTTATGGGATTCTCCGTACTCTGCATTCCTGGGTCCTCCGGGGACGCTTGATGTTCTTTATAAAAGACTTCATGTCGAACCGGCGCTTCAGGGTGCGGATCGGAAATACCCTGTCACAAATGTTCGCACTGGACAATGGGGTCCACAGGGCTCCATACTGAGCGTTACGCTATTTTTGATTGCCATTAATGGTGCAGCTTCATGTATTCGATTACCTGTACAGAGTTCGATATTTGTCGACGACATTGGTATCTTTGTCGCCGGACAAAAGACTAGTACAATCGTACGTCAGCTCCAGCTGACCATCAATCGTCTCGATACATGGGCAACCGAAAATGGCTTCAAATTCTCGACCAGCAAAACTGTGTGTGTCCATTTTTGTAGGAAAAGGGGTGTCCATCCCAACCCTACACTCACGCTTAATGGAGCACAGTTTTCATTTACCGATACTGCCAGATTTCTGGGTCTCGTTTTTGACAGTCGTCTAACTTGGCGGGCACATTTTTTGTCCGTCAAGAAAAAATGCCAAAAGTCGCTCAATTTGTTGCGGGTCCTCAGTCACAAGACATGGGGTGCAGACCGCACTGTCATGTTGCGTTTATATCGTTCTTTAGTGCGCTCTAAGCTGGACTATGGATGACTAGCTTATGGGTCAGCTAAACACCAAGAGATACGAATTCTTGACACTGTACATCACACTGGGGTTAGATTGGCCACAGATGCATTTCGCACTAGCCCAATACCAAGCCTGCTGTGTGAAGCAAATGAACCGTCACTGTACAATCGTCGTAAAATTCTATCACTGTTGTATATGGCTGCACTCAGTGCCATGCCAGATCATCCCGCGTACGACCCTATCCTACAAAATAAGCATACAGAGATTTATGACAGAAAACCAAGAGCCAATAGGCCTTTTGGTCTGAGGACTTTCGACATTTTGAGTGACATTGATTTTAATATGCCCGAACTGGCAAGTTTCGTTTTGTGTGCTGTTCCACCATAGATGCTACCGCGTCCACTTGTGAACCTTTTATTAACTAGGTTTGATAAAGATACTACGTTGCCTATCGAATACCAACATGAGTTGCAAAGAACACTGGTCCCTAGGTTCGAGGATACTGTCATTTTTACTGACGGATCAAAATCCGGAATCAGGGTTGGGCGTGCGTTCGTTGTTTTGAATCCACGCCAACAGTTTCAGTACCGTCTGCACTCCATAACGAGTGTGTACACTGCTGAGCTGTACGCTATTTTCAAGGCCCTGTGTTTTGTTTCGTCAGAGCAAAGTCAGTCAAGTGTTATCTTGGCGGACTCGCTGAGCGCTCTGAACAGTATCCAAGATCCAGATCCAGTGCATCCCCTTGTACTAAAGATCCGGTGGCTACTCTACAATCTGAATGCACAGAATGTGAGGGTAGAGCTGTTTTGGATACCGGGACATGTTGGTATTAAAGACAACGAAGCGGCTGATGAAGCTGCAAAAGGCGCCTCCCACAGACCTATGATTGATGTGTGTTTCATATTTCCAGATGACGCAAAGAGTCATCTGAAACATCTGGTTCTAGCCAGGTGGCAGCATGAGTGGAGCAGTATACAGAACGTCGAGTTGAGACAGATTAAGGGAGACGTTAAACCATGGGGTTCTTCCTGCAAGTTTAACCGCAGGGAGGAAACCGCCTTTACACGTCCCCGTATAGGTCACTGTTGGTGGACCCATGGACACCTCCTTCGAGGTGAAGAGTCCCTTATCTGTGAGACGTGTAACACAGATTTGTCTGTGTTACACTTTTTAACTGAGTGTTAACAGTTCGTCAGGAAGAGGTTAGGTCTGTGGTATGACCTGTCAGTTGCTTTAGGTGACGACAGAGTACTTATGGAGTTTATCACTACAAATGTGCAAAGTTAACTAAAAGTAGCTTTGATAATTGGGCGACTGTTAAACAATTAAAGTATATCTGTACAAAATGTGAAGAAAATGTATTACCAATTGTATGCAGTAAAATAAACATACTTTTGGAATACATGTATAAGTTGGACATGAAAGTGCAGACGCAGGATATGAAAATTGCCGACATATCAAATAATATAGCCACGATAAAAGAAATCTCAATTGAAAAAGATGAAGAAATAATTAAAGAAATTAAAGAAGTTTTCACCAACGAGTCTTATGCCAGTAAAACAAAAAATTCAAATGTAGACAACAATAAATGGATTGAAGTTAAGTCTAAAAGAGATCGAAAGAAAAATGAAGATATTAAAGCCATATTAAAGGAAAAAATAAGTCCCAATGATGTGCCAGTACAAGGAATGAAAAGTGGAGGAAGAGGTAGAGTGCTTCTAGAATGTAGAACGAGAGAAGCTAAAGGAACAGTGATAAACGAAGTAAAGAATAAATTAGGTAACGAATATGAAGTTAAAGAACAAACTTTAAAAGATCCTGTAATTAAAATAATGGGACTAGAAGAACGATATGACGATGAAGATGAACTAATCGAAAAAAAAAGAAACAAAATGACATTTTGAAAAATGCCAAACTGCAAAAAATTGTGAAAAACTACAACAGACGTGTGGAAAGTGCGCTAAGGAAGGACATAGCGATAAAGACTGAAAACACCAACGAAAATTGTATAAACTGTATATCTTCAACTAAAAAGTATAATTTAACCCTGAATACGAACCATTGTGCGTGGAACAGGGAATGCCCGGTGTATATAAAGAAGGTAAAAGATTACAAAAATAGGATAAACTATTTATAGCAATTAAAAACTAGTGAAAAGTGTGAATTGCTATATTTGAATGCACAAAGTCTTGTGAGTACCTAAGAAAGTGTAGAGTATATTGCAGCAGAAATAAGTCCTAAAATATTATTGTTAAGCGAAACACATCTTACAGAAAGCATTCTAGATCACGAAATTGAATTAACAGGGTATGATATGGTATGGGTAGATTCAGACTCATGATATACGGGGGGTGTAATTATGTATATGGCCAGTAACATAAAATATAATATAATGTCTAAGTATAAATTAGAACCAAACTGTTGGATGTGTTTCGTAAAAGTTTGGTACAATGATAATGTATGTGGAATAGGTATTGTTTATCACTCGCCCAGTGCAAGTGATGCACAATTTTTACAAATATTTGAAAATTGGGCCGAGGAAATGAATGAACAATGTGAATATTGTACATTCATAGGCGATTTCAATATCGACTTAAAAAAATCAGAAACTTATAGTAATAAATTGAATCAAATAATGTTAGGATTAAATATGAAACAAATGATAAAAAAACCTACTAGGGTCACAATTAACAGCAAAACGCTTATCGAATTGGTTATAACAAACATAAGTGATTTTATAGATATAGATATTTCTAGACAAATACGTTTTATCAGACCATGCTACAGTAAAAATAAATATAAATTTAAAAATTAAGGAAAACAAAAATGAGGTCCAAAAATTTTTTTGTAATTATTCAATAGAGAAATACAATGCTAGTATAAAGAAAACTGACTGGGGCAAAATTATTCAATTAGATTATAACACAAGGGTTAGTGAATTTATTAATATATTAACAGAAAATATGAAACAAGTTGTGAAGTAAAATCTAGTAATAAAAATAAAGGATGGATGAATTCAAAATTAAAAGAAGTAAGTAATAAAAAGGTAACTGCATATAAAACAGCTAAATTTACAGGGCTTGAAAAAGATTGGTTGCGATATAAAATGTTACGCAACGAACATGTTTTTCAAATGAGAAAATTCAAAAATCAATGGTACATAAAGAGATTGGAAGAAAATAATGGGGACCAGAAAGGAACTTGGAAAGTTTTGAAAGAACTGTTAAAGAGTAAAAACAAAAAAACAATAAATAGTTTATATGTGAACGGTAGGGTTATATTAGATGAAATTAAAATAGCTGAAAAGTTAAATAATTATTTTGTAAATAGTATAACGGAACTAAGAGACAGTATTGTGGTACCAAATTCAGCTTCTGAACAGCAATATATTAATAGTATCAATAGTGTAACACCTAACAACGAATTTTATTTAAAACCTGTAAATAAAGAAGAATTATAAAATGTATGACTAATAAGAAAGACTTTAATTCCCTAGATAAAAACAAACTTTTAGACGTGTTTGAAGTTATAGGGGACACACTGTTGTCAATAATAAACGAATCACTTAATAATGGCGTAGTACTGGAATTATTAAAATGTTCAGTTGTGCGCCCGGTACAAAAAATACCGGGTACAATAAAATGCGAAGAAATGTGTCCAATAAACATGATGGATATAGTTGAGAAAGTTTTAGAAAAAAGTGTTAAAAATCAAATTGATAATTTTATAAGTGATAACAATAGTTTAATATCTCAACAGTCGGGTTACAGGAAAAAACACTCTTGCGAAACTTCCTTAAACTATGTTATCAATGAATGGAAACAAGAACTTGATAAAGGCAAAATAATAATAGCCGTTTTTTTGGACCTAAAACGAGCCATCGAAACAGTAGATAGAAATTTACTAATACTTAAGTTAAAATCATATGGAGTAAGAGATAACGCGATTAAGTGGTTCGAAAGTTACTTAACAAACAGAAAGCAAAGAACTTTGATAAACAATATAGAATCAAGTACAATTAATATAAATATAGGTTTACCCCAGGGATCTATTTTGGGAGCATTGTTATTTATTTTATATGTAAATGATATAATTAAAATAATTCAATTTTCAAATATCAAAATCTTTACTGACGATACATTAATTTATATTGCTGTAGATAAGGTAAGCGAGGGTATAACAAAAATTCAAGAGGATATAAATAATGTAAATAATTGGCTCAAGTTAAACAGATTAAAAATAAATTGTACTAAAACTAAATATATGATCATGGGTAGTAAAAATATACCAGAAACAAATATTTCCATTGATAGTGATAAGTTAATAAGAAAGAGTGGACCACATAAAATATTTGGGGGTAATAATTGACGATAAGTTAAAGTTGGATAAGTATACAGACTATGTTTGTAAAAAAATAGCAAAGAAAACTTATTTTTTGAAACGCATAAGAAATAAATTAACATATATACAAGCAGTCAATTTATATAAGACCATAATAGCACCGCACATTGATTTCTGTGCCACAATTTATTCTTATGCAATCAAGGCCAAATGACCAGACTACAAAAACTGCAAAATAGAGCAATGCGGATTATTTTAAGAGTTAATGTTAGATAATACTGAATTGGCCATATATTTAACAACGAGTAACTTATCTAACGTTAATATTTATATATAAAATGAAAAAAGGTATGGTTCCGGACTACTTAGTTACTAATATTAAATTTATTAGCGAAGTAGGTACATATAATTTAAGAAATAAGTACGATTTTAGTATAACAAAAACTAAAAAAATTGATGTGAAGTGTGAATTTTCACACATTTCAGGGTTTTGCAGGTATTTAGTAAGTGAATGATGATTATTTGGGATGCCAAAACAAATTTTATATTAAAATATTTTTTTTTTGTTATTTTTAATTCGAACGCCTAATATTATTATTTAGGTTTCTAAATATGTGCAGTATTGTTTTTTTTTTTATTAGCAAGGTTCATTAAGAATTTTAAAAATTGCGCCTATGGCTTCCATTGGTTGTTATAAGCTCCGCCCCTCTGATTTCGTGTACATTGAAACAATTAAATTATAATTTAAACAATTTCCACTGGTTATTAAATTTACTCTTTTAAAAATTAAATGCAACATTTGCCAAAATATAACTAGAATTTTGAAAAAATAATTTAAACATTATAAAAATTAAAAAAAAAAACAAAAATAATATTGTCGCTTCTTGCAAGGTTCGATCCCTTTCGGAACGAGTTAGTTGGGTGAAAAGCCAGCGTCATAACCACTAGACCAGCATACACCTTCTAGTGTAGTGTGTTACAAAGCTATAACTTGTGTACATTATTATCCAAAAAACACAAAAAATGCGTTTTTTTTTTCAAAAACATAATCTGATCAAAAACTGTTGTACTATTCCGGTTCACACTTATGTACTTGTACTTTTTCAGATTTTTAGTTTAAACCATCGGGGCTACAGGGTGTGGGACAAAATTTTTTTTGCACAATTTTGGCAAAAATCGCTTTAAAATAATTTATTTTGCAAAAATAAAAATTTGATCGTTAATCCACGTACCAAGGGCTTTCATTTGATACCCTACTCAGAATTACAAAAAAAAATTTTTTTTTCGATGAGCACATATATGTTTATATTTTTAGGGGGATATGTTTCTTAGATGTTTTAGTATTTTTCCTATATGCGGGTTAAAGAGTTGTATAAGCATGCCAAATTTCAACTCTCTAGGTTTAGCCGTTTGGATACAATTTTTACCGAACAGACAGACAGATAGACAAACAGACGACAAAATGACGGTATAAGGGTATTTTGGTCATACCTACAAAACCCTAAAAAAGAGATCTCAAAATTCTTTATTTTATAAAGGATTATTATTGTTCAATGGTTTAGATCAGGGATGAGCAACCATTTTTTACTACGGGCCAACTAGAAATTTAAAAATTTCCAGCGGGCCGCATACGAAATTTATTAAAATATGAACACAAGATGATAAACACAAATTATCTATTTATTAACAAAATAACAAAATTATTTAAAAAAAATACACAAATGAAACATATAATAGAAATGCTAGGTATAAAAAAACAGTCAAAGATAATTATTATGGGGAAAAAATCATAAACAAATTTTAATGAGAAGTTTGGCATTGTTTCTTTGCAACCAATTGCTCTCAAATGTGTGTATCTTTTGTAATTTAATGGCCTTTTTTGAAATTTGACAGACAAAAGCATTGACGGGCCGCACGAAAAAGTACGCCGGGCCACATGCGGGCCGCGGGTTGTTCATCCCTGGTTTAGATGATAAGTTAAAACAAGAAAGTATTTTAAGTAGGTTTAAGAAAGGGTGTAGCATATATATCAGGGAAAATATGTCTGTCTATTAAATTTATGTACAATAGATATGTTAAGATGTAATGTATTGTATACAATTAACTTTTATGTTAAATAAAGTATTATTATTATTATGGACAGGCCGATACTCTTCCTGAGAGAATCGAACTTACTGTTTTATTTGCGAAGTCTTGCTCCTTATTTTAATGTGTAGTATTTATAGACTGTGATATTCGATGGTAACTGGACCCTTTACAGCCTCTTACCATAACCCTGCGTCTGTTCAATTTTCGAACAGACCTTTTATATTATTTATTTGTATTTGTCCGTGCAAGATTTCTTTTATTGAGTATGCGAATTTTTAATGATTTTATTAATTTATTTATTTATTTATTTATTTATTGTCTAAATTATTATTTTTAATATTTAGTGTGGTCATTTAAATGGGCTGCGTTAGGCGCAAATAGCCTTTGTTGCTGTGCGCCAAAAATTTTACTTAACTGAAAATATTCATAAAATTAAGGTAACAAAAGTAATGACACATGTATTTTAAACCAGCCAAAAACAGGAAACCGCTGTCAGAAGGCAGCATTAGGGATTGTAAATTTACCGACTTTTTCATTTACCGGTAATTCGGTAAATGAAAATTAAATCACCGGTTTACCGGTAATTTACCGATTTTTTTTTCTTGAAAAATAAAATTAAGGTGATAAAAATATAAGTCATTTTGATTTCCATTTCATATTTTTTAAGTTAAACAAACTATAATAACTTTTGAAACAGAATTAAAATAATACAGAAAAATAAAAATACAACAAAAATAATATATAGTACTTATTACCTAAAACCATTTTATGGATTACCAATATGTATTTTACACAATCTTAAGGCATAATATTAGAATCTTGTATTAAATATTTGTATTTAATTATTTTAAACAGTTATTAGAAGTAAAAGATTTATTTAAGGTTCAAATTTTAATGTTATTTTACAATAATATTGCATTAGTTTAGTGTCCTGTCAAAATGTGGTGTATTCAAAATTGCTATTAATTTAAAAGATACGTGAAATATTTACATATTATTATTTTTCAATATTAAACCAATGGCGAAGGGAGACCTCCGCTAGACTTGCTCTCCCATAAAAAAAAAAAAATAATAAAAAAAAAAAAAATTACAAAAAAAAATTTAAAGTATATTTAGGTAAATCTTCAAAAATACATCAAATTATGTCGTATACAAATTTTTGTCCAAGGCTTGGTTTACTAGTTACGAATTTTTTTAAGTTTTAAAGTTTAATAACTTCCGTTTCCGGTTTCGCATTTTAATAAAAAAACAATTGGGTTCTTCCCAATTATTAGGAGAATTTTTTAGTACCAGAACTAGCTCTTTAAGTTAAACCGTTTTTGAGTTATCGTGTATACACACAGACACACACACAGCCACACACATACGGACGGCACTTCGAAAATAGGTTTTTTGGATTCCCTGGACCATGAAACGTGGTCATCAGTCAAAATCTCGACATCGAAAATTTTCGCGATTACAATTCTTGCCCCTTATATATTAAGGTCGGGCAAGTAAAAAGAAGATATTTACTTACTCTTTAAGAAAAAGGTTGATTGTAACGATTTTAAACTTTTAAAAATCACAAAAAACTGCAGCGTGCAGACTGCAGAGCACAATTCACATTCATATGCTACCTGGCGGTTTCTGTACGATTTACAGCGGCTCTTATACCCAAAATAATTTAAAATTACACAAAAAATATCTACCATAAAATTAATAATTAGGTATATTTTACACCTTTTTTTACTACCGGTAAATTTTTGTAATTTACCGGTAAATTTACCGAACGTTTTTTTGTCAATTTACCGGTTAACCGGTAAACCGGTGTACAATCCCTAGGCAGCATATGTATGTGACGTTGCACTAATATGGTCTATTCATCTCCTAAATAATTATAAAATCACGATTTTACAGTAAAAGTATTATTGTGTATATATAAATTTCAGGTGGAAATCATAAATTTATATTATTTCCGCTGAAGTTTGATCATTTTTAACATAAAAGCATCATTATAAAAATTCAGCCCTTATAACGTTACAATATAAAGAAAGCATCAGGTAATGTGCTCGCTTAAATTTGAATTTGCAAGATGGTTACTTTTGTGTTTACAGATGACTCCACGTATATTATTTTTAGTAAATTTCAATTAAAAATTAAATTATAATCTTTTTTTTAATTAAAATTCGGCGTAAAATCGTCTATAACAACTATCTAGCATATTAACTCTTCCTACTTTCTAAAAAAAGATATTTCGTGTAAGATATGCCATGACAAACCGACGAATATCATTCTTAGACAGTTTAAGATGACTCAGTTAGTTTACTTTAACATTTTTAAAAGCTAAAATCGATCCAACATCTACTGAAATCCACATATTTCTAATTGCTTTCTAATCAATTTACAGACATAAAAACTATTTTAATAAAAACGATGAATCGGCCCATCGTTTTGTGCCTTGAACATAGAGTCGTAGAGTTTAACATGCAAACAATTTATTTTAAATTTAAAGATAACAACGTTTGATTTCAAGGTATTTGGAGAATTTTAGGACCTAAATTCCACTCAATAGTTTGAGAAATATATTGTTGTAATCAAAAATCGATTTCTTAATATTCCAAAAGCAATCTTGAGCAGAATTTTATACAGTCCTGGCCACATTTTCTGGCTCCACTTAGGACACACCAAATTACAAATCGTATTTATGTTCCTAACAGGGCACATAATGCCCGTAAAATTTAAATCACTATTAGAATATTTAATTCAGTATTATTACCTACTTATGGTCAGCAAAACATTTTCATCATCATCATTGGCGCGACAGCCCGAAATGAGCCAAGGCCTCCTGTTTCCAGGTTTCGTGACCATGTTTTCAATCTATGTACATTCAGGAGTAATATGGTCAGTATTAAGTCCATTTTTTAGCGTACACAGAAGACGCTGACCTGCGCCCCTACGTGGAGCCGGGGACATTGCCCTCGGCCTGTGATGGTGCACAAAATAACAATAGGTATATAACATTTTTATAGAGGAGAATACCGGCCAGAATTTCTAATACCGGTATTTCGGTATTCTGAAAGTCCCTTACCGGAATCCCGGTATTCTGAAAATATAGAAATAAAACAAGAGTTTCATTTTTTTATGTTTATTTTAAATACATATGTAAAGTTGGCCAGATACGATAATATTACTTGAAACATTTTTGTAGAGGGGTCTGCAAAAACAGACATGTTTTAATTAAAATATTGTTAGTACTATATGTACAAATATGCCATGAATACGCGTCATGGCAACCACATACTGTACTTTTGTTCTGTCAGTTGCAATAATAAAATATATGCCATGTTATCTGACACTTGTCTTTCTATTTTTATTTACATTTAACCACCTTTCCATTCCACAAATATCTAACAGGTTATGGGCCCAGGCCTGAAAGGAAAGGTGGCGTTTATGTGAAGATCTTAGTGTTACTGGAATTTTTTGGTTGAGTGCCAATTACAGTTTAGTGAAGGAGTAAACCTAAACTAGGAGTAAAACTAAACTCGGACTTCCAGGAGGAGATAGACAGCATGAACTTAGAAAATATGAGTGATTTAATGTGCGATAATTAGAGTAAAATTACGGACAATATATTTTTGACATGTGAAATTTATTTACTGAACTGATTATTTTTACTAATATTCTCTTTCATAATCATGTACTGTGCAACATGCGAGAAACTGTACAACGGGCAACAATCGCGCAGTAGAAAATAATTTTGTACGACGACGCTGGTAGATTGTAGGAACGCAGGAGTGGAATTTTTATTTGGAGATATAGTTGGATAAGAAAGTAACCATTTGGAAACGGAACGACGATACGAAGTACAATTTCGAACTCCAACGACGATTATAGAATTTCAAAGCTGTCCACAGACAACTACCATGCATACCATGCTACCATGCACAACTACGAGCAAGGGCAGCTCTCGTACAAAAAGGAATCTGGGAGGCGATAGATCCTGGTTACAGTGATGCACTGTCTACAGCGGAGAAAAAGGTGGACAACAAGTTTTCTTTAACGTTTCTATTCTACGTTTTCTATTCTACGTTTCTATTTCTCATCGTGGAGGATAATTATCTCGATGATTTGGAGGTTGCATATCGGCAAAGGAAGCGTGGGAGACACTGGAGGAAATTCATTCCAAGCACGGCCTACTGCACATTCTACAGTTGATGCGAGATTTTTTCAATGTGAGAATGGGGTAGACGGATTACAGAGATACATCGTAAGCTCGTCAGCAGTGGATATGGCTTCACCGACAAGGAGTTGGCGTTGGTGATGCTTGGGCCTGCCGGAAGCATATGAGCCGCTTATTCTTAACTTGCAGCAGGATGAAGATAGTCTATCAACAAGAAAAGTGAAGACAAGACTGATAGTCGAGGAAAAGAGGAAAGTTCGACGAGAGGAAGAGAAGTTAAGTGAAAACGAGGGAGACACGTCGAATGCTTTCTTCACAAAAAACAAAAGAAGAAACTACATATCCCATGGACAAAACAAAAATGACAAAAAGACTAACAGCGATAAGTCTTGGAAGAAAGGAGACGGATGTGACAGCTGTGGTCATAAAGATGATAAAGCCTACAGGAGACGTGTACGTTGCTACAGTTGTGGTAAATTTGGGTATATTGTGATAAACTGTCCAGAGGCTGAAGAAAGCACGTTACACCAGGCGGAAACAAATCAAAAGAAACACGCCCATGCAAAGAAAGTTCACAAGGCTTTGTGTTCAAAAAGGAAAAATAACACTGATGAAGTGACACAGAACCCCTGCACTTGGCACTTGGACAGTGCAGCGGATGAACACATGACATCCTACCGAAATAAGCTCAGAAACTTCAAGGCGAGTAATTCAAAGGTCCAGTTGGCAAATAAAGATATACTGGAAGTTACAGGAACGGGAACAGTTGAATTTCAACTTTGCGAGGAAAACGGGGGCCTACATGTGACGTTGGAAGACGTGCTTTTTGTACCCAATTTAGAAGATAGCCTCTTATCAGGAAGAATAGAAGAGCTCGGAATGATGGTCACGTTTAGTAACGGAAAAGCAGTAATTATCGACACAGACGGTGAAATACTCATTACAGCCAAGCGAAAGGGGAGACTGTATTTTGTTGAGGAGTCCAGACCATCAGCGCGAGCAGTCAAGAGCACCCTTACCGAGTCAATGCTGCATCGTCGTATGGGACATGTACATATGGATGCAGTATGTGACATGATGGGTGAAGATGAGAGAAGCACCAAGAAGGGGGAGACTGAACCGAAGTGTCAAACGTGTATATTGGGAAAGATGATATGGAATTCCTTTCCAACGAGTAAAGATACAAGAGCCAAAGCACCATTAGAGCTGATTCATTCAGATGTTGTGGGGAAAATCGAACCAATTTCGAAAGGAGGATCGAAGTACTTTGTCACTTTTATAGATGACTTCTCGCGACACGTAACGATATATCCAATGAAGAAAAAGAGCGAAGTTTTGCAAAAATTTGATGAATACAGGCAAATGGCGGAAAGGTTCCATGGAAATAAGGTGAAAGTACTGCGAAGCGACAATGGCGGTGAGTACAAAAGCAGGGAGTTTGAAAAGTACATGGCAAAGCATGGAATTCAAAGGCAGCTGACTATACCAGGTACACCCCAACAACATGGAGTTGCAGAAAGGATGAACCAGACACTCATGGATATGACAAGATGTCTGCTTATAGAGTCCAGTGTAACGAAAACACTGTGGCCGGATGCACTCAGCACTGCATGCTACATCAGCAACAGGTGTCCGTCCAGTGCACTGAATAACAAGTTACCAGAGACACTATGGTCAGGGAAGAAACCAAGCATGGACCATCTGAGAGTTTTTGGATGCAGAGCATGGAGCGCAGTCAATAGCAGATGGAAAAGAGGCAAGCTTGACCCAAAATCGATCGGGTGTGTATTTATTGGTTATCCAAGTGGCGTCAAAGGATATAAGCTATGGGACAGAGAAAACGACAGGTTCTTTGTGAGTCGTGATGTTATTTTCGAGGAGGACCAATTCCCATGTAAAGAGCAAGTGACTGAGAAGAAGGCAGTCCAGGCAACAGACGAAGAAATCATTATTCGCTTTGAATGCGAGAATGAAGCTACAATTGCAAAAGACAAAGCTGGACCAGACTTTACACAAGAAATTATAGTTGAGACAGAACATGGTCAAAACTATAACCAGAGACAAAGAGATCAACAAACCCAGAATGCAATGTCACCAGCAATGACAGGTGTTGAGCTACCACAATCGCATGAAACAGAATCAACACTGAGGCGATCAAAGCGATTGAAAAACAAAGAGCCATTGGAGAAAAAATGTGGCTGCAAATTAGCTAAACATCATGAAGACGTTGATCCAGAGACAGTAGAAGAAGCATCCGCCAATGCTGATGGCGAAAGCTGGAGAAAGGCGATGCAAGAAGAATTGGGCAATTTGAAAAGAAATGGGACGTTCATTTTGGTTCCAAGACCTAAAGGAAGAAACGTAGTCAAGAAAAAATGGGTCTTCAAGAAGAAACTCGACGGAGACGGGAACTTAGAAAGGTATAAGGCACGACTAGTAGCACGCGGCTACACACAAATAGAGGGGATTGATTACAAGGAGACTTATTCACCAATGGTAAAAACAAAATCAATCCGAATGCTGCTTGCATTGGCTGTAGAGCGTAATTGGGAAGCCCACCAGCTAGACATCACAGCAGCATACTTGAATGGAAACCTAAAAGAGACTATATATATGGAACAACTCCAACCATTCCTGGTTAAAGGACGAGAAGACGATGTCTGCCTATTGCAAAAGAGTTTGTACGGCTTGCATCAATCAGGACGAGAATGGAACACACGTTTGGACGAGTTCCTAAAGTCATCAGGGTTGGTAAGATCAAAGGCAGATCCATGTATCTATGTCAGCCTGAAAAAGGATTTCATAGTTGGTGTATACGTTGACGACCTGTTGATGATAGCCAAGGACGAACTGAGCATCAAACAATTCAAGGCAAACATAAGTCAGACATTTGGCGTCAGAGATCTGTGAAAGGTAAATCACATTATTTCCATGAAAGTTGTGAGATGGAATGACGACACGCTCACATTAGACCAGACAGCTTATGCGGAGGAGCTACTGAAGACCATGGAAATGAACAAGGCTAGAGGAGCATCGATACCATTAGACCCAGGTATGAAGTACGTACATTCCACAGAAGAGACAGCGGTTGATGAGGAAACTGCCTACAAATACCGACAAGCCATTGGTGGACTACTCTATTTGGCTGGAGGAACAAGACCTGATTTAGCCCATGCAACGGCTTACATGAGTCAATTTAACAACCGTCCATCGAAGGAGCATTGGGCTGGAGTTAAACACATCTTGCGATATGTCAGACAAATCACCGACTGGGGCCTCACATTCAAGAGGAGTGACAGAGTCACATTCAAAAACATATTACGTCCGAGAGAAACAAGCACATCGACTTGAGGCTTTTTTTTCTACGCGAGAAGGTAGACTCAGGGAAATTGAATTTCATGTATGTGCCAACTGCTGAAAACCACGCAGATATTTTGACTAAAACTCTAAATAGTCCGAAGACAAGAAAACATTGTATCGCCATTGGACTAAGAACAACAAGATGCGACTAGAGATCAACGGCGGAGTTCGTCAAGGGAGTACTAACACTCCCCGTTAGTACTATATGTACAAATATACCGAACCGCGTATTCATGGCAACCACATACTGTACTTTTGTTCTGTCAGTTGCAATAATAAAATATATGTCATGTTATCCGACACTTGTCTTTCTATTTTTATTTACATTTAACCACCTTTCCATTCCACAAATATCTAACAAATATTTCTTTCAAAAAATAGTGTCGTACCTAAGTACGACACTATTTTTATTACTTATTACCTAAGTAATAAGTAACAAAAATTATACATTTTTTACAACTAATTATAATTAAAAATATTAAGGTAAAATATACCGGTAAAATACCGGTATTTTAAACAGAATACCGGTATTTGAATACCATTAAAATTACGTGAAATACTGGTATTCGGTATTACCGAACTACACCACTACACAATAGTGCGAATTGTTTGTTCTTCACCGCGAGGGTCGAAGAAGTAGTGTACGCGAGGTACACTACTTCTTCGACTAACACGAGCTCTTTTTTTGTATGGTGTGGCGAAAGTGGAAGAGTGTCCTAAAAGAAAATTTTAGATTAAAAAACAGAATAAAAAAACAATTATTAAATAATCACCTTCTTCTACACATTTTGCCTCTCATGAAATTCGGTCATACGTACTCTTAGAGATGCTAGTTGCAGCAATCACTCGTTTACGGAAATTTGTTTTTCAGAATAGCTCCTTCCTTCATGAACTGCATTACATTATTAATAATTTCGCGGCTCTGACTATGAAGCACTTGTCCTTTACGTCCCACTAATTGCTTCTGCATTTTGTAAAACACTGTATTTAAAATCAAAACGTAAATTAATTTCATAACCTCAACTTATCCTACTGTTCTATTACCAAATATGTATTTTTCTACTTACGTCGTCTTTCACTAACAAATAATTCGTATTAAAAAATACGATTTTAGATTGTAGATGTATGTCTAACTCATACAAGACTTCTACGGCTATGAGTGGCTATGAGTAACAAACCAAACACCCCTATTATAAGCAAATTAAGACCCGTCCAGACGAAAAATGGTTTCTGCACATTTTTATTGATGTGCTCAACTCTATTTGAATATACTCCACACAAACAAATTTGGTTGTCAGAAACTGAACCTATCACTTTTCCGGCGGTACTCAAACTTCGCTGCAGTCAGGGCCGGAGGAACGCAGTAAGCAAGGCATTAGGGCGCTTGATGCCAGAGGGCGCGCCAAGGTTAAAGGACCTTTTTTAGATCTTCACTTGGAATTTAGAAATGAAGACTTTTTTTGAGGTCTTCACTTGGAATTAAGAAATGAAGACTTTTTTCTAGTCTTCACTTGAAATTTAGAAATGAAAACCTTTTTTTTTTGAAGTTAAGTGAAAACATTAGGTCTTCAAAATATTGTTTATATCGGTCAAAGCATGTAGGAGTGTCTAGAGTTTCTTGTTTATGCCTACGAAACCCTAGACATTTCTATATATTATTTTATCCGCAGTTTCTTAGAGAATAAATCTGCAAAATATTGTTCATATCGATCAAAGAATATAGAAGTGTGTAGAGTTACTTGTTTATGCTTACGAAACCCTAGACCAGGGGTCGGCAACCTTTTTATCAATAAGGGCGCAATATAAGTTCAAACGTTATTGAGGGCGTATATTGGGCTCAGTATGTGTGTGTCTCGATAGCGAGGGCGCATAAAAATCTCACCGAGGGCGCCACGGTGCCCGCGGGCGCCGTGTTGCCGACCCCTGCCCTATACATTTCTATATGTAATTATATTTGTTATATATTAGATTCCTACAGAATAAACCTGCAAAATATTGTTCATATCGGTCAAAGGATATACGAGTGTCTAGAGTTACTTGTTTATGCTCCGAAACTTTCGGTATTTCAATATGTAGTTATATTCGTAGATTCCTACAGAATAAACCTAAAAAATATTGTTCATGTCGGTCAAGCATATAGGAGTGTCTAGAGTTACTTGTTTATGTCTACGAAATCCAAGACATTTCTATATGTAATTATATTCGTATATTCTTACAAAATAAATCTGCAAAATATTGTTAATATCGGTCAAAGCATACATGAGTGTCAAGAGTTTTTTGTTTATGCCTACAAAACCCTAGACATTTCTATATGTTATTTTATCTGCAGTTTTCTATATCTAATTATATTCGTTGATTCCTACAAAATAAACCTGCAAAATATTGTTCATATCGGTCAAAGGATATAGGAGTGTCTAGAGTTACTTGTTTATGTCTACGAAACCATAGACATTTCTATGTGTAATTATATTCTTAGGTTCTTACAGAATAAATCTGCAAAATTTTGTTAATATCGGTCAAAGCATATAGGAGTGTCAAGAATTTTTCGTTTATACCTACGATACCCTAGACATTTCTATATGTAATTATATTTGTAGATTCTTACAGAATAAATCTACAATATATTGTTCATATCGATCAAAGGATATAGAAGTGTCTAGAGTTACTTGTTTATGCTTACGAAGCCCTAGACATTTTTATATGTAATTATATTCGTAGATTCCTACAAAATAAACCTGCAAAGTATTGTTCATATCGGTCAAAGAATATAGGAGTGTCTAGAGTTACTTGTTTATGTCTACGAAACCCTAGACATTTCTATATGTAATTATATTCGTAGATTCTTAAAGAATAAATCTGCAAAATATTGTTAATATCGGTCAAAGCATATAGGAGTGTCCAGAGTTTTTCGTTTATGCCTACGAAACCCTAGACATTTCTAAATATTATTTTATCTGCAGTTTTTTATATGTAATTATATTCGTTGATTCCTACAAAATAAACCTGCAAAATATTGTTCATATCGGTCAAAGGATATAGGAGTGTCAAGAGTTACTTGTTTATGTCTACGAAACCATAGACATTTCTATATGTAATTATATTCGTAGATTCTCACAGAATAAATCTGCAAAATTTTGTTAATATCGGTAAAAGCATACAGGAGTGTCAAGAATTTTTCGTTTATGCCTGCGAAACCCTAAACATTTCTGTATGTAATTATATTCGTAGATTCCTACAAAATAAATCTGCAAAATATTGTTCATATTGGTCAAAGCATATAGGAGTGTCCAGAGTTTTTCGTTTATGCCTACGAACCCTAGACATTTCTGCACGTAATTATATTCGTAGATTCTTAGAGAATAAATCTGGAAAATATTGTTCATATCGGTCAAAAGATATAGGAGAGTTTAGAGTTTCTCGTTTATGCCTACGAAACCCTAGACATTTCTATATGTTATTTTATCTGCAGTTTTCTATATGTAATTATATTCGTTGATTCCTACAAAATAAATCTGCAAAATATTGCTCATGTCGGTCAAAGTATGTAGGGGTGTCTAGAATTTCTTATTTATGTCTCCGAAATCAGACGAATCATCCCGAATTATTCCGACCGTTACGTATAGACAAGATTAAGCTTTTTATATTATAGGGATAGTACACATAATGGAAACAGGTGTATGTAACGTGTATATAAAGTGTAGGTATGTCTAATATGTACATATAATTATCAATAAAATGTTTTTTTTTTACACTTATCTGTCAAAATCTGCCATTTTTAAGCAATGGATAAGATTTATCTGTACCTACACGATGGGAATAACTTATCTTGTGGATAATCTAGTTACTCTATAGATAAATAATTAGAAATATACAAAAAATCGTTTATTCCCTTGATAACTACTTATCCCATTGATTGTTAATTTTATTAATGGTTGGAAATATCGGGCCTTATGTACTTAGTGATAATCATGGAAAGAAACACAAATTCAAATGTGCACTTTTTTTTTCAAAGCCTAGTCGCCTCTTTTCGTTAATCTTTTTTGACTTTTCAATGATAATTCAGTGAACCCTGTAATTATATCCACGAAGCGAAGTTTAACCGCCAAAAGGGAAAAGTATCTTCCCGCGCAGCGTGTTGGATTTAAACCTTTTTAGTATAATCTGCGATTCTCCTGAAAATGCTGCTAGTAGGCACCTTCTTTTTACACTGTTTCCGAAAAAAGTATAAATATAAGTTATAAAAATAGTATCTTGACAGAATAACAACGATTTTTTTTAAAGAGAATGAAGAAAATACAGATATCTTTAAAGTATTTTATAATTCTTTAATCTTGTTTTGAAATTTATAATTTTTATAGAAAGTTACTAAAATTCTGGGCCCCTTACAGCTACGGGCCCTCCTGCGAATCAAGGTCTGCGAAATTGTAGTTACACCACTGGTCTCAATACAATACTCATCTTACAACTAAATACCAGAACAGGGGCAACACCATATGTAAAAAAATAACAAAACGGAACTATACATGCCTTCCAAACACAATGTATGGTTATCCTTTAGGCAGCAGTCTGACTGATCGAGCGCCGTCGTGTAACGAAGCGCCGAGTCGAGTAGTGTCATTTAAAAATTTAAAAGCTGGTCTGACTGATCAAGTACTGTCGAGTATTATCGATCATTCAGTGTCAAGTAAATTTGTTTCTCACTTGTCAAATAGTGCATATTCCAACCTAAAATAATACTATCAAACAGTTAATACTAATTAGCGAGTCCATTTTACTCTATATTGTTATTTTTTTTTTTTTTTTTTTTTGACGTTCCAACTGTCAAGTAATATATGGTTATGAACTGTATATGCTTAAATGCGCATGTGCTATTGCATCGAGCGTCGTGTGAAATTCAAACCGGTTTGAAATACAAACAACTTGATGCTACTTGACAGCAAACGATGGTTCAGTGCGACTCATGCCTTTAGTTAACGTGTGTTTGAAATTTGCTCAACAGCAAACGATCGACAGCACTCGATCAGTCAGGCCGCGGCCTTAAACTTCAAAGCTAAAATTCGAGTTCTGCGCCGCCAGACGCGCAGATATTCGATACATCAATCTTTGTCACTCGTGTTGCCAATTTTCCCTATTCGCGACTATAATTACCGAAACGGCGCCAATGGCTACTTATTAAACTTTTTGCAGTAATTTGGAATTTTCGACACATAAAAAATTATCTGGATCACAAAACCGTAAAAGAAAATTGGAAAGAGAAAATGAATTTTTTAAAAGTGCAACATATCTATCCAACTATCTGCAATCAAATGTATCTAATTCAAATTTGCTTAACAATGGTTTTTGAGAAGGTACATCACAAAATGCAGATGTTAAAAATTTGAGTGCTATTAACTCAAACGAAACTAAAGAATTATTATTTCAATTATCAGATGTTAGAGAAATGACAATTTTCGAAAAATTGAAAAATTCTGAGGAAAATGTAGACTATATTTCTGAAAGTATTTTTCAATATAATGATCCAGCTACGTGGCCTTTTCCTTTGCCCTCTGCTTTTCGCGATCACATTTTATCTTTCAAGAAAATTTTTTTTTGAATAAATGATTTATTATTACCTACCTATTAGATTTTTGAGGTGTATCGCCTGCTTAGAAATAAATCAATATTAGTGAAATAATTATTTTTTGTAATTATTAAGTTTTGATTTTTTGTTTTTTAATACTTTTGTGAATAAAAATTGATTTGTTAATTATTTTATTTTGTATTATTTTTTTATGTCAACCAATTTTAGAATATTGAAAAATTTTAGGGCGCCAAAACAAGGAGTTCGCCCGGGGTGCAAGATTGCCTCGGTCCGGCACTGGGCGCCATTATCGCCTTGTGAACTTTTGACACGAAAAAGGATAGTCATCTGTCAACGTATTTATACAGTATTGGTTTATAAACAATTTTTGGTCTAATTTACGTTTTCTTGCTGTATACCGAGAATTATAACCGAGTATTAAAAAGTGTATAAATATATGTGAATCCATTTTATGATAAAATTTGCTGTTTGTAAATGAATATTTTCAGAGGTTATAATGTTTATGAGGCTTATACTCACAGAAAATAAAATGTTATACTTTGAACTTAAAATATTTATATGAATACTTAATATCTCCACATTTCTCAAGAAATTTTATAGAAGGAGAACTTGTAATTTATTCTACACAAGAAAACTGTAAAATATTTGCAAACTAACACAGTTATGGAAAACCCACATGAAATGACAAAGGGTTTTAATTATATTCACAATAATTTACACAACATTAAACGCATTTTCTTGCATATGTGAGACAGGAAAAATTCAACATTAAAAGCTTGTTTAAAATCATCATCAACAGTAGAAATTCGCTTCATAGAAACAAAATTTTAGAATCACTGATAATCTTTCTTCTTCACTTGTAGCAAAACATAAGTATAAATGGTGCATTTATTCACTTTTAACGCATTTCTCTCATTGTTATTAAAATTAAATTACAGAACTAATAAAGACACTTTGTCATACACTACAATTTTTCTAATAAAATTCATCTAATATTCGAATATGTTCTTCCTGTGATTGACAACCCTACACACAACAAGGAGTATTTAACCTTTTTTTCTTAAATTTATCACTATATTCAACAAAAAAAAAAAAAACATGGTGAATTATACGTAAACAATGGCAGTATACTTTTTCGAAGTGTTCGCTTTTTTGCCGCTAGAGGGATACGCGTTAAGTTGAGTCACCAATATATTAATACTCCCTGGTAACAGCATCTTGTTATTTAATAGCAATACGTCATATTATTATATCTTCCTATGTAATAGTTAAATTGTATTTTTTGTTATGTTAGGTTTTACATTTTTTCCCGGCGTTACTAACTGTGTGTGGTAACATAGTATTAAACTCTGTTTTACAATAATAATAAAATACTTTTACTGAATACATAGAAATATGTTGATGAATTATGTCCGTAGATAATATAATAGTTAAGTTTATGGGAGTCGGACAGGTGTAGAAATAAATAAAAAAGTTTATTTAACTAAGCTTACGTTTCGATTTTAATCAAATCTTCCTCAGAGCTAAAAAGATTTAGAATCAGTTAGAAATTACATAATTAATATTGTTTATATGAATACATTATCAAACTACAGCTGAATGGTTTAGGTACTAAGTGTACATGAATAATTATTAGTTATGGATAGATTACAGATGATAATACAGTTAAATATAAAAAAGTCAAATAATAAAAAATATATGAGTTACTCAAAATTTGATTTAAAATAAATAAATAAATAATTAAAATAAATAAGTACATAAATAACATTTGTTATACCTAGTTAGTCACATAATTTAAAATTATAACGTTAAATAATAAAATATGAGTTACGTAAAATTAATTTAAAATATATAAATAAATAAAAATAAATAAATCATAAATAAATTTTACTATACCTAGTTAAAGTCACATAATTTTAAAATAAGACGTTAAATAATAAAATATATCGGTATATGTGTCCATGGTTTATAAGGTCGTTGAACTTGGTGATAAGAATGATACTGAAAAATCAAGTCTGAATTCGAAGTAATCATCAGGTAAAAAATTGCAACTAGTGAAATCTATACGGCAAATTATATAGTTAAAAGTTATTAAAGATATTACAATAGATGGCGTTCATCGTATTGCAATCGGTTTTAAAGTTTATCGTTTTATTATCTCGTTGGATGTTTATGCTTTCGCTATTAATCTTTTATTTAAATTTTTAACTCTATCTAGGATTTTGGTTTCTTCAAAATTAAATTTATGATTGGTTTCAAAGAAATGCGTGCTAAGAGCAGTATTTTCTTTTTTGTTTCTATATTTTTCTTGGCAACTATTGGTCACAAATGTTGGTAAATTCTTTTATGTAGATATTGTTTGGTTTGTCCAATATATCCCAAATCACATCCTGCGCAAGGGATGTGGTAGACAACTGAAGATGTATTAAATTTAGGTGTCGGGTCTTTTAATTGGGAATATAATTCTTTAACTGTTTTAAGATTGTAGAATGCTAATTGTATGTTAAGGGGTTTAAATAGTTTAGCAATGTTAAATGAGCAATGAAACAGGAGAGATGCTAATTTCTTGTGTGATGAGTGGTAAATTTTGATGTTTTTTCTTGTTGTTGTACCGAAAAATTGTTCTATGGTGTCGAAAAATCCCATGATGAATATATATGTTGATGAATTATGTCCGTAGATAATATAATAGTTAAGTTTATGGGAGTCGGACAGGTGTAGAAATAAATAAAAAAGTTTATTTAACTAAGTTGGAAATAAATAAATCTCAAGCCACTTACCTTAAATCCCATAATGCTTTACCACCCAAAATATATGGGAAAATTAAACTACATAAAATGAACAAACCCTTAAGACCTATCGTTTCCTGTACTCTGTCACCGTCATACAAATTAGGTTCCTTCATAAATAACACTCTAGAAAAATTAACTACCACTTTTCATCATAACATCAAAAACTCCTATGAATTTGTTAACTTTATCAAAAACATCAAGCTTCCCAAAGACTACGTACTCATATCTCTAGATATCATATCGCTGTTCACCAACATACCCCATCAACTAGTTATCTCCATTATATATAAAGAATGGGATATAATATCAGCCTACACAGATTTATCCTATGAATCATTTATCACCATTATTAATTTCTTGTTTGACAGTAGTTATTTTGTTTATAAAGACCAATACTATAAACAATTGTTCGGTACAGCTATGGGAGCCCCTTCATCCCCAGTATTAGCTAACTTAGTAGTTAATCAACTAATTAATACCGTAGTTAAAAAATTGCCCTTCAACGTACCCTTCATTAAATATTATGTAGATGACACCATATTAGCCATACCCTCCAACCAAATAGACACTACCCTAGAGACTTTCAATTCGTTCCATTACAATCTTCAATTCACCATAGAAATAGAAAATAATAACACTATCCCTTTCCTAGATATCTTATTAATACGTAACTCAGATGGTACTTTGTCTACCAATTGGTATATTAAACCTACCAGCTCAGGCCGTACAATAAATTTCCTATCCGAACATCCTTATAAACAAAAAATCGCGATTATAAAATCCTATAAACATAGAGTTCTAAACTTAAGTGATCCTAAATTTCATAGAGAAAATTTTAAAATAGCTACTGTCCAACTAATGAAGAATAATTTCCCTAGAACTCTCATTAATACCATTTTTTATAATAATTCTGATAATAATACTAATAACAATATAACATCTAATATTAATTCTAAAAACATATATTTTAAATTTCCCTGCATAGATAAAATCTCATTTAACATTGCTAAACTATTTAAACCCCTTAACATACAATTAGCATTCTACAATCTTAAAACAGTTAAACAATATTCCCAATTAAAAGACCCGACAACTAAATTTAATACACCTTCAGTTGTCTACCACATCCCTTGCGCAGGATGTGATTTAGGATATATTGGACAAACCAAACAATATCTACATAAAAATAGTTGCCAAGAAAAATATAGAAACAAAAAAGAAAATACTGCTCTTAGCACGCATTTCTTTGAAACCAATCATAAATTTAATTTTGAAGAAACCAAAATCCTAGATAGAGTTAAAAATTTAAATAAAAGATTAATAAGCGAAAGCATAAACATCCAACGAGATAATAAAACGATAAACTTTAAAACCGATTGCAATACGATGAACGCCATCTATTGTAATATCTTTAATAACTTTTAACTATATAATTTGCCATATAGATTTCACTAGTTGCAATTTTTTACCTGATGATTACTTCGAATTCAGACTTGATTTTTCAGTATCATTCTTATCACCAAGTTCAACGACCTTATAAACCATGGACACATATACCGATATATTTTATTATTTAACGTCTTATTTTAAAATTATGTGACTTTAACTAGGTATAGTAAAATTTATTTATGATTTATTTATTTTTATTTATTTTAAATTAATTTTACGTAACTCATATTTTATTATTTAACGTTATAATTTTAAATTATGTGACTAACTAGGTATAACAAATTTTATTTATGTACTTATTTATTTTAATTATTTATTTATTTATTTATTTTAAATCAAATTTTGAGTAACTCATATATTTTTTATTATTTGACTTTTTTATATTTAACTGTATTATCATCTGTAATCTATCTATAACTAATAATTATTCATGTACACTTAGTACCTAAACCATTCAGCTGTAGTTTGATAATGTATTCATATAAACAATATTAATTATGTAATTTCTAACTCTTTGATTCTAAATCTTTTTAGCTCTGAGGAAGATTTGATTAAAATCGAAACGTAAGCTTAGTTAAATAAACTTTTTTATTTATTTCTACACCTGTCCGACTCCCATAAACTTAACTATTATACATAGAAATATAATTAGGCATATGTATAACCACTATGTAATTTTATTTTAAAAAATTGTACTTTAATTGTTTGCCAATAAAATATTTTATATATTTATTTATATTTTTTGTCTTGCAGGAAATGTTATAAATGTGGCTTAAAGTTTATCAAGGAAGGCGGCTGCAATAAGATGACTTGTTCATGTGGTGCTATGATGTGCTATATATGCAATTCTCCAGTCAAAGATTACAAACATTTTAACGGACAGGGAGGAGATCAGTTTAATTTGTAAGTATTTTACTGTTTTATAATGACAATTATAAGCTTTGTACTAATAAACTAAGTACACTTCGTATTATATTCGTATTCACATACAGTACGTTCTCATTATCTGCGGAGGATTGGTTCCAAGTTCCTCCGCGGGTGGCGAAAACTGCGGATAATAGCAAACCCCTTCTAAATTACCGTATGCTTATGCACGATTGTATATATTCTTATACTAGACACATGTTATATTGCGTGTTTCATATTATTTGTGTAACTTGTGGTAATTTAAGCTGCATTCACATCTTAAAAAGTAATACACTGTACGCTGTGAGTTGTGGATAATTTTATTAGACTGTTTTAACGTTTAATAACAGCTTTCATAGCTATGAAAATTAAAGCGTAACGAATGTTGTGATATATATGTTTTTTTTTTCCAGATCAACTGCGAAGGCGTAAATGAATTTATGTGACTTTTTACGAATCCGCCATCGGCGAGATCGTGATTTCTTACTATATTTTAATAACAAAATTGTAGTCGCAACTACAATTCTTTTCCGCGTCGCGATTTCCGAAATTTGTTCAAAACTTGTGCGACAGAATTTTTTAGGTTATATAAAGTGAAATAGTTAACGTATGTTTTTCTATCTATCTCATTAATAGTGTATTTAGTTTAAAGTTTACAAACTCTGTCTACCCCCGGAGGGATAAAAATTTCTTAAATTCCGCCAATAGTGAGAGTAAACTCTGTAAAAAATCAAAAAAGAGACTTCATCGCGACGCTGTGTCGTCAGATGAAGGATGTGTTAGACCTGCTGCCAAGAAGGTAGATAGGTTGGTAGTGTATTGTGCGCCAGTACCACGATTTCTCGTCGTGAAGGTACAAGAAGAGGGTAAGTCTTTTAAGGAGATGTCCCCCGTTTTTGTTGCCCGAACGTTGAGAAATACGTGCCCAACTGGCATTAAGTCAGTGCGTAAATTGTCAGACGGTACACTGTTAGTTGAAGCAGATGTTGAGTCTTCGTCGACGCTGCAGAAATGTGAGGTATTTGGTGAATACCGTATTTCTGTTCAGCCACACAAGGCTTTAAACACAACCAGAGGCGTCATAACGGATCGTGACCTTGCGTACGTCACGGAGGAAGAGTTTATGCAGGAAATGGCATCGCAAGGTGTCATTGAATGCAGAAAGCTCAAACCCCGAAATGGCAAGCCTTCGATTTCAATGGTGGTGTCCTTCACTGGCACTAGGTGTCCAGCATCGGTAAAGGTGGGGTATAACGTGTGCAGCGTGCGCCCCCACTATCCTAACCCGATGCGATGCTACAAGTGTCAGCGTTATGGGCACACCTCAAGTCGTTGTGGTAAGTAGACCATCTGTGCCAACTGCGGACAGGATCAACATGAAGTTGATACCTGTCCAAACGCGGCACACTGCGTGAACTGCAAAGGGGCGCATGCCTCTACTTCACGCCACTGCCCAACGTACTTGGAGGAGAAGGCCATTCAGACCATCAAGACGCAGGACAGGATACCCTTTTATGACGCCAAAAGGAAATAAAAGGAAAGTGCACCAGTTACCTTCGCGAAAACCTTCGCGCAAGTGACAGTGAAAACGACAGCAAGCGTCCAGACCCAGACGGAGACAGTGCCCCGTCCGACATTTACAGCATTGAAGACAGTAACGCCCAATATATCGGGTACTGAAAAGGTGTTGGAATCGGTCCCAGAGACCAAAATTCAAACCCCACAACATGGGGGATCGGGTCTGAATAAATCCCCCCAATCAAAAGGAGAACGCACACCGTCTCAGTTCTCCCCACCACCTAAGGAGAAGTCTCCACAAACTTCTCCAAAGACGAGAAGCGACCAGAGTGTGGTCGCTTCTACCAAACCCTCATCAGCCACTCCAGTATCGGAGACTGATAAGGGAACTGTTGGCTCTCAATGGATACCAGTGAGAGCCAAACCAACAAAAAGAGAGTCCAGTGTGTCCACCAAAGCACCTGGACAAACAGGTGAAATCGTGGCCGAGAAAATGGCTGTTGACCCGCAACCTAAGGGTAAACCAAAAATCATTAGGTTGCGCGGAAATTCTCCTAAACAAAAATGACTGGTCCACTAATTCAATTCAGTGGAACTGTAACGGTGTATATCAACGCTACGAAGAACTGTGACTTATACTCTCCAATTTTGCGCCTTCGTGTGTTTGTCTGCAGGAAACAAATTTCTCAGAAACCGACACATTCTCTCCTAGAGGATACTCCGTGTTTCGCACGGATTTCCTTACGGGGGCAAGAGCATGTGACGGCGTGGCAATTCTCGTTAGAGACACATTGTACCACGACCCTGTAGACATTGACACTGAGTTGCAGGTCGTAGCAGTTCGTGTTGCACTTCCCCTCCAGGTGACGATTTGTTCTATCTACCTTCCTCCTGGTGTTCGAACTGACATCCGAGATGTCGTGAATATCATCGATCAACTCCCACCACCCTTCATACTGCTAGGCGATTTTAACGCCTACAATGTGTGTTGGGGATCGGTGCGGAACGATCGATGGGGACGTCACCTGGAGAATATGTTGAACGACTTGAATCTGAGTTTTTTGAACGACGGCAGACCCACGCACTTTTGTGCAGCAACGGGTACATTCAGTGCTATAGATCTTAGCGTCGTTTCAGGAGCCATAGCTCCGTTGTTCAAATGGGATGTGCATCACGACCTTTGCGGTAGTGATCACTTTCCAATCCTCTTAAAACCTCTGTTCAATAGCGTTACCGAATCCCGCTGGCCACAGTGGGTTCTTCGGAAAGTGGATTGGACCAAGTTTGCGGAATCATTCTCTCATGAGGATATTCCGAGCTTGACCGTAGACGAGGAGGTGAATCATTTCACGGATTCCATCACGAGCGCGGCTAATAACAGCATACCGCTGTCATCCACACGGCCCCGACGAGTTCCCGTTCCCTGGTGGAACGAGGTATGCGACTTGGCGCTTGGAGGAGAAGGCCATTCAGACCATCAAGACGCAGGACAGGATACCCTTTTATGACGCCAAAAGGAAATAAAAGGAAAGTGCACCAGTTACCTTCGCGAAAACCTTCGCGCAAGTGACAGTGAAAACGACAGCAAGCGTCCAGACCCAGACGGAGACAGTGCCCCGTCCGACATTTACAGCATTGAAGACAGTAACGCCCAATATATCGGGTACTGAAAAGGTGTTGGAATCGGTCCCAGAGACCAAAATTCAAACCCCACAACATGGGGGATCGGGTCTGAATAAATCCCCCCAATCAAAAGGAGAACGCACACCGTCTCAGTTCTCCCCACCACCTAAGGAGAAGTCTCCACAAACTTCTCCAAAGACGAGAAGCGACCAGAGTGTGGTCGCTTCTACCAAACCCTCATCAGCCACTCCAGTATCGGAGACTGATAAGGGAACTGTTGGCTCTCAATGGATACCAGTGAGAGCCAAACCAACAAAAAGAGAGTCCAGTGTGTCCACCAAAGCACCTGGACAAACAGGTGAAATCGTGGCCGAGAAAATGGCTGTTGACCCGCAACCTAAGGGTAAACCAAAAATCATTAGGTTGCGCGGAAATTCTCCTAAACAAAAATGACTGGTCCACTAATTCAATTCAGTGGAACTGTAACGGTGTATATCAACGCTACGAAGAACTGTGACTTATACTCTCCAATTTTGCGCCTTCGTGTGTTTGTCTGCAGGAAACAAATTTCTCAGAAACCGACACATTCTCTCCTAGAGGATACTCCGTGTTTCGCACGGATTTCCTTACGGGGGCAAGAGCATGTGACGGCGTGGCAATTCTCGTTAGAGACACATTGTACCACGACCCTGTAGACATTGACACTGAGTTGCAGGTCGTAGCAGTTCGTGTTGCACTTCCCCTCCAGGTGACGATTTGTTCTATCTACCTTCCTCCTGGTGTTCGAACTGACATCCGAGATGTCGTGAATATCATCGATCAACTCCCACCACCCTTCATACTGCTAGGCGATTTTAACGCCTACAATGTGTGTTGGGGATCGGTGCGGAACGATCGACGGGGACGTCACCTGGAGAATATGTTGAACGACTTGAATCTGAGTTTTTTGAACGACGGCAGACCCACGCACTTTTGTGCAGCAACGGGTACATTCAGTGCTATAGATCTTAGCGTCGTTTCAGGAGCCATAGCTCCGTTGTTCAAATGGGATGTGCATCACGACCTTTGCGGTAGTGATCACTTTCCAATCCTCTTAAAACCTCTGTTCAATAGCGTTACCGAATCCCGCTGGCCACAGTGGGTTCTTCGGAAAGTGGATTGGACCAAGTTTGCGGAATCATTCTCTCATGAGGATATTCCGAGCTTGACCGTAGACGAGGAGGTGAATCATTTCACGGATTCCATCACGAGCGCGGCTAATAACAGCATACCGCTGTCATCCACACGGCCCCGACGAGTTCCCGTTCCCTGGTGGAACGAGGTATGCGACTTGGCGCTACGTGAAAGGAGACACCTCTTCAATAGATTCCGTCGTTGTCCAACAGAGGAAAACATGATAGCTTTCCAGCGACCGAAAGCTCGTGCTAAGAGGATTGTGAAAGAAAGTAAGCGCGAATCATGGCGCAAATACGTGTCTACCGTTACAGTTGCCACTCCAGTGGCCAAAGTTTGGGAGAAGGTCCGGAAAATATCCGGTCTAAATACAACTACAGCCATTGCTGGTCTATCGGTAAATGGTAACGTAGTTACCGCAGCGGTCGAAATTGCCAACACTTCGGCATCAAATTTTGCGTTCAATTCTAGCTCTGAACATTATCCACCCGAGTTTCTAACTCGTAAAGCAGGTTTAGAATCTATACCTCTTAATTTCTTCTCCAGAAATGTCGAGGTATACAACCTGCTTTTCTCTCGTGAAAAGCTAGATAGCGCGATGTCAAAGTGCAAGGATAGCTCCCCTGGTCCAGATGCGATACATTACCGTATGATTCGAAATCTTCCGGAATCGTCTAAGTCTAGGCTTTTGAATGTCTATAATAGAATATGGACTAAGGGTAAGTGCCCGACCAAGTGGAAGGAATCGCATATAATTCCTATCCCCAAAGTCGGGAAAGATAAACACTTGCCCTCTAGCTATAGACCTATATCGCTGACCAGTTGTGTCTGCAAACTCTTGGAGCGTATGATCAGCAAGCGTCTGATTTGGTTTTTAGAATCAAACGACTTGCTGGCCCACACACAGTGCGGTTTTCGCCGTCACCGCTCAACAGCAGATCATCTGGTCAGACTAGAGACAGCTATCAAGAATGCTTTCGTTGAAAACAAACACCTGGTAGCTGTGTTTCTCGATATAGAGAAAGCCTATGACACTGCATGGATATATGGTATTCTCCGTACTCTGCATTCCTGGGGTCTCCGGGGACGCTTGATGTTCTTTATAAAAGACTTCATGTCGAACCGGCACTTCAGGGTGCGGATCGGAAATACCCTGTCACAAATGTTCGCACTGGACAATGGGGTCCCACAGGGCTCCATACTGAGTGTTACGTTATTTTTGATTGCCATTAACGGTGCAGCTTAATGTATTCGATTACCTGTACAGAGTTCGATATTTGTCGACGACATTGGTATCTTTGTCGTCGGACAAAAGACTAGTACAATCGAACGTCAGCTTCAGCAGACCATCAATCGTCTCGATACATGGGCAACCGAAAATGGCTTCAAATTCTCAACCAGCAAAACTGTGTGTGTCCATTTTTGTAGGAAAAGGGGTGTCCATCCCAATCCTACACTCACCCTAAATGGAGCACAGTTACCATTTACTGATACTGCCAGATTTCGAGCACATTTGGCGAGCACATTTTTTGTCCGTCAAGAAAAAATGTCAAAAGTCGCTCAATTTGTTGCGGGTCCTCAGTCACAAGACATGGGGTGCAGACCGCACTATCATGTTGCGTTTATATCGTTCTCTAGTGCGCTCTAAGTTGGACTATGGATGTCTAGCTTATGGGTCAGCTAAACACCAAGAGATACGAATTCTTGACGCTGTACATCACACTGGGGTTAGATTGGCTACAGGTGCATTTCGCACCAGCCCAATACCAAGCCTGCTGTGTGAAGCAGGTGAACCGTCACTGTACAATCGTCGTAAAATTCTATCCCTGCGGTATATGGCTGCACTCAGTGACAAGCCAGATCATCCGCGTATGACCCTATTCTACAAAATAGGCATACAGAGATTTATGACAGAAAACCAAGAGCCAATAGGCCTTTTGGTTTGAGGACTTTCGACATTTTGGGCGATATTAATTTTAATATGCCTGAAATGGCAAGTTTCGTTTTGTGTGCTGTTCCACCGTGGACGCTGCCGCTTCCGCTTGTGAATCTCACATTAACTAGGTTTGATAAAGATACTACGTTGCCTGTCGAATACCAACATGAGTTACAAAGAACACTGGTCCCTAGGTTCGAGGATACTGTCATATTTACTGACGGATCAAAATCTGAAACCAGGGTTAGGTGTGCGTTCGTTGTTTTGAATCCACGCCAACAGTTATGCCTCATTTTCATGGTAGTGTCAAAGGCGTGACAGGGGTGAGAGGCGTGGTGTTATATTTACAAGTTCGAATTTCATGGTGGGGTTGGAGGCGTGATAAGGGCGCGTTTTCGGTTTTGACATTTGTATATAACCCAAATTTAACCTAAAAGTTTATACAAGTGTTTGGAGTAAACGGTTATTCAATTTTATTAAATATGTCGTCAAATCGAAGGAGACGTCTAGCTCTTTTCTATGCATATTTAGACTTAATGCGATATGAAGAAAAACAATGGTGGGTATGCCCCATATATAAAAACAGACGGCAACAGGGTGATTATTTTAACTTGTTGCAAGAAATGAGACACAAAGTACACAGACAGTTACTTCAATTACAAGAAAATAATTTAATACACAATCTTTTTTAATGGAATAAATTTGACATCACAGTTTAGAATGAAGATTCTATTGGCCCCTACTTGGGGGTATATTATTAGTATACCCACTGCATGACATTTCTGCAGACCAGATATTTGAAACTGAATCCATAATAATAAACTTTATGACTGCCGACAACATTGTAAAAGTCGCTATTTCGCTACATCAATTTACGTTTTTTAAAATTTTTTTTTTTAGGAAATTAATATGAGTTTCTCGCTAAAGATCTCACCATTCCGAAAAAATATATCTGTTTCTATGGTTTCGACGGTGCGGCCGGCGCTAGAGTTGAAATTTCTGAACTTGCGACACCGCGCTTGTAACACCGCGCCTACGATACCATGGTATGGTTTTTTTCAAAATAAAGCGATCCTATTGGTTGAATTTTTTGTTCCACACTTCCAACACCCGCATGAAAATGAGGCATTACAGTACCGTCTGCACTCTATAACGAGTGTGTATACTGCTGAGCTGTATGCTATTTTCAAGGCCCTGTGTTTTGTTTCGTCAGAGCAAAGTAGGTCAAGTGTTATCTTGACGGACTCGCTGAGCGCTCTGAACAGTATCCAAGATCCAGATACAATGCATCCTCTTGTACTTAAGATCCGGTTGCTACTCCACAATCTGAATTCTCAGAATGTGAGGGTAGAGCTGTTTTGGATACCGGGACATGTTGGTATTAAAGGCAACGAAGCGGCAGATGAAGCTGCAAAAGCAGTCTCTCACAGACCTATTATTGATGTGAGTTTCATTTTTCCAGATGACGCAAAGAGTCATCTGGTTTTAGACATGTGGCAACATGAGTGGAGCCGCACACAGAACGTTAAGTTACGACAGATTAAGGGAGACGTCAAACCATGGGGTTCTTCCTGCAGGATTAACCGCAGGGAGGAAACCTCCATCACACGCCTCCGTATAGGTCACTGTTGGTGGACCCATGGACACCTCCTTCGAGGAGAAGAGTCCCCTATCTGTGAGACGTGTAACACAGATTTGTCTGTGTTACACTTTTTAATTGAGTGTATACAGTTCGAGGATGTCAGGGAGAGGTTAGGCCTGTGCTATGACCTGTCAGTTGCTTTAGGTGACGACAGGGTGCCCATGGACAGGCTGATACTCTTCCTGAGAGAATCGAACTTATTGTTTTATGTGTGAAGTCTTGCACCTTATTTTAATGTGTTTCTAGTTATTGACTGTGATATTCGATGGTAATTGGCCCCTTTACAGCCTCTTACCATCACCCTGAGTCTGTTCAAATTTTTGAACAGACTTTTTATATTATTTATTTGTGTTTGTCAGTGCAAGATTTCTTTTATTGAGTATGCGTATTTTTAATGATTTTATTTATTTATTTATTGTCTAATATATTGTTTTTAATATATAGTCAAGTCATTTAAATGGGCTGCGTTAGGCGCAAATAGCCTTTGTTGCTGTGCGCCAAAAATTTTAACTAACTAACTAACTAAACTCTGTCTACCGTTTATAACATACAGTGCATTAATTTATAGCACTGAATGTGGCTTTAAGATGCAACGGCAAAACTAGCGCGAATTTTTCTCTCATTTCAGTTCTTCACGAATAGAAGATTCAAAATAAATTCAGATATACAAACTACAACTTTACGCCACTTATGTAACCTCACTTTTTGTCAGGATTTTTGACGTTGGAGTTATTTTTAATTATTCAGAGATTTTTCCCATTTTCTGTCTTATTTTTAACTTACTTTAACAATCAAATAGCTTTCTGTTATTCACATATGGGATTATGACAAAAATATATTTTTTTAAATATTAATAAAACTAGTGGCCTCTGGGCAAAAATATTTGCGACCCGCATCGCCTGAAGGAAACAAAAAGTTATTGACAGAGGAGTCCGTGTATTCTCGGTGAAACATATTTAAAATAAGATTAATAAATAAAACGTCACTGCCGAAATACGTATAGAGTATATTAAACTGATATTTGTGAAACTTACCGAGTGTTTTATTTATTAATCTTAAATAAAAAATTATTGGTTTTCATAGTAAAATAGAAATATATATTGGAATTAATTATTCGGTACATAGAATTTTTCATTCACAATCTTTTTTAATGAATTTTAGTGTGTACCAGTGGCGCCAATTGGGGGGGGGGCGGTAGACCAAAAAAAGGGAAGGTATAAAAAAGCTCCTCGCTTCTGAAATACAAGTGATGAGCAAAAAAAAGGTCCTCACTTGTAAAATACAAGTGATGAACAAAAAAAAGGTCTTCACTTCTAAAATACAAGTGATGAACTTTAAAAAAAAAAGGTTCTCATCTCTACTTTTATTATTTACTTTTATTATTTTATTACTCTAGTTTTATCCATATTTGTATATTAAGACCATGATGATAAAAACTTTAAAAATTTGATATTTCCAACCTTCCTGGGGGGGGGGGGGGCGGTCCGCCGGGCCACCCTCCTGGGTGCGCCACTGGTGTGTACTATGTAATAATATTTTTGTATGTAAAAGTAAAATTCTAAACTCCCCCTTGATTGAGACACAGATAAGCTTACAGTAGGTGGCCAAATTATTAGGGACAGTACACTTTTTTTGTAATTTTCAAGTTTAAATGCATTTTGTGAGAAAATAAATTGTTTTTAAATCATTTTTCTTCTATATTCTTGTTGCTGGTATCATTATTATTTTAAAAAGCGGGAGATTGCCAAAGAAATCATCACCAACAAGCGGCAATTTATAGAAACCCTTATCAGAGAGTGGCATCACAACCCCAATCTCCGACACAACGCAAAAGTCTGCATAGAAAACATGCCCAAACGCCTGGTAACCGCAATCGCAGCAAAGGGTGGCATTACAAAATATTATGATTTTACTTAATTTGTTAAATTAACACTTTTTATACAAAAATAAATGGTTATGAATAAGCAATTATGTCGTTTTATATTCTAAATAAAGCACTCTAATGAATAAAAATAAATACGAGACCCAAAGCCACTTATTTCCTTATTAAATTCATTTGAAAATTACAGAAAATTTGTACTGTCCCTAATAATTTGGCCACCTACTGTATGTTACTCAGGAACCTCTAGGAAGGCATATATCTCCGTATAATTCAAATTTATCAAATAGAATTGAATGATTAACCGAGTCAAAAGCTTTAGCTAAATCTAAAGTCACAGCAATACTTGAAATATTTGAATCGTAGTATCCAGGTTTTTGTACACTTTTGACACAAAATCAATCCTATAGCATTTTTTGACATGCAGGATGTCAAAATAATCGGACGATAGTTACATACTTTATTAAAATTTCCACTTTTATGAATGGGGCTCACTACGGCTGATTTTTATATCATTGGAAAGTAGGCATACTCAATAGACCTATTAAATAAGTACGCTAAAGGTTTTGCGACATAGATCGATACTGCCTTCATTACTCTGGAATGTATACTGTCACTGGACGAAGGAATTTATAACTAATAGCACATCGTTTTCATCAATAGGTGACCAAAACAAAGAATCTCTGTTAGGGGTAACATCATGTTTGAAATTATTATTTTTATTGGAAATCTTTTTTGAGAGTTGCTCAGCCATATTAATGAAATAATTGTTAAATTCATTAGCTATATTTTGATCATCATTCATCTTTTCACCCGCTTCATTAATTAGTCTCTTCCCACATTACCAGTCTCTTTTGATAACTGCCATAGTTCCTTTACAACTTATTGACTTATATTTAAGTGAAAATAAAAATATTGACATGCTTCAGTGAACATTGGCCAAGTAACTTTGTTCTCTGTTATGCCTTTTGCAGGGAAAAAATTGTACATGGTGGGGTCAGTATTTTCGCGAGGGAAAATATAAATTTAAAAATAATTGATTTTATTACAGCCCGCTCAGTTGAAATACATTGTGAACTAACTACAATTGAAATCACTGAAAACAAGTTGATAGTAATTTCATTATATACTCGTAGATCGCCTTCCGGCAATGTTAATATGTTTTTTGATATATTCGTAGATGTTTTAAATTATATCTTTAGAGTATATAAAAATTATTATTTAGTGATTCGTGGTGATTTTAATATAAATTTTCTGGAAAAGAATATTATTTATTACAATTTCACAGACATAATAACTTCTTTTGGTTTATATATAAGTCATCATGAAATCACTAGAGTTTCTTATGTAGATAATGGCAGTTGCATTGATAATATTGTTACCAACTTACCTGAACAATTATATAATGTTACAGTTTTTGATACACATTTGTCTGATCACAGGGCTACTCTTTTTGACTGCATGATAAAAAGTATAAATAGGAAACAGCAATCTGAACCTATTATGCACCAATTACTGTAAGAGGTATGGAAAATTTCTTAGACAACCTTAACAATGTAGATTTCAATAATATTTTAAATCACAAAAATGTAAACGAAATGTTTGATAAATTTTTCTCAAATTACAACAATTGTATTAGTAGATCTTTAAAACATGCCGCAAGTCAAATAAAAAATTAAATATAAATTGGTTCAAGAATGAATTACGGACAATAAGAGACAGAATATGTTTCTTACTAGACTTGAGTCATTTCAATAACACCATCACCTTCAAAAATTTAATTAAAAAAGAAAAGAAAAATTATAAAAATGAGATTATTGCAGCTAAAAAACGTGCCAATAGTAGATACATAAACAATAGTACTAATAAAGCAAAGTCTATGTGGGACATAATTAAATTGGAAGCAAATTCATGTAAGAAAGAAGACTTATTAAAAAATATTAATAGTAATGAGTTTAACACTTATTTTACAGAAATAGCAGAAAAACTTATTGATAAATACCTAATAGTAAAATCTCAAGTGTAGAAATACTTTATAACCACACAAACAGCTGCAGTAAGAGCCTATTTCTATTCTCAACAGATAATCTAGAAGTTAAACGAGCAATATTCCAACTATCCAACAGTACTGCTAGAGACTCTTATGGTATTAACAGCAAACTTGTTAAACTATCTACCGAAATAATCACGCCAGTTATTTATTATAGAACAAAGTTCTATAATAAATAAAAGTTTTGAAACAGGAGTTTTTCCCAAAAAACTTAAACTTACTAGAGTTGTGCTAATCTACAAACAAAATGACATTGATTGCGTCTCGAATTATAGGTCCATTGCAACTGTCCCAATATTTTCAAAAGTCTTTGAAATCATATTGAAGGATAGAATAATAAGTTTTTTTTGACTCATTTTCATTTAAACAATACTTACGAAAGTAACGCTATGCGATCTGTCAAAAGCTTTTGACTGTGTATCGCACAAAATTTTGTTTCAGAGATTACATCATTATGGCATACGCGGTACTGCAAACCAGCTTATCCAGTCGTATTTATCCGATAGATATCAATATGTCACCTATAATAACATCAACTCACATCTGCATAAACAGAATCATGGCATTGGACAGGGAACGGTCATTATATAATTGATCTTCCTTCATATGTATGTGATAAAGATACAAACATGGTGTTATATGCAGATGACACAAACGTGTTAAACAATCATTCAAGAGTTGGTGAACTTGATATCTTATCTGAATTAGCGATGTCAAAGACAAAAGACGGTTTTGCAGTAATTTATTGACATTAAATGCAAGCAAGAATCAACAATTAATACTCTCTCTCAATAGAAATGAAATTGTAAATAATGCCTTCAGCAAGCCTGTAAAATTTCTTGGTCTTAAAATAGACAATCAGTTGAATTGGCATACACATGTAAAAGATGTAGCTACAATTTTGTGTAAGGCCACTTATGTACTAAGAAAATTACAAAGCTGTGTCACTACTGAACCAATTCGGACAGCATATTTCGCATCTTTTCACTCTAGGCTCGCTTACGGCATTTTGCTATGGGGAACATGCAAATCTGTTAGAGTTTTTTTTTTTTTTTATACAAAAACAAGCCATTAGAATAATCAGTAATGCTCGCTACCGAGCGCACTGCAAGCCATTATTTATAAAACTAAAAATGTTGTCTTTTTATAGTTTATTTATATACACATGTTTGCTTTATGCCAAGGAAAATTTAAACATTGTCTTTAAAAAATCAATACATAGTCATAACGTAAGAAGTAAAGAAAATTTTGTTATTCCGTATATTAGGCTTGAGAAATCTAAAACTGGTCCTTATTTGGCTGTAATATTTTACAACCATATACCTCAGTCTATTGAAAAAATATACAAATATAAAAATAGAAAAATATACTTGTAAAAAAATGCTTGTATTCTGTAGAAGATTTCTTTGATATAGATTTTACAAATCATGTCTGATTTTATAGATATAATGTTTCTAATTTTTTAAAATTAAGATGTTATAATTTGTATTATCTATTTGTACTGATGTTTTGACTTGTGTAAACAATCCTTTGTAATTGTATTTGCACAAATAAAACATTATGATGGAGTTTGTCAGGTCTTGACAAGCGTCCACTAATCTCAAACTATTATTATTATTATTATTATTATTATTACACTTTTACTGCTATCAAATATCCTTTTTGATTCTCTTGTCAAGGAATTAACAAAATTTCTCAAATTTTAGACGCTAGCAACACAACAAGTATTGCGTTTCTGAGGCATTAATATGGCAAATAACGATTGTTTGACACAGATATTTAAATACCGGGAACGATGTGATCACAGCGAAAGACTGAGCTCGTAGGTGACATTAGATCGGTGTTTGATTAAAAAAAATTTAAAAAACATGGGAGGTCATATCGCGAATAACGGGAGACTACTGCATTCTGTTAGTCCTATATCGTCTGCATTTTTATCTTAAGATTATTTTTTACATTACTAATTCTTACTGCCCATTCCTTAGCTTATCTTAGTTATTACATTTAAAATATGTTTAAAAAACTTACCATTTTTCTATTTTTTTCTAAATCGTCACATGAATCCAAAGGCGAGGATTCATAATACATGCATATAGAAAAATTGAATACACCTACATTTCTATATTATTTTTCATCTTATTTCATTGATTTTTTTATATAAAAAAATATCAACACAGTTTTGCTAGATTAATAGTTATCGTAAATAATACTAACCACTCTCCAAAAGAGAACAGAAACGTACAATTTGTGAGACACGTGCTATTAGTAAGGTACTTGCCAATAAAGCGTGACATAATCTTCCTATTTTATGTATCATATAGATTATAACCAAACGTTACAAGAACGTTGCACTCGGCTGTATAGGGTTAGAACATACAAATTTGGATTCCAGAATGTTAATATTATGAACACCACAAATAACATATTAACAAGTAACGAAAGAATAATTTAATATTTATTATATTTGGAAATTTCATCAGCCTAAGAATACCTTTATAAATAGTGTTGCCTTTAAAAATGGCATCAGATTAATTTGTACACTTAATACAGTCAACTATTTCTACGTCGGCGGCTTTCTTACCTCTTTCCGTACCGGAACCCTTCTGTTCCAAAATGGGTACATTTTGCACCCCAGAAATACTTGCCAATAAATGAATTATTCTTAATTGTATGTGAATGAGGATTAATATTATGTATGTTTTTGGACTTATTACAGATAATAACTAAGTTTTTTGGTAATTATTTGTCATAAGTATACGTCTATGTCATTGCGTGTAAGTTTTCCTAACTGCTGAGCTGCTATGGCGACGTATTTGGTCAACAGTATGGGTACGGGTCGTACAGTAAACTACCCCCACTTTTCTTCTGTTGCCCAAGCTGAAAAAAGATATTGTTGTATTGTTGCATTGATTCATACTAAGCACTGCTATAAATGTAATATACATTAATAGTTATATAATGTAATATCGTGGGGTATTTTTATATCTCTTTCGGTATGGCAGGGTTACTTGAATCTTTCTTTAAGTCATATTTTGTTTGGGTTTAACACCCACAGATTATAAGTTTCTCATAAAAAAACTATCAATCTGAAATTAAATTAATAACTATTCCAAATTTTGCAGCCAATGTTTATCTATCTAATAGGATATTTTAATTGTAAAAAAAAATGTGCGAAGAATTTTATTATATGTTTCATACAACAATTTTCTGTTTTTTTTTTTTTTTTTTTTTTTAATATATTTTTGGTTTCAAATAACTTTTATATTTAGATAGTTTTGTGTAGAAATATTTAAATAATACTTCATAATATTTTACTCGCAGCACCTAAGTATTTGTGAACTACGGCAGATTCAAAATGGTGGCAAAAATAGACCTCCAAATACAATAACTATAAGTAATTTTCACAATAGATTGAATAAAAATATATATAATTCAGCAATAAAAATTCAACAAAATTGCTAAAAACATATTTGTAGGATAAAGCTTTAGTTACAATTTGCCGTGTCATACGCAAATATGCATCGATTTGTATACAAGACTGGGGTCCATAATTTAATTTGTGTGCTTACAATTACATAACATATTTGCACAATTTAAAAACCTTATTAGATACAAATCCGCTGTAAATTATAATGTATAGATTGTTACTAATTTTATTTCAGGTTGTTAGTTTTGTGTAAGAAACTTGTGAGGATTCCCCTTATATCACAAAAAGTTCTGTGTCCACGATTTCTGTTCACGAATATTTTCTTTAACTTGAACTCCTTTTAAGTCGTAACTTTTTTATTCAACTGAATGTGAGTTAACTGTATTGCTGATATTTTACTATCAAATTTCAGGTGCCCATTGTATAGTGACACAATCCAGTTACACGAAGACGCTGTAAAACGTGGCGCAGAATTAGCAAAAGCTGAGCTAGGCGTAACAGTTGAAGAATTAAAAATAGATCCCACAACAGGACTTGAAAAACATTATAAAGATATAAAAAAACGCAATCCTCATAATGAAGAAGTAATGCAACACATCCAACTTATGAGACCGATACTTCAATTACACCGCGCCGATATCATAGACGCCTTTCAACGTAATCGAATGAATAATCTTTATTATCAACTTCAAAACCCACAACGTCGTTAAATCAAATGTGGTGTTCTTGTGCAATACTGTGATTTTTTACATACCAGATGCCGTGAATTTTCCACAAATATGTACACTGGAATGTTTTTTTTTTTTAATGTTTTTAATTTTTAGTTTTAAAATATAGTTAAAGTGTTGTTTATATTTATATGTAATATTTGGGATTAATGTGAAAACTTCTAAAAATTCTATAATCGATTCACGCCTATAGTAATAACATAATATGTGACAGGCTAGGTAAGTAATGTAGTGGTGCACAACCTTTTTAACTTGCGATCCCCTTACACAGAAATTTGTTGCAACGCATTATTATTATTTTTTTTTTAACATACGTAAGAGGGTTGCTACTTAATTTTTGCGGATAACGAGAAACACTACAAAAAAATGTTTATTTAAATATTTTTGTTTGGCAAAATATTCTTTTTCATGTTCAATGCACTTTTCTATCCGACGAAACCAATCTTGAAAGCACATCGTTTAGGTGTCACTTCAGAAACGAGATTTTCGTTGACTTCGATCGCGGCTTCAGATCTATTAAATTTTAATCCGCGTTTTATCCTTTATGAAAGGAAAGATGAAGAAGTCACAAGACGCTATGTCGGGACGGTAAGGTGGATGTGTAATTTCTTCCACTCCTGAAACGGTCAGGAACTACCTAGCTGCGGTATGTGGTCGTGTATTGTCATGAGGAAGAAGGATTTTATCTTTTCGTTGTTTTTCGCGTACTTTTTGGAACACATTCGGCAAACAAATTGTGGTATATTTAAATAATGCCAATATGACCCATTCCGATTATTTTCTTTCCAGTGCTCCGTGTACGTTTTACTTTTGGTTTTTCTTCGTCTGAAAAGATCCACTGAGCCGATTGCCGTTTAACTTTCTAGTTCGTAGCAGTAAATCCACGTTTCATCACCTGTTACTATGCGTTGACAGCTTTTAACTAGCCTCTGATAAATGTGTTGAGCATTTTTTTGCTCCACTCCATACACGCCTTCTCTTGAACATCAGTTAACTGGTGTGATATCCGAGCAGAAAGCATCCTGACGGTCAGGTGTTCATGTAGGATTGTATTGATTTGAGTCATGGATATGCCCAAGGAGGCCTCAATATCCCGAATGTGTAGCGGTTATCCACGTCCAACATATTCCGGACAACGTTGATAGTTTTCGGAATGACAACACTAAGAGAACCTTCACGATGTTCGCCTTTGAGAGAAATCCTCTCACCAAAAAATCGCTATAATTTTTGCGAACATTGCTGTCGAGTTTATAATCTTTAAAATTATAAAAAATTATGACTCGCAAATGCTCCCGTGTTGGATCAATTTTTAATAGAAATGGTTTTATATAAATACGTGGCGAAAAACATGAACAATTCAAAAAACAACTTGTCGAATCCAACATCTATCAAGCAACAGCTAAACCGCAAAACTTGTAACCCTCGTATAATAAGAATAATAATACAGGTCAAATCCCAATGTAACGAAATTACCATAAAAAATGTTTTGTTACTTATAAGAATAAAAAAAGAGAATATAACAATATTAAAAAACTGTTTAATTTCAGAATAAAAAGTTAGTAAAGTCGATTTACGATAACTATGGGATGAGGTCACACTTGGTTAATTTAAGTACCAACGTTATGATATGTTTTTATCAACATCAATCCATAACTCAGTTAGTACATTTATTTATTTAATGTTGGTACATTTTCTCAATATTGCCAGTTTGAAATTGGATTGTTCAATCGTTATTTAAACAAAAAAGGCCACACCCATTATTGTTTCTAGCTCTCTTCAATTTATATGAGTTAGAAAGAGACAGACAATTTGCAATATCCATCTCCATCTAACACAGGCAAATTAGAATGAGAAAAAACATAAAAGGCCACACCCATTATTGTTTCGACCTCACTTCAATTTCTATGAGATAGAAAGAGACACAAAATTTGCAATTTCCATCTCTATTTGACACATGTAAATTGGAATGAGAGAAACTGAAATTTATTTATTTTTTTAATACTACATTACACACTTAATATAATATAAACCATAAATTTCGCGACAAATCGGTTAGAAAGAACTGCTGTGCATCATAATTTACATTAATTCCTTTCCTCCATAGGAAATATAGGTTTTCAATATATTTTTAGAAGTTGTTCGATATAACCTAACTTTTTTTGACAGTTTACGAATTGGCAACAAGATGAGTTTTTCAACTGTGACGTCATTTCATAGTTATGGTAAATGGACTTTACTAATACATCCACTACAGGCATAACCATCGGCACTCTCCAAAGATATTACATTTGACGTACTATTTTCGGCCGGAAAATGTGTGTTGTACTCTTTTTATTTTGTTGAAAGCAGGATTCGCTAAACGTATTATTTTATGTACGTTCATTCGTATCAAAAAATACAAAAAATAATACTTATTCTGAAAATTTCGTTACTTCGGTATTTATTACAATCAATTTTGACCTGTTATAATATTATAGCAGCTGCACATAAAATTGCCGATTTTAATACAAACGTTCAAATGAAAAAAAGAAAGAAACAGTTTATTTATTCTTAATTCAAAATAATCACCATTGACTTCTAATTTAATTAATTAAATCATTTATGCCTTTGTGATAAAAAATATTATTTCTGGAAGAAACAAATTACGAATCAATTTCGTGGAAATCAGATTTCATATGGAATTTATCGAAACTTCTAAACATGAAAACCTTTTGCATAAATAACTGACGAATATTTTAACTTATGCAGTATGTATTTGCTGAATCACTTGTGCAAAATGAGGTGAAGTATTATCATGAAGCAAGATCACACTTGTTCGATTAATTAAAGTTGGCAGCATTTTTGTTTTTTTTTTTTTTTTTTTTAACTTTTTTGAATAACCTAAAATGGTCAATGGTCTCAATCCAAAACCAACAGAAACAGCGCCACCGCATTAAACTACTACCTTAATGTTTACACAAAAAAAAATCATTGGTAATACAAGTCGTGAATCTATTGTAGTATTATATTTCATATGTTTATGTGACTTTGAAGGTTCATGGTTTGAAATTGTAAAACAATATGCTTGTTCCTAGAGTAATTTCTAACGATTTATTCCTATCAATCAAAAACGCAGAATTTCGAGTGCGTTAAAATCAGTGCCGTATCCTGCCTAATGTCGTAGGGAACACAATAAAAGGCAAACATAATGTGCCTAAAATGTCAAACTAGTTAATGTTAAAAAAGATTTTATCAACAAATTAATTTAATTCCTTTTGGTCTGAGGATTTTTTAAGATTTAATCTAATCATAAAAATTGGAGTTTTGTTTTAATGAAAATAAAATTAATTTTTCTATAGATATAATTTTTCACTCTGTGTTCTTCGACAATAGGTTTTTATTCGTTTTAAAGCCGAAAATGATCGTTCAACCGAATGGATTCAGAATTATTTTGAAATACAGATATAGTTGAACTGTACGATCCACACCACAGCATACGTATAGCCGTCTGGCCTGGCTAAAAGTAACAAATAGTTGAAAATGACTCTACGAACAAACCTAAATATTTCTTTGACATTCTTTCAATTTTACAAGTAAAATTCATGTAGTACTGGCACAACATGTAAAACGAATTAATTAATTAAATATGAATCGCCAAATAAGTTAGTTAGGATGATATTAGGTTAGTTTACTTACATTATTTCTATATTCAAATTTGTTATGTATAATCAGTACAGTACCTTTAGTTGATTTTATTGTTCGTTTTAGATCAATTTAATAGTTATTTATGTAACGAGAGAATAAAGTAGTATTTTACTCCCGTGCCATGATTTTAGTGCACAAGTCGCAGTCGACAGCAATAATAATCGCCAGGGAGTAATGTACTTTATTCACGCATCCAATATTTTTTCTACAAACGATATTAAAACAAAATATGAGAAAAACATTTAGTTGTAGAGCTCGTTCAACTTAACTTCATCACAGGCGGATGTTACCGGCTCTGCTGCGCAGAAACCAAATTTCGTCCATTACGTTATCAACAGTTTGATTTGTTTTTGACTACGCGTATTGTGCGATGTTGTTTGTTTATTTCCGTTATTATTATTTATTACGTTTCAAGGTATACCATGTACTAAAATGAGTAAAAATGTATTTGAAATACATGATTTTGTGTGTTCGGTATCCACAACAATTGTTTAAAACCCTTATGGAAACCGTCAATGTGATCAGCTGTTTTCTCGCGCAGAATTGATGACGTAATTTTTGATACCCTGTGCTGAAGTTAAGTTGAACGAGCTCTATTAATATTTAAAGTAATTTAGAGTTACTGCTATATATATATATATATATATATATATATATATATATATATATATATATATATATATATATATATATATATTGTTCTAAATATATATATATATATAGTTCTGGTTTACTATTAGAAAATATTGATTCGGTTATAATTTATATCCATAATTATTTTAATCTTGGGTACTATAAATGTATAAATGTTAATTGAATATGAAATAGCGTCTATTATAATCCCGTTTGTAGAAAAAGTAATATATTACACAATGCGGTCTATAAGTTTTAGGACAAAAATTGTAAAAAAACAAAAACATGAAATAAAAAACAAAACATGCATTTTATTCCACATACGACCCATTTGCATCTAATAATATTTAGCGGTTGTACACTTTTTGGAGAGCAGTAGAAAATTAATTTTCTTTGAATATCTATAATTTATCGGTTACAGTCATTTGGGTGACGACCGCGAATTGATGTTTAGGTTCATTTTTTATTTTGGAAGCAAAATAATCCGGAGGAGATCGGGTGAATAAGGTGAGTAACAACGCGGTGATATTTTTAAGGGACAAAAATTGTCATATTTTTGTGAAGATGTGCACCCGCACGGTGCATTATTTTGCAAAAGAAAATTATGTGATATATTACCTGTTTTAGGAATACAATAATACCTTGCTCTTACGTTTAGCTTGGTATGTTATATAAACACTATACAACATTTGGGAATGTTAAGTAAGAATAGGGATTTATACTCGATTGATGATTATTGTGATCGGACTCGGACATTGTCAGATGTGAACGGAATGCAGGTAGATGTAAATCAAGAAAATACAGAAATTGTAATTGTGATTAGACGATCGTTCTTCACTAGTTCAACAATATCTTCAATGTTTTCCTAAGTTGAGGTGGGAGTCTCGTCATCCATTATCGAATCTCTGGTCACGAAATAGCGTATAGACATTAAATCGGTTCAAAATTTCATTTCCGTAAGCTTTTTTTTTTTAATTTATTTATGGGTGCTTCAGTAGCTAAGATTAGCACCCCATTCTATAGATATACATATTACTTGTTTTTACAAATTACAATTACATAATAATATGTAACAAAAAAAAAAAATGGGTTGGGCGCTAAATTTGTAACGAATTTATGAGAAGAAGAAAGACTGAACGCCATTTTTGTAACGATAAAATAAAATAAAATAAAAATCAATCAAAATCAACAATAACTAAAATGATCAAGTAGATGTTAGTTGATCTGGCAAGTAAAGCGTTATCCAAAATAGGAGGTTCCACCAAAAACGCATTCACTAGACCGGTTAGCGACTAGCTGGGTAAAGTTAGAGATTCTATTCTCAAGGACTGGGAGATGAAATTTTAACAGTCTATATTTATTTATAAGGGCGCCATAAGTTTAGATTGACGTCACTAAACCGGAGATAAACTTAAATCTTTTTCTAGTAGAAGTAGTTCTTACCAATTATCCCCAAATCAAGATTAATACATTGTGACTCAAAAGGACTAACAAGCAATACTCGACAAATATGATATAAAGTAATCTTTATTAAAGAGTATCGTACATCATAAATTTCCATAAAAAAAAATAAAGAAAAATGTGAGATTTAATAAATGAACTCGAAGTTAAACAGATTAGGCTTTCCAGAGTGGAAAGTCTAAATACACGAATACTGAATCAATTCACAAATAATGCAATAACTATTAATCAATATTGTCAAACAATTCGAGACTACGTCTCGATCTATCTAAATAATGTGGTAACAAAAAATTGTCAATTAATAAGACCGGAGTCTTAACCTAAACTACATCAGATCAATTCTGAACTTAAATTCTAATCGAAATATCGAATGACCCAAAAATAACTAACAAAGTTTAACTGTCATTACGACAAGTGAAATGGTACAATTCCTAACCAATAGGCTGTTTTAACTGTAATGCCGGAATGTAAGCATACAAGTTCTATTATCTACGACGAAGGTTCATAAAATGAGACCTTTATTTACACCCTAGCCACTCGGCTAATTTAACCGCACGCCGTGATGCGAAACGCACAGGTTGCAATGGTAGGTACCAAAATCGTAACGAACAATCCACGATTGTGTCAAAACAAGACGTTTACGAATCGAAATCAAAACAAATATTCGAAACGTCAAATCAAAATAGCACGTAACCCACAGGTACGGCTCGCAAATCAAAAACTATCCTTTCGGATGTATCCCTGATATAAAAGTGGTCGCTTGGGGAGAGAACGGATGCGATATCCCGTAACTGAACGATACACAGTAACGTCAGACTACCTCCTTCCCCAAATGAACAATAATATATCTTCACTACCCTAAACCACGGACAACAAATGTACCAATAAACCGAAATAGTACTAACACGAACCGAAATGTAACTCAAATTTCACTGACAAAATGGCTCTACGACAGTATTTGGAGAGACTAACCTTAATTACACTTAAATTAGAACCTGAGAGCTCTCTTACATAGATCTATATAGAAAGTTAAGGTCGTTTGAACGTGGCAACAAATAAATCACAAACAAATTAGCTCGTTTACATTAAATAAACACAAATACACGCCAAAAACGTGTGTCACAAGTTCTATAGCCACGTACAACTGAGCTTAAAACTTTCGGTAAACACTTATCTGTATACAAGTCGTCTTCTAGATAACGATTTTGCATAAAATATAACTACGGTTGAGTCTTCCAGATGCTCCAGTGAAACATTGCCTGATGTATCTCCGCTAGCCCCAAAATAACTCCAACGGAATAATATTTCGTCTCCCAGACAAACAACGGCTCTATAAATGTTTTTCAAGTACTCAGCAGGGTACAATAACAGTTTCCAAATGATCCTACCGGTCCAACATAGCGCTAGAAAATTAACGAAAACAACTGATAACCATGTGCTATATCTTGAAAATGAAAAACTTACGCGTTTAGATGTAACACGCCTTCAATATGACAAAATGCTTATGTCAGTCGATGGAAGAAGTATATCTCGATCAATTTATGCCTTTTAGTTGAATTAAATCCGGCCAGTTGAAGGGATGATCTAAGATAAGGTCGAACGTCGACCGCTCCGAATCGATGACAAGAACACAAGCCCATTTTGTTTCTAAGCAATCTATTTTATCGATCCAAAGATCGGTTAGTTCACACGTACTACATAGATGGCAGCACTGGTATCAAAACCACTACCACGCGTACAAAATTCAAAATATATAAATATTGTGTTACGAAATAATTTACGTAACAAATACATTGAATATTCATTTGATAAAAAGTACATTTATACATTAGATATTGTATGATAGTTTTTGTGTTACATTTTGTATATACATCCAAATATTAATTTAAATTTACATTGCTACATTAAATATTTAATATAAGTTTTGTGTCTTTTAAGTACTGTATTAGGTTTTTTGTATTTCTTTCGTCATTATTTAATATTTGTGCTAGAGTGTTTGAGAGGTTGTATCTTCGCCTTTCCCTGTTAAATTTTATGCAGTGGACAAGTAGATGTTCGACAGTAATCTGAGTGTTGCACCTTTCACAGAGCGGTTGTTCCTCTATATCTAATAGATACTTATGCGTGGTACTGGTGTGCCCTATACGCAGTCTTGTGATAGATGATTGCAACTTCCTTGTCTCTGGTGAATGCCATATTTTAATTGAATCTTTTATATTTCGTAACTTGTTGCCTGTCACTTGTTTCCACGTTGTATCCCAATTGTCTTGAATCCGAATTTTTGTTATACTTCTGATCGCTAGATGGTATGGCGGTTTCAAATGTATCGTTGGCTTCTGTTGCCTCTTTTGCTACTTTGTCAGCTGCCTCTTTACCGGTGATATCTACATGTGATGGTATCCATACGACTGTTACTTGTTTGTTGTTTGTCTTCGCTAAGTGGAAATTTTCCTGTATTTGTTTCACTGTGGGCACTTGCTATATAATTTTTGTATGTCTTGAATTGCACTTAATGAGTCGGTAAAAATGGTAAATTTATTATCTTGGCTTTGGTTAAGATATTCGGATGCTTAAGTATACTGTAGATCTCTGCTATATACACGCTTGCATAGTTGTTGAGGCAAAATTTATATGTGTTACTTCCAAATATAACCGATGAGCCCGTTTTGTCGTTTAGCCTGGATCCATCTGTGTATATTTCTATATGGTCCTTGTATTTGTTTCTTATTTCTTGAAATTGCTGTTTGTACGTTGTAGGGAGGGAATTGCTTTTATTATTATTTGAGAGTTGAAGGTTATAAACAGGTCTATGTGGGATCCATGGAGGTGTTTCGTGTAAATATAGTTCAATGATTTTGGGAACTGTTATATTTATTGAGTTTAACTGGGATGTTATTTTTCGTTGGAGAGGTGTTTTATTTTTAAGATATATCTGATTGTTCTTTTACTGGATGACACTGTCATAAAGCGGTATAGTTGGATTTCTAAGTAGGTTGGCTGTAGATAATAGAAGAATTTGTTTCCTTCTTAATTCCAAAGGTGGTTTTCCTGCTTCGTTTAGTAGACTTAACGTTAGAATTGATCTAAAGGCCCCAAGGCAAATTTGTTCGAAATGCGCTGTTGCCAAATATAATTTAGACATATTTTTTTGTAAATGGTGTATTTGATTTATTTTTTTGTCGATTAAAAATTAAATTATTGTTAAATATTAACTAATTCATAAATATTGTCAATAGATACATCATTTCCACTATTAATATACTGGGGTGTGACACACCCCATTTGGTCAAGCTTGGGTTAAGACACTTTTTCTTGCATTACCATGCTTGTACAACTTCGTAGTCTAATTTCGATCTTATTATGCTACTGTATAATTTAAGGAGTATAGTTTTTTCTAAACCCCAATTATAATGACCCAGAGTTTTTAGTAAGTTAATTTTTTGTATGCAACCTTGTTTTAAATAATTGACAAGTTACATATACGTTCCCACAGGAAAGGACAACAAACTGCTGACCAAGACCAGACGCAGATATCACCTTTCCACTGATATATAAACCGTGTATTTTTTATCAGTTACAACTCTGTTTTTATATACAATAGACATTAGATTAAATGTAAAATAAAAAATATCTTACTTAAACAAATTCATAGAAAAATTGTACTTGAAATTTAAATAAATAGTTTTTAAAAACACCATTCTTTGGTTTGAACATATAACTGGCGCAGTCTTGTAGGATTTGTTCAACGGATATCGATAAAAATCGCGATTCCGGTGTATTTAAATACTTCGTGAACAGTGACAAAAACTCTAGTTCAAAGACTAAAGATAATTAAGTGTCAAAAAAAAAATTGTACAAATTTCGAATGCAACAGTTGGAAGAGGACAAAACATCGCCGAATCCAGCAACAGAGATCGAGGACAGCATCGCCGACATCTCCAAGGGAAGCCAGAACAAAAATCGTCTAGCCTACCAGCTATGAAAACAACTTTGACCAAGTAAGAAAAATATAATTTTTATCATTCAGAAACTATCCCGTTACCCAATCAAATAACTATAACACAAATTATAAAAATAAAATATTTAATAAGATAATTCCAAATCATTAATGCAAGAAATTGATGAACTAGAACATATAGTTAATTTGTTAAGCCATACTAATATTAACGAAAATAGAACAGACGATATGGCTACCAACTATCAACTATTAAAATTATTTGTAGACACAATCCCATCGTATGACGGTAACCCGCATACATTAGGCATTTTTATTGAAAATTGCGAAAGTTTAATTAATAATTTTAACATAAATGATCTAGTGTTAAAAATTTTTATTCTGAGAGCGATAATTTCAAAATTATCCGGCAGAGCGTTGAGTCTCATAGGCTCGCGTATTGAATTACGAACTTGGGCAGAAATAAAATCTGTATTAATTCTAAGTTTCGGAGATCAACGAAACATCGATTGCCTGGTTCAGGATTTGATTGTTCTTAAATCAAATAAAAATGAAAGCCCTTACAATTTCGGAATGAGAATTCAAGACGCTAGAAGTTTAATTATTTCAAAGGTAAATAGTTTAAATATACCGCAACCAGAAAAACTATTACAAATTAGAAATTACGAAGACCTAGCCTTAAAAACATTTATTAGAAATTTAACAGGTTATTTACAGACAAACGTGCGTCTAAGACATCCAGACACCCTTGAAAAAGCTATGTCACTCGTAATAGAAGAAGAAAATTTCTTTTATAGCCAAAATTTAAGTAACACCCTAAACACAAATAGAACTTTTAAACCGGCTCAAAGAATAACGTCAACAGGTCCACATAATCGTGCAAGACCACAATACCAACCCCAATACTCTCAACCGTCCACTTCTAATTTTAACACACACAATTATCAGAGACCTAATTTTCCAACTTTACCCCAAACTCAACCATTTGCTCAAAATTTCAATAGATTCAACCCCCAAATGCAATGGAGACCTAACAACAATTTTCCCACGCAAAAACACCCGTTCTTCCAGCAAAGACCTAGTGTTATTAAACGCAATCACCAACAATACATAAATAACGCGTCAAGGAATCAACCCTTTCAAAATCAAAATAATACACCCTTTAAACCAGAACCAATGGAAGCAGACCGTTCTACTTTATCTAAATTAAATAATAGACCTACATTCACACATCAAGAATTATTTTTACAAGACGTAAATAATTTTGAAAACCCAATTGAAAATGATTTTAACTATCAACAAAATGAAAACCCCTATTACGAAAATTTTAACGGACAAGATTCTTCCCAAAATTTTGAACAACCTTATAATGACTATTATAATCAATATGAATCTAATAATGAAACTTACAATGAACCAAATACTAACAATGAGTCAGATATTTATGACAACACAGTAAATTTTCTCCAGGACAACAAATCCATAGAGAAAACATAATTCTCACCAATTATATAAAAACCAAATTACCGTTTATCTTCATACCATCATTAAACGCAAAATTTCTTATAGATACAGGTAGCACACGTAGTCTAATAAACCCCAATTTAGCTTACAGATTTTACAAAAAATGTATTTTCAAAGAAACATTTAACATACAGACAGCACACAATATAAGCTTTCACGATGAAGTTATAGAAATCCCCATTTTTAAAATATTTAACGTTTCAGATAATCACAAATTTTACTTATTCAATTTCAGCGATAAATACGACGGATTAATTGGTATAGATTTGTTGAAACAACTACAAGCGACAGTCGACTTGAAAAATAAAATTATCTCGACTCCATTTGCAAAAATACCACTTATTTGCGAAAGTGAAAATTATTTTAAAAATAATCCCCCAATTAAAAACTATAGAATTGTTATTCCAGCTAGAACGGAACAAATCGTGAAAATCCCCGTTAATCACAACGAAGGATTAGGTATCCTAGAGTATAAAAAATTCGACAAAAATATAGAATGTCCCAGCGCATTAGTAAATGTAAAAAATTATTTTGCCTATACTTCATTAATTAACCCAAATGAAAAACCCGTAGAAATAATTTTCGACACACCACTAAGATTAGAACCTTTGAATATAAGCGAAATTAACTTTCATGACGAAACCGAAATATCAAATGAAACCATTTTAGATAAATCCCATGATTCAATTCTTAAATCAAATTTAAAAAATATAAGAATAGAACATTGTAACCCGGAAGAGAAAAAAACAATTCGAAACTTATGTTATGAATTTAGAGAAATTTTCTATAGTGAATACATACCCCTTTCTTTTACTAATAAAATTAAACACAAAATTAGACTGACGAATGAGACACCCATATTTACGAAAACATATAGATATCCCGAAATTCACAGAAATGAAGTAAAAACACAGATAAACAAAATGTTAGAACAAGATATCATACAGCCTTCAACGTCACCATGGTCTAGTCCCATTTGGGTCGTTCCCAAAAAATTAGACGCGACGGGTAGAAAAAAATGGAGACTCGTAATTGACTATAGGAAAATTAACGAAAAGACAATAGGCGACAAGTACCCTTTACCGAATATTACAACCATTTTAGATAAATTAGGTAAGAGTCAGTATTTCACAACACTTGACTTGGCTAACGGTTTCCACCAAATTGAAATGGATACAGACGATATTCAAAAAACAGCATTTTCGACAGAAAACGGACATTACGAATTCAAAAGACTCCCTTTTGGATTAAAAACAGCCCCTGCGACCTTCCAAAGAGTAATGGATAATGTACTTCGCGGATTACAAAACGAAACATGTTTAGTTTATCTTGACGATATAGTTATTTACAGTACATCCTTACAAGAACATATCGACAGACTTAGAAACGTATTTGACAGACTTAGACAATCGAATTTTAAAGTGCAACTAGACAAATGCGAAATCCTTCGCAAAGAAGTTAATTACCTAGGACATGTTATAACACCCGACGGTATCAAACCAAACCAAGACAAAATTGAAGTTATTAAAAGATTTCCCATTCCAAAAACTAGAAAAGAAATTCAAAGCTTTCTAGGACTTATCGGATACTACAGAAAATTCGTTCCAAATTTTGCTCAAATCACGAAACCCCTAACAACATGTTTAAAAAAGAATTTTAAAATTGTTCATGACCAAAACTTTATAAAATCTTTTGATGATTGTAAAAATTTATTAATGAATGCTCCGATATTGCAATATCCGGACTTCACGAAACCCTTTATATTAACAACAGATGCCTCAAATATTGCTTTAGGTGCAGTCCTCTCGCAAGGACAAGTAGGTTCAGACAAACCAATCGCGTTCGCTTCAAGAACACTGAACGAATCGGAACAGAAATATAGTACGATCGAAAGAGAACTTTTAGGCATTGTTTGGGCGTGTAAATACTTCAGACCGTATTTATTCGGCAGAAAATTCATTATCTATACTGACCACAGACCTCTAGTTTGGTTATTCAACCTAAAAGAACCGAACAGCAAGTTGGTTCGATGGCGATTACGCTTAGAGGAATTTGATTATCAGATTATTTATAAAAAAGGTAAACTCAATTCAAATGCTGATGCTTTGTCTCGCATCACTATTAACGCTTTAGAGAACGAATCAGTCATCAATAACCCTGGCGAAATAGATCAAGACGTAGTAGAGTTTTTACGTAACTTAGCCGAAAACCCCTTTCAAAACCAACCTAGTACATCCAAACAAACAGATGAAAACCCATACCAAAATATTACTGTTAGAAAACCGAAATATAAAATTTTACCAAACTTAGATATTATACCTTTTGATTCTGAAACAACCGAACAAGATCAAAATTTAAAATCAAATCAACCTAAATTCAAAATCCTGTCTAACGTACAAATTAAACCCCCAGACCCTGTTACGATAACAGATAACGATGACCCAGATGAAATAATAACAATTCATGATAATGACGAAATAATACCTATTGACGATGATACTACCTCATCGACACAACATACAACTTTCAATGAAACGACTAACGACGGAATAAAAATACTTGACGAAATAATAAACAATAAAACAAATCAAATATTAATATTTCCTCAACCATATCACAAATTAGATGTAAAACAAGATAATTTAGAAAACCAAAAAATTACCACTGTCAAAATTCCAACCACAGAAAATCAAAAATTCATATTAGAATTCCTAAAAGATTACACAATAACCGAAAGAACATATTACATGTACTTCCAAGTAGAATCACTTTATAAAGATTTTAATAACATCTATTTAACTCATTTCTCGGAAAGAGGACCGAAATTAATTAAATGCACCAAAAGAGTAAATACAATAATTGATAAAGAAGAACAATTAATGCTAATTAGAAACCATCACGAAGGAAAACAAAACCATAGAGGCATAAACGAAACAGTAAATTATTTAGCGCAAAACTATTTTTGGAAAAACATGAAAAACACAGTATCAAATTATATAAATTCCTGTAACACATGTCAACGTGCAAAGTATTCTAGACAAAAACCTTATTCCCCTTTAATGCTAACTGAGACCGCATCAAAACCATTTCAAATAGTCCATATAGACGTTTTTACATATAACGCAAAACTGTATTTAACATTAGTTGATTCATTCACAAAATTCGCACAAGCTATTCAGATTCAAGGCAAAACAGCCATACACATCAGTAGTGCTTTAATAAAATATTTCAGCTCATTTGGCATTCCAGAAAATTTTATAATCGATAACGGAAAAGAATTCAATAATGAAACAGTAAAAGACATTTTAAAACTCCACAAAATTAATGTTCATTTCACGACCCCACAACATCATGAGTCCAATTGTTGAACGTTTTCATTCCACGATAATTGAACATTTAAGAATATTAAAAGAAACTCACCCCGACGAAGTAGACAACGTAATGGAATACGCAATAATAGGTTACAACAATTCTATTCATAGCGCAACTTCATACACCCCATTTGAATTAACTTTCGGACACACACATTCAAGAAACCCTAACGAAATCTTTATCCCTGAAAATTTCTATTCAGATTATGTCGTAACAAAACACAACACGACTAGTGACGTAAATAAACAATTCAAAGTAGGACAAATCGTTTTTAAGAAAAATCCCAACGAAAGAAATAAAAAACTTAACAAATTTTTAGGACCGTTTGAAATAACTAAATTATTAGAACACAATAAAGTTGAAGTTATAAACAAACCCAAAAATAAAACAGAAATTATTCATATCAAAGAACTAAGAAAGCCTAATATTGTTACAGATTCTTCACTCTCATCATTGGAGTAAATTGTTTATTCCATGACCTAAACTCAAACCCTGGACTACTACCGTTACGATTAGGAGATGCAAATAACAAAATTGACTCTTGGACTTTTGTACAAATATTTGACATTAGTAAGACAATTGACGAATTTAATTCATTAATAATAAAATCAAAACGACTCAAAAATGCATTCAATAAAGATATTCAAGACAAAAATTTCATATACGAATTTCACACTTCCGTGCAATTATTAGACACCTTGGAATATAAAATAGAAACACAGATTAACCAACTAAACCCTACGGATAAAAGATCTAAGAGAGGATTAATAAACGGCCTAGGAACAGTAATTAAAACATTAACCGGCAACTTAGATATTAATGATGCCAAAAGATACGATAAATCAATAACATTACTTTCCGATAATCAAACAAAATTAAAAACGATCATTAAAGATCAAATAACCCTTCTTCAAAATTCAATTAAAAAATTTTCAGAAAACATTCAAAGCTTGAACCACAATCAGCTGATACTCGAAGCGAGAATTATGCAAATTGAACAAGTTATAAGATCAACAAAACTAGTTAACATAGGAACATATGATTACTTCCTAATTCATACTATTATTCAACAATTAATTTCAACATTCCAAATTATTTATGATACTTTTGAAAAAATAGAAACAGCTATTACCTTTTCGAAATTGAATACATTTCATAATTCAATTGTTGAGCCTAAGGACTTATTAAATGAGATAAAAAATATTGAAAATCATTTAACTTAAGGAAAATTATCCTTTGAACCAAAATTGGAAAATATTTTACTTTTCGAGAAAATCTTAGAGATTAAAAGCTACTACAAAGGAAGTCAAATAACGTTCATAATAGAAATACCCATTGTAGATAAGAAAAGTTATAGTTACTACCATCTTTACCCAATACCAACTCCTATCAATCAATCATATCAATTAATAATACCTCAATCACAGTACCTCATTTTGAATGATGATAATTATATATTTTTCGATGCTAAATGTCAAGAAGTTGTAAAAAAACAAATTCATATGCAAACAAGCAAGCCCAATAAGTGTCAAATCCAATAACAACCCTTGTGAAGTTCAGATGATACAATATTCACAAAATGTTAGCAATTGCCTTGCAATCAAAGTCAAAATCGACCAGCTAGATATTCAAAAACTAGAACATAACAATTGGCTCATCATTTCACCTGAAGAAGAAGTTGCTACCCAAAGTTGCAGCGGAAACAAAGAAAATATTTTAATAAAAGGAACTTATATTTTAGACCTAAAAAGTAACTGTGAGATTAATATCAAAACATTCAAAATTAGTGATTTCAAAGACAGTGACAATAAATTTAAAGAAATCAAATTACCCAGAGTAAATGTTTATTTGAATAGTGACTCAAACAAATTTTTCAATTCAAAACCATTAACTTTAAATAAATTAAATTTAAAGGACTTGAAAATAATAAAAAGTGCATTAGACATTCAAAATCAAAAACTATCAGATATCAATGTGCCAAAATTGCAATATGACGGAATCAACATATGGACATTGATCATTTATATAATAATTGTATTAACTGGAATTTTATATGTTTCATATTACGTGAGAAATAGGAAGGCCACACTTCTCCGACAACAGGACGAGACGACACCGGAAGATCCTCTCCCCGGCCCCCGTACAATCTTCTAAAAATGGAGGAGTTACATATACGTTCCCACAGGAAAGGACAACAAACTGCTGACCAAGACCAGACGCAGATATCACCTTTCCACTGATATATAAACCGTGTATTTTTTATCAGTTACAACTCTGTTTTTATATACAATAGACATTAGATTAAATGTAAAATAAAAAATATCTTACTTAAACAAATTCATAGAAAAATTGTACTTGAAATTTAAATAAATAGTTTTTAAAAACACCAATCTTTGGTTTGAACATATGATCCTTCATGAGTTTTTGATCAAAAAATACTCCTAAAAATTTTATTTTCGTAGTATATTCTAGAGTATTGCCGTTGAGGGTTAAATATGGGTTCTGGTTGGCTGCTTTGGATTTTGTAAATAGAACTGCTTTAGTTTTTGTTCGGGAAAATGTTAGTCCAGTATCTGATGACCATATTTCAAGTTGTGATATAGCAGTTTGCATTTCTTCTTGTATTATAGTGAAGTTTCTGTTTTTATAGCATATTATAAGATCGTCGGTAAAAAGTAAAGCTTTTATGTGTGTGGGTAAACCAGACGTTAATGTCATTTATGGCGACTAAAAAAGTGTAACGCTTAGAATTTCACCCTGCAGCACCCCATTTTGCTGTTTTTTTTTTTTATGTTTGATAATATTTCATGTAGGATAACCATAAATTTTCTATCGGATAGAAATTTTTTGATATAATACAGAATATTTCCATTTAGACCACACAGTTTTAACGATTTTAAGATATGGTACTTCCAGGCCGTATCATATGCTTTTTTATGTCGAAGAAAATCGCTAATATATGCTGTTTATTTTCCTGGGCATTTCTAATTTTATTGGTTAAATTTGTAATATGATCCAGAGTAGATCGCCCTTCTCTGTAGCCGCTTTGTATTCTGCTGAATTTGTTGTTTTTCTCAAGAAACCATACGTAAGCTTTCTATACCATTTGTTAAGTTTCTGTGTTATAATATAATGAAAATAAAATTTAAATACAATTCCAGTGGCAGCTCGTACTGTAGAAATGTGGGGTTGCAACTTGTATATGTAAAGTTACATGTATGTAAAAGTACGACTGTGTAAGTTAAAAATTATTAACTATACATGTTTTCTAGATTTATTTGATTACTTATAATGAAATGAAAATGAACTAACTTTCAGGCTCAAGAACATTGTGCCTTATTCTTCTCTTCCAAATGATGAACAAGGAAAACACAAAATGCATTTGTTACATCACAACCACAAATCCACGAATGTTTAATATAAATGTCCGCATTAACTATTCTTTCACAGATTCGTTTTTTACTGGAGACAGATTGCTTTATGTTCATGTTTTAAATAGTTTTCCAAGTCTTTTTATTTCAGCCTTATCGGTGGAAGATCAACTAAAAAATTACACCGTTATTTAACTTCGCACATAATTTATTTATATGATTATAAAACGCCGTTAATGAACAGAAATCGGTTGCTGGCGTACTAAGTTGCACTCAGTCTGCAACCTGCTATCTCATATAAAAACAAACTTAAATTGTGTTGGGGGATTCGCTAATGCGCAGACGTTCAATGTAAGCAGTGTGTTGATGCTGTGTTAACATATAAAGCAGCCTGTTAATAAAATCGCTCGGTACTTTTTTGAAGATTATGTTATAACGAATATATTACGAAAATTTAAATATTTTTTTCGTCTTTTTGGAGGTTGCGCAAATCTTTGAAATTTTCTGTTCACATACATAATGTTCGAAGCAAAAGCACTGTACACTACACGTGATTACTTGCACTGTGCTGAACGCAGTCTAACCTCACATTGCAGATAATTAGATATTAGGTGAAGGTACTTAGGATATTTGTCAAAAGATTGGGTCACTATTTTACGTGAATAAAATTGTACCCCATATGATAAATACAAAATATTTTGAAGAAACCGAATTAATAGTTATTCTGAACATAAGATGTTAAGTTTGACAGACCTAAGTTTTGTCAGTTATCCCTCAAATTATGCGGTTTATAGGTTCCTCGTAGAGTTCCAACCTGCCAGGGTAGTTCATTTGCGAACGATACTCATTAACTATTTATGCCCGCTGTTAACGTGTTTTTATTTCTCAAACTAGGAGTCCGACCTCCAAATGTGTCGCAATGTTGTGAAAGGAAAATGTTCCAAACAGTGAATTGGAAGTTACTTTAGTAAAAAGTTTGTCAGAAGTTTCGAATGTGAAATAAAACAATAATTTCTTGTTATATCCTTATTTTATTTAAATATATAAAAATTGTACAAGGTACAAATACGAAATTTCTTAATTATGACATTCAATAATACTCCCTTAAAGTATTTTAAAGCCAATTATTTTGGTCAATCACAAAACACTATTTAAACACTAAACATTTGGATCTACAAATAAAATTCCCAGCACAATGCATGCAGTACCTATATAGTGTAATAATTAAATTTTCATTTGTACTTTTTCTCTGTTTGCAATCAAAGATAATTTGTCTAGGAAGGCATATAATTCTTCTTTGTATTCTTTAGGATGGTATTTGTAGTGTCCAACATGAGGAGAACGATCCCAACACTTCCAGTAAACCTGAAATAAAAACATACTAATCAGATATTTGACATACGGTAACAACAAATTTGATATCTTAGCTCGCATCGAACTGCGCGAGTTTTAATATCGTTCCATTTGGACGACAAACGCGCCAATTCTCGTAACTCTGCGCTCGAACGATCACAATGGGTGCGTTTTGTTGGTGGCTGGTTAGAAGTACTAGAATTGATGCGCAAGAAAACGACAATTTTGATCGTGAAGTAAACATGGAATGACATTTACATGGAAGTTAAGTCATATGGTTGTAAAACAAATAACGAACATATTTCACCTAAATGGATAATCTAAATAATAAATTCAGAATAAGAAAACTTTATATGTATTTCAAGCAAATATTCTAGAACGTAATGTTTTAGAACGAATAATTGAATTGTAAATACATTTTAAGTTTATATTTAACAATACTATATTAAAATCATATAGGTATATATTTATTTTAGGACACAAAATGAGAAAATAGCTAAAATTAAAAATAATTTTGAAGCAGTGATACCAAGATTTAATTAAAACATTTAAAAACCAAATGAAAACAACTGCATTCAAATACATATTACTTTTCATCCCCACCACACTTATTCATTCCAGTCGTTCGACCTCGAGTCATCGAATGAGTAGAATGAATAGAACGAGAATATTGTCGCAAGAAAACGCGTATTCTGATTAAACCGAAACCAGAATTGGCACAACAAAACGCACCCAATATGTCGAGTACTCGGTACTTGAAAGAAAAATGTGAAAATGTTCCTGCGCTGGATGGCGGATGGTGACATACAGTAAGCTTGCGAGCAACGTGCGTATACTGAAACCAGTATTGCCAGATGAAATTTTTTTATTTCCCTAGATCTTAAATTTCCTAGATTTTCCTAGATTTTTTTTTAAATATATAGTAAAAATGCATAGTAAAGTAAATTGTATAACAGTGATAACACGTGTTTATTGGTTAGTGATAAAAACTGTTTTTTCCTACGGATAAAAGCTATTATAAATCACAAAAGTGAATTTGTTATAAAATAAACGGGATATTTGTGCAAATAAATTAAGTAGAATTTAAACAGAGTATAAATTATTAACAAATATATATACATATATATATTAGTGCGCTAAATCTGTATTTGACAAAATTGTGCCATACTTTGCAAGTCTGTGGTTTGTCTACAAGGTTAAACACCATGGGCGCCACATGCAAAGAATGTAACAGGGCCATCAGCAAACTGCGGAGTGAAATTAAATGTGGAAAATGTGCATCTCCTTTCCACAATGTCTGTATAAATGTATCAGAAGATCAAGTCAAGTTTCTACAATCACAAGCAGCCATATGGCACTATCCATTATGCCGTTATTCAACACCAAATGCATCTGGGATCTTTAAAGAACAAGAACTGGGTGCAGACCAGACCTTTTGTTTCTTACATGACATTCAACAACTCACAAAATTTAAAGCTGATCTAATGAATTAATTAATCAAAAAATTGATATTCTGGTAGAATCTGTTCAGTTTTGCTTTAACAAAATCTCTGATTTTGAAGCAAATATTAAGGCCATGAATACAAAATTAAAACAAGTAGATGAACTCAAATTAGAAAATGAAAGTGAATGAATTAGGCAATAAAATAGATGACCTCGAGGCTAAATAATTTGATCATTAACAACTGCCCTGAAAGAAACAACGAAAAGGCTCTCACAATCATCAAAGACATTAGCGAGTTTCTTGATGTTACCATAAAAGATGACGATATTGAGGCCGCACATAGGCTTCCCTCTGCATCTCAACGAAGCGGCGATGATAATGATAAACATAAAATTCCAAAACCAAAAAATATAATAGTAAGGTTTGTTTCGCGCCGGAAGAAAGAAGAACTATTGTCGGCCTACAAGCGTTTGAAAAATCTATCTTCAGAAAAAATTAAGATCGATGCGGTTGTTCAACAGATTTACTTAAATGAACATCTTACCGAAAAAAATAGTCTACTTTTTAACCAGGCGCGGACTCTTCTCAAACCTAAATATATTTGAGCTAAAAGCGGTAAAATATATATTCGTAAGGATGATAACTCATATATCCGACTGATTCGATCAGAAGAAGACATCAACCAACTCCTTTAAACAGCTAATTAACAATATTACTCATCAATCCTCCATAATGGCTCTTTCGGTATATTACCAAAATCAGTAGCGCAGCCCAGATTTTGTCTTGGGGAGGGCCGAATCAAATTTCGAGGGCACGCGGGTAACAATACGGCCCTGAACCTTATTTTTTATGGTCCCTGAAGCGGTTATCAAAAAAACTTGAGCTTATTTAGGGGAAAATATATATTTAAAAATGTAAAATATACTCTCTTCCCCTTTTCTGTTTATAAAAAAATGTCAAGAAACCCTTCGGGATATTTAAAGTTCCGTCACTGCTTATCATTTTGTATGTACTGCGACCCTAATCAGTTCCCCACCCCTGCTGTTGGATATTGATGTTTATATCAAATAATAATTCCATTATTTGTTGATAAAAAAATGTAATTGTTAATCCCTGTATCAAAAACTTTCACTTGATTTTTTCTTCGATTAATACATATTTATTTATATTTTTAGCGGGATATATTTTTGAAGTCTCAATATTTCTCTTACTTATGTTCAGTTCTCTAAATCAGCCAATTTGTACAGAACGAACAGACTCATGTGACGGAATAAGGATTTCTTGATTATACCTACGAAAACCTAAAAATAACATGTAAATGTGCATTTTCTGTTAATTTCAACACTAATCATAATAAAATATAGCTTATTATTATTGTAAAATACATAAGTTATTTTGCTGTACGATTATGATAAAATTGTTAAATTTTCATTTCATTGGACCTTCAGAAGGGGCTTGTGTACCCCTCCATCTGAATACGCCACTGTTGTTCAGTACAACTTATATCAGTCCTTTTTGTGTGTAAAACATTTTTACAAAATAAAACCAAATACAGATTTTAAGAGCGCTATTGTCTCCAAAACTACTCTCTTTATTATATCTACTATTTTTACTCTATTTCACGTTTGAGGTGTTATTTTAAAATTACATTCTGAAGGTTAGACCGAAGTCAGATTTCCACTTTATCTTATCTGAATCGAGTAATTAGTTTTTTTAGTCGATTTGTCAGGGGGAAAAAGGATCAACGCTCCCCTTCATATAATTCGTTGGAGCATATTTGGAAAGTGATGTATTTTCACTTGAACAATAATTATGTCACTTTATCAAGAGTAGGCAATCTTAAAAAATGTTTATTTATACGAAAAAAAAAAAAGCCAATATTGTTTACAATGAAGTAATTGAAAAATTAACTACTGTTGTGGTTAAATTTATCTTCAACTCCCCGGGCAGCGCCGTGTAATCTGCTGGTCCTAGAAGGGGCCCAGGCCCGTCGGCTCCCCCTTGTTTGCGCCACTTGTTGTGTTTAACAAATTCTATCTTCAACTATCCGGATAGCGCCGAGTAATCTGCTGGGGGGGGAGGCCCGTCGCCGCCCACCCCTTGGCTGCGCCACTGACCAAAATGTTCGCGGACTAAGAACAAAAACAAACTCTATAAAATAAAATTCCAGTTCATCTGATTACGACATTATTTGCTTGACTGAGACTAATCTGAATTCATCTGTGTATGACCATGAAGTGTTAGGTGTAGTGCGACGAGACAGAGGCGTGGATACTTCTTCAAAAACAGACGGAGGTGGAGTTCTAATAGGAATCAAAAATGAAATAACTTATGTATATAAAAATGATTGGTTAAGTAATGCTGATTACGGTAAATATAAATTTATTAGAAAATAAGTACATAAGTACTAAGCTACATACATGTTGTGTGTATTTACCGCCCGACGATACTGACACATTACTTAAGTTTCTCTCAAAGTTGTACGAAATTCGTGATTTCGCTCCTAATGATAATTTCTTTATTTGTGGAGATTTTAATCTACCACACTTGAAATGGGCCAGTTCCACTAATGGCCTAACAGCTCACAATACTTATAATTTTGTGGAATGCATGAATTATTGTAATTTTTTCCAATATAACAGTATTATTAATCACAACAATAGAATTTTAGATTTAGTTCTAACTAACTGGGAAATGGTATTGATCTACACCACCCGCCACTGGACACTCATATTTTCTCTGTTGCATGCAGTCATTTGCAGAATAAATCCAGAAATATGTTATTGTATAAAAGTGCAGACTATTATAAAATTAATGAATATGTTTTTAATATTGATTGGCAAAATAAATTAAAACATTTAAATACCGAAAATCGTTAGAATATTTATATTGTAGTCTGAACTATGTAATAAACATGTATGTAAAGTAGGGTTGTACATCGAAGGCAAAACATCGATGTTAACATCGGCGCCTTACTATCGATGTTGAAAAAACATCGATGTTTCCGATACATCGATGTTTTATTAATATTAAAAAAATCTATTTATTTATATTATTTAGGTTTTATTTAATAATGTAAAGATAAAATACGAAAAAAAAGTAACTTATAATACCCAAAAAGCATTTATTAGATTTTTAAATAGAAATATTCTTTTTTAATAGTAATTTATTTCACATTAACATTACCCAATATAATAATCCTAATTTGTACCTACTATTTTTACATTTCTAAAATGAAATATTGCATTTTATTATAATACTAATATAGTAATCTTAATGTTAATTTTATATTATTTAACATAAAAATAACATACTGTCACACATTTTTTTTCACTTTTTTAAGTTGAAATACATATTACATTTTTTATAACACTAACATAGCAATCCTAATATTAATTTTACACTAACATTACAATATAATAATCCTGACAATAGTTTTATTAATAAATAAATTATAATTATAATTCCCAATACGGTAATTCCCGGGATTGGAGGAATAACAACTGGGAAAGTGTCAACAAGACTCAAAAAGCAACAAGTTTGTTGGCGTCGTTGGTCGTTGCATTGTTTGCAAAAATTAGAAGTTTTTTCTTATTTTTTTAACTATTTTGCTAACTGCTAAAAAGAATAAAAACTAACTAGTCCATATTTTACGTTGATACTGCACTTGATGATAATGGAATGTCATTTGGCACACGTGTTCCTTATAAAAATTAAATCATTTTGACCCGCAGCACCTATTTGTGAACCGAGGCAGATTCAAGATGGCGGCGAAACTAGGGCGCCAATTACGATAACGATAACTAATTTTTATGATAGGGCGAAATAGCTAAATACATATTGGTACAATGGACCTTTAGCTACAATTAGCCGCGTCGATTGCGAATATTCGTTTCTTAATTTACAAGATACCGTCCATAATTCATTCTCAGACGCAAAAAAGTGTAACAAGTCACCTTTTCCCTATTATAGATCAGCGGTTCCCAGTTGTTATTTTGTCAGGTGACACCTTTTTGGAAACGCCGGTATAGATATTTAGTTTTATAACTTTGCTTAAATAATTGAGAAAGTAAATATTTTGCCCCTGATTAGAAAATATCTTCGGCCAAACTTATTTAAGATTAAGGTTCATGTTTACTTAAATATGAGCAATCTTTGAATAGGCAACTAAATAGGGTTGTTTTCGTTCTCCCGTTGGCCTGTCGACCCTCGACCGCAATTATATGATGTTTATTTATTTTGCTGTGAATCATTACAATCTAGTACATTTCTTAAACTTTTGATAATTGCGTGGGGGTAGACATGTCTGCTTCTTAAGGGCCAATTTTCTAATCAGAGAGGCAGTTGTTGCTAGAATTTTCGGCGTGTTTCTAGTACATTTTTCCGTGTTCTCGCGTTTTGTTTCTTAGTAGTTAATAATAAGTTCCTCAATTATTTAAGAGGAAATTTGATCTTTCTCGGTTTATTTAGTAACGTGTTTATCACATTCAGTGGCGAAGTGAGGGGGGGAGCAGACAGGTCTATGATGCCCCGGGCGACAATCTTATGGGGCGCCGCTAACGACTTATTATGTTTACAATGACTAGGTTGAATAATAAAATACTACTATTATACTATTTATTTAACATTTCAAGATCACAAAATAATAACACAGACCACCTGCACCGATATCTTTATATTTGCGGCAACAAAACTGACAATGAAATTATAAATATTTTTGCTATCTATTCGGACAGTGATTTTAAGTACATAGCTATAAAATTAAGAAGAATAACTTATTTCATTTTGAAAGACGTGCCTGTGATAAAAACTGAAAAAGTGGGCGAAATATTTTACCAGTTTGCAAAAAATAATGAGTTGTCTATTTATTATGATTGTGAAAGATGATAATTATATAAGTAACTAAAAATAAATAAACAGTTACCTTATGCATAGAAAAAATATTTATATTTGAAAACTTCAGGCGTAATTACTTCTGTCAACAATTGCATTTTATTATGAGTATCAAGATAAGATAATTTCAAATTCTGGTAAATACATGAACCATTCATACTGTTTCTAGCCATTTTACCTATATTATGGTTAAAATTCAAATTCAAAATATATGTAATTGCTATGTATTAGAAATATCTTAATATATATTTTAATTATCAAATTAAAAAGGAAGAATAAAAATCAGAAAGATGACAGTATGTCAACCATAGCCAAGTGAGTACAAATTTTTATTAATTTAAAATAACTCTCCAAATGGTCAGAATCAGTTTTTAAAAAAGTTTTATTACGTCATTAACAAAATTAAATCATTACACTTCAAGATTCTAATTAAGACTAAAGAAATAATAAACAGAACATGTTAATATAGACTGAAAAGAAAAATGCTGGTTATACAAAGTGTCAAATACATCTTGGGAATATGTTATATAAAAGGTGGTGTCTTATTATGTGGAGTCAGCGGGAACTGTTGAGGTAAATTTTATATATTTCGGGTTGTTAGTGCAGTGGTTCGCAAACTTTTTTTATCGCGCTCTAAATATTTCAAAACTTGCCGATCCGTTGTATCTGTATTAGAGCTGGGCGCGGGCCGTGAATTTTAGCGGGTCAAGACGTGACCCGCGTGAGCTTGAAGAAAAAAGACACTTCGGACGTGAACGTGAGCCCAAATTATACACCGTGCTGAACGGTGTGAACGAAAAATAATACCTGATTTTTTTTACAGGAAAACTGAAAATTTACACACAATCTCAAGAACTTGTCAGTTCGTAGCTAATTTGCTCATTATATGAGATACAGTAATCTATATATATATATATATATATATATAAAACCCCGTAGGGATGTTTAGCCATTTATTATTATTTATATATATATATAGTGCTAGGGTACGGCAGCGATGCACGCTGAAAAGACTTGGCATCCTTTCCCTCCGGAGCTTACACAGCCACCTGAGTCTGGGCCGGAACACTCGCGGTGGTGGCAGCAGATACACATCTCTCTGCAATCTGGTCCAGCGTCCCTTCTGGGCTAACCTTCCACTAAGGGACTACAACGGGTTCCTGACAGAAATTATAGGAATAACCGAAATGCCGGGCACAACGGGTCTCCAGCCTCAGAGGAGGTCCCTAATATAGTTGGCGCCGGCACACCAAATCAGCACATCCGGCGTCGTCGCATATGGACATCGGATTCACGCCGTCAGCTACTAGCTTGCCATGAAGCTGCTTCGCCAGGACGTAGGGGTTACATGAGTCGACTACATAAACTCTGGTGCGAGTCTCGGCCGGAGCTCAGCTATATGTCGCAACAACAACTTCGCAATCATGCAAAATTCCTACGCCTTTCGGCACCGTCGCAGAATGCAGAGGAAGGAGATGGTTCTGTCCACACTCCTCTGCGGAAGAGGCGGTTTCTTCCGCGCTCTCCACCTTCCTCACCCAAGGACTTAGACTTACGCCCTGGGTTTCTAGCGGCTCTTGCGACCGCCGAAGACCATACCATTGAGATACACCACAAACATGCCATTCTAACAGCCAGTAGTCTATGGGATATCGGCTGTGCTGTGTACCCTGCAGCGATCGTTTTTTGTCCGAAGCACCCAAGTTCTATTGGCGTGGACAACGACGCCAGGCGTATACAGCAAATTTCTTCTAAAATGACACAAGCTCGTCGTGAGGCATCTCGGATTCAATGTGTGATAGACGCGCTCAGAACTAATAAGTCACCTTCTCGGAAACAAAAATCATTTATTAAAATGATACACTTACGTTACCACACAGCGAAGCTATCCACTTTAATGCTTCTAAAGCAAAAATCTGTGGAAAGTCTCCGAGCTCTGTCCGTGGCGAGAAAAATATTGGTTAACAAGCAGAGGTGGGTTAAGGAGAATAATATCTTTCGCTCCAACTCCACGCATTTGTTCAAACCAGATCCCCCATCTGCCCCATCTGCTTTGTGTCTCCTACAGTCGAAGAAACAGAGGTCTTCTGGCGAAATATTTATGAGAAGAACGTCGTTCTTGAAGATACCCCAGTCATTACACAGTTCCAGAGATTCTGCGATCTGAATCTTGATCAGCCTCTGGAAGTTCCTCCCGTAACTTCTGCCGAAATCGGCTGAATACTTACTTCTTCCAAAAGTTATGTAGTCCCAGGAGTTGACTCCATAAATAACTTCTGGTGGAAGCCTTTCCCGTGTGTACATCAGCATTTGGCTCGAATTTTCACGGAGTACATATGGGGAACAATGCCAATTCCATCTTGGCTTATGGAAGGACGAACTGTATTGATTCCCAAAAAAGGGGACTTATCCAGGCCGGAAAACTATCTTAACACGCTCTATAAAGTCTTCACGAGCGTGCTAAATGGGCGAATCCTGAGTTCCATCGGCCCTGTCTGGAACCAGGTCTATGCACAGAGGGGGTCAAAGAGAGGTATCAGAGTTTGCAAAGATAATCTTCTTATCGACCCTTGCATCTGTCATGATGCAGTAGCTCATCTTTGCAACTTGTCGATGACTTGGGTGGACTATGCTAAGGCGTACGATTCAACATGTCACCAACTGTTGTTGTTACTTCTCGAATGCCTCCAGGTCCATCCCGAGATAGTAGAAAAACATCATGCTGCTATGGAAGACCAAATTTCATTTATCATCTGGTAAAGAAGTCTTTCATACGGAGTGGGTTCGGTACCAACGGGGAATCTTTCAAGGTGACTCGTTGAGCCCACTACTCTTTTGCATTTCACTATTGCCTCTCTGTATTGAGCTCAGGAATGGTAATGGATATAGATGCGGACCGCCGGGCAGAAAGAAGTATAAGGTCACCCATTTGTTTTATGTGGAATGACCTGAAACTATATGCCTCCAACCAAAGTGATCTACAAAGCGCTTTAGATACTGTTTATAATTACAGTAAGGCGGTTGGCATGAAATTCGGCTTGGATAAATGCGCGTCCTTCATATTAAACGAGGTCGAGGGGTAGGTGAAGGCGTGGATGTTCAGTTGGTCGATGGGAGCATTATACGACATCTAGATGCTGGAGAGACTCACACGTACCTGGGTATTGCTCAAAGCAGGCTCCAGGACGCTAACACCATCAAAAAGTCTCTCCATAGCAAGTATAAGTCACGACTCAGCAGATAAGGCAGATTTGGTCTTCCCAGCTGTCTGGACGAAATAAGATCTCCGCGACAAATATGCTTGCTGTCCCATATTGTCTTTAACCTTTGGCGTTCTCAAGTGGAATGTCAAAGAGTTGCAGATGTTGGACATTGAAACGAGAAAGATCATGAACATCCACCACAGCCTACATAAAAAATCTTCCCTCCAACGTATTTACCTCCCACGTCATCTTGAAGGTAGAGGACTGCTAAATCCATGGCAGAATTGTTCTGGGTACAAGTATTCGGACATTAAGAAGCACTGATCCCCTGATGCAACTCGTCACCACTCATGAGTTAGCAGGTAAAGGAGCGTTCCTGTTTCAGGCAGCACGCAAAGCAGCAGATTGTTTCGGATTGGCCCAATTAGCGCCAAACACAAGACTCGCTGGTACTCCTATGTCTAACGAAGAGTACAGACAAGCCAGCGAATCTATAAAGAAGGCAGAACATAACATCCTTATGGAAGAACATATGAGGAAAAACCTACACTCTTCGTTCTTCCAAATCATCCAGGACCAGTCTTTGTCCCGGAACTTAACTTTTGCCTTCTTGCGCTCATTGGGTCTCAGATCTGAGGTAGAAGGATTTATATTTGCGTGTCAGGATGGGGTGCTTAGCACGCTGGCATATCGTAAAAACATCTTGCAGGAAGATATTACGCATACCTGCAAAGCGTGTAAAACATACCCAGAAACCCTGACGCATTTATTATCTGCATGCCCCTTCTATGTCGTGTCATGCTATATCTACCGGGACAGTGCTGCTTTGCGCGTTATATACTACCACCTAAGACAGCACTATGGGGCAGACAGCACTACATACACTCCAGGGGACGTTGAGGATGTAGTGGAAAATTCCAGATGTCGGATTTACTGGAATTATTCTATCCCCACTCCTCGACCGCTTCAAGCGTCGAAGCCAGACATCGTTCTGCTGGATCACGAGACACGCGAGATGTTCGTAATCGAATTCTCATGTCCAGCAGAGAAGAACATTTCTCTGAAAGAGGTCGAAAAACGAGAGAAATATTCAGACCTCCTGTCTGAGCTTCGGCAAATGTACCCGGAGCACAAAATTAAGCTTGTGGTTCTGATCATGGGAGTCCTCGGTGGGACGAAGGCGTCTTTCGAGCAGGAACTTAAAATCATACCTCCCTGCAAACCGGTTTCTAGCTCGTTGGTCTGCAGAGTGCAAAAAGCATGGTTCTCAGCGCACTTTGAAGACGCACGGCGTAGTGCACAAGCCGCTGCCGCACATCTCCAGGGTCTGGGATGCGGCAGTGTGTATTTTCCCCGTCAGGTGTTCGCGTGTGACGTGCTACCTTGTGGTAAGCCTGAAGTGCTGTATCTGGCGGAGGATGGTTTAAGACCTAAAATAGTACCACCTATATATATATAGGTGGTATTGGTTTAGGTATTTATATATATATATATATATATATAGGTGGTATTGGTTTAGGTCTTAAACCATCCTCCGCTAGGTACTGCACTTCAGGCTTACCACAAGGTAGCACGTCATACGCGAATACCTGACGGGGAAAATACACACTGCCGCATCCCAGACCCTGGAGATGTGCGGCAGCGGCTAGTGCACTACGCCGTGCGTCTTCAAAGTGCGTAAGGAACCGAGCAAACATGCTTAATATATATATATATATATATATATATATATATATATATATATATATATATATATATATATATATATATATATATGTTAGCATCTAGCCTTCCACGAAGCCCTGTTACTGTAATCTGGACCCACTAATGATGACCACTCATTAACGATAATGATGACGGCTCATTACACTAATTGGTTTTTATAAAACATACGTAGAATTTGATAGAGAGATCAGATGTTTTCTTACGTTGTAAGAGTGAATACTTAGAATAAAATAGTCTGTGAACAACTTGAGTTTTATTTAAACAATAAATCCCTTATTTGTTTACATATATATATATATATATATATATATATATAATTCACCTCGACACCTACGGGTAGAAGAGGTTCTGGTGTATGTATGTATGTATGTATGTATGTATGTATGTATGTATGTATGTATGTATGTATGTATGTATGTATGTATGTATGTATGTATGTATGTATGTATGTATGTATGTATGTATGTATGTATGTATGTATGTATGTATGTATGTATGTATGTATGTATGTATGTATGTATGTATGTATGTATGTATGTATGTATGTATGTATGTATGTATGTATGTATGTATGTATGTATGTATGTATGTATGTATGTATGTATGTATGTATGTATGTATGTATGTATGTATGTATGTATGTATGTATGTATGTATGTATGTATGTATGTATGTATGTATGTATGTATGTATGTATGTATGTATGTATGTATGTATGTATGTATGTATGTATGTATGTATGTATGTATGTATGTATGTATGTATGTATGTATGTATGTATGTATGTATGTATGTATGTATGTATGTATGTATGTATGTATGTATGTATGTATGTATGTATGTATGTATGTATGTATGTATGTATGTATGTATGTATGTATGTATGTATGTATGTATGTATGTATGTATGTATGTATGTATGTATGTATGTATGTATGTATGTATGTATGTATGTATGTATGTATGTATGTATGTATGTATGTATGTATGTATGTATGTATGTATGTATGTATGTATGTATGTATGTATGTATGTATGTATGTATGTATGTATGTATGTATGTATGTATGTATGTATGTATGTATGTATGTATGTATGTATGTATGTATGTATGTATGTATGTATGTATGTATGTATGTATGTATGTATGTATGTATGTATGTATGTATGTATGTATGTATGTATGTATGTATGTATGTATGTATGTATGTATGTATGTATGTATGTATGTATGTATGTATGTATGTATGTATGTATGTATTTACTTGCAACATGCGCCAAAGGTTTTCTATAGAAGACGGCTGCTGTTTTCGTAAATTTCTGTCAAGTTTTTCCCATAGTAACTCGATCGGGTTAAGATCTGGTGACAGTGGTGGCCATTCCATTATTTTTAGAACTTGAGGACTTTCAAGTTCTTTTAAATAGTTTTTACAGATTTTGCTGGTATGTTTTGGATCATTATCATGCATAAAAACATACTGATTGGAAAATAATCTCTCACCAGATGGTAGTACTTGATACTCTAAAATGTCTTTAACGTTTTTCCACCAAAACATCCCCAAACATAAGGTGACCATTCGTCCCGCTTTTTGCGGGACTGTACCGCATTTTGATTGGGTGTCCCGCATTAAGATGCGTCCCGCATTTTAACATTTTGTCCCGCATTTCTTCGAACGAAAACACGACGTTTTGAACTGAAAAGTTCAAATTTTGACTCATCTGTCCAAAGGACGTTCTTCTATTGTTCGATTGACCAATTTTTATGCTTTCTAGCTCAGTTTAACCTTTTTGTCTTATTAACTGATCTTAATAAGGGTTTACGAGCGGCTACACGTCCATGTAAGCCGAATTGCTTACATATGTAATTTACTTGTTGGAATGTCGTTTGCACACAACATCTTGAAATTTTAATTTTTTTTGCAATTTGGACTTGCGAATAACCTTCTTCGTGATAAACGAGAATTCTTTCTCTTTCGGCAGTGCTTAATTCTACTTGCTTACCCATTTTTATTAATTGTAAAATAAAATTTCACTTACAAAAAAACATTTTTTTTTTATAACAAAAATGTTGTAACTAAAAAAAAAGATTTTTTTAAACTAAGTTAATTATAACCGAAGTAAAACACACTAACGGCTAACAAGAGAAATAAAATCAAGGTTAGTACTTGGAACGTTAGGACAATGTTAGAAGCGGGAAAAATGTGCGAAATAGGGGTAGAATTGAAAAGATATCAAATAGATATAGCTGCAATACAAGAAACGCGCTGGAAAGAGAATGGAGTAATTGTTAAACAACAATTTACAATGTATTATTCAGGAGGAGAGAAACAAGGACTGTACGGAGTTGCTTTTATTATTCGAGAGAAATGGTAAGTAATGGAGTTCAAGCCAATAAATGAGCGAATGGCATTTGTACGATTAGAAGCAAAACCTTTTAACATATCATTATTGAATGTGTACGCACCGACAAAAAATGCAAATGCTGAAATCAAAGAAGAATTTTATGAAAAAATGGAAACTGTTGGTAAAGAAATTGCCAAGGAAGATATTTGCTTATTATTAGGGGACCTAAATGCTCAAATAGGAAAGGAGGATTATTTAAATCAAATAGCCGGAAAGTATACGATACATGATAAGACAAATGATAACGGAAAAAGACTATGTAACGTAGCAGCAGCATTGAAGATGGTAATTAGTAGCACAAAATTTAACCATCCACTACGACATAAAATAACATGGATATCGCCAGATCAGAAAGCGTATTCGCAAATAGACCATATATTGATAAATGAAAGAAAACAGTCATCAGTTTTAGATATAAGATCTTTCAGAGGAGCATGTGCCGATTCTGATCACTATATGGTAGCAGCTACAATAAGACAAAAAATAAGCAAGACTGCAAAAAGTGCTCAGTGTCATAAATGGAATGTCGAACGACTAAATAATGAAATAATAAGAGAAAAATATTCCGAGTTAATAGAAAAGCAGGTAAGAGAAGGCATTAACAAGGAAGATATAGAGTCAGAATGGAGAGAGATAAAGAAAAGTATAGAAACGGCAGCAAAGAAGCAAATAGGTACCCTAAAACCGCAAAAAATAAAATAATGGTTTGACAAAAAATACGAAATGATGTTAGAAAAAAACAAAACAAAAACAAAACAAACTTATCACGTCGCTTTGGGTATAATACGTTATTAAACTAAAATATTTTTATTACACTTACTAGATAAATCATAAACAATGTAACTTTGTTCACTTTTATTATTTAAACTACGCTCAATTATACGAATAAACCTATATTTCACGCACACTTTAACTGTCAAACTATTCACTATACTAGCCAGAGCCGGACTCCCGATATATATATAATTATATTTTCGCTAACATATATATATATATATATATATATATATATATATATATATATATATATATATATATATATATATATATATATATATATATGTTAGCGAAAATATAATTATGCAACATTTACACTTATTAACGATCACAGTGTGCTATATCGTTGCTAAGGCATATTGTTTTATGTAAATAGAATAGTATAAAATATATCATATAATGTGTGAGACGTATTAGTTGATCAATAAAATCATGTCTCATTATTCATAAAATACCTTTTTTATTAATATCAGAAGTGGGATTGGCCTATCGACCACAAGAAAATTAAAATAGAAGACTATAAGTGCAATATTAAAAATATTTTTTTAATGCAACAATACATTGGTGTAAAGAAATTGTCGTATAATATTGCAAAGGCTAATGTAAAGGTTTAAGTTAAAGGATGATTGAGAATCATATAAAGGTAGTATGAACTATGAGCTAGATAATAGATTGCCGAATTTTAAGGTATAGTATTTTTGATTTGTTTAATGGTAATTTAAAATTTTTGGAGTATTGTTAATAAGGTGATTTCTATAGAATTCTGATTATTGTGAATATGATTAAAGGATAGTTTTTGTAATTTCATAGAACTAAAATTGGTTTTGTTGTTTTTCAAAAATTGAAAGATGTAATATATGTTATGTAATATGACACATGCGCAATCATTATTTGGTAAGTTTAACGTGTATGTACCATTAATTTTAGTTTTCAATAAAGGAGTCTTATACCAGCAGTCTGTGTATTAACTTGCATTCTGACAAATACATTACAGTGGCGACGAGTAAAATGGCACGTGTCGGTAACTTAAGTGAATTTAACCCGCGAACTGGTTCGTGGACAATATTTGCCAAAAAATTGAGGCAATATTTAATTGCAAATGAAATTACCGATGCAAGTGTTAAAAAATCAGTGCTTTTGACTTGTTTAAGTGAAAGTGCACTTGAACTCTTAATAGACTTAACAGTGCCAGAAGAACCCGAAAATAAAACGTTCGATCAGCTAATGCAATTGCTAGATCAACACTATAAGCCGTTTCATGCAGTGTTCGCAGAACGTTTTAAATTTTATAGTGCAGTTAAAGACAATGCAGAAACGTTTGTCGAGTGGGCAGCACGTGTGCGTCATTTGGCTGCAAATTGCGAATTTGGTAACATGCTCGAAATGTCTCTAAGAGACCGCTTTGTATTGGGTCTCAACAACAAAAGGCAGATGGACTTGTTGTTCGTGGAGGACAACACCCTCACCTTCGAGAAAGCAGTGAAAATGGCTCAAGCCATGGAGTTCACACGGCCGAATCAGGGGGCTACAGTACGTGAGGCGGAGACCAGCAGTATCCAGCTCAAAAAGGAGCCAGAAGATCCTGAGATCCTGTACATGAGGAATCATCGGCAGCAGAGGGGAAAGGGGCCATTCTGCAAGGTGTGCGGCAAGAGGAACCATAGTGCTCAAACTTGCAAGTATCGTGAGTATTCATGTAATAAGTGCGGAGTTAAAGGTCACCTACAAAGTGTGTGCAAAAAGAGTGAACCTGTGTCTCAAGGTAAGAAGTATTACAAAAATACAAGTTGCAAGTTTTTAGAAGTAGACGATGGTATAAATTTGTTCAATTTAAGATCGAATATTTATAACCCGATAAAAATTCACATTGTTGTCCAGAATAAATCTCTGGAGATGGAGTTAGATTCAGGTGCAGGTGCCTCAGCTGTTTCATTTAATTTTTATAAAAAATATTTTAAAAATGTACCGTTAGCGGAAACGAGTATGAGTTTGGTAGGCTATACCGGTCAACATATCAAACCAGTGGGCGAAATTAATGTTTTAGTTAATTATAAAAATAATGAAAATCATTTAAAATTTTACGTTATAGAAAACGGTGGACCACCCATTTTAGGTCGCGATTTTATTGCAAAATTTAATTTACAAATTAATTCGTTAGATACCCAATCAACAATAGAATGGTTTCAAAATAAATATAAAAATGTTTTTGAAGAAGGTTTGGGTTCGTTTAAAAATAAATTATTTTGTTTAAATTATGACAAGAGTGCCCGTCCAAAATCATTTAAACCAAGACCATTACCATTTTCTTTAAAAAATAAAGTAGAGCAAGAATTAGAAAGATTTATTAATTTAGAAATTATTGAACCGGTAGAATTTAGTGACTGGGCGACACCTATAGTACCAATACTTAAATCGGACGGTAGTATCAGAATCTGTGGGGATTATAAAGTTACAATAAATCCCATTTTAAATTGTGATAAATATCCGTTGCCTCCGATCGAAGACTTGCTGGCCAGGCTACAGGGGGGTACAACATTTACGAAGTTAGACCTCTCTCAGGCTTATCAACAGTTAAGTTTGGATAAAGAATCAAGCGGATTGACAACAATTATAACGCATAAAGGGCTTTTTCGCTACCGTCGTCTGCCTTACGGAATTAGTTCCGCACCCGCCATTTTTCAAAGGATCATGGATCAAATGTTATTGGGGATGGACGATGAATCACTGGTAAAACAATTGTGGAACATGTAGAAAACGTCGAAAAAGTTTTAGATAAATTTCAAAATATGGGGCTGAAATTGCAAAGAAATAAATGCAAATTTTTTAACGACGAAGTAAATTATTTAGGATACATAATAGATAAAAATGGAATGCGGAAAGATCCAGAAAATATTCGAGCAATGTTAGAGGCTCCAAGACCCAAAAATGTCACAGAATTGCAATCTTTTATAGGGTTGGTAAATTATTATAGGAAATTTACCAAAAATTTTGCATCGTTATTACACCCGATGTATTTATTATTAAAGAAACATGTAAAATTCGTATGGAATGATGAATGCGAAAAATCATTTAAAAATATTAAAGAAAAAATGGCGTCTTCAGAAATATTAATTCATTATAATCCGCGATGGCCTCTTAAATTGACGGTTGATGCATCACCGTACGGTTTAGGGGCAGTTCTGTCGCATGTTTTAGTGGATCTTTCGGAGAAACCCATAGCATACGCGTCTCGTTCTTTAACAAATTGCGAAAAAGGATATTCGCAAATAGATAAAGAAGCATTAGCAATCGTGTTCGGTGTGAAAAAATTCCATCAGTATTTGTTCGGAAATAAATTCATATTGTGCACCGATCATAAACCTCTTTTGGCAATTTTTGGACCAAAAAAGGGAATTCCGGTTCTAGCAGCATCGCGCATGCAGAGGTATGCGTTACTTCTGAGCGCATATAATTATGATATCCAATATGTAAAATCAAAAGAAAATTCATCTGATTTTTTATCTCGTGCACCGTTAAAAATCAAGCAAGTAGAGCTTAATATTGATAATTTTACAGATTTAAAGTACATCGAAGATGGAGATATTACCTTAAATTTTAAAGATGTTGTAAACAAATCAAAAAATGATGTAACTTTGGTAAAAATATTTAAATATGTAAAAAATGGTTGGCCAAAAAATTTAGATAAAAATCTTAAAAAATATGTTGATAGAAAAACGGAGATAACAATTGAGAAAGGTGTATTAATGTGGGGACATAGAGTGATAATTCCGTTATCGTTACAACAGGTGATAATAAAGGAATTGCATAAATTGCACATGGGCGTAGTTAAAACGAAGTCGCTAGCACGAGCTTATGTTTGGTGGCCTACTATGGACACCGATATAGAAAATTTAATTAAATCGTGTAAAAATTGTAATAAGTATCGCGATAGTCCTGAGAAGAGTGATTTAATACCTTGGGAATGACCGCAACGTCCTTGGGAGAGAATACATATAGATTTCTTTGGACCGTTATTTGGATTTCAATTTTTAGTGGTCATAGACGCGCACAGTAAATGGCCGGAAGTATTCGTTTTAAATAAAATTACCTCGGAAAAAACTATTGAAATCCTTTCATCGTTGGTTTCGCGGTACGGTTTACCGGAAGTACTTGTTTCCGATAACGGCCCACAACTCACTTCAGAAAAATTTGAAACATTTTTAGAGAAAAATGGTGTCAAACATGTGAAAACGGCACCATATCACCCTGCCACGAATGGAGCGGCAGAAAATATGGTAAAAACAATCAAAAAGGCTCTTTTAAAAATCGAAGTGGGTGTAAATAATAAAAATATTTGTAACCACTTGTACAAAATTCTTTTTGATTACAGAAATACTAAACACTGTACTACCGGGAAAACTCCTGCCGAGTTTTTTTTAGGGAGAAAATTAAAGAGCCGTTTTGATTTGTTATCACCCCGTAAAAATTGTGCAAATCTCGGGGGAGATATTGATAGTAAAAATAAGTTAAAATTAAGTAAGGCTAATATTGTTAAAACTAGGGTAGAGATAGCTCAAAAAAGGCAATATAAAAATTTTAAGAAAATGTAAAAGAATAAAATATTTTGTAAAAGGAGAAAAGGTTCTAGTTAAAGATTATAGGATTAGAAATAAACCGTGTTGGACTTATGCTGAAATTGTTAAAAAATTGGGATCCAGATCATATGTTGTAAAGCTGGAATCTGGGGAATTTTGGAAAAGGCATTTAAATCAAATATTAAATAATAATGTAATTGAAAATAATGTACGGGAAATTAACGATGATGTTATTGAACACAATATTAATGTAAACATACGTAATCACAACAAACTTTCTGCTGACTTCCAACCTGTGACTGTAGTAAGTGATGACGTATTAGATAGCGTTGTCTTAGCAGGCCTGTTCAAAATTCCAACAACCGTATCTCGACAGACTCGTCCACGCCGACCTCCCGATAGATTAAAATATACATAGTAATAGAAAATTTTGATATCCATTATTTTAGGTATGATTAGTTTAAAACTGTAAATATTGTATTATCAAATTAAAGAGGGAAATGTAATATATGTTATGTAATATGACACATGCGCAAGCATTATTTGGTAAGTTTAACGTGTATGTACCATTAATTTTAGTTTTCAAAAAAGGAGTCTTATACCAGCAGTCTGTGTATTAACTTGCATTCTGACAAATACATTACAAAAGATATTGTTTCTTTTATTTTATTTATTCATTTGACGTTTAGATTACTTGGCGACCGATTACTTTAATGTCAAAATTTATCGCAGTAAAATAATAAATTAGAACAAACTATTCCTTTAATAATAATAATAATAATAATAATAATATTTATTAGTGTTTTCAAATTTACATTTTTACACACGTCTTTACAAAATGGTTACATAAATACTTATTTCTAAAAACTTATATTATTGAAATCGTTTGTAAGGAACTCATCATAATTGTAAAACGCATTTTCCTTAAAAAATGACTTTAAAATATTTCTAAATGAGTGGAGAGGCAAACCTTTAATATTCTCAGGTAAGATATTATAAAATTTAGTGCAATAATAATTAATTGAGTATCTTGCACAACCTACTCTAATGTATGCTGGTCTTATCAAGTGCTTCCCTCTCGTCTCATATTTATGAATTTGTTCCTGCGTTTTGAAATTATCTTTGGTTTGATGCATGTAAATAAGGCAGTAGAATATATATAAGGACGGTAGTGTCATCAGGCCTAGTTCAACAAAATGTTGTCTACAGTCTTGTCTGTAACTCAGACCACAAATCACTCTAACAACTCGCCGTTGTAATCGAAAAATTCTTTGGGTATGTGTGGAGTGTCCCCATGCTAGCAAAGCATATGTGATGTGTGACTCAACCAGGGCATGATATGCAGTCACCAGGACATTTCTGTGTACCTTAGATTTAAGATTTCTTATACAGTAGATTACCTTGCATAATTTTTCCGCTGTTGTTTCCGCGTGTTTTTCCCAACTTAGATTTATACCAATAGTTACTCCTAGGAACTTAACAGGATCTTGCCTAATATTCTCTGTTATTGGTCTTAGGGAAAACAATAGGTGTTGGGTCTTGGATTCGTTTCTGCTTAATTTGTTCGCCACAAACCAATCTTGCGCAGCATATTTTATTAAGGCGTTATTGGATTTCATTTCTTGGTAGGTTTCGGACTGATTAAGCAGCGTGGTATCGTCTGCATATAAAACAGACTTTGCCTCCTCTATAAAAGTTGGTAAATCATTAATGTAAATCAGAAACAACAGCGGGGCCAATATTGAACCTTGCGGTACTCCAAAATTGATTTTTTGCTCATCAGATTGAGTATCATTTGCCCAAACATATTGTTTCCGGTTTGTTATAAAGGAATTTAGAAGTTGGCAACTCTCTGGACTAATGTTGTAGCACGACATTTTCTTTATTAACAAATCATGTGGCACACAGTCAAAAGCCTTTGTTAAGTCATAGAAAGTGGCCATAGTGTATGTACCAGTTTCAAATCCTGTTGTCACAAAATCTATGAAATCCAAGATAGCTGTTGTTGTAGATTTGCCACTTCTAAAACCAAACTGACTCTTGCTTAATAAATTATTATTTTCAAAATGTTCGGCTAGCTGCTTCAGCAAAATTTTCTCAAAAATTTTTGAGAATATTGGGGTGAGGGATACAGGCCTATAATTATTTAACTCCTCCTTGCTTCCTTTTCCCTTATAAATTGGGATAACTTTATTTAATTTTAATACTGATGGAAAAATATTAGATCTTATTGCACTATTGTATAATACGCAAAGTGGAGAAATAATTATATCTTTGATTGTTTTTATGATGTAGGCACTAAGATTGTAGGCATCCCTGCTTTTGTTATTTTTTAATGCCTGTATGGCGTCCCTAACCTGGTTGTGTGTCACCTCTTTAAAAGAAAATACAGGGATATTCAAATTATTAGTTGCTGCTTCTACTATTGAAATGGGATTCGTATTACTGAACGGGAGACTCTGATTTAGGTTTACCGAGATACTTGTAAAATAATTATTAATCACATTGCATGGTTTAGGACACTCCACGTGTGGCTTCCGGGGTCTCTGACTGTTTACCACAGCCCAAAGAGCTTTTGGCTTGTTGTCAGAGCCATCTATGTACCGACAGTTTGCTGTTTTTTTACTTGCCATAATATGTTTTCGGTACATATTCCTGTACTTATTTCTAATAGCCTTATTTGCAGGAGTGGAGTTTTGTAAATAATATTGATGAGCAAGTTGTGCAACATTTCTCCAGAACTTTACTTCATCATTGAACCAAAAAAAAGTGTTGTAAATGTAAATGAAGTTGAAACCAGCTTAAATTAATTAAAATAAAATCAAAATTCATTTAATGGGCAAAATATGTAGTTTTGAAATAATTCTAGTAAATTTAAGTCAGTTAATTTATATTAGTTGAATTTGCAGTTATTTTGTCAAAAAAAGAGGGAAGAAAGATAGAAGTAATACAGTCTGTTCCAAACGGTTAAGCGGAATTAGATTTTGCAATCTAGTTACTTTCATCGTTTAAATCGTACCTTTCGGCCGTTTTGTTTAAGCTTTGTAAATCATACTTACAATAAAAAATTTTGGTTAAGGTTAATATCATTTTCTTTATATTTTGATTTTTAGTGTCATTCTTAATACAAATTTCCCATTTATTTATTTTTTTGTCATTAAAATACGTAAGAAAAATATTTAATTTTGACATATGTCATTCGTTTCCATGATTTCATTGTTGGAATTTTAAAATTTGACATCCCAACGTGAAAAATGAAATAACCCAAGCAAGGTCCCTTCTCGTGACAACCTAAAAGAACTAAATTCCCATTTAGTTCCGCTTAAGCGTTTGGAACAGACTTTACTTTCAGTTATTTTTGCTTATGATTTTTATTTATTCAATGATATCTCTGTATGTTGATGTCTCCATAAAGTATTATGGATTTCATGGTTCCTAGACATTAAAATTAGTATCTATGGAAACGGCACTTTTTGGAATATATTTGAAATGACATTTCTTTGAAAAATGCAGGTTTAATACATTTTTAAATATAATACTACATTTCTTGGTACCTTTCGTGGTTTCGGGTGGAGTGAGAATTTCGTTGGCGCTGTCTAATGCAAAATTAATAAATTTAAATGGCTTATAAACATCACGTTTGTTTATGTTTAGAGCGTCCATATAGAAATTTTATAGCGAATGACAGCTGTGATGTGGAATTTCCGTGACTGTTTTGAATTTTTATAATTCTTGTTTTAAACCAAATTTCTAATTGCAAAATTAGGAAATGTAATATACAAAGTGTCAAATGGAAATGAAGTTTGGATACGTATGCCAACCAATTACGACCTAGAAAACAGTCGTTAATAAAATTGAATGATTTATTGGAGTTGTATGACACCCTAAAACAACATTTAACACTAGTAGTTGAGTGGATAACGCGGGAGAGGAATAATATTTAAAACAATTATAAAATAAATGTGAATTTTTAGTTATCGGCCAAGGAATTCTTTGTAAATCGTGACAGAGGTGCAGTTTTACTGCCTTGCTTGATTTCAGCCATTTATTGTAGTATAATATTCTATGTTTATGAATGTTGTCTATGTTTTAAAGGAAATTTTCAAATCTTGTAACGATCTTTGCACATAGGCAGACAGATCTATTCTGTAAGCGATAGTAGAGCAGCAGCGTTGTATTGCATTTTCGTTATTGCAATGAATTTCAAAATGGAGCAATTCTCTAAAACTTGGTTTGTTGTTGTTTAACCAAAAACGTTAAATATTTTCGTTGGAACTGTCATATTTAAAGAAAAGAGGAATGTGTCGTTATGCTTGTATGTGATGCATGGAAGATATTTTTGCTGCGAACTTGTGCATCAACCCAGTGTTTATAAAAACGTAAACACAATATTAGTTACATGATTAATATTTATTTTGACAGTTGTAAATACCGTGAATTAAACAGTTGTGTAATAATGATTAATTTGGAAACATATAGTATAAAAGGAGGAGGATTTTGAAAGTATATAAATGGATGAATTGTTCTTAGCTCTAGATTAACCATTTGATTTGTAATTTGATTTAAAATGATTTAATTATTATCATTTACATTTTAGATATATAAATAATAAAAATATAAGATGAAAAATTAACTTACAATTAACTAAAAAAAAAAAATTGTTCATTGTTTTTGCATATTTAATATTTCGAAGCAAATATTAATTGGCAAGTTTATCTATTAGTTTAATATTGATGTCAATCAGAAATTTTCAAGTTTGACGTATACAGCATTGAAATTTGACAAAATGTATTGATAATGGGGTTCTGTAATTCAAATAATTGCGCATGTGCAAATCATTGTTTACATTGTTTACACGAGTTTTGTTGTTTACTTTACAAATGTTTACGCCTCAACAGTGAGGTAAATTACATCATGTAATTTACGTGCTCATCACTAATTGTAGTTTGCATGGGGGTGTTCACAACTATTAAATTTAAAAGTTAATATAGTTGCGAGCAATGAAGTATTGCCGATATTCAAATGCGAACGTTGATTTTCGTTACGCCAGAAGGCCAAGCTCAGGATGTGACAAGCATTTTTGGAAAATGCCATTTTCTCTGGTTTCGTTGCAAGAGTTCGATAAAGGTTGAGTCCACGAGAGATGTTATATTGTCTAATCATTGCGATTTATTTTACAGAGTAAGGCAGTAAATGATTAAATAAGTAATAGGGTGCAACTATTACTACACATTTTGGATTTTTTTCTTGATCTGAGGTCCCACGCAAATACATATTTTTTATTTTTAGCTATTGCTAAAAATGTTGGTGCTTGTTGATTGATTTACTAAATATATATATATTTTGTTTTCTGACTTTTGAAAACCTTAACAGTAAGAGCTCAACTCCAAAGAGTTTTAGTTGGTATGTTGTCCCAGCATCCCCCTGATGACGAATTGACGCGTGTTTTAGCTGAGAACGCCAGGATTAATTATCCAAAGCAGATCCTTAAAATTTGTCAGGATGAACGAGCGTTGTTTTGTTATTAACAGACACATTGTGCGAAGGTAACTGGTTAGATAGTTGACGACTAAAATGGTAAAAGGCATTTTATTGTTTTGGTTAAATCATATGTTAGCCATAATGAGTCAAAATTTAGATTTGAGATTTAATATTTGAGATTTTAATAATTGAGTTTTAAGACTTGAGACATCAAAATATGAGATTTTGTTTTTGAAATTTGTGATTTAATATCTGAGTTATGATATTTGAGATTTGATAATTAAGATCTGAGTTTCGAGATTTGAGTTTTAAAGTTGAACGTTTATTGGAAAAGACAAATGACAGATCACTGGGATCGGAATGGCAAAATAAACTGAGAAATATAATAGATAATGAGTTGAGAGTTGAAAGCTTGTTGAGTACCGCAAGACAAGCCGCTGCTGGCAATAAATTATGCGTTGCATACAAATTAAATGCTTATGAAATTTTTGAGTGCAATAAAAATAAACTGTTGTAATTTGCCGGTAACGTGAGAATTAATCATAGATTAATAAATTTTTGAAATCCAAACACTAGTGTCTTTCTTCTTTAAAAAAATCGTCTTAAGGTTGATTTTTTTCTATATATTTTCTTGTCACACCTTGAAGTTGTGACGGTCTGTGATATGAGATATTAAAATAATTTTAATAATGAGATAATAAAATGAAGTTGGCATAAACAAAAAAATTAAATTTGTAATTAATTGTAATTATTTACTAAGTAGGTACAAAAATACTTTTTTTTAAAGGTGAATACATTTTTTTTTACGAAATGGTTTACATTTTAGTTCTATTATGGAATGTGCAGAATCACTCTCATTCTGGGTATGTACTGTTATGGGGAATTTGTGGCATATAAATTTAATATTGTTATATTTCAGCAATGCATAAACCCTTCTGTAGTAAATATCGGCACTTTTTTGTATTATAACTTAAAAAAATCTTTAAAAAAATTGGGAAAATAAGCAACAAGCACACTCGCAAATCAACTAGGAACTGACCATAGAGATAGAAGGAATTGACGTTCTTCCGCATAATATAGTTGTGGATATGCTCAGTTAATAAAACGACTCTACCTCCATCCATCGCCAATGTGATGGAAAAACACTTATGACGATTTTTGACATAAAAATTGATAATATTAGTAATTGTTTGTATATGTTATCTCAAAAATGCAATATTTTAGTTGTGGCCAGGGTTGCCAGATTTTAAATTAGATCTCGCGGGACAAAAATGAAAAAAAAAAAAATCTCAAGAAATTTTTTTCACAATTAATGATTTTGACATCATTTTTAATCTCTTAACTTCACTTTGGCCTTTTAAAAATGTATCGAATAAAGAAAACAACAAAAATAATTGAGTTAAATTTTTATATATACTATTTATCCTAAAAAATATTCGATATTTGTCACTTGATTTCACTTTATTAAGAATGACTAAACTTTGATTTAAAAAAAAAAAAAAATGAATCAACCTATTTCTATCTTTACGCCAAACACTCGTCATTAGACTAAAATTCTTTCAGATGTTGTATTTGCTTGTGGAATAGAGAACATGTATTCGATAATTTTTTATTGATTGTGTAGATTTTTTTTTTTTAACAAACCCATCTCTGATCACGGTAGAAGTTACTGCTTTCAGTATCCGTTATATTTATCCGCCATAAATCTTTTTAGGAAGATGTATTCTTCAAACTACAAATCTTGATCTACTTCTATTTTAAATGTGTTAGTGATTTCTACGATATCTTGAAATGCTGGTATACTATGCATATATAAGTTAGAGAGAATTTTATAATTGTGGTCATTGTAATTAAACCATTTCTCTATATATTTTATAGCCGTATCAAATAAATTATTTCCTTCTGTTTTTGAATAATTTCATGAACATTTTCTCCATAATAGTATTCATTCTTATGAATGCATAATTGAATTAACGTTACGTAATATTTCACTCTATTATCTTTCTGTCCATTCGAAAAAGTCTTTTAGTTCAGTCGTTTTTTGTTGAAGAGCTAAATTCATTAAATATTTTAATAACAATAGATATAATAACAATAACATATATCAATACTCAAACAATTGCAAGCTCTCTTAGCCGTGTTATGCAAAATGTGCAAATTGCAAACCAGCAGATAATATATTTTCATTAATTTTTTTAATGCAACGAAAACGCTATTTTTCTTGCCAGAATTAATATTGGCGTTATCCATATACAGTAATGCTTTTGGGAGATAATTCATTAAATGTAAGCTGTTGGATGAGAGCATTTGAAATAGTTTCTGTATCTTCTGCTTCTAACGAAATGAATGATATCAAACCAGTTTTTACATCATGGTTTTAATCATAATATCTCACAGCCAAAGGAAAAGTTTTTACGTATCCTTTATTAGAAACGTCCGTGCTTATAGAAAAGGGCTGTTTATTTTCCATTTGTTTCAATATGTAAATTTTTTTTCTACTCACCTATCAGAAAGTTATCGTTTTCTGTTGCCATAGCAAAGTGGAAAATTGGTGTTTGTTGAGGAGTGTTTTGTATCTAAGGCAACCCAATCGGAAAATACGAAATAAGAAGCCGAAAAGAGAATAGGAAGAGAGAGGGACACTGGAGGACGAATGAAGAAGAAAGAAATTCATATAAAATTATTGAATAGACTCAAATTTGTCATGTATTTTATTGTATTATTATTATTTCTATTCTCATGTAGTAACTAAAACCCTAAACGCCGCAAGGCCCATGGGAAATAAAGAATTATATATAAGGTTAATGTATATAACATTTTGTTTTTAGTACCGAAATTTTGTTTAACAAATTTATAGCAACACTAATTATGCTCTAAATTGCCGAAGCATTTTAAAAGGAATTTTTTAAGTGTATCACGTTTGACTCTGGCAGCCATAATAGCAATAACACACAACAGTAAGAACGGAAATAGTAGCACGTTACACCACGATTTAATGCAAGGGCCAAATCATGTATTTGGATATCACCTCAACTGCAGGGACTATTTTTGTAAAGGGCAAAAAAAATGAAAATAATGTATCCTCTTTGGAACATTCCGGTATTTGGAATTGTATTATA